>OY855905.1:0-600000 GCA_963693305.1 Meandrina meandrites | reverse complement strand
TTCCCCATCGGGGCGAAACGAAAAAACAGCCTTGGGATCGAATTTTACAATTTGGGTTTCATGCCACCATTTTGGGTGGGCTTTTCCAAGCAGCGGAAAAAACCGGGTTCACGAAGGTCGTCCAATTGCGTTGAAAACGCGTTTTTTCAACTTTCCCCATCTGGGCGAAACGAAAAAACAACCTTGGGATCGAATTTTACAATTTCGGTTTCATGCCACCATTTTAGGTGGGTTTTCCAAGCAGCGGAAAAAGCCGGGTTCACGAAGGTCGTCCAATTGTGTTCTAAACGGGTTTTTTCAACTTTCCCCATCGGGGCGAAACGAAAAAACACCCTTGGGATCGAATTTTACAATTTCGGTTTCATGCCACCATTTTGGGTGGGCTTTTCCAAGCAGCGGAGAAAGCCGGGTTGACGAAGGTCGTCCAATTGCGTTCAAAACGCGTTTTTTCAACTTTCCCCATCGGGGCGAAACGAAAAACAGCCTTGGGTTCGAATTTTAAAATTTGGGTTTCATGCCACCATTTTGGGTGGGCTTTTCCAAGCAGCGGAAAAAGCCGGGTTGACGAAGGTCGTCCAATTGCGTTCAAAACGCGTTTTTTCAACTTTCCCCATCGGGGCGAAACGAAAAAACACACTTGGGATCGAATTTTATAATTTGGGTTTCATGCCACCATTTTGGGTGGGCTTTTCCAAGCAGCGGAAAAAGCCGGATTGACGAAGGTCGTCCAATTGCGTTCTAAACACTTTTTTTCAACTTTCCCCATCGGGGAGAAACGAAAAAACACCCTTGGGATCGAATTTTACAATTTCGGTTTCATGCCACCATTTTGGGTGGGCTTTTCCAAGCAGCAGAAAAATCCGGGTTCACGAAGGTCGTCCAATTGCGTTAAAAACGCGTTTTTTCAACTTTCCCCATCGGGGCGAAACCAAAAAAAAGCCTTGCGATCGAATTTTACAATTTCGGTTTCATGCCACCATTTTGGGTGGGCTTTTCCAAGCAGCGAAGAAAGCCGGGTTGACGAAGGTCATCCAATTGCGTTCAAAACGCGTTTTTTCAACTTTCCCCATCGGGGCAAAACGAAAAAACAGCCTTGGGATCGAGTTTTACAATTTCGGTTTCATGCGACCATTTTGGGTGGGCTTTTCCAAGCAGCGGAGAAAGCCGGGTTGACGAAGGTCGTCCAATTGCGTTCAAAACACGTTTTTTCAAGTTTTCCCATTGGGGCGAAACGAAAAAACAGCCTTGGGATCGAATTTTAGTATTTCGGTTTCATGCCACCATTTTGGGTGGGATTTTCCAAGCAGCGGAAAAAGCCGGGTTGACGAAGGTCGTCGAATTGGGTTCAAAACGCGTTTTTTCAACTTTCCCCATCTGGGCGAAACGAAAAAAAAACCTTGGGATCAAATTTTAAAATTTCGGTTTCATGCCACCATTTTGGGTGGGCTTTTCCAAGCAGCGGAGATAGCCGGATTGACGAAGGTCGTCCAATTGGGTTCAAAACGCGTTTTTTCAACTTTCCCCATCGGGGCGAAACGAAAAAACAGCCTTGGGATCGAATTTTACAATTTCGGTTTCATGCCACCATTTTGGGTGGGCTTTTCCAAGCAGCGGAGAAAGCCGGGTTGACGAAGGTCGTAAAATTGCGTTCAAAACGGGTTTTTTCAACTTTCCCCATCGGGGCGAAACGAAAAAACAGCCTTGGGATCGAATTTTACAATTTGGGTTTCATGCCACCATTTTGGGTTGGCTTTACCAAGCTGCGGAAAAAACCGGGTTCACGAAGGTCGTCCAATTGCGTTCAAAACGCGTTTTTTCAACTTTCCCCATCGGGGCGAAACCCGAAAAACAGCCTTGGGATCGAATTTTACAATTTCGGTTTCATGCCACCATTTTGGGTGGGCTTTTCCAAGCAGCGGAGAAAGCCGGGTTGACGAAGGTCGTCCAATTGCGTTCAAAACGCGTTTTTTTGAAGTTTCCCTAACGGGGCGAAAGGAAAAAACAGCCTTGGGATCGAATTTGACAATTTCGGTTTCATGCCACCATTTTGGGTGGGCTTTTCCAAGCAGCGGAAAAAGCCGGGGTTACGAAGGTCGTCCAATTGCGTTCAAAACGCGTTTTTTCAACTTTCCCCATCGGGGCGAAAAGAAAAAACAACCTTGGGATCGAATTTTACAATTTCGGATTCATGCCACCATTTTGGGTGGGCTTTTCCAAGCAGCGGAGAAAGCTGGGTTGACGAAGGTCGTCCAATTGCGTTCAAAACGCGTTTTCTCAAGTTTCCCCATCGGGGCGAAACGAAAAAACAGCCTTGGGATCGAATTTTACAATTTCGATTTCATGCCACCATTTTGGGTGGGCTTTTCCAAGCAGCGGAAAAAGCCAGGTTGACGAAGGTCGTCCAATTGCGTTCAAAACGCGTTTTTTCAACTTTCCCCATCGGGGCGAAACGAAAAAACAGCCTCGGGATCGAATTTTACAATTTCGGTTTCATGCCACCATTTTGGGTGGGCTTTTCCAAGCAGCGGAGAAAGCCTGATTGACGAAGGTCGTCCAATTGCGTTCAAAACGCGTTTTTTCAACTTTCCCCATCGGGGCGAAACGAAAAAACAGCCTCGGGATCGAATTTTACAATTTTGGTTTCATGCCACCATTTTGGGTGGGCTTTTCCAAGCAGCGGAAAAAGCCGGGTTTACGAAGGTCGTCCAATTTCGTTCAAAACGCGTTTTTTCAACTTTCCCCATCGGGGCGAAACGAAAAAACACCCTTGGGATCGAATTTTACCATTTCGGTTTCAATTGCACCATTTTGGGTGGGCTTATCCAAGCAGCTTAAAAAGCCGGGTTGATGAATGACGTCAAATTGCGTTCAAAACGCGTTTTTTCAACTTTCCGCGTCGGGGAGAAACGAAAAAACACCCTTGGGATCGAATTTTACAATTTCGGTTTCATGCCACCATTTTGGGTGGGCTTTTCCAAGCAGCGGAAAGTGCCGGGTTCACGAAGGTCGTCCAATTGTGTTCAAGACGCGTTTTTTTAACTTTCCCCATCGGGGCGAAACGAAAAAACACCCTTAGGATCGAATTTTACAATTTCGGTTTCATGCCACCATTTTGGGTGGGCTTTTAAAAGCAGCGGAAAAAGCCGGGTTCACGAAGGTCGTCCAATTGCTTATAAAACGCGTGTTTTCAACTTTCCCCATCGGGGCGAAACGAAAAAACACCCTTGGTATCGAATTTTACAATTTCGGTTTCATGCCACCATTTTGGGTGGGCTTTTCCAAGCAGCGGAGAAAGCCTGGTTGACGAAGGTCGTTCAATTGCGTTCAAAACGCGTTTGTTTAACTTTCCCCATCGGGGCGAAACGAAAAAACCCCCTTGGGATCGAATTTTACAATTTCGGTTTCATTGTACCATTTTGGGTGGGCTTTTCCAAGCAGCGAAAAAGCCGGATTGACGAAGGTCGTCCAATTGCGTTCAAAACGCGTTTTTTCAACTTTCCCCATCTGGGCGAAACGAAAAAACACCCTTGGGATCGAATTTTACAATTTCGGTTTCATGCCACCATTTTGGGTGGGCTTTTCCAAGCAGCGGAAAAAGCCAGATTGACGAAGATCATCCAATTGCGTTCAAAACGCGTTTTTTCAACGTTCCCCATCGGGGAGAAACGAAAAAACACCCTTGGGATCGAATTTTAAAATTTCGGTTTCATGCCACCATTTTGGTGGGCTTTTCCAAGCAGCGAAGAAAGCCGGCTTGACGAAGGTAATCCAATTGCGTTCAAAACGCGTTTTTTTAACTTTCCCCATCGGGGAGAAACGAAAAAACACCCTTGGAATCAAATTTTACAATTTCGGTTTCATGGCACCATTTTGAGTGGGCTTATCCAAGCAGCGGAAAAAGCCGGGTTTACGAAGGTCGAACAATTGCGTTCAAAACGCGTTTTTTCAACTTTCCCCATCGGGGCGAAACGAAAAAACACCCTTGGGATCGAATTTTACAATTTTGGTTTCATGGCACCATTTTGGGTGGGCTTATCCAAGCAGCGGAAAAAGCCGGGTTCACGAAGGTCGTCCAATTGCGTTCAAAACGCGTTTATTCAAGTTTCCCCATCGGGGCGAAACGAAAAAACACCCTTGGGATCGAATTTTACAATTTCGGTTTCATGCCACCATTTTGGGTGGGCTTTTCCAAGCAGCGGAAAAAGCCGGGTTGACGAAGGTCGTCAAATTGCGTTCAAAACGCGTTTTTTCAACTTTCTCCATCTGGGCGAAACGAAAAAACACCCTTGGGATCGAATTTTACAATTTCGGTTTCATGCCACCATTTTGGGTGGGCTTTTCCAAGCAGCGGAAAAAGCCGGGTTCACGAAGGTCGACCAATTGCGTTGAAAGCGCGTTTTTGCAACTTTCCTCATCGGGGGGAAACGAAAAAACACCCTTGGGATCGAATTTTAAAATTTCGGTTTCATGGCACCATTTTGGGTGGGCTTATCCAAGCAGCGGAAAAAGCCGGGTTCACGAAGGTCGTCCAATTGCGTTGAAAACGCGTTTTTTCAACTTTCCCCATCGGGTCGAAACGAAAAAACACCCTTGGGATCGAATTTTACCATTTCGGTTTCATGCCACCATTTTGGGTGGGCTTTTCCAAGCAGCGGAAAAAGCCGGGTTGACGAAGGTCGTCAAATTGCGTTCAAAACGCGTTTTTTCAACTTTCTCCATCTGGGCGAAACGAAAAAACACCCTTGGGATCGAATTTTACAATTTCGGTTTCATGCCACCATTTTGGGTGGGCTTTTCCAAGCAGCGGAAAAAGCCGGGTTCACGAAGGTCGACCAATTGCGTTGAAAGCGCGTTTTTGCAACTTTCCTCATCGGGGGGAAACGAAAAAACACCCTTGGGATCGAATTTTAAAATTTCGGTTTCATGGCACCATTTTGGGTGGGCTTATCCAAGCAGCGGAAAAAGCCGGGTTCACGAAGGTCGTCCAATTGCGTTGAAAACGCGTTTTTTCAACTTTCCCCATCGGGTCGAAACGAAAAAACACCCTTGGGATCGAATTTTACCATTTCGGTTTCATGCCACCATTTTGGGTGGGCTTTTCCAAGCAGCGGAAAAAGCCGGGACACACATATATAATGATGGTTCTGGGACAAAAAAAAATAAAGATACAAAACAAAGCTGATTTATCAAGAAACTCGGCTCCCATGCTCGCCTCGTTTCTTGATAAATCAGCTTTGTTTTGTATCTTTATTTTTTTTTCTCCCAGAACCATCATTATATATGTGTGTGGTGGTATTTGAGTGAAAATAAGCAAGCATGGAAGTAACAAAGAGCGAGCGGATGTGTCACAAAAAAATTAATTTCTTTTGAAGAAATGCCCGCACTGTATAATATACAAAAGTGTCCCAGAATTATTTTCCATTTGAACAATTATCTGCACTTGTATATACGGCGAGATGGGAAGAGGTAGAAGAGGTCCTATCGATCAAAGCAGCAAAAAACCAAAAATTGGTAAAAACAAAGAAAGAGGAGGCAATTGGAAAATGTATAACATACGCCACCACCATTATGAAAAAGATAATTCACAATTCTTATCAGAAGGCTTAATTGCAGAAATGAAAAAAATGAGACCGCAAGATTTAATGAATATTCTTATTGGTGATGAAGAAATTGCGGAGCCACCACAATGACTTAAACAATTGTTTCTATAAGTATATAATGGCAGACACGTTGGAACAAATAAAAACACTTCCACCAGAACTTCGTGAAATAATCTACAAAGAGTTTATTAAAATAAAGCTCAGACAGCGAAAAGCTCTTGGCTGGGACGAGGTGAAAGCTGCAATCGCCGAAGCACCTGTTTGCGATCACAATGAACAAATTGTAAAGGTCTTATTTTGTTATAAATGCGGTCATTGCAGGCGAAATTATCTCTGTAATCTGTGCAAAAGAAATGGAGTCAATCACTATCTCGGCTATCCTATTTATGATGAAGATAATTACGACGAGTGCTTCAAAAAATCTTGGTATGATAGTTGGTGCGGAGCCGTTGCGTGACATTTTTCTCAGAAAGACCGGAAACCAATATTTTTCTAGTCGAAGCGGGGGTTTCCCTGTTTTAAGGAATAGGTAAGCAAAGGGGGTTGTAAGACAGAAAACACAACAAGAGTGTAAAATGAATTAATTTTATTCAAGTAGATTATAAATTTCATGCAACTACAACATGACGTCACGACACAGCGGTGTCGGTCCACAACAATGGAAACAAGATAGAAGCTGCTGATTTGCATAAGTCCCACGGCGTGGGACACACACACCAAATAAAAAATTCGAACTTAAAGAAAATTCGGTTACGGCGTAACCCATTTCTGTTGTTATTCTAATTAATGCTTAAAATTCGGTTACGGCGTAACCAATTTCTGTTGTTATTCTAATTAATGCTAAAAATTCGGTTACGGCGTAACCCATTTCTAATGTTTTTGAATCAACAGTTCTTCAGTCAGCGTAGTTCAGCGTAAATCTTACCAACTCTTCGAATAGCGATTTAACCTCTTCACTCCCGTTTGAAGCATTCACGAACGCATCTCACAGCTTCCCAAGATCAGTTCGAAAGGATAAAACCGCGTCTTGTTCATTTTTTTTGTTCTAACCAAACGACAAGAACTGTCTATACGCTAGAAGATGTAGCAACTGAATAGATTTCAAGTGTGTTGTACTAATTGCTGGCTTGCAACTGACGTCACGGCAGCCATGCTGGGGGACAACAACAAAGCGTTTTCCTCCGCTGGGAACTAAACTTTTTTATCATGCAAATTCTGCGAAAAAGTTTTTTATTGTTTTGACCACCAACATGGCCGCCTTGTCACGTGGTTGCAAGCGATCAATAAAGCAACGGGCTTTCACGCTTCGCCAAGCATGTCAATCAAAACACGTGAAACTTGTCTCGAGAACGTTCTGTACACGTGTCAATAACACGAGTCAAAACACGTGCGGCGGGAAACCGCTTCTTCGAAACACTGAACAACTTCGCGTGTTATATCTCTAACTTCTCTAAGACATGCCGGTGTGAAATATTCATTCACAAGAAAAGAAATGAAATGTGTTAGTACGATCATGATTTGAAATATAATTAAAAATCTTCTTTTTTCAAATATTAATTAAAGCACCAGTCAAGCCGTCACACAACGTCACGCGTGAAGACAACAGAAATCATTCTTTAATAAAGTGAAAGAGTGTGCGCTTCGACTGAAATTTTATTTCGAGATATCGGCCGCGCTGCCAAGAAGCTTTTTTTGCATACGGATCCTTTCTTCGCGCATGGCCTCTTGTCGAATTTTTTCTATGTCAGGGCTGCTTTGTTTATTTTTTTCCTTGGGAAGTGTTCCTTTCCGAAGAATCTCCTTCTGAATTCGATAGCTCTCTTTTTCATCAAGAATGCTTTGAAACTCAGAATCGCTGATTTTACCGTCAATGAGTGATTTTGACAGTATGCGGTTGACAGTATCGCATTTTGACAAAGCAAGTGTCATGATTTTGCAGTGTTTGATAAGTTTGGGCTCTAGCTTTTTGTAAAAACCGGTTAGCCCAGCAGCTGTTAGCCCAAATAAAGAAGCAACACACCCAATGGGGATCGTGGCAGGAGCCCCTATTACTGTAAATGCAGCTGCAACGCTACCTGCGGAAAGAAAACCAGAAATACCACTAGCAGAAAAGCTAGCGTAGTTGATAATGGTTTTTGTGCGTTTATATTTTTTTGCAACAAGCCGATAATGGGAAGTTTCGTCACTTAAATATTTAAAAACTTCGTTTGCTTTCTGCATACGAAAATTGTTATCTGGTTGAGTTTGTAGAACTGGATAAAGTGTTGTCTGAGTTTCTGTTTGTTCATAAGCTGGTGCAGTTGGTAAAACGTTGGATGCCATGGTTATATTTACAAAATTATTTTCTTGTTTAATTAATTTCAATTTGAAACTGAAGAGGCAAGCCGTTAAAGTCAAATAGATTATTATTTTGGTCCCTGACAGAAATTGTCATATTTGAGATATGCTTATCAGCAGAAACATCGCGTAAGACATGTTGTGGGCTGCTTTGATAAAAAACTTTTTCAAAAGGTTTTCCTGTTATGTCAAAAGTTTGTAAAACAGTAGACGGTTTGCCATTTAACAGATTCTGTTCTTTGTCAAGTAGGTCGCAATGAATGTAATATGTCGTTTCGGAATTCAGCTTTTTTATGAACGTTTTAAATTCCAATGTAAAAGAGTTTAAATTGAGTAAATTGCCTAAATTGGAATCAATAACAATCTTTTTAAACTGTGGATTTGTGATTACAAGCTGGCCAACGTTAGTATTAACATCTGTTTGCAATGGGACCCTATGTTTGTTTAAACTGTTTCTGATTTCACTCGCCAACGCATCGAGTGTATAATGGCCCGGCAAAAAAGTAACTTTGAAAGGCTTTTCGACAGAATCTAACAAAGTAATTGCCCCCTCTTCCTTTAAGTTAAACCACGAATTGTAAAGAGAACAACTTAATAGCCGGATATAGCTTGGTTTTTGAATAGGCTGGGGTTCAAAATAGACCGTATGTGGATTTTCTTTTGTAACAACAGTAAGAATAACCATTTTTATAATTAGAGAAAAATATTTTGTTTAAATAATGGATAATGAATGGACCGGTGGTGGAGGATGGTTGAATGCTTATTCGAGGCAGCAAAACACCAAAAGTGCAGCGAAAGCTGATGCAGCAAAAGACAAGGCCCCTCAGCCCTCACAGCACGGCAGCGCATCTGCGCTTCTTCAATGGATTCAGACACCAGAAGCTGAAAAAATTGCCAAAGTAGCAGAAAAAAAGGCTTGGAAGACTTTTCTTGCAAAATACCCGAATGCTGATAAATCGAAGTTTGTTCCACAGACCGATTTCGCCAAAGACCACACAGCAACCTCAGAAATTTATTTCAAAGCAGGACCAGGCAATTTGATAAACGTTTTTGGTTCAGACAGCAAATATTGGAGCCCGGAAATGAAAAGTGCTCTGGGTGTTGGTCAATCATCAGAAGGGTTCCCACAACAGCTTACACCAAGTGGTTTAAAAGGTGACTCTTTGCCGATTCCTGCTGTTGGCTTTCACGATGCCGCCCCGAGTTTGAAAAAAATATTTAATAACCAACTGAATATTTACATAAAACCGGACCAGTATTTCACAACAAAGTTCAGAGAGGTATTTCAAAAAACCAAACTCACCCACCATTCAGGGAAAGAGTCTAAAACATGGCTAGCCGGCCCAAATATGAGATATTGGCCACAGCAGCTGAATTTTGCTGTCTGGTGTGCGACAACGGGCTGTGGTATAAGTCGCGAAATTTTCGATAACAACTATGCTATGCCAGAGAATGTGCGAGCTTTTTACAAGTTCCATATATATTTTACTGTCAGGCGAATATTGTTTCAGATGGGGGGAATACAAAGCATAAGCGCTTTGCCAGGCGACCCAACTTTTGACCAGATTAACAACAAATACGACGTGGCTTCATACAAAAGAATATGCAATGAGTTCGGAGTCGACCCGTCAAGCGATTTTCGTTTTAAAAGAGGCGCAAACCACGGCCTGGGAAGCGTTTACATCTATGTGTCAAACATTGGACCGTCTAAAGAAGAGGGAGACATTTACCCCGGGGGGTCAAAAAAGTTCTCAGACGAAGGTGGATCAGGCTCAAAAGGTAACTTGATTTATTATATCGAGCCAGATGACGCTGCCTACGGACAGGCAGACTGGTTTTGTCCAAATGTAGCAGAAGGTCTAACGCAGGCGGGTTTGTCGCGAATAAACCAGTCGATAGAGGCGTTCGTTTACTGTGTTTTGGATTCACAGGTAAACGTTAGAAGCAGCATACTTGGGTCAGGAGGGCGCGCAAAGGAAGCGCAAAGTGAGTTCCTTGTCCTAGTGGAAGATGCGATAAGGCAACCCGATCTGGCAAAGTCAGTTCAAAGGTACCAACTTGCAGTCGACGAGGCAAAGGTGAGGCTTAACCTTGCTGTGTGCCCGGGGGCCTGGCTGATGCCTGCGAGTATGGTGATAAATACTGAGAGTACGATTGGTTACAACAACCAGCTCAAACAAGCTGTGCCAGGGATGAAGCTCGGGGTTAACGACGAAGTGAATAAGAGCACAAAAAAATTGGGCGTAACAAACATGAGCGGGGGTCCGTCAAAAGTAAAAAGACCAATAGGTCATACTTCTGATAAAAAACCACCTGTCGTTCCCGCACAGCCAGAAAAAATCGAACCTGTGCAGGCAACACAAGTTACAGCAAAGCCCACAGCGCATGAGAATAATAAAGTCTATCTTATTGCTGGCGGCGCTCTTTTTGCATTTATCACCGCTCACTACGCTTTTTAACTTGCTCGAAAAGAAAGACGGCCACACCGACAATCAACAGCCAAGCATTTTTGCCAAGAAAGCTGATCACCTGACCGGCCGCGCGAAACACAAAGCTGACAATTGAGCCAAGTAGTCCAGGTAGAATGCCAGCTATTTTTTTGCCGAGCGTTTGAAGGCCATCGCCGACACCCTTTGCAACAGCCTTAAGCCCGTTTGAGAGAGAGCTCAGAATGACGCCAATAGTCGTGCCAACGGCAAGCAAAACTGCTGTGACGGTGAAGCCATACTTTTTGAAAATCTCTTTAACCTTTTCTCTTAATTTGTCTGTTAAGGACAACCTTTCGATCTCTTCTTCTCTTTCATTCTCTATTTCATTTATTTCTTGATCTAATTCAAGAACTCTTTCACGAGCTTGTTGTCTTTCATCTTGTGGCGCGTTTTCGTCGTTTGCAATTTCTTCTTGTTCTTGTCTTTCTTCTCGTATTTCTTCTTCCCTTTCTTGCCTTTCTGCTTCATGTTGCCGGAAATCTTGTAAAGGTATTGTTTCCACAAAAACAGGCTCGTACTCTCTTTTTTTCAACCGATCTAATTCTTTCTGCAGATCAGTGCGCCTTTCAATTTGTTGTTTTGCTCTTTCTTTAGCTTTTTTTCTTTCCTCCGAGCTTTCATTTGAGTCGTCTGCTGTTTTTTTATTTTCATTAATACCTTCTGAAAGAGCTCTTATTTCATTTTGAAGAGTTAATCGGCGACTTGGACCAAGGGCTTTTAAGACTTCTTTTGTAAGATTTTTATTTATCTGGTATTCCTCCTTTCCTTGAATTTTGGTTGTAACAAAATAATAAGGCTTACCTGGTTTAATTAACCCGACTTGCAGCCTTCCATTTTTATCCATTTTGTATTTGAGCTTCGCTTTGTCTGCATGTGGAAACTCTTTGTCAAGATAACTCTCAGCAGTGAAGGTTGTTGTTGCACTATCGTCGGGGATTTGAGGAAACCAGGATGGCGTTTCGGGTCTGTTAATCGTGGTTTTTCTGATTGGTTGTTCACCATGACCGGGCGTTGATGAGGAGCCAGGCTGAAACGGCCCTGTTGTATTACCTACATTGATGTCATTGTCTTCATCGCCGCCATCGTCATTGCGGTCATCTGTATGATCTATGAGAGGATCTTTTTCGCCAAAGCCACCACCTTCTGCCATCGAATATCAACAAAGTTGATTATCAACAAAGTTGATGGAGTTATTTTATATTTACAATTGAAATTTTTTAATTGAATATTTTATATTCTTTGTAATAATGGACGGTGTACAAGAAAACCTTCGGCCAACACGCAGTGAGAAAACTCTTGGCGCGCTAAGAGCGGAGCGCGCGGTAAAACGAATCACTTTCGACCGCACAGGAGCCAATCCGGAGGAAACGCTTTATGTTTCGGTTCCCAAGCTGAATGAAAACGAGGTCATTGTTCCCGGCTCACTTGCTCTGCGCTTCAACATCGATTTGAGCGGAGGCCATGCCAACAACTTTCTTGTCGACAATGTTGGACGGGCGCTAGTTTACAAACTTGTTGTGAAGTACTCTGGCACAATCCTGCAGGACACAGTTGATTACGACATTTACAAAATATTCGAGGACCTCTTCCTATCGCAGGAGGAGCGCGACAACATGCTGCAAGATGGAATCCAGAGTGTGGGCCTCAACAAAATTCGCTCAAACGCGGGTGACAAGCAGACCACAGGCGTCGATTCGGAAAACAAACTGAACGGGATTTACGGATCAAAATACAGGATACGCCTTGACCACCAGATTTTGAAAGACCACGGGGCCTTTTATCCGCAGGCTCTATACAATAATCTTGTGTTCGAATTGGAACTTGCACCAGCCTCTAAGGTCGTCAGAGGCTCAGACCCCACGAAGCTTAAATACAAGCTAACAAACATCCAGCTGGAGTACGAGATGATAAGAAGCAAAACACTGGCAGATGAAGCCCTCAGCGCGTACACAAATGGCAAAGAATTCGCATATGACCACATCCAGCGTGAAAAAGTGCATCCCTTTGCCAAAGGCACAGTCACAAGGCTGAATCTCAGAGTTAACCCACAGAGAAGGTCCCTCAAAGGCATCTTGCTACTGTTTGTCGAGCCCTATGTTGCTGGCACAAGGCATTCAGAAACTTACTTTAACCCAGACCTAACGAAAGTTAGTGTCACAGTGAACGGCTCACCCAACAGGCTGTACAACAACGGACTTGAAGGAATTGATATTTGGGAGGAGGTCAAACGCTTCTTTCTCAAAAATGAAAGCAAAACACAGCACATGAATGCAACAAAGTTTTATACAGAAAACAAGTTCGGGGTTATGATCGATCTGCGTTCCATGGCTGATCACTCTATGCACGGAAGCGGCACGCGACTTGTAAACACAAAGGATGGGGTACAGCTGGAGCTCGAGAGGAATGCAAGCGGCTCTGGCAATGTGAACTGCCACATTTACGTCATCAGTGACGCGCAGATGAATATATTAGGAAGGCAATTAGAATCTATGCAGCACTAATAGAAATGGATCCGAGCAAGATACCCTTCAACGCTCTGATTGTGGGGCCGACAAATTCAGGCAAATCGAGGTTTGTGGTAGACCAGATCTACGGCCCTTTCCGCGGCAAGTTCGACTACATTGTTCTTATCTGCCCAACATTCGCGCACAACAAGACCTACCACCGAATTGGTGAAAATGATCCAAGAATGTTTGTGATAATAAGCAAGCAGCACGAGGTTGAAATTTGGTTGAAATTCGTGAGCTGGCTTTTTGAGGGCACCAACACGCTCATAATCCTAGATGACTGCGCAGCCTCCAAAGATGTAAAAGGGCGCACAGGCCAGCTGGTGAATCTTGGCTTTTCCGCTCGGCATATCGGAATCAGCGTTTGGGTGCTGACCCAGAAGATAACCAGCATAACACCTTCCTTCCGTGAAAACGTGGCGGCTATCGTTTTATTTTACACTCCCTCAGCCAAAACTACGAAGGCAATCTTTGAAGATTACGCCGGCGAACTCTCCCACGATGAGTACAAAAATCTGATTTCAAAGCTGAAAGAGCGGAAGTTCTCTTATCTCGTGTTCTCGCTTCGCTACCCATATGGTATTCATTTTGAATTAAAAAAATAAAAGTTGTTGTATATAGACAATGGCTGAACAAGAGTTCGCAGATGTTATAAACCTACTGGAAGCTGAGCCGT
The DNA here is from genome assembly GCA_963693305.1 of Meandrina meandrites. Lineage (NCBI taxonomy): Eukaryota > Metazoa > Cnidaria > Anthozoa > Scleractinia > Meandrinidae > Meandrina > Meandrina meandrites. The sequence continues at coordinate 586,391 of OY855905.1, read as the reverse complement.
CGAGCAGCCCGGCTGCTAGTAGTATTGTGCCGGACTTAACAAGCTTAACTGCTCCCGGACCTAACATTCCTGCCCTTCGTGAGCAGCTGGCCGTGCTTGTATCAACAGGCAAATCCAAAGAGGCCATTGGAGTGCAGTTAACACATGAGCAGTTGAAACGCTTGACCGATAAAGAAGTTGAAAAGTACTACAAGAGATATGAAACCTTCGTTGGCAGCAAGACAACCGAAAGCATGGTTGACAGCCTGCTTACTCTTCTGACAAGAGGCCTGCAAATGGTTATTGAAATAGATGACGTTGGTGCAATGAAAAAAGAACTAAAAGAAGACTTCATTATTAACAAAGAAATGACAGATTTTGTCGGCAGTCTCTCTTTAAAATATGGAAAATTTCTTGCTCCTATTTCTGCTGCTTTGATAACGGCGAAGCACATTGATTTTAATTCGCATTTGGAGAAAAAGGACAAAGCAAAATTAGAAGAAATTCCTGAGCATTCCTCACCAACTGCTGAACAATTACAGACAAATTCTGAGTAATTTCTAAGTATTATTTTATTTGCTTAACATATACGCTTTGTTTCAAAATGTCAACCGAACAATCTGAGATTGCAAATTCACAGGGTGAGACCCCTCAGGTCGATATCACACAGCAAGCAACAACTCCAACTCCAACTACAGCCCCGAAGCATGTAAAAAATCCCAAGCGTGTGGCTGCAGGCAAAGTGGTTGCTGAAAGAACGCGGCTAGCCCGTGAACAACAGAAAAAAGCCGCAGCTGAGGCTGCTATTATAATCGCAAACAACAAGACAAAGGCCGCTGCCCCGCCTAGCAACACAGTTGCTGTACCTGAGCCAGACCCGCCTATTGCAGACGAAAGCCCAAAGAGTACCAAAGTTGATAATAGCAGTCTCAGCACCACCCAATGGATTGGTGTTATTAGCATAGTCGTTTCACTGATTGGGATTTATTACAAACGTGAAGAGCTCAAGGCCGCATTTAGCAAAAAGACACCTGAGCCACAACCTGTTCGCGTGACACAGCCCAGAGGTGTAAAACATTTAGATTAATATTTACGAATTAATATTATACCTGTATAATATCAACAAAGTTGATAACATGAAGAAAGTTGACATTCCCCAAGTTCTTATCTCAACTGCTGCCATTTTTGGAATCGGACTGATATGGTACGACTTTAACGTGAAGGTTTTTCTTACAGTCCGCGATCTTATGAAGGCCACATTATTTGACCCGGATGCAGAAGAAGAGACAAATAATTAATTTTTATTTAAACTTTTGTATGTTTCCATTTCTATACTTACAAAATAATGTCAGACAACAAGCTTGTTAAAACAATCACAGACGCGGCTACTATCACTGGTTTAGTCGCCGGCATCGGTTGGGTCGCAAAAAAGGTTGTGAAAGAGAATTTTACTTCTGACCCCAGCAGCAGTGCTATGAACTACGTGAAGTTCACCACCGTCATGGCAGGTAGCATTGCGCTCAAACAGTACCTCGAGGACCAAAAAATCCTTCCCACCAGCATGTAAATTAATTATTTGAAAAAACTCTGCTCTGTTATATAACACAATGGCAAGTATCGCGATTATGGCTGGTGGGGCTATATTGAATGCTGCTGCTTTTATTGGCGGCAATTATCTTGCAAAGGCACTTGGCGGAGGTGACGCTGCACTTGATGAAAAAGTACGACATGACAAAGCTCTCGAGGCATATCAAGCGGCTTACGCCAAATACTCCCGTGACCGCACCAAACTTCTCGACTGGATTGCGACTAACACGCAAATAAAAGAGCAGGCCAAACAGAACTTTACTAACACTGACTACGCCTTCAAACTGTACAACCAGGCGCACCCTGGCAAACAAATGATACCCCCCAAAGAACCCAAGTTCTCAGATTTCTATCAACCAAGCCAGCAGCAGAAAAATGGTGAACTCATGTTCGTGGGTGCCGGGGCTCTTGCTTTGGGCTACGCTGCCTTCCGTTTCCTTTAGTGGGTAGCAACTCAGTTGCTGATCCCCATGATTTTAAACTTTTTTAATTCCTTACTTATATATTATCAACTTTGTTGATATGATGGATGCCAAACTCGCAAAGATATACTATAGCCCTGGGGGCTACTGGAAAGGTTTTGCCGCAATCAAAAAATTATCCGCTGCTGCCAAGGTTCCAGAAGAAACCGCAAAAAAGTGGCTGTTCAAGCAAGCACTCTGGCAGATATTCCTCCCAGCACCGAAGCGCATTCCTCGGCCGAAATTCGATGTACCTATACCCAACAAAGTGCACCAGGCGGATCTTCTTTTTTTGCCACATGACAAACTGCCCCGCGGACGTAAAGTTTTTAAATATGCACTCACCGTTGTCGACGTGGCTAGCCGCTACAAAGAAGCTGAACCCTTAACCTCTAAAAACTCTGATGAAGTTGCCCTTGCTTTTAAGAGAATTTACAAACGCTCGCCTCTGAAATGGCCTGAACTGCTGCAGGTTGACCCCGGGCGCGAATTCATGGGCGCTGTTACAAAAGAAATGGAAAATCACAAAACATATATTCGGCGCGGGCGAGTTGACATTCACCGTGATCAGGCCATTGTTGAACGTTTTAACCGCACCCTGGCTGAGCGCTTGTTCGGGCACCAGTACGCAGTTGAAATGCGTAGCAACGAGGGCCAGCGGTCTACGGCGTGGGTAAAAAGACTTCCTGAAGTTGTAGCCGCTCTGAACAATGAAGTCACAAGCCTTATCGGCAAGAAACCTGTAGTTGCCATCAAAGAAAAAAATGTTTATGCAAAGCCATCGACACCTTATTTGAGACCTGTTGGAGAAAGCGAAAAAAAGCTCCCCTCTATTGTGAATGTTAGGTATTTGTACCAACCTGGCGAGCTTGAAGGTGGTGTTAAAAGAGCCACTGATCCAATCTGGTCTTTGAAAGTTTACAACATTGAACGTTCTTTTACCAAACCGAATCAGCCCGTTCTCTACTATTTGCATGACGGGCCCAAGCGTGGCTTCGTGCGTGAAGAACTGCTTGTTGTGCCTCCAAACACACAATTACCCCCGGAGCGACTTTAAAGCTTCTTCTATTTCTTTCATTTCGGCATTTGTTAATTCTATTTCTTCCATTTCTGTATTTGTTAATTCTATTTCTTCCATTTCTGTATTAGCCAATAAAGCTTCTATTTCTTCCATTGCTTCCATTGCACTGTTGTACCCGTAAGCTTTTGTATTTACCCCGTCGTCAGCTATCCAGCGCTTTGAATCAAACGGGGACAGTGAAATTTTATTTACATGCATGCCGTAGATTTCGTGCCCCTCGCTTCGCAAAATGTTCATTCCGTGCCACATCTGCTCTTTGCTGAACAGCACCTGCTTGTACTGTTCATGCTTTATCTGTTTCTTAGCAACGTTCTTTTTCACGCCTTTCGCTTTTCTTACGTTTATTTCGTCCACTTTTATCATGTTACAGCATTGCGACACTCTTGCTTTCGGATGTTTCTTTTTTCTTTTTTTGACCAACTCTGCGTCTTTTGCCATTATTGCCTGCACTTTTTTTCCTTCGCAGGTGCACTCTTTTATTTCCGTCTCAGGGAAGTCTTTCTTTATTTTGTCTATTCCCTTTTTGCTTTCACCTTCCGTCATGATTGAGTACATCTTTGACCTCAGTCCTGCATACTCCGATATTGGGGTCCCCGCGCACTCATCTTTCATTTTTCCCAGTACCTTTTTGTTCACGGTTGAGTGGAGCGGATGCTCCTTCGGGTAGTCTGATGTATCATAGAAGTTTTCGTTAGCTTTTATGTCTTTGTAGACGTCCTCTGTTTCTATCTTCAGCAGCAGGCTGTCCGTGTCCGTGTACAGGAGCTCGCATTTCTCGCCGTACTGCTTTTTTAGGTGGTTGTAAAAGAAGTCGTACATCAGTATCTTGCTTTTGTCAAGGATTGTCATTCCTGTGTAGACCGGCTTGTTGAGCAGCAGGCGGCTTTTGTGCATGTCAATGCCCACCAGGTCATTTGTAAATATTACATGCCTTGCGTACAAAGGGCTGGCGACCAATTTCCTTATTTTGTCTTTCTCAGTGCTGCGGACTATTTTTATGTCTACTCGGTTGCGCAGGTTCCCCATGGTTTTGCCGAAAACTGAGTTGTTCATTAGCTTGTAAAAGTTCTTTTCAAAGTCATTCTTTGCTTGCTTTCTGAATTCTGTGTTCATCCTAATGTACGGCTCCATCCAACACTCTTGTTCGAACTCCAGCACCCTTTTTACGCGCTTCAGTTTCATCCCCTGCTTTAGATAGAACTTCAAGTTTTCGTAGTGAACCACGTAGTCATTTTTGTCCTCAAGTGTCAGCAGCAGCTTCTTGCTGTTTGGGATTTTCAGGTCCAATTCTTTTATCAGATTATTTTGGTAGTCCGACATGTTTTCTTTTTTCACGACCTTTTTCTCTGGCGCCAGCGGGTAGCTGTTGTGTTCTTTATGCAGCTCCGCCGGGTACTCCAAATCAACTTCAAGGATCCAGCCATTCTTTGCGTTTTCTTTTTTGTTCATTATTTCCTCCTCTGTCGGCATCACGCGTTTCCATTTGAATCCGCTTTTGGGGAGAGGCTTGCTCATTGCCCAGCCGTACAGGTTGTTTGCGTCAAGATACATTATGTAGCTGTTCGGTTTGCTTTCGTCATAATCCGATACCATCGGGTTGTTTGCCTTTGCGTATCTTTTGCTTACCATAGAGATTCCTCCGCGAATTCCTCGTTCCACGAACATATGCATTTCATGGTCTGTTAACAACTCAAGCTCGACACCCGTCTTTTTCAAGAGTGCGTCCCATGATAGGCCTGGTGATGTGAAATAGTGCGCCGGGTCAAGACCGTACTGCTGCAAACACAGTTTACGGAAATTTTCAAATACATCTGCCAACAGTGCTACATCCGTTTTCACATAAAGGTCGTGGTAGTCTCCCAATGTTTTGCATTTGAAAGTCTCCCATACTTTCTTCGCGTGAGCGTGTTCATCTTCTGTAATGTTCTCATCATTTAGTTTGCTGTAGAAGTCTTCTTTTTTGGGAAGACTTGTTTCGCTGAATTTTTCAAATGAATCCATGTACTCGTATGGGTAAATTCCTTTTTTGTACAGAAGATCACTGCCATTTGATAATGTTGATGTTGTTTTTAGCGCCTCCTTTGGCGTTGCTTTTACCAGCGAGTCCAAGCTTCCTTGCAGAAAATTCAAGCTGTCTATGAAACGCAGACCATCGACCGAAATGGTTATGTACTTTTCCATGTTGTTGGCGACACATTTCACCTCTTTCTCCAAATTTGACATCGCTTGCATTAAATGGTGCGCGTCGTATCCCCTCAGGTTGTGAAATACAACTGGTATCTGGTCCGTCTTGGGGTTTATTCTCAGTTTAAGGTTACAGTTGCTGTGCACCGCTCCTCTGTACTTACCCGTTATGTGGCAATGGTCTTTTACAGCGTCTCTGTAGTTCTTTTGTAGCAGTGGCTTTTTGCATAAGTAACAGTCGGTTTGTTTTTTTGCTTTCTGCTTGTCCTTTTGCTCCGGTTTTTTTAGTATTATCATTTCAAATTCTTTACCTCCTTTTGTTACTTGATTTGCCAATGGTTCTAATCCTTTCCTTTGATATTTTTGCTCTTGAAAAAAGCACCTCCTGTGGTATTGGCCCTGGTATTCTTCTATTCCTGATATAAGACCTATAGTGTAGACCGGCAATGAATCCCTATAGTTTTCTTTTACCAGTTTCTTTTCACAGATATGACAGTTATACGCGTTTTTGAAGTCATACCAGTCTTTGTGCGTCATTGTTATAGGTTTCGGTTTGGTGAGCGTTTCTCTTATTTTTTCCTTTTCCTGCATTATGCTTTCCAGAAATGACTTTACCGCTCCCTCACCCCTGTAAACTTTTTTGCTTGTTACTTCTCCGTCGCTTTTCACCACAATGTATGAATACCCGCACGCCTCATGCCACTCGGTCTTTTCTGTGTAACTTTTGCATTTTTTCTCGCTTTCCGAGTAGCGTTCACAGCCTTGTATCTTTTTTACCAGTGCCTCAAAATCCGCGTATATTACGTAAGGTGCTTTCATCTGTTTCTGGTAATTTTGAAATGCGAGGATGTTTTCCCCCTCTTTTGGCATCTCAATCCTTGTTGGCCTACCGTTCACTCCATTGCAGTACTTTTTATGGTCCATAAGCAAGTCCGCTCTTGAGAAACCTGTTAAGCACATCATGCAGTAGTGTTTTGCATTTCCGTTTTTGCTTTGATCGTACAGCAAAGCGCTTTCTCTTTTTACGTAACAATAGTGCTGAATTTTCCCTGACTCAATCAACATCAGGTTTATTCTTTTCACGCTTTTTTCTTTACTGCTTATTCTGTGCACTATCACTGTGTCTTTTTCCCATCCGAACACGTTTATTGCCAGGTTTGGGTTTTGTTTTTCAAGCTTGTCTATTTGTTTTACCGGTGTTGGAAAGTCAATTCCTTTGTAGTTTATGCCATCATTTTTGGAATATTTGCTTGGTCTTTCGGGATGCACACCGTCTTTTGGTGGAAATAATGCTGCTCTTAGAGCCCACTTCAGACATTCGTTGTCTTTATTTTTCACGTTTATTATTGCTTTTTTGTTTGCCAGTTTGGCTGGAAGTGGCAAATATGTTCCTCCGCGTAGTGGCTGATATTTTGCTACGTTCACGTATGCTAGCTCTATACTTTCTATATCCCATCCTGATCCTAGCAATGACCAGTTTTCTATTTCTCCCTTTATTCTTTCCATGAATTCTTCGTATTTTTGTTCTATCTGTTCTTTGTCATACCTGGTAAAAACGTGCGGCTTGTCCTCTTTAAAGTAGTGCGACATTTCTTGCGTTTCGCCGTTTCTTTCTATTTCAAAGTTTACTTTTAGCCCGAAGCTCACCTTTACACTTCCCAACTTTAGAATTTCCTGTTCGATCAAATTTGTATACTTTTCTCTGTTTGCGTTTTTAAACATATAAATATCTTTGTTATTTGGGTTTGTTTCTGATACATTCATTAACCATACACGAAGCCATTCTTGGAAATTACTCTGACTTATTCTAAACCCGTCACGTGTAAGAACACGTTCTGGTTGTAATGGTTGAGAAAGATTTCTATTTTCCTCTTCAGTTATTGGACCGTAAAATGTTTTCAGAACATTGGACGAAAATCTTGCGGCTGCCATCTCGCCGTATATACAAGTGCAGATAATTGTTCAAATGGAAAATAATTCTGGGACACTTTTGTATATTATACAGTGCGGGCATTTCTTCAAAAGAAATTAATTTTTTTGTGACACATCCGCTCGCTCTTTGTTATTTCCATGCTTGCTTATTTTCACTCAAATACCACCACACACATATATAATGAAGGTTCTGGGAGAAAAAAAAATAAAGATACAAAACAAAGCTGATTTATCAAGAAACGAGGCGAGCATGGGAGCCGAGTTTCTTGATAAATCAGCTTTGTTTTGTATCTTTATTTTTTTTGTCCCAGAACCATCATTATATATGTGTGTCCGGGTTGACGTAGGTCGTCAATTTGCGTTCAAAACGCGTTTTTTCAACTTTCCCCATCGGGGCGAAACGAAAAAACACCCTTGGGATCAAATTTTACAATTTCGGTTTCCTGCCACCATTTTGGGTGGGCTTTTCCAAGCAGCGGAAGAAGCCGGGTTGACGAAGGTCGACCAATTGCGTTCAAAACGCGTTTTTTCAACTTTCCTCATCGGGGCGAAACGAAAAAACACCCTTGGGATCGAATTTTACAATTTCGGTTTCATGCCACCATTTTGGGTGGGCTTATCCAAGCAGCGGAAAAAGCCGGGTTGACGAAGGTCGACCAATTGCGTTCAAAACGCGTTTTTTCAACTTTCCCCATCGGGGCGAAACGAAAAAACACCCTTGGGATCGAATTTTACAATTTCGGTTTCATGAAACCATTTTGGGTGGGCTCATCCAAGCAGCGGAAAAAGCCGCGTTCACGAAGGTCGACCAATTGCGTTCAAAACGCGTTTTTTCAACTTTCCCCATCGGGGGGAAACGAAAAAACACTCTTGGGATCAAATTTTACAATTTCGGTTTCATGGCACCATTTTGGGTGGGCTCTTCCAAGCAGCGGAAAAAGCCGGGTTCACGAAGGTCGACCAATTGCGTTCAAAACGCGTTTTTTCAACTTTCCCCATCGGGGCGAAACGATAAAACACCCTTGGGATCGAATTTTACAATTTCGGTTTCATGCCACCATTTTGGGTGGGCTTTTTCAAGCAGCGGAAAAAGCCGGGTTGACGAAGGTCGACCATTTGCGTTCAAAACGCGTTTTTTCAACTTTCCCCATCGGGGCGAAACGAAAAAACAGCCTTGGGATCGAATTTTACAATTTCGGTTTGATGCCACCATTTTGGGTGGGCTTTTCCAAGCAGCGGAAAAAGCCGGGTTGACGAAGGTCGACCAATTGTGTTCAGAACGCGTTTTTTCAACTTTCCTCATCGGGGGGAAACGAAAAAACAGCCTTGGGATCGAATTTTGAAATTTCGGTTTCATGCCACCATTTTGGGTGGGCTTTTCCAGCAGCGGAAAAAGCCGGGTTCACGAAGGTCGTCCAATTGCGTTCAAAACGCGTTTTTTCAACTTTCCCCATCGGGGCGAAACGAAAAAACACCCTTGGGATCGAATTTTACAATTTCGGTTTCATGGCACCATTTTGGGTGGCTTATCCAAGCAGCGGAAAAAGCCGGGTTCACGAAGGTCGACCAATTGCGTTCAAAACGCGTTTTTTCAACTTTCCCCATCGGGGAGAAACGAAAAAACACCCTTGGGATCGAATTTTAAAATTTCGGTTTCATGAAACCATTTTGGGTGGGCTTATCCAAGCAGCGGAAAAAGCTGTGTTCACGAAGGTCGACCAATTGCGTTCAAAACGCGTTTTTTCAACTTTCCCCATCGGGGCGAAACGAAAAAACACCCTTGGGATCTAATTTTAGAATTTTGGTTTCATGAAACCATTTTGGGTGGGCTTATCCAAGCAGCGGAAAAAGCCGGGTTCACGAAGGTCGACCAATTGCGTTCAAAACGCGTTTTTTCAACTTTCCCCATCGGGGCGAAACGAAAAAACACCCTTGGGATCGAATTTTACAATTTCGGTTTCATGGCACCATTTTGGGTGGGCTTTTCCAAGCAGCGGAAAAAGCCGGGTGGACGAAGGTCGACCAATTACGTTCAAAACGCGTTTTTTCAACTTTCCCCATCGGGGCGAAACGAAAAAACACCCTTGGGATCGAATTTTACAATTTCGGTTTCATGCCACCATTTTGGGTGGGTTTTTCGAAGCAGCGGAAGAAGCCGGGTGTACGAAGGTCGTCCAATTGCGTTCAAAATGCGTTTTTTCAACTTTCCCCGTCGGGGCGAAACGAAAAAACACCCTTGGGTTCGAATTTTACAATTTCGGTTTCATGCCACCATTTTGGGTGGGCTTTTCCAAGCAGCGGAAAAAACCGGGTTCACGAAGGTCGTCCAATTGCGTTCAAAATGCGTTTTTTCAACTTTCCCCATCGGGGCGAAACGAAAAAACACCCTTGGGATCGAATTTTACAATTTCGGTTTCCTGCCACCATTTTGGGTGGGCTTTTCCAGTCAGCGGAAAAAGCCGGATTGACGAAGGTCGTCCAATTGCGTTCAAAACGCGTTTTTTCAACTTTCCCCATCGGGGCGAAACGAAAAAACACCCTTGGGATCGAATTTTACAATTTCGGTTTCATGCCACCATTTTGGGTGGGCTTTTCCAAGCAGCGGAAAAAGCCGGGTGGACGAGGTCGACCAATTACGTTCAAAACGCGTTTTTTCAACTTTCCCCATCCGAGCGAAACGGAAAAACACCCTTGGGATCGAATTTTACAATTTCGATTTCATGCCACCATTTTGGGTGGGTTTTTCGAAGCAGCGGAAGAAGCCGGGTGTACGAAGGTCGTCCAATTGCCTTCAAAATGCGTTTTTTCAACTTTCCCCTTTGGGGCGAAACGAAAAAACACCCTTAGGATCGAATTTTACAATTTCGGTTTCATGCCACCATTTTGGGTGGGTTTTTCGAAGCAGCGGAAGAAGCCGGGTGTACGAAGGTCGTCCAATTGCCTTCAAAATGCGTTTTTTCAACTTTCCCCGTCGGGGCGAAACGAAAAAACACCCTTGGGATCGAATTTTACAATTTCGGTTTCATGCCACCATTTTGGGTGGGCTTTTCCAATCAGCGGAAAAAGCCGGATTGACGAAAGTCGTCCAATTGCGTTCAAAACTCGTTTTTTCAACTTTCCCCATCGGGGCGAAACGAAAAAACACCCTTGGGATCGAATTTTACAATTTCGGTTTCATGCCACCACTTTGGGTGGGCTTTTCCAAGCAGCGGAAAAAGCCGGGTGGATGAAGGTCGTCCAATTACGTTCAAAACGCGTTTTTTCAACTTTCCCCATCGGGGCGAAACGAAAAAACACCCTTGGGATCGAATTTTAGAATTTCGGTTTCATGCCACCATTTTGGGTGGGTTTTTCGAAGCAGCGGAAGAAGCCGGGTGGACGAAGGTCGTCCAATTGCCTTCAAAATGCGTTTTTTCAACTTTCCCCGTCGGGGCGAAACGAAAAAACACCCTTGGGATCGAATTTTAGAATTTCGGTTTCATGCCACCATTTTGGGTGGGTTTTTCGAAGCAGCGGAAGAAGCCGGGTGTACGAAGGTCGTCCAATTGCCTTCAAAATGCGTTTTTTCAACTTTCCCCGTCGGGGCGAAACGAAAAAACACCCTTGGGATCGAATTTTACAATTTCGGTTTCACGCCACCATTTTGGGTGGGCTTTTCCAAGCAGCGGAAAAAGCCGGATTGACGAAGGTCGTCCAATTGCGTTCAAAACGCGTTTTTTCAACTTTCCCCATCGGGGCGAAACGAAAAAACACAATTGGGATCGAATTTTACAATTTCGGTTTCATGCCACCATTTTGGGTGGGTTTTTCGAAGCAGCGGAAGAAGCCGGGTGTACGAAGGTCGTCCAATTGCGTTCAAAATGCGTTTTTTCAACTTTCCCCGTCGGGGCGAAACGAAAAAACACCCTTGGGATCGAATTTTACAATTTCGGTTTCATGCCACCATTTTGGGTGGGCTTTTCCAAGCAGCGGAAAAAGCCGGATTGACGAAGGTCATCCAATTGCGTTCAAAACGCGTTTTTTCAACTTTCCCCATCGGGGCGAAACGAAAAAACACCCTTGGGATCGAATTTTACAATTTCGGTTTCAAGCCACGATTTTGGGTTGGCTTTTCCAAGCAGCCGAAAAAGCCGGGTGGACGAAGGTCGACCAATTACGTTCAAAACGCGTTTTTTCAACTTTCCCCATCGGGGCGAAACGAAAAAACACCCTTGGGATCGAATTTTACAATTTCGGTTTCATGCCTCGATTTTGGGTGCGCTTTTCCAAGCAGCGGAAAAAGCCGGGTGGACGAAGGTCGACCAATTACGTTCAAAACGCGTTTTTTCAACTTTCCCCATCGGGGCGAAACGAGAAAACACCCTTGGGATCGAATTTTACAGTTTCGGTTTCATGCCACCATTTTGGGTGGGCTTTTCCAAGCAGCGAAAAAAACCGGGTTCACGAAGGTCGTCCAATTGCGTTCAAAATGCGTTTTTTCAACTTTTCCCATCTGGGCGAAACGGAAAAACACCCTTGGGATCGAATTTTACAATTTCGGTTTCATGCCACCATTTTGGGGAGCTTTTCCAAGCAGCGGAAAAAGCCGGGTTTACGAAAGTCGTCCAATTGCGTTCAAGACGCGTTTTTTCAACTTTCCCCATCGGGGCGAAACGAGAAAACACCCTTGGGATCGAATTTTACAGTTTCGGTTTCATGCCACCATTTTGGGTGGGCTTTTCCAAGCAACGGAAAAAACCGGGTTCACGAAGGTCGTCCAATTGCGTTCAAAACGCGTTTTTTCAACTTTCCCCATCGGGGTAAAACGAAAAAATACCCTAGGGATCGAATTTTACAATTTCGGTTTCATGGCACAATTTCGGGTGGGCTTTTTTAAGCAGCGGAAAAAGCCGGGTTGACGAAGGTCGTCGAATTGCGTTCGAAACGCGTTTTTTCAACTTTCCCTATCGGGGCGAAACGAAAAAACACCTTTGGGATCGAATTTTACAATTTCGGTTTCATGCCACCATTTTGGGTGGGCTTTTTTAAGCAGCGGAAAAAGCCGGATTGACGAAGGTCGTCCAATTGCGTTTGAAACGCGTTTTTTTAACTTTCCCCATCGGGGCGAAGCGAAAAAACACCCTTGGGATCGAATTTTACAGTTTCGGTTTCATGCCACCATTTTGGGTGGGCTTTTTCAAGCAGCGGAAAAAACGGGGTTCACGAAGGTCGTCCAATTGCGTTCAAAATGCGTTTTTTCAACTTTCCCCATCGGGGCGAAACGGAAAAACACCCTTGGGATCGAATTTTACAATTTCGGTTTCATGCCACCATTTTGGGTGGGCTTTACCAAGCAGCGGAAAAAGCAGGGTGGACGAAGGTCGTCCAATTGCGTTCAAAACGCGTTTTTTCAACTTTCCCCATCGGGGCGAAACGAGAAAACACCCTTGGGATCGAATTTTACAATTTCGGTTTCATGCCACCATTTTGGGTGGGCTTTTTTAAGCAGCGGAAAAAGCCGGGTGGACGAAGTTCGTCCAATTGCGTTCAAAATGCGTTTTTTCAACTTTCCTCATCGGGGCGAATCGAGAAAACACCCTTGGGATCGAATTTTACAATTTCGGTTTCATGCCACCATTTTGGGTGGGCTTTTCCAAGCAGCGGAAAAAACCGGGTTGACGAAGATCGTCGAATTGCGTTCAAAATGCGTTTTTTAAACTTTCCTCATAGGGGCGAAACGAAAAAACACCCTTGGGATCGAATTTTACAATTTCGGTTTCATGCCACCATTTTGGGTGAGCTTTTCCAAGCAGCGGAAAAAGCCGGGTTTACGAAGGTCGTCCAATTGCGTTCAAAACGCGTTTTTTCAACTTTCCCTATCGGGGCGAAACGAGAAAACACCCTTGGGATCGAATTTTACAGTTTCGGTTTCATGTCACCATTTTGGGTGGGCTTTTCCAAGCAGCGGAAAAAACGGGGTTCACGAAGGTCGTCCAATTGCGTTCAAAACGAGTTTTTTCAACTTTCCCCATCGGGGCGAAACAAAAAAACATCCTAGGGTTTGAATTTTACAATTTCGATTTCATGGCACAATTTCGGGTGGGCTTTCCCAAGCAGCGGAAAAAGCCGGGTTGACGAAGGTCGTCGAATTGCGTTCGAAACGCGTTTTTTCAACTTTCCCCATCGGGGCGAAACGAAAAAACACCCTTGGGATCGAATTTTACAATTTCGGTTTCATGCCACCATTTCGGGTGGGCTTTTCGAAGCAGCGAAAAAAACCGGGTTCACGAAGGTCGTCCAATTGCGTTCAAAATGCGTTTTTTCAACTTTGCCCATCGGGGCAAAACGGAAAAACACCCTTGGGATCGAATTTTACAATTTCGGTTTCATGACACCATTTTGCGTGAGCTTTTCAAAGCAGCGGAAAAAGCCGGGTTGACGAAGGTCGTCGAATTGCGTTCGAAACGCGTTTTTTCAACTTTCCCCATCGGGGCGAAACGAGAAAACACCCTTGGGATCGAAGTTTACAGTTTAGGTTTCATGCCACCATTTTGGGTGGGCTTTTCCAAGCCGCGGAAAAAACCGGGTTCACGAAGGTCGTCCAATTGCGTTCAAAATGCGTTTTTTCAACTTTCCCCATCGGGGCGAAACGGAAAAACACCCTTGGGATCGAATTTTACAATTTCGGTTTCATGCCACCATTTTGGGTGGGCTTTTCCAAGCAGCGGAAAAAGCTGGGTGGACGAAGGTCGACCAATTACGTTCAAAACGCGTTTTTTCAACTTTCCCCATCGGGGCGAAACGAAAAACACCCTTGGGATCGATTTTTACAATTTCGGTTTCATGCCACCATTTTGGGTGGGTTTTTGGAAGCAGCGGAACAAGCCGGGTGTACGAAGGTCGTCCAATTGCGTTCAAAATGCGTTTTTTCAACTTTCCCCGTCGGGGCGAAACGAAAAAACACCCTTGGGATCGAATTTTACAGTTTAGGTTTCATGCCACCATTTTGGGTGGGCTTTTCCAAGCAGCGGAAAAAGCCGGATTGACGAAGGTCGTCCAATTGCGTTCAAAACGCGTTTTTTCAACTTTCCCCATCGGAGCGAAACGAAAAAACAGCCTTGGGATCGAATTTTACAATTTCGGTTTCATGCCACCATTTTGGGTGGGTTTTTCGAAGCAGCGGAAGAAGCCGGGTGTACGAAGGTCGTCCAATTGCGTTCAAAATGCGTTTTTTCAACTTTCCCCGTCGGGGCGAAACGAAAAAACACCCTTGGGATCGAATTTTACAATTTCGGTTTCATGCCACCATTTTGCGTGAGCTTTTCCAAGCATCGGAAAAAGCCGGGTTGACGAAGGTCGTCCAATTGCGTTCAAAATGCGTTTTTTCAACTTTCCCCGTCGGGGCGAAACGAAAAAACACCCTTGGGATCGAATTTTAAAATTTCGGTTTCATGCCACCATTTTGGGTGGGCTTTTCCAAGCAGCGGAAAAAGCTGGGTGGACGAAGGTCGACCAATTACGTTCAAAACGCGTTTTTTCAACTTTCCCCATCGGGGCGAAACGAAAAACACCCTTGGGATCGATTTTTACAATTTCGGTTTCATGCCACCATTTTGGGTGGGTTTTTGGAAGCAGCGGAACAAGCCGGGTGTACGAAGGTCGTCCAATTGCGTTCAAAATGCGTTTTTTCAACTTTCCCCGTCGGGGCGAAGCGAAAAAACACCCTTGGGATCGAATTTTACAGTTTAGGTTTCCTGCCACCATTTTGGGTGGGCTTTTCCAAGCAGCGGAAAAAGCCGGATTGACGAAGGTCGTCCAATTGCGTTCAAAACGCGTTTTTTCAACTTTCCCCATCGGAGCGAAACGAAAAAACAGCCTTGGGATCGAATTTTACAATTTCGGTTTCATGCCACCATTTTGGGTGGGTTTTTCGAAGCAGCGGAAGAAGCCGGGTGTACGAAGGTCGTCCAATTGCGTTCAAAATGCGTTTTTTCAACTTTCCCCGTCGGGGCGAAACGAAAAAACACCCTTGGGATCGAATTTTACAATTTCGGTTTCATGCCACCATTTTGCGTGAGCTTTTCCAAGCATCGGAAAAAGCCGGGTTGACGAAGGTCGTCCAATTGCGTTCAAAATGCGTTTTTTCAACTTTCCCCGTCGGGGCGAAACGAAAAAACACCCTTGGGATCGAATTTTAAAATTTCGGTTTCATGCCACCATTTTGGGTGGGCTTTTCGAAGCAGCGGAAAAAGCTGGGTGGACGAAGGTCGACCAATTACGTTCAAAACGCGTTTTTTCAACTTTCCCCATCGGGGCGAAACGAAAAACACCCTTGGGATCGATTTTTACAATTTCGGTTTCATGCCACCATTTTGGGTGGGTTTTTGGAAGCAGCGGAACAAGCCGGGTGTACGAAGGTCGTCCAATTGCGTTCAAAATGCGTTTTTTCAACTTTCCCCGTCGGGGCGAAACGAAAAAACACCCTTGGGATCGAATTTTACAGTTTAGGTTTCATGCCACCATTTTGGGTGGGCTTTTCCAAGCAGCGGAAAAAGCCGGATTGACGAAGGTCGTCCAATTGCGTTCAAAACGCGTTTTTTCAACTTTCCCCATCGGAGCGAAACGAAAAAACAGCCTTGGGATCGAATTTTACAATTTCGGTTTCATGCCACCATTTTGGGTGGGTTTTTCGAAGCAGCGGAAGAAGCCGGGTGTACGAAGGTCGTCCAATTGCCTTCAAAATGCGTTTTTTCAACTTTCCCCGTCGGGGCGAAACGAAAAAACACCCTTGGGATCAAATTTTACAATTTCGGTTTCATGGCACCATTTTGGGTGGGCTTATCCAAGCAGCGGAAAAAGCCGGGTTGACGAAGGTCGTCCAATTGCGTTAAAAACGCGTTTTTTTGAACTTTCCACATCGGGGCGAAAGGAAAAAACACCCCTGGGATCGAAATTTAAAATTTCCGTTCTATGCCACCATTTTGGGTGGGCTTTTCCAAGCAGCGGAAAAAGCCGGGTTGACGAAAGTCGTGCAATTGCGTTCGAAACGCGTTTTTTCAACTTTCCCCATCGGGGAGAAACGAAAAAACACGCTTGTGATCGAATTTTACAATTTCGGTTTCCTGCCACCATTTTTGGTGGGCTTCTCCAAGCAGCGGAAAAAGCCGGGTTGACGAAAGTCGTCCAATTGCGTTCGAAACGCGTTTTTTCAACTTTCCCCATCGGGGAGAAACGAAAAAACACGCTTGGGATCGAATTTTACAATTTCGGTTTCCTGCCACCATTTTGGGTGGGCTTTTCCAAGCAGCGGAAAAAGCCAGGTTCACGAAAGTCGTCCAATTGCGTTCGAAACGCCTTTTTTCAACTTTCCCATTCAGAGCGAAACGAAAAAACACCCTTGGGATCGAATTTTACAGTTTTGGTTTCATGGCACCATTTTGGGTGGGCTTATCCAAGCAGCGGAAAAAGCCGGGTTGACGAAGGTCGTCCAATTGCTTTCAAAAAGCGTTTTTTCAACTTTCCCCATGGGGGCGAAACGAAAAAACACCATTGGGATCGAATTTTACAATTTCGGTTTCATGCCACCATTTTGGGTGGGCTTTTCCAAGCAGCGGAAAAAGCCGGGTTCACCAAGGTCGTCCAATTGCGTTCAAAACGCGTTTTTTTAACTTTCCCCATCGGGGCGAAACGAGAAAACACCGTTGGGATCGAATTTTACAGTTTCGGTTTCATGCCACCATTTTGGGTGGGCTTTTCCAAGCAGCGGAAAAAACGGGGTTCACGAAGGTCGTCCAATTGCGTTCAAAACGCGTTTTTTCAACTTTCCCCATCGGGACGAAACGAAAAAACACCCCAGGGATCGAATTTTACAATTTCGGTTTCATGGCACAATTTCGGGTGGGCTTTTCCAAGCAGCGGAAAAAGCCAGGTTGACGAAGGTCGTCCAATTGCGTTCGAAACGCGTTTTTTCAACTTTCCCCATCGGGGCGAAACGAAAAAACACCCTTGGGATCGAATTTTACAATTTCGGTTTCATGCCACCATTTTGGGTGGGCGTTTCCAAGCAGCGGAAAAATCCGGGTTTACGAAGGTCGTCCAATTGCGTTAAAAACGGGTTTTTTGAACTTTCCACATCGGGGCGAAAGGAAAAAACACCCCTGGGATGGAATTTTAAAATTTCGGTTTTATGCCACATTTTGGGTGGGCTTATCCAAGCAGCAGAAAAAGCCGGGTTCACCAAGGTCGTCCAATTGCGTTCAAAACGCGTTTTTTCAACTTTCCCCATCGGGGAGAAACGAAAAAACACCCTAGGGATCGAATTTTACAATTTCGGTTTCATGGCACAATTTCGGGTGGGCTTTTCCAAGCAGCGGAAAAAAGCCGGGTTGACGAAGGTCGTCGAATTGCGTTCGAAACGCGTTTTTTGAACTTTCCCCATCGGGGCGAAACGAAAAAACACCCTTGGGATCGAATTTTACAATTTGGGTTTGATGCCACCATTTTGGGTGAGCTTTTCCAAGCAGCGGAAAAAGCCGGGTTTACGAAGGTCGTCCAATTGCGTTCAAAACGCGTTTTTTCAACTTTCCCCATCGGGGCGAAACGAAAAAACACCCTTGGGATCGAATTTTACAGTTTCGGTTTCATGCCACCATTTTGGGTGGGCTTTTCCAAGCAGCGGAAAAAACCGGGTTGACGAAGGTCGTCCAATTGCGTTCAAAACGCGTTTTTTCAACTTTCCCCATAGGGGAGAAACGAAAAAACACCCTAGGGATCGAATTTTACAATTTCGGTTTCATGGCACAATTTCGGGTGGGCTTTTCCAAGCAGCGGAAAAAAGCCGGGTTGACGAAGGTCGTCGAATTGCGTTCGAAACGCGTTTTTTCAACTTTCCCCATCGGGGCGAAACGAAAAAACACCCTTGGGATCGAATTTTACAATTTGGGTTTGATGCCACCATTTTGGGTGAGCTTTTCCAAGCAGCGGAAAAAGCCGGGTTTACGAAGGTCGTCCAATTGCGTTCAAAACGCGTTTTTTCAACTTTCCCCATCGGGGCGAAACGAAAAAACACCCTTAAGATCGAATTTTACAGTTTCGGTTTCATGCCACCATTTTGGGTGGGCTTTTCCAAGCAGCGGAAAAAACCGGGTTGACGAAGGTCGTCCAATTGCGTTCAAAACGCGTTTTTTCAACTTTCCCCATCGGGGGGAAACGAAAAAACACCCTTGGGATCGAATTTTACAATTTCGGTTTCATGCCACCATTTTGGGTGGGTTTTTCGAAGCAGCGGAAGAAGCCGGGTGTACGAAGGTCGTCCAATTGCGTTCAAAATGCGTTTTTTCAACTGTCCCCGTCGGGGCAAAACGAAAAAACACCCTTGGGATCGAATTTTAAAATTTCGGTTTCATGCCACCATTTTGGGTGGGCTTTTCCAAGCAGCGGAAAAAGCCGGGTTTACGAAGGTCGTCCAATTGGGTTCAAAACGGATTTTTTCAACTTTTCCCATCTTGGCCAGACAAAAAAAACAGCCGTGAGATCAAATTTTACAATTTCGGTTTCATGCCACCATTTTGGGTGGGCTTTTCCAAGCAGCGGAAAAAGCCGGGTGTACGAAGGTCGTCCAATTGCGTTAAAAACGCGTTTTTTCAACTTTCCCCATCGGGGCGAAGCGAAAAAAAAACCTTGGGAACGAATTTTACAATTTTGGTTTCCTTCCACCATTTTGGGTGGGCTTTTCCAAGCAGCGGAAAAAGCCGGGTTCACGAAGGTCGTCCAATTGCCTTCAAAACGCGTTTTTTCAACTTTCCCCATCGGGTCGAAACGAAAAAATACCCTTGGGATCGAATTTTAAAATTTCGGTTTCCTGCCACCATTTTGGGTGGGCTTTTCCAAGCAGCGGAAAAAGCCGGGTTCCCGAAAGTGGTCCAATCTCGTTCAAAACGCGTTTTGTTAAATTTCCCCATCGGGGGGAAACGAAAAAACACCCTTGGGATCGAATTTTAAAATTTCGGTTTCATGCCACCATTTTGGGTGGGCTTTTCCAAGCAGCGGAAAAAGCCGGGTTCCCGAAAGTGGTTTAATCTCGTTCAAAACGCGTTTTGTTAAATTTCCCCATCGGGGGGAAACGAAAAAACACCCTTGGGATCGAATTTTAAAATTACGGTTTCATGCCACCATTTTGGGTGGGCTTTTCCAAGCAGCGGAAAAAGCCGGGTTCACGAAACTGGTCCAATTGCGTTCGAAACGCGTTTTTTCAACTTTTCCCATCTTGGACAGACAAAAAAAAACAGCCGTGAGATCAAATTTTACAATTTCGGTTTCATGCCACCATTTTGGGTGGGCTTTTCCAAGCAGCGGAAAAAGCCGGGTTGACGAAGGTCGTCCAATTGTGTTCAAAACGCGTTTTTTCAACTTTCCCCATCGGGGCGAAGCGAAAAAACAGCTTTGGAATCGAATTTTACAATTTCGGTTTCATGCCACCATTTTGGGTGGGATTTTCCAAGCAGCGGAAAAAGCCGGGTTCACGAAAGTGGTCCAATTGCGTTCAAAACGCGTTTTGTTAAATTTCTTCATCTGGGGGAAACGAAAAAACACCCTTGGGATCGAATTTTAAAATTTCGGTTTCATGCCACCATTTTGGGTGGGCTTTTCCAAGCAGCGGAAAAAGCCGGGTTCACGAAGGTCGTCTAATTGCGTTCAAAACGCGTTTTTTCAACTTTCTCCATCGGGGCGAAGCGAAAAAAAAACCCTTGGGATCGAATTTTACAATTTCGGTTTCATGCCACCATTTTGGGTGGGCTTTTCCAAGCAGCGAAAAAGCCGGGTTGACGAAGGTCGTCCAATTGCGTTCAAAACGCGTTTTTTCAACTTTCCCCATCGGAGCGAAGCGAAAAAACAGCCTTGGGATCGAATTTTACAATTTCGGTTTCATGCCACCATTTTGGGTGGGCTTTTCCAAGAAGCGGAAAAAGCCGGGTTCACGAAAGTGGTCGAATTGCGTTCAAAACGCGTTTTGTTAAATTTCCCCATCTGGGGGAAACGAAAAAACACCATTGGGATCGAATTTTAAAATTTCGGTTTCATGCCACCATTTTGGGTGGGCTTTTCCAAGCAGCGGAAAAAGCCGGGTTCACGAAGGTCGTCCAATTGCGTTCAAAACGCGTTTTTTCAACTTTCTCCATCGGGGCGAAGCGAAAAAAAAACCCTTGGGATCGAATTTTACAATTTCGGTTTCATGCCACCATTTTGGGTGGGCTTTTCCAAGCAGCGGAAAAAGCCGGGTTGACGAATGTCGTCCAATTGCGTTAAAAACGCGTTTTTTCCACTTTCCCCATCGGGGCGAAGCGAAAAAACAGCCTTGGGATCGAATTTTACAATTTCGGTTTCATGCCACCATTTTGGGTGGGCTTTTCCAAGCAGCGGAAAAAGCCGGGTTCACGAAAGTGGTCCAATTGCGTTCAAAACGCGTTTTGTTAAATTTCTCCATCGTGGGGAAACGAAAAAACACCCTTGGGATCGAATTTTAAAATTTCGGTTTCATGCCACCATTTTGATTGGGCTTTTCCAAGCAGCGGAAAAAGCCGGGTTGACGAAGGTCGTCCAATTGCGTTCAAAACGCGTTTTTTCAACTTTTCCCATCTTGGCCAGACAAAAAAAACAGCCGTGGGATCAAATTTTAAAATTTCAGTTTCATGCCACCATTTTGGGTGGGCTTTTCCAAGCAGCGGAAAAAGCCGGGTTGACGAAGGTCGTCCAATTGCGTTCAAAACGCGTTTTTTCAACTTTTCCCATCTTGGCCAGACAAAAAAAACAGCCGTGGGATCAAATTTTACAATTTCAGTTTCATGCCACCATTTTGGGTGGGCTTTTCCAAGCAGCGGAAAAAGCCGGGTTGACGAAGGTCGTCCAATTGCGTTCAAAACGCGTTTTTTCAACTTTCCCCATCGGGGCGAAACGAAAAAACACCCTTGGGATCGAATTTTACAATTTCGGTTTCATGCCACCATTTTGGGTGGGCTTTTCCAAGCAGCGGAAAAAGCCGGGTTCACGAAAGTGGTCCAATTGCGTTCAAAACGCGTTTTGTTAAATTTCCCCATCTGGGGGAAACGAAAAAACACCATTGGGATCGAATTTTAAAATTTCGGTTTCATGCCACCATTTTGGGTGGGCTTTTCCAAGCAGCGGAAAAAGCCGGGTTGACGAAGGTTGTCCAATTGCGTTCAAAACGCGTTTTTTCAACTTTCCCCATCGGGGCGAAGCGAAAAAACAGCCTTGGGATCGAATTTTACAATTTCGGTTTCATGCCACCATTTTGGGTGGGCTTTTCCAAGCAGCGGAAAAAGCCGGGTTCACGAAAGTGGTCCAATTGCGTTCAAAACGCGTTTTGTTAAATTTCCCCATCGTGGGGAAACGAAAAAACACCCTTGGGATCGAATTTTAAAATTTCGGTTTCATGCCACCATTTTGGGTGGGCTTTTCCAAGCAGCGGAAAAAGCCGGGTTGACGAAGGTCGTCCAATTGCCTTCAAAACGCGTTTTTTCAACTTTCCCCATCGGGTTGAAGCGAAAAAACAGCCTTGGGATCGAATTTTACAATTTCGGTTTCATGCCACCATTTTGGGTGGGCTTTTCCAAGCAGCGGAAAAAGCCGGGTTCACGAAAGTGGTCCAATTGCGTTCAAAACGCGTTTTGTTAAATTTCCCCATCGGGGGGAAACGAAAAAACACCCTTGGGATCGAATTTTAAAATTTCGGTTTCATGCCACCATTTTGGGTGGGCTTTTCCAAGCAGCGGAAAAAGCCGGGTTCACGAAGATCGTCCAATTGCGTTCAAAACGCGTTTTTTCAACTTTTCCCATCTTGGCCAGACAAAAAAAACAGCCGTGGCATCAAATTTTACAATTTCAGTTTCATGCCACCATTTTGGGTGGGCTTTTCCAAGCAGCTGAAAAAGCCGGGTTGACGAAGGTCCTCCAATTGCGTTCAAAACGCGTTTTTTCAACTTTCCCCATCGGGGCGAAGCGAAAAAACAGCCTTGGGATCGAATTTTACAATTTCGGTTTCATGCCACCATTTTGGGTGGGCTTTTCCAAGCAGCGGAAAAAGCCGGGTTCACGAAAGTGGTCCAATTGCGTTCAAAACGCGTTTTGTTAAATTTCCCCATCGGGGGGAAACGAAAAAACACCCTTGGGATCGAATTTTAAAATTTCGGTTTCATGCCACCATTTTGGGTGGGCTTTTCCAAGCAGCTGAAAAAGCCGGGTTCACGAAAGTGGTCCAATTGCGTTCAAAACGCGTTTTGTTAAATTTCCCCATCGGGGGGAAACGAAAAAACAGCCTTTGGATCGAATTTTAAAATTTCGGTTTCATGACACCATTTTGGGTGGGCTTTTCCAAGCAGCGGAAAAAGCCGGGTTGACGAAGGTCGTCCAATTGCGTTCAAAACGCGTTTTTTCAACTTTCCCCGTCGGGGCGAAGCGAAAAAACAGCCTTGGGATCGAATTTTACAATTTCGCTTTCATGCCACCATTTTGGGTTGCGGTTTTGCAAGCAGCGGAAAAAGCCGGGTTGACGAAGGTCGTCCAATTGCGTTCAAAACGCGTTTTTTCAACTTTCCCCATCGGGGCGAAGCGAAAAAACAGCCTTGGGATCGACTTTTACAATTTCGGTTTCATGCCACCATTTTGGGTGGGCTTTTCCAAGCAGCGGAAAAAGCCGGGTTCACGAAAGTGGTCCAATTGCGTTCAAAACGCGTTTTGTTAAATTTCCCCATCGTGGGGAAACGAAAAAACACCCTTGGCATCGAATTTTAAAATTTCGGTTTCATGCCACCATTTTGGGTGGGCTTTTCCAAGCAGCGGAAAAAGCCGGGTTGACGAAGGTCGTCCAATTGCGTTCAAAACGCGTTTTTTCAACTTTCCCCATCGGGGCGAAGCGAAAAAACAGCCTTGGGATCGAATTTTACAATTTCGGTTTCATGCCACCATTTTGGGTGGGCTTTTCCAAGCAGCGGAAAAAGCCGGGTTCACGAAAGTGGTCCAATTGCGTTCAAAACGCGTTTTGTTAAATTTCCCCATCGGGGGGAAACGAAAAAACACCCTTGGGATCGAATTTTAAAATTTCGGTTTTATGCCACCATTTTGGGTGGGCTTTTCCAAGCAGCGGAAAAAGCCGGGTTCACGAAGGTCGTCCAATTGCGTTCAAAACGCGTTTTTTCAACTTTTCCCATCTTGGCCAGACAAAAAAAACAGCCGTGGCATCAAATTTTACAATTTCAGTTTCATGCCACCATTTTGGGTGGGCTTTTCCAAGCAGCTGATAAAGCCGGGTTGACGAAGGTCCTCCAATTGCGTTCAAAACGCGTTTTTTCAACTTTCCCCATCGGGGCTAAGCGAAAAAACAGCCTTGGGATCGAATTTTACAATTTCGGTTTCATGCCACCATTTTGGGTGGGCTTTTCCAAGCAGCGGAAAAAGCCGGGTTCACGAAAGTGGTCCAATTGCGTTCAAAACGCGTTTTGTTAAATTTCCCCATCGGGGGGAAACGAAAAAACACCCTTGGGATCGAATTTTAAAATTTCGGTTTCATGCCACCATTTTGGGTGGGCTTTTCCAAGCAGCTGAAAAAGCCGGGTTCACGAAAGTGGTCAAATTGCGTTCAAAACGCGTTTTGTTAAGTTTCCCCATCGGGGGGAAACGAAAAAACACCCTTGGGATCGAATTTTAAAAAATTTCGGTTTCATGCCACCATTTTGGGTGGGCTTTTCCAAGCAGCGGAAAAAGCCGGGTTGACGAAGGTCGTCCAATTGCGTTCAATACGCGTTTTTTCAACTTTCCCCATCGGGGCTAAGCGAAAAAACAGCCTTGGGATCGAATTTTACAATTTCGGTTTGATGCCACCAGTTTGGGTGGGCTTTTCCAAGCAGCGGAAAAAGCCGGGTTCACGAAAGTGGTCCAATTGCGTTCAAAACGCGTTTTGTTAAATTTCCCCATCGGGGGGAAACGAAAAAACAGCCTTGGGATCGAATATTAAAAAATTTCGGTTTCATGCCACCATTTTGGGTGGGCTTTTCCAAGCAGCGGAAAAAGCCGGGTTGACGAGGGTCGTCCAATTGCGTTCAAAACGCGTTTTTTCAACTTTCCCCATCGGGGCGAAGCGAAAAAACAGCCTTGGGATCGAATTTTACAATTTCGGTTTCATGCCACCATTTTGGGTGGGCTTTTCCAAGCAGCGGAAAAAGCCGGGTTTACGAAAGTGGTCCAATTGCGTTCAAAACGCCTTTTGTTAAATTTCCCCATCGGGGGGAAACGAAAAAACACCCTTGGGTTCGCATTTTAAAATTTCGGTTTCATGCCACCGATTTGGGTGGGCTTTTCCAAGCAGCGGAAAAAGCCGGGTTGACGAAGGTCGTCCAATTGCGTTCAAAACGCGTTTTTTCAACTTTTCCCATCTTGGCCAGACAAAAAAAAAGCCGTGAGATCAAATTTTACAATTTCGGTTTCATGCCACCATTTTGGGTGGGCTATTCCAAGCAGCGGAAAAAGCCGGGTTGACGAAGGTCCTCCAATTACGTTCAAAACGCGTTTTTTCAACTTTCCCCATCGGGGCGAAGCGAAAAAACAGCCTTGGGATCGAATTTTACAATTTCGGTTTCATGCCACCATTTTGGGTGGGCTTTTCCAAGCAGCGGAAAAAGCCGCGTTCACAAAAGTGGTCAAATTGCGTTCAAAACGCGTTTTGTTAAATTTCCCCATCGGGGGGAAACGAAAAAACAGCCTTGGGATCGAATTTTAAAAAATTTCGGTTTCATGCCACCATTTTGGGTGGGCTTTTCCAAGCAGCGGAAAAAGCCGGGTTGACGAAGGTCGTCCAATTGCGTTCAAAACGCGTTGTTTCAACTTTCCACATCGGGGCGAAGCTAAAAAACAGCCTTGCGATCGAATTTTACAATTTCGCTTTCATGCCACCATTTTGGGTGGGCTTTTCCAAGCAGCGGAAAAAGCCGGGTTGACGAAGGTCGTCCAATTGCGTTCAAAACGCGTTGTTTCAACTTTCCACATCGGGGCGAAGCTAAAAAACAGCCTTGCGATCGAATTTTACAATTTCGCTTTCATGCCACCATTTTGGGTGGGCTTTTCCAAGCAGCGGAAAAAGCCGGGTTGACGAAGGTCGTCCAATTGCGTTCAAAACGCGTTTTTTCAACTTTCCCCATCGGGGCGAAGCGAAAAAACAGCCTTGGGATCGAATTTTACAATTTCAGTTTCATGCCACCATCTTGGGTGGGCTTTTCCAAGCAGCAGAAAAAGCCGGGTTGACGAAGGTCGTCCAATTGCGTTCAAAACGCGTTTTTTCAACTTTTCCCATCTTGGCCAGACAAAAAAAACAGCCGTGGGATCAAATTTTACAATTTCGGTTTCATGCCACCATTTTGGGTGGGCTTTTCCAAGCAGCGGAAAAAGCCGGGTTGACGAAGGTCGTCCAAATGCGTTCAAAACGCGTTTTTTCGACTTTCCGCATCGGAGCGAAACGCAGAAACACCCTTGGAATCGATTTTACCAATTTCGATTTCATACCGCCATTTTGGGTGGGCTTTTGCAAGCAGTGCAAAAAGCCGGGTTGACGAAGGTCGTCCAATTGCGCTCAAAACGCGTTTTTTAACCTTTCCCCATCGGGGCGAAGCGAAAAAACAGCCTTGGGATCAAATTTTAAAATTTCGGTTTCATGCCACCATTTTGGGTGGGCTTTTCCAAGCAGCGGAGAAAGCCGGGTTGACGAAGGTCCTCCAATTGCGTTCAAAACGCGCTTTTTCAACTTTCCCCATCGGGGCGAAGCGAAAAAACAGCCTTGGGATCGAATTTTACAATTTCGGTTTGATGCCACCATTTTGGGTGGGCTTTTCCAAGCAGCGGAAAAAGCCGGGTTGACGAAGGTCCTCCAATTGCGTTCAAAACGCGTTTTTTCAACTTTCCCCATCGGGGAGAAGCGAAAAAACAGCCTTGGGATCGAATTTTACAATTTCGGTTTCATGCCACCATTTTGGGTGGGCTTTTCCAAGCAGCAGAAAAAGCCGGGTTCACGAAAGTGGTCAAATCTCGTTCAAAACGCGTTTTGTTAAATTTCCCCATCGGGGGGAAACGCAAAAACAGCCTTGGGATCGAATTTTAAAATTTCGGTTTCATGCCACCATTTTGGGTGGGCTTTTCCAAGCAGCGGAAAAAGCCGGGTTGACGAAGGTCGTCCAATTGCGTTCAATACGCGTTTTTTCAACTTTTCCCATCTTGGCCAGACAAAAAAAAAGCCGTGAGATCAAATTTTAAAAATTTCGGTTTCATGCCACCATTTTGGGTGGGCTATTCCAAGCAGCGGAAAAGGCCGACTTGAAGAAGGTCCTCCAATTACGTTCAAAACGCGTTTTTTCAACTTTCCCCATCGGGGCGAAGCGAAAAAACAGCCTTGGGATCGAATTTTAAAATTTCGGTTTCATGCCACCATTTTGGGTGGGCTTTTCCAAGCAGCGGAAAAAGCCGGGTTGACGAAGGTCGTCCAATTGCGTTCAAAACGCGTTTTTTCAACTTTTCCCATCTTGGCCAGACAAAAAAAAAGCCGTGAGATCAAATTTTAAAAATTTCGGTTTCATGCCACCATTTTGGGTGGGCTATTCCAAGCAGCGGAAAAGGCCGGGTTGAAGAAGGTCCTCCAATTACGTTCAAAACGCGTTTTTTCAACTTTCCCCATCGGGGCGAAGCGAAAAAACAGCCTTGGGATCGAATTTTACAATTTCGGTTTCATACCACCATCTTGGGTGGGCTTTTCCAAGCAGCGGAAAAAGCCGGGTTGACGAAGGTCGTCCAATTGCGTTCAAAACGCGTTTTTTCAACTTTTCCCATCTTGGCCAGACAAAAAAAACAGCCGTGGGATCAAATTTTACAATTTCGGTTTCATGCCACCATTTTGGGTGGGCTTTTCCAAGCAGCGGAAAAAGCCGGGTTGACGAAGGTCGTCCAAATGCGTTCAAAACGCGTTTTTTCGACTTTCCCCATCGGAGCGAAACGCAGAAACACCCTTGGAATCGATTTTACCAATTTCGATTTTATACCGCCATTTTGGGTGGGCTTTTGAAGGCAGTGCAAAAAGCCGGGTTGACGAAGGTCGTCCAATTGCGCTCAAAACGCGTTTTTTCAACTTTCCCCATCGGGGCGAAGCGAAAAAACAGCCTTGGGATCAAATTTTAAAATTTCGATTTCATGCCACCATTTTGGGTGGGCTTTTCCAAGCAGCGGAAAAAGCCGGTTTGACAAAGGTCCTCCAATTGCGTTCAAAACGCGCTTTTTCAACTTTCCCCATCGGGGCGAAGCGAAAAAACAGCCTTGGGATCGAATTTTACAATTTCGGTTTGATGCCACCATTTTGGGTGGGCTTTTCCAAGCAGCGGAAAAAGCCGGGTTGACGAAGGTCCTCCAATTGCGTTCAAAACGCGTTTTTTCAACTTTCCCCATCGGGGAGAAGCGAAAAAACAGCCTTGGGATCGAATTTTACAATTTTTTTTTCATGCCACCATTTTGGGTGGGCTTTTCCAAGCAGCGGAAAAAGCCGGGTTAACGAAAGTGGTCCAATCTCGTTCAAAACGCGTTATGTTAAATTTCCCCATCGGGGGGAAACGAAAAAACAGCCTTGGGATCGAATTTTAAAATTTTGGTTTCATGCCACCATTTTGGGTGGGCTTTTCCAAGCAGCGGAAAAAGCCGGGTTGACGAAGGTCGTCCAATTGCGTTCAAAACGCGTTTTTTCAACTTTCTCCATCGGGGCGAAGCGAAAAAAAAACCCTTGGGATCGAATTTTACAATTTCGGTTTCATGCCACCATTTTGGGTGGGCTTTTCCAAGCAGCGAAAAAGCCGGGTTGACGAAGGTCGTCCAATTGCGTTCAAAACGCGTTTTTTCAACTTTCCCCATCGGAGCGAAGCGAAAAAACAGCCTTGGGATCGAATTTTACAATTTCGGTTTCATGCCACCATTTTGGGTGGGCTTTTCCAAGAAGCGGAAAAAGCCGGGTTGACGAAAGTGGTCCAATTGCGTTCAAAACGCGTTTTGTTAAATTTCCCCATCTGGGGGAAACGAAAAAACACCATTGGGATCGAATTTTAAAATTTCGGTTTCATGCCACCATTTTGGGTGGGCTTTTCCAAGCAGCGGAAAAAGCCGGGTTCACGAAGGTCGTCCAATTGCGTTCAAAACGCGTTTTTTCAACTTTCTCCATCGGGGCGAAGCGAAAAAAAAACCCTTGGGATCGAATTTTACAATTTCGGTTTCATGCCACCATTTTGGGTGGGCTTTTCAAAGCAGCGGAAAAAGCCGGGTTGACGAAGGTCGTCCAATTGCGTTAAAAACGCGTTTTTTCCACTTTCCCCATCGGGGCGAAGCGAAAAAACAGCCTTGGGATCGAATTTTACAATTTCGGTTTCATGCCACCATTTTGGGTGGGCTTTTCCAAGCAGCGGAAAATGCCGGGTTCACGAAAGTGGTCCAATTGCGTTCAAAACGCGTTTTGTTAAATTTCTCCATGGGGGGGAAACGAAAAAACACCCTTGGGATCGAATTTTAAAATTTCGGTTTCATGCCACCATTTTGATTGGGCTTTTCCAAGCAGCGGAAAAAGCCGGGTTCACGAAGGTCGTCCAATTGCGTTTAAAACGCGTTTTTTCAACTTTCCCCGTCAGGGCGAAGCGAAAAAACAGCCTTGGGATCGAATTTTACAATTTCGCTTTCATGCCACCATTTTGGGTTGCGGTTTTGCAAGCAGCGGAAAAAGCCGGGTTGACGAAGGTCGTCCAATTGCGTTCAAAACGCGTTTTTTCAACTTTCCCCATCGGGGCGAAGCGAAAAAACAGCCTTGGGATCGAATTTTACAATTTCGGTTTCATGCCACCATTTTGGGTGGGCTTTTCCAAGCAGCGGAAAAAGCCGGGTTCACGAAAGTGGTCCAATTGCGTTCAAAACGCGTTTTGTTAAATTTCCCCATCGTGGGGAAACGAAAAAACACCCTTGGGATCGAATTTTAAAATTTCGGTTTCATGCCACCATTTTGGGTGGGCTTTTCCAAGCAGCGGAAAAAGCCGGGTTGACGAAGGTCGTCCAATTGCGTTCAAAACGCGTTTTTTCAACTTTCCCCATCGGGTTGAAGCGAAAAAACAGCCTTGGGATCGAATTTTACAATTTCGGTTTCATGCCACCATTTTGGGTGGGCTTTTCCAAGCAGCGGAAAAAGCCGGGTTCACGAAAGTGGTCCAATTGCGTTCAAAACGCGTTTTGTTAAATTTCCCCATCGGGGGGAAACGAAAAAACACCCTTGGGATCGAATTTTAAAATTTCGGTTTCATGCCACCATTTTGGGTGGGCTTTTCCAAGCAGCGGAAAAAGCCGGGTTCACGAAGATCGTCCAATTGCGTTCAAAACGCGTTTTTTCAACTTTTCCCATCTTGGCCAGACAAAAAAAACAGCCGTGGCATCAAATTTTACAATTTCAGTTTCATGCCACCATTTTGGGTGGGCTTTTCCAAGCAGCTGAAAAAGCCGGGTTGACGAAGGTCCTCCAATTGCGTTCAAAACGCGTTTTTTCAACTTTCCCCATCGGGGCGAAGCGAAAAAACAGCCTTGGGATCGAATTTTACAATTTCGGTTTCATGCCACCATTTTGGGTGGGCTTTTCCAAGCAGCGGAAAAAGCCGGGTTCACGAAAGTGGTCCAATTGCGTTCAAAACGCGTTTTGTTAAATTTCCCCATCGGGGGGAAACGAAAAAACACCCTTGGGATCGAATTTTAAAATTTCGGTTTCATGCCACCATTTTGGGTGGGCTTTTCCAAGCAGCTGAAAAAGCCGGGTTCACGAAAGTGGTCCAATTGCGTTCAAAACGCGTTTTGTTAAATTTCCCCATCGGGGGGAAACGAAAAATCAGCCTTTGGATCGAATTTTAAAATTTCGGTTTCATGACACCATTTTGGGTGGGCTTTTCCAAGCAGCGGAAAAAGCCGGGTTGACGAGGGTCGTCCAATTGCGTTCAAAACGCGTTTTTTCAACTTTCCCCGTCGGGGCGAAGCGAAAAAACAGCCTTGGGATCGAATTTTACAATTTCGCTTTCATGCCACCATTTTGGGTGGGCTTTTCCAAGCAGCGGAAAAAGCCGGGTTGACGAAGGTCGTCCAATTGCGTTCAAAACGCGTTTTTTCAACTTTCCCCATCGGGGCGAAGCGAAAAAACAGCCTTGGGATCGAATTTTACAATTTCGGTTTCATGCCACCATTTTGGGTGGGCTTTTCCAAGCAGCGGAAAAAGCCGGGTTCACGAAAGTGGTCCAATTGCGTTCAAAACGCGTTTTGTTAAATTTCCCCATCGTGGGGAAACGAAAAAACACCCTTGGCATCGAATTTTAAAATTTCGGTTTCATGCCACCATTTTGGGTGGGCTTTTCCAAGCAGCGGAAAAAGCCGGGTTGACGAAGGTCGTCCAATTGCGTTCAAAACGCGTTTTTTCAACTTTCCCCATCGGGGCGAAGCGAAAAAACAGCCTTGGGATCGAATTTTACAATTTCGGTTTCATGCCACCATTTTGGGTGGGCTTTTCCAAGCAGCGGAAAAAGCCGGGTTCACGAAAGTGGTCCAATTGCGTTCAAAACGCGTTTTGTTAAATTTCCCCATCGGGGGGAAACGAAAAAACACCCTTGGGATCGAATTTTAAAATTTCGGTTTTATGCCACCATTTTGGGTGGGCTTTTCCAAGCAGCGGAAAAAGCCGGGTTCACGAAGGTCGTCCAATTGCGTTCAAAACGCGTTTTTTCAACTTTTCCCATCTTGGCCAGACAAAAAAAACAGCCGTGGCATCAAATTTTACAATTTCAGTTTCATGCCACCATTTTGGGTGGGCTTTTCCAAGCAGCTGAAAAAGCCGGGTTGACGAAGGTCCTCCAATTGCGTTCAAAACGCGTTTTTTCAACTTTCCCCATCGGGGCGAAGCGAAAAAACAGCCTTGGGATCGAATTTTACAATTTCGGTTTCATGCCACCATTTTGGGTGGGCTTTTCCAAGCAGCGGAAAAAGCCGGGTTCACGAAAGTGGTCCAATTGCGTTCAAAACGCGTTTTGTTAAATTTCCCCATCGGGGGGAAACGAAAAAACACCCTTGGGATCGAATTTTAAAATTTCGGTTTCATGCCACCATTTTGGGTGGGCTTTTCCAAGCAGCTGAAAAAGCCGGGTTCACGAAAGTGGTCAAATTGCGTTCAAAACGCGTTTTGTTAAGTTTCCCCATCGGGGGGAAACGAAAAAACACCCTTGGGATCGAATTTTAAAAAATTTCGGTTTCATGCCACCATTTTGGGTGGGCTTTTCCAAGCAGCGGAAAAAGCCGGGTTGACGAATGTCGTCCAATTGCGTTCAATACGCGTTTTTTCAACTTTCCCCATCGGGGCTAAGCGAAAAAACAGCCTTGGGATCGAATTTTACAATTTCGGTTTGATGCCACCAGTTTGGGTGGGCTTTTCCAAGCAGCGGAAAAAGCCGGGTTCACGAAAGTGGTCCAATTGCGTTCAAAACGCGTTTTGTTAAATTTCCCCATCGGGGGGAAACGAAAAAACAGCCTTGGGATCGAATATTAAAAAATTTCGGTTTCATGCCACCATTTTGGGTGGGCTTTTCCAAGCAGCGGAAAAAGCCGGGTTGACGAGGGTCGTCCAATTGCGTTCAAAACGCGTTTTTTCAACTTTCCCCATCGGGGCGAAGCGAAAAAACAGCCTTGGGATCGAATTTTACAATTTCGGTTTCATGCCACCATTTTGGGTGGGCTTTTCCAAGCAGCGGAAAAAGCCGGGTTTACGAAAGTGGTCCAATTGCGTTCAAAACGCCTTTTGTTAAATTTCCCCATCGGGGGGAAACGAAAAAACACCCTTGGGATCGCATTTTAAAATTTCGGTTTCATGCCACCATTTTGGGTGGGCTTTTCCAAGCAGCGGAAAAAGCCGGGTTGACGAAGGTCGTCCAATTGCGTTCAAAACGCGTTTTTTCAACTTTTCCCATCTTGGCCAGACAAAAAAAAAGCCGTGAGATCAAATTTTACAATTTCGGTTTCATGCCACCATTTTGGGTGGGCTATTCCAAGCAGCGGAAAAAGCCGGGTTGACGAAGGTCCTCCAATTACGTTCAAAACGCGTTTTTTCAACTTTCCCCATCGGGGCGAAGCGAAAAAACAGCCTTGGGATCGAATTTTACAATTTCGGTTTCATGCCACCATTTTGGGTGGGCTTTTCCAAGCAGCGGAAAAAGCCGCGTTCACAAAAGTGGTCAAATTGCGTTCAAAACGCGTTTTGTTAAATTTCCCCATCGGGGGGAAACGAAAAAACAGCCTTGGGATCGAATTTTAAAAAATTTCGGTTTCATGCCACCATTTTGGGTGGGCTTTTCCAAGCAGCGGAAAAAGCCGGGTTGACGAAGGTCGTCCAATTGCGTTCAAAACGCGTTGTTTCAACTTTCCACATCGGGGCGAAGCTAAAAAACAGCCTTGCGATCGAATTTTACAATTTCGCTTTCATGCCACCATTTTGGGTGGGCTTTTCCAAGCAGCGGAAAAAGCCGGGTTGACGAAGGTCGTCCAATTGCGTTCAAAACGCGTTTTTTCAACTTTCCCCATCGGGGCGAAGCGAAAAAACAGCCTTGGGATCGAATTTTACAATTTCAGTTTCATGCCACCATCTTGGGTGGGCTTTTCCAAGCAGCAGAAAAAGCCGGGTTGACGAAGGTCGTCCAATTGCGTTCAAAACGCGTTTTTTCAACTTTTCCCATCTTGGCCAGACAAAAAAAACAGCCGTGGGATCAAATTTTACAATTTCGGTTTCATGCCACCATTTTGGGTGGGCTTTTCCAAGCAGCGGAAAAAGCCGGGTTGACGAAGGTCGTCCAAATGCGTTCAAAACGCGTTTTTTCGACTTTCCGCATCGGAGCAAAACGCAGAAACACCCTTGGAATCGATTTTACCAATTTCGATTTCATACCGCCATTTTGGGTGGGCTTTTGCAAGCAGTGCAAAAAGCCGGGTTGACGAAGGTCGTCCAATTGCGCTCAAAACGCGTTTTTTAACCTTTCCCCATCGGGGCGAAGCGAAAAAACAGCCTTGGGATCAAATTTTAAAATTTCGGTTTCATGCCACCATTTTGGGTGGGCTTTTCCAAGCAGCGGAGAAAGCCGGGTTGACGAAGGTCCTCCAATTGCGTTCAAAACGCGCTTTTTCAACTTTCCCCATCGGGGCGAAGCGAAAAAACAGCCTTGGGATCGAATTTTACAATTTCGGTTTGATGCCACCATTTTGGGTGGGCTTTTCCAAGCAGCGGAAAAAGCCGGGTTGACGAAGGTCCTCCAATTGCGTTCAAAACGCGTTTTTTCAACTTTCCCCATCGGGGAGAAGCGAAAAAACAGCCTTGGGATCGAATTTTACAATTTCGGTTTCATGCCACCATTTTGGGTGGGCTTTTCCAAGCAGCAGAAAAAGCCGGGTTCACGAAAGTGGTCAAATCTCGTTCAAAACGCGTTTTGTTAAATTTCCCCATCGGGGGGAAACGCAAAAACAGCCTTGGGATCGAATTTTAAAATTTCGGTTTCATGCCACCATTTTGGGTGGGCTTTTCCAAGCAGCGGAAAAAGCCGGGTTGACGAAGGTCGTCCAATTGCGTTCAATACGCGTTTTTTCAACTTTTCCCATCTTGGCCAGACAAAAAAAAAGCCGTGAGATCAAATTTTAAAAATTTCGGTTTCATGCCACCATTTTGGGTGGGCTATTCCAAGCAGCGGAAAAGGCCGACTTGAAGAAGGTCCTCCAATTACGTTCAAAACGCGTTTTTTCAACTTTCCCCATCGGGGCGAAGCGAAAAAACAGCCTTGGGATCGAATTTTAAAATTTCGGTTTCATGCCACCATTTTGGGTGGGCTTTTCCAAGCAGCGGAAAAAGCCGGGTTGACGAAGGTCGTCCAATTGCGTTCAAAACGCGTTTTTTTTAAACTTTTCCCATCTTGGCCAGACAAAAAAAAAGCCGTGAGATCAAATTTTAAAAATTTCGGTTTCATGCCACCATTTTGGGTGGGCTATTCCAAGCAGCGGAAAAGGCCGGGTTGAAGAAGGTCCTCCAATTACGTTCAAAACGCGTTTTTTCAACTTTCCCCATCGGGGCGAAGCGAAAAAACAGCCTTGGGATCGAATTTTACAATTTCGGTTTCATGCCACCATTTTGGGTGGGCTTTTCCAAGCAGCGGAAAAAGCCGGGTTGACGAAGGTCGTCCAAATGCGTTCAAAACGCGTTTTTTCGACTTTCCCCATCGGAGCGAAACGCAGAAACACCCTTGGAATCGATTTTACCAATTTCGATTTTATACCGCCATTTTGGGTGGGCTTTTGAAGGCAGTGCAAAAAGCCGGGTTGACGAAGGTCGTCCAATTGCGCTCAAAACGCGTTTTTTCAACTTTCCCCATCGGGGCGAAGCGAAAAAACAGCCTTGGGATCAAATTTTAAAATTTCGATTTCATGCCACCATTTTGGGTGGGCTTTTCCAAGCAGCGGAAAAAGCCGGTTTGACAAAGGTCCTCCAATTGCGTTCAAAACGCGCTTTTTCAACTTTCCCCATCGGGGCGAAGCGAAAAAACAGCCTTGGGATCGAATTTTACAATTTCGGTTTGATGCCACCATTTTGGGTGGGCTTTTCCAAGCAGCGGAAAAAGCCGGGTTGACAAAGGTCCTCCAATTGCGTTCAAAACGCGTTTTTTCAACTTTCCCCATCGGGGAGAAGCGAAAAAACAGCCTTGGGATCGAATTTTACAATTTTTTTTTCATGCCACCATTTTGGGTGGGCTTTTCCAAGGAGCGGAAAAAGCCGGGTTAACGAAAGTGGTCCAATCTCGTTCAAAACGCGTTTTGTTAAATTTCCCCATCGGGGGGAAACGAAAAAACAGCCTTGGGATCGAATTTTAAAATTTTGGTTTCATGCCACCATTTTGGGTGGGCTTTTCCAAGCAGCGGAAAAAGCCGGGTTGACGAAGGTCGTCCAATTGCGTTCAAAACGCGTTTTTTCAACTTTTCCCATCTTGGCCAGACAAAAAAAACAGCCGTGGGATCAAATTTTACAATTTCGGTTTCATGCCACCATTTTGGGTGGGCTTTTCCAAGCAGCAGAAAAAGCTGGGTTGACGAAGGTCGTCCAATTGCGTTCAAAACGCGTTTTTTCAACTTTTCCCATCTTGGCCAGACAAAAAGAAAAAGCCGTGAGATCAAATTTTACAATTTCGGTTTCATGCCACCATTTTGGGTGGGCTATTCCAAGCAGCGGAAAAAGCCGCGTTGACGAAGGTCCTCCAATTACGTTCAAAACGCGTTTTTTCAACTTTCCCCATCGGGGTGAAGTGAAAAAACAGCCTTGGGATCGAATTTTACAATTTCGGTTTCATGCCACCATTTTGGGTGGGCTTTTCCAAGCAGCGGAAAAAGCCGGGTTGACGAAGGTCCTCCAATTGGGTTCAAAACGCGTTATTTCAACTTTCCCCATCGGGGCGAAGCGAAAAAACAGCCTTGGGATCGAATTTTACAATTTTGGTTTCATGCCACCATTTTGGGTGGGCTTTTCCAAGCAGCGGAAAAAGCCGGGTTCACGAAAGTGGTCCAATCTCGTTCAAAACGCGTTTTGTTAAATTTCCCCATCGGGGGGAAACGAAAAAACAGCCTTGGGATCGAATTTTAAAATTTCGGTTTCATGCCACCATTTTGGGTGGGCTTTTCCAAGCAGCGGAAAAAGCCGGGTTGACGAAGGTCGTCCAATTGCGTTCAAAACGGGTTTTTTCAACTTTTCCCATCTTGGCCAGACAAAAAAAACAGCGGTGGGATCAAATTTTACAATTTCGGTTTCTTGCCACCATTTTGGGTGGGCTTTTCCAAGCAGCGGAAAAAGCCGGGTTGACGAAGGTCGTCCAATTGCGTTCAAAACGCGTTTTTTCAACTTTCCCCATCGGGGCGAGGCGAAAAAACAGCCTTGGGATCGAATTTTACAATTTCGGTTTCATGCCACCATTTTGGGTGGGCTTTTCCAAGCAGCGGAAAAAGCCGGGTTGACGAAGGTCGTCGAATTCCGTTCAAAACGCGGTTTTTCCCTTTTCGCCATCGGGGCGAATCGAAAAAACAGCCTTGGGATCGAATTTTACAATTTCGGTTTCATGCCACCATTTTGGGTGGGCTTTTCCAAGCAGCGGAAAAAGCTGGGTTCACGAAAGTGGTCCAATCTCGTTCAAAATGCGTTTTGTTAAATTTCCCAATCGGGGGGAAACGAAAAAACAGCCTTGGGATCGAATTTTAAAATTTCGGTTTCATGCCATTATTTTGGGTCGGCTTTTCCAAGTAGGGCAAAACGCTGGGGTAACGAAGGTCGTCGAATTCCGTTCAAAACGCGTTTTTTCAACTTTCCCCATCGGGGCGAAGCGAAAAAACAGCCTTGGGATGGAATTTTACAATTTCGGTTTCATGCCACCATTTTGGGTGGGCTTTTCCAAGCAGCGGAAAAAGCCGGGTTGATGAAGGTCGTCCAATTGCGTTCAAAACGCGTTTTTTCAACTTTCCCCATCGGGGCGAAGCGAAAAAACAGCCTTGGGATGGAATTTTAAAATTTCGGTTTCATGCCACCATTTTGGGTGGGCTTTTCCAAGCAGCGGAAAAAGCCGGGTTCACGAAAGTGGTCCAATTGCGTTCAAAACGCGTTTTGTTAAATTTCCCCATCGGGGGGAAACGAGAAAACACCCTTGGGATCGAATTTTAAAATTTCGGTTTCATGCCACCATTTTGGGTGGGCTTTTCCAAGCAGCGGAAAAAGCCGGGTTCACGAAGGTCGTCCAATTGCGTTCAAAACGCGTTTTTTCAACTTTTCCCATCTTGGCCAGACAAAAAAAACAGCCGTGGGATCAAATTTTACAATTTCAGTTTCATGCCACCATTTTGGGTGGGCTTTTCCAAGCAGCTGAAAAAGCCGGGTTGACGAAGGTCCTCCAATTGCGTTCAAAACGCGTTTTTTCAACTTTCCCCATCGGGGCGAAGCGAAAAAACAGCCTTGGGTTCGAATTTTACAATTTCGGTTTCATGCCACCATTTTGTGTGGGCTTTTCCAAGCAGCGGAAAAAGCCGGGTTCATGAAAGTGGTCCAATTGCGTTCAAAACGCGTTTTGTTAAATTTCCCCATCGGGGGGAAACGAAAAAACACCCTTGGGATCGAATTTTAAAATTTCGGTTTCATGCCACCATTTTGGGTGGGCTTTTCCAAGCAGCGGAAAAAGCCGGGTTGACGAAGGTCGTCCAATTGCGTTCAAAACGCGTTTTTTCAACTTTCCCCATCGGGGCGAAGCGAAAAAACAGCCGTGGGATCAAATTTTACAATTTCAGTTTCATGCCACCATTTTGGGTGGGCTTTTCCAAGCAGCGGAAAAAGCCGGGTTGACGAAGGTCCTCCAATTGCGTTGAAAACGCGTTTTTTCAACTTTCCCCATCGGGGCGAAGCGAAAAAACAGCCTTGGGATCGAATTTTACAATTTCGGTTTCATGCCACCATTTTGGGTGGGCTTTTCCAAGCAGCGGAAAAAGCCGGGTTCACGAAAGTGGTCCAATTGCGTTCAGAACGCGTTTTGTTAAGTTTCCCCATCGGGGGGAAACGAAAAAACACCCTTGGGATCGAATTTTAAAAAATTTCGGTTTCATGCCACCATTTTGGGTGGGCTTTTCCAAGCAGCGGAAAAAGCCGGGTTGACGAAGGTCGTCCAATTGCGTTCAATACGCGTTTTTTCAACTTTCCCCATCGGGGCGAAGCGAAAAAACAGCCTTGGGATCGAATTTTACAATTTCGCTTTCATGCCACCATTTTTGGTGGGCTTTTCCAAGCAGCGGAAAAAGCCGGGTTGACGAAGGTCGTCCAATTGCGTTCAAAACGCGTTTTTTCAACTTTTCCCATCTTGGCCAGACAAAAAAAACAGCCGTGGGATCAAATTTTACAATTTCGGTTTCTTGCCACCATTTTGGGTGGGCTTTTCCAAGCAGCGGAAAAAGCCGGGTTCACGAAGGTCGTCCAATTGCGTTCAAAACGCGTTTTTTCAACTTTCCCCATCGGGGCGAAGCGAAAAAACAGCCTTGGGATCGACTTTTACAATTTCGGTTTCATGCCACCATTTTGGGTGGGCTTTTCCAAGCAGCGGAAAAAGCCGGGTTGACGAAGGTCGTCGAATTCCGTTCAACACGCGGTTTTTCCCTTTTCGCCATCGGGGCGAATCGAAAAAACAGCCTTGGGATCGACTTTTACAATTTCGGTTTCATGCCACCATTTTGGGTGGGCTTTTCCAAGCAGCGGAAAAAGCCGGGTTGACGAAGGTCGTCGAATTCCGTTCAACACGCGGTTTTTCCCTTTTCGCCATCGGGGCGAATCGAAAAAACAGCCTTGGGATCGAATTTTACAATTTCGGTTTCATGCCACCATTTTGGGTGGGCTTTTCCAAGCAGCGGAAAAAGCCGGGTTCACGAAAGTGGTCCAATTGCGTTCAAAACGCGTTTTGTTAAATTTCCCCATCGTGGGGAAACGAAAAAACACCCTTGGGATCGAATTTTAAAATTTCGGTTTCATGCCACCATTTTGGGTGGGCTTTTCCAAGCAGCGGAAAAAGCCGGGTTGATGAAGATCGTCCAATTGGGTTCAAAACGCGTTTTTTCAACTTTCCCCATCGGGGCGAAGCGAAAAAACAGCCTTGGGATCGAATTTTACAATTTCGGTTTCATGCCACCATTTTGGGTGGGCTTTTCCAAGCAGCGGAAAAAGCCGGGTTCACGAAAGTGGTCCAATTGCGTTCAAAACGCGTTTTGTTAAATTTCCCCATCGGGGGGAAACGAAAAAACACCCTTGGGATCGAATTTTAAAATTTCGGTTTCATGCCACCATTTTGGGTGGGCTTTTCCAAGCAGCGGAAAAAGCCGGGTTCACGAAGGTCGTCCAATTGCGTTCAAAACGCGTTTTTTAAACTTTTCCCATCTTGGCCAGACAAAAAAAACAGCCGTGGGATCAAATTTTACAATTTCAGTTTCATGCCACCATTTTGGGTGGGCTTTTCCAAGCAGCTGAAAAAGCCGGGTTGACGAAGGTCCTCCAATTGCGTTCAAAACGCGTTTTTTCAACTTTCCCCATCGGGGCGAAGCGAAAAAACAGCCTTGGGTTCGAATTTTACAATTTCGGTTTCATGCCACCATTTTGGGTGGGCTTTTC
Organism: Meandrina meandrites; assembly: GCA_963693305.1. Taxonomy (NCBI): domain Eukaryota; kingdom Metazoa; phylum Cnidaria; class Anthozoa; order Scleractinia; family Meandrinidae; genus Meandrina; species Meandrina meandrites. Next base: position 546,892 of record OY855905.1, on the reverse strand, counting down.
CAAGCAGCGGAAAAAGTTGGGTTCATGAAAGTGGTCCAATTGCGTTCAAAACGCGTTTTGTTAAATTTCCCCATCGGGGGGAAACGAAAAAACACCCTTGGGATCGAATTTTAAAATTTCGGTTTCATGCCACCATTTTGGGTGGGCTTTTCCAAGCAGCGGAAAAAGCCGGGTTGACGAAGGTCGTCCAATTGCGTTCAAAACGCGTTTTTTCAACTTTCCCCATCGGGGCGAAGCGAAAAAACAGCCGTGGGATCAAATTTTACAATTTCAGTTTCATGCCACCATTTTGGGTGGGCTTTTCCAAGCAGCGGAAAAAGCCGGGTTGACGAAGGTCCTCCAATTGCGTTCAAAACGCGTTTTTTCAACTTTCCCCATCGGGGCGAAGCGAAAAAACAGCCTTGGGATCGAATTTTACAATTTCGGTTTCATGCCACCATTTTGGGTGGGCTTTTCCAAGCAGCAGAAAAAGCCGGGTTACCGAAAGTGGTCCAATTGCGTTCAAAACGCGTTTTGTTAAATTTCCCCATCGGGGGGAAACGAAAAAACAGCCTTGGGATCGCATATTAAAAAATTACAGTTTCATGCCACCATTTTGGGTGGGCTTTTCCAAGCAGCGGAAAAAGCCGGGTTGACGAAGGTCCTCCAATTGCGTTCAAAACGCGTTTTTTCAACTTTCCCCATCGGGGCGAAGCGAAAAAACAGCCTTGGGATCGAATTTTACAATTTCGGTTTCATGCCACCATTTTGGGTGGGCTTTTCCAAGCAGCGGAAAAAGCCGGGTTCACGAAAGTGGTCCAATTGCGTTCAAAACGCGTTTTGTTAAATTTCCCCATCGGGGGGAAACGAAAAAACACCCTTGGGATCGAATTTTAAAATTTCGGTTTCATGCCACCATTTTGGGTGGGCTTTTCCAAGCAGCGGAAAAAGCCGGGTTGACGAAGGTCGTCCAATTGCGTTCAATACGCGTTTTTTCAACTTTCCCCATCGGGGAGAAGCGAAAAAACAGCCTTGGGATCGAATTTTACAATTTCGCTTTCATGCCACCATTTTGGGTGGGCTTTTCCAAGCAGCGGAAAAAGCTGGGTTGACGAAGGTCGTCCAATTGCGTTCAAAACGCGTTTTTTCAACTTTGCCCATCGGGGCGAAGCGAAAAACCAGCCTTGGGATCGAATTTTACAATTTCGGTTTCATGCCACCATTTTGGGTAGGCTTTTCCAAGCAGCGGAAAAAGCCGGGTTCACGAAAGTGGTCCAATTGCGTTCAAAACGCGTTTTGTTAAATTTCCCCATCGGGGGGAAACGAAAAAACACCCTTGGGATCGAATTTTAAAATTTCGGTTTCATGCCACCATTTTGGGTGGGCTTTTCCAAGCAGCGGAAAAAGCCGGGTTGACGAAGGTCGTCCAATTGCGTTCAATACGCGTTTTTTCAACTTTCCCCATCGGGGAGAAGCGAAAAAACAGCCTTGGGATCGAATTTTACAATTTCGCTTTCATGCCACCATTTTGGGTGGGCTTTTCCAAGCAGCGGAAAAAGCTGGGTTGACGAAGGTCGTCCAATTGCGTTCAAAACGCGTTTTTTCAACTTTGCCCATCGGGGCGAAGCGAAAAACCAGCCTTGGGATCGAATTTTACAATTTCGGTTTCATGCCACCATTTTGGGTGGGCTTTTCCAAGCAGCGGAAAAAGCCGGGTTCACAAAAGTGGTCCAACTGCGTTCAAAACGCCTTTTGTTAAATTTCCCCATCGGGGGGAAACGAAAAAACACCCTTGGGATAGAATTTTAAAATTTCGGTTTCATGCCACCATTTTGGGTGGGCTTTTCCAAGCAGCGGAGAAAGCCGGGTTCACGAAGGTCCTCCAATTTCGTTCAAAACGCATTTTTCAACTTTCCCCATCGGGGCGAAGCGAAAAAACAGCCTTGGGATCGAATTTTACAATTTCGGTTTGATGCCACCATTTTGGGTGGGCTTTTCCAAGCAGCGGAAAAAGCCGGGTTCACGAAGGTCCTCCAATTGCGTTCAAAACGCGTTTTTTCAACTTTCCCCATCGCGGAGAAGCGAAAAAACAGCCTTGGGATCGAATTTTACAATTTCGGTTTCATGCCACCATTTTGGGTGGGCTTTTCCAAGCAGCGGAAAAAGCCGGGTTGACGAAGGTCCTCCAATTGCGTTCAAAACGCGTTTTTTCAACTTTCCCCATCGGGGAGAAGCGAAAAAACAGCCTTGGGATCGAATTTTACAATTTCGGTTTCATGCCACCATTTTGGGTGGGCTTTTCCAAGCAGCGGAAAAAGCCGGGTTCACGAAAGTGGTCCAATCTCGTTTAAAACGCGTTTTGTTAAATTTCCCCATCGGGGGGAAACGAAAAAACAGCCTTGGGATCGAATTTTAAAATTTCGGTTTCATGCCACCATTTTGGGTGGGCTTTTCCAAGCAGCGGAAAAAGCCGGGTTGACGAAGGTCGTCCAATTGCGTTCAAAACGCGTTTTTTCAACTTTTCCCATCTTGGCCAGACAAAAAAAAAGCCGTGAGATCAAATTTTAAAAATTTCGGTTTCATGCCACCATTTTGGGTGGGCTATTCCAAGCAGCGGAAAAGGCCGGGTTGAAGAAGGTCCTCCAATTACGTTCAAAACGCGTTTTTTCAACTTTCCCCATCGGGGCGAAGCGAAAAAACAGCCTTGGGATCGAATTTTACAATTTCGGTTTCATGCCACCATCTTGGGTGGGCTTTTCCAAGCAGCGGAAAAAGCCGGGTTGACGAAGGTCGTCCAATTGCGTTCAAAACGCGTTTTTTCAACTTTTCCCATCTTGGCCAGACAAAAAAAACAGCCGTGGGATCAAATTTTACAATTTCGGTTTCATGCCACCATTTTGGGTGGGCTTTTCCAAGCAGCGGAAAAAGCCGGGTTGACGAAGGTCGTCCAAATGCGTTCAAAACGCGTTTTTTCGACTTTCCCCATCGGAGCGAAACGCAGAAACACCCTTGGAATCGATTTTACCAATTTCGATTTCATACCGCCATTTTGGGTGGGCTTTTGCAAGCAGTGCAAAAAGCCGGGTTGACGAAGGTCGTCCAATTGCGCTCAAAACGCGTTTTTTAACCTTTCCCCATCGGGGCGAAGTGAAAAAACAGCCCTGGGATCAAATTTTAAAATTTCGGTTTCATGCCACCATTTTGGGTGGGCTTTTCCAAGCAGCGGAGAAAGCCGGGTTGACGAAGGTCCTCCAATTGCGTTCAAAACGCGCTTTTTCAACTTTCCCCATCGGGGCGAAGCGAAAAAACAGCCTTGGGATCGAATTTTACAATTTCGGTTTGATGCCACCATTTTGGGTGGGCTTTTCCAAGCAGCGGAAAAAGCCGGGTTGACGAAGTTCCTCCAATTGCGTTCAAAACGCGTTTTTTCAACTTTCCCCATCGGGGAGAAGCGAAAAAACAGCCTTGGGATCGAATTTTACAATTTCGGTTTCATGCCACCATTTTGGGTGGGCTTTTCCAAGCAGCGGAAAAAGCCGGGTTCACGAAAGTGGTCCAATCTCGTTTAAAACGCGTTTTGTTAAATTTCCCCATCGGGGGGAAACGAAAAAACAGCCTTGGGATCGAATTTTAAAATTTCGGTTTCATGCCACCATTTTGGGTGGGCTTTTCCAAGCAGCGGAAAAAGCCGGGTTGACGAAGGTCGTCCAATTGCGTTCAAAACGCGTTTTTTCAACTTTTCCCATCTTGGCCAGACAAAAAAAAAGCCGTGAGATCAAATTTTAAAAATTTCGGTTTCATGCCACCATTTTGGGTGGGCTATTCCAAGCAGCGGAAAAGGCCGGGTTGAAGAAGGTCCTCCAATTACGTTCAAAACGCGTTTTTTCAACTTTCCCCATCGGGGCGAAGCGAAAAAACAGCCTTGGGATCGAATTTTACAATTTCGGTTTCATGCCACCATCTTGGGTGGGCTTTTCCAAGCAGCGGAAAAAGCCGGGTTGACGAAGGTCGTCCAATTGCGTTCAAAACGCGTTTTTTCAACTTTTCCCATCTTGGCCAGACAAAAAAAACAGCCGTGGGATCAAATTTTACAATTTCGGTTTCATGCCACCATTTTGGGTGGGCTTTTCCAAGCAGCGGAAAAAGCCGGGTTGACGAAGGTCGTCCAAATGCGTTCAAAACGCGTTTTTTCGACTTTCCCCATCGGAGCGAAACGCAGAAACACCCTTGGAATCGATTTTACCAATTTCGATTTCATACCGCCATTTTGGGTGGGCTTTTGCAAGCAGTGCAAAAAGCCGTGTTGACGAAGGTCGTCCAATTGCGCTCAAAACGCGTTTTTTAACCTTTCCCCATCGGGGCGAAGTGAAAAAACAGCCTTGGGATCAAATTTTAAAATTTCGGTTTCATGCCACCATTTTGGGTGGGCTTTTCCAAGCAGCGGAGAAAGCCGGGTTGACGAAGGTCCTCCAATTGCGTTCAAAACGCGCTTTTTCAACTTTCCCCATCGGGGCGAAGCGAAAAAACAGCCTTGGGATCGAATTTTACAATTTCGGTTTGATGCCACCATTTTGGGTGGGCTTTTCCAAGCAGCGGAAAAAGCCGGGTTGACGAAGTTCCTCCAATTGCGTTCAAAACGCGTTTTTTCAACTTTCCCCATCGGGGAGAAGCGAAAAAACAGCCTTGGGATCGAATTTTACAATTTCGGTTTCATGCCACCATTTTGGGTGGGCTTTTCCAAGCAGCGGAAAAAGCCGGGTTCACGAAAGTGGTCCAATCTCGTTTAAAACGCGTTTTGTTAAATTTCCCCATCGGGGGGAAACGAAAAAACAGCCTTGGGATCGAATTTTAAAATTTCGGTTTCATGCCACCATTTTGGGTGGGCTTTTCCAAGCAGCGGAAAAAGCCGGGTTGACGAAGGTCGTCCAATTGCGTTCAAAACGCGTTTTTTCAACTTTTCCCATCTTGGCCAGACAAAAAAAAAGCCGTGAGATCAAATTTTAAAAATTTCGGTTTCATGCCACCATTTTGGGTGGGCTATTCCAAGCAGCGGAAAAGGCCGGGTTGAAGAAGGTCCTCCAATTACGTTCAAAACGCGTTTTTTCAACTTTCCCCATCGGGGCGAAGCGAAAAAACAGCCTTGGGATCGAATTTTAAAATTTCGGTTTCATGCCACCATTTTGGGTGGGCTTTTCCAAGCAGCGGAAAAAGCCGGGTTGACGAAGGTCGTCCAATTGCGTTCAAAACGCGTTTTTTCAACTTTTCCCATCTTGGCCAGACAAAAAAAAAGCCGTGAGATCAAATTTTAAAAATTTCGGTTTCATGCCACCATTTTGGGTGGGCTATTCCAAGCAGCGGAAAAGGCCGGGTTGAAGAAGGTCCTCCAATTACGTTCAAAACGCGTTTTTTCAACTTTCCCCATCGGGGCGAAGCGAAAAAACAGCCTTGGGATCGAATTTTACAATTTCGGTTTCATGCCACCATCTTGGGTGGGCTTTTCCAATCACCGGAAAAAGCCGGGTTGACGAAGGTCGTCCAATTGCGTTCAAAACGCGTTTTTTCAACTTTTCCCATCTTGGCCAGACAAAAAAAACAGCCGTGGGATCAAATTTTACAATTTCGGTTTCATACCACCATTTTGGGTGGGCTTTTCCAAGCAGCGGAAAAAGCTGGGTTGACAAAGGTCATCCAATTGCGTTCAAAACGCGTTTTTTCAACTTTTCCCATCTTGGCCAGACAAAAAAAAAAGCCGTGAGATCAAATTTTACAATTTCGGTTTCATGCCACCATTTTGGGCGGGCTATTCCAAGCAGCGGAAAAAGCCGGGTTGACGAAGGTCCTCCAATTACGTTCAAAACGCGTTTTTTCAACTTTCCCCATCGGGGCGAAGCAAAAAAACAGCCTTGGGATCGAATTTTACAATTTCGGTTTCATGCCACCATTTTGGGTGGGCTTTTCCAAGCAGCGGAGAAAGCCGGGTTGACGAAGGTCCTCCAATTGCGTTCAAAACGCGCTTTTTCAACTTTCCCCATCGGGGCGAAGCGAAAAAACAGCCTTGGGATCGAATTTTACAATTTCGGTTTGATGCCACCATTTTGGGTGGGCTTTTCCAAGCAGCGGAAAAAGCCGGGTTGACGAAGGTCCTCCAATTGCGTTCAAAACGCGTTTTTTCAACTTTCCCCATCGGGGAGAAGCGAAAAAACAGCCTTGGGATCGAATTTTGCAATTTCGGTTTCATGCCACCATTTTGGGTGGGCTTTTCCAAGCAGCGGAAAAAGCCGGGTTCACGAAAGTGGTCCAATCTCGTTTAAAACGCGTTTTGTTAAATTTCCCCATCGGGGGGAAACGAAAAAACAGCCTTGGGATCGAATTTTAAAATTTCGGTTTCATGCCACCATTTTGGGTGGGCTTTTCCAAGCAGCGGAAAAAGCCGGGTTGACGAAGGTCGTCCAATTGCGTTCAAAACGCGTTTTTTCAACCTTTCCCATCTTGGCCAGACAAAAAAAAAGCCGTGAGATCAAATTTTAAAAATTTCGGTTTCATGCCACCATTTTGGGTGGGCTATTCCAAGCAGCGGAAAAGGCCGGGTTGAAGAAGGTCCTCCAATTACGTTCAAAACGCGTTTTTTCAACTTTCCCCATCGGGGCGAAGCGAAAAAACAGCCTTGGGATCGAATTTTAAAATTTCGGTTTCATGCCACCATTTTGGGTGGGCTTTTCCAAGCAGCGGAAAAAGCCGGGTTGACGAAGGTCGTCCAATTGCGTTCAAAACGCGTTTTTTCAACTTTTCCCATCTTGGCCAGACAAAAAAAAAGCCGTGAGATCAAATTTTAAAAATTTCGGTTTCATGCCACCATTTTGGGTGGGCTATTCCAAGCAGCGGAAAAGGCCGGGTTGAAGAAGGTCCTCCAATTACGTTCAAAACGCGTTTTTTCAACTTTCCCCATCGGGGCGAAGCGAAAAAACAGCCTTGGGATCGAATTTTACAATTTCGGTTTCATGCCACCATCTTGGGTGGGCTTTTCCAATCACCGGAAAAAGCCGGGTTGACGAAGGTCGTCCAATTGCGTTCAAAACGCGTTTTTTCAACTTTTCCCATCTTGGCCAGACAAAAAAAACAGCCGTGGGATCAAATTTTACAATTTCGGTTTCATACCACCATTTTGGGTGGGCTTTTCCAAGCAGCGGAAAAAGCTGGGTTGACAAAGGTCGTCCAATTGCGTTCAAAACGCGTTTTTTCAACTTTTCCCATCTTGGCCAGACAAAAAAAAAAGCCGTGAGATCAAATTTTACAATTTCGGTTTCATGCCACCATTTTGGGCGGGCTATTCCAAGCAGCGGAAAAAGCCGGGTTGACGAAGGTCCTCCAATTACGTTCAAAACGCGTTTTTTCAACTTTCCCCATCGGGGCGAAGCAAAAAAACAGCCTTGGGATCGAATTTTACAATTTCGGTTTCATGCCACCATTTTGGGTGGGCTTTTCCAAGCAGCGGAAAAAGCCGGGTTGACGAAGGTCGTCCAATTGCGTTCAAAACGCGTTTTTTCAACTTTCCCCATCGGGGCGAAGCGAAAAAACCGCCTTGGGATCGAATTTTACAATTTTGGTTTCATGCCACCATTTTGGGTGGGCTTTTCCAAGCAGCGGAAAAAGCCGGGTTCACGAAAGTGGTCCAATCTCGTTCAAAACGCGTTTTGTTAAATTTCCCCATCGGGGGGAAACGAAAAAACAGCCTTGGGATCGAATTTTAAAATTTCGGTTTCATGCCACCATTTTGGGTGGGCTTTTCCAAGCAGCGGAAAAAGCCGGGTTGACGAAGGTCGTCCAATTGCGTTCAAAACGGGTTTTTTCAACTTTTCCAATCTTGGCCAGACAAAAAAAACAGCGGTGGGATCAAATTTTACAATTTCGGTTTCTTGCCACCATTTTGGGTGGGCTTTTCCAAGCAGCGGAAAAAGCCGGGTTGACGAAGGTCGTCCAATTGCGTTCAAAACGCGTTTTTTCAACTTTCCCCATCGGGGCGAAGCGAAAAAACAGCCTTGGGATCGACTTTTACAATTTCGGTTTCATGCCACCATTTTGGGTGGGCTTTTCCAAGCAGCGGAAAAAGCCGGGTTGACGAAGGTCCTCCAATTGCGTTCAAAACGCGGTTTTTCCCTTTTCGCCACCGGGGCGAATCGAAAAAAAAGCCTTGGGATCGAATTTTACAATTTCGGTTTCATGCCACCATTTTGGGTGGGCTTTTCCAAGCAGCGGAAAAAGCCGGGTTCACGAAAGTGGTCCAATCTCGTTCAAAACGCGTTTTTTTAAATTTCCCCATCGGGGGGAAACGAAAAAACAGCCTTGGGATCGAATTTTAAAATTTCGGTTTCATGCCATTATTTTGGGTCGGCTTTTCCAAGCAGGGCAAAACGCTGGGGTAACGAAGGTCGTCGAATTCCGTTCAAATCGCGTTTTTTCAACTTTCCCCATCGGGGCGAAGCGAAAAAACAGCCTTGGGATCGAATTTTACAATTTCGGTTTCATGCCACCATTTTGGGTGGGCTTTTCCAAGCAGCGGAAAAAGCCGGGTTGACGAAGGTCGTCTAATTGCGCTCAAAACGCGTTTTTTCAACTTTCCCCATCGGGGCGAAGCGAAAAAACAGCCTTGGGATCGAATTTTACAATTTCGGTTTCATGCCACCATTTTGGGTAAGCTTTTCCAAGCAGCGGAAAAAGCCGGGTTGACGAAGGTCGTCCAATTGCGTTCAAAACGCGTTTTTTCAACTTTCCCCATCGGGGCGAAGCGAAAAAACAGCCTTGGGATCGAATTTTACAATTTCGGTTTCATGCCACCATTTTGGGTGGGCTTTTCCAAGCAGCGGAAAAAGCCGGGTTCACGAAAGTGGTCCAATTGCGTTCAAAACGCGTTTTTTTAAATTTCCCCATCGAGGGGAAACGAAAAAACAGCCTTGGGATCGAATTTTAAAATTTCGGTTTCATGCCACCATTTTGGGTGGGCTTTTCCAAGCAGCGCAAAACGCTGGGGTAACGAAGGTCGTCGAATTCCGTTCAAAACGCGTTTTTTTGAACTTTCCCCATTGGGGCGAAGCGAAAAAACAGCCTTGGGATGGAATTGTACAATTTCGGTTTCATGCCACCATTTTGGGTGGGCTTTTCCAAGCAGCGGAAAAAGCCGGGTTCACGAAAGTGGTCCAATTGCGTTCAAAACGCGTTTTTTTAAATTTCCCCATCGAGGGGAAACGAAAAAACACCCTTGGGATCGAATTTTAAAATTTCGGTTTCATGCCACCATTTTGGGTGGGCTTTTCCAAGCAGTGCAAAACGCTGGGGTAACGAAGGTCGTCGAATTCCGTTCAAAACGCGTTTTTTTGAACTTTCCCCATTGGGGCGAAGCGAAAAAACAGCCTTGGGATGGAATTCTACAATTTCGGTTTCATGCCACCATTTTGGGTGGGCTTTTCCAAGCAGCGGAAAAAGCCGGGTTCACGAAAGTGGTCCAATCTCGTTCAAAACGCGTTTTTTTAAATTTCCCCATCGGAGGGAAACGAAAAAACACCCTTGGGATCGAATTTTAAAATTTCGGTTTCATGCCACCATTTTGGGTGGGCTTTTCCAAGCAGCGCAAAAAAGGTAACGAAGGTCGTCGAATTCCGTTCAAAACGCGTTTTTTCAACTTTCTCCATCGGGGCGAAGCGAAAAAACAGCCTTGGGATCGAATTTTACAATTTCGGTTTTATGCCACCATTTTGGGTGGGCTTTTCCAAGCAGGGCAAAACGCTGGGGTAACGAAGGTCGTCGAATTCCGTTCAAAACGCGTTTTTTCAACTTTCCCCATCGGGGCGAAGCGAAAAAACAGCCTTGGGATAGAATTTTACAATTTCGGTTTCATGCCACCATTTTGGGTGGGCTTTTCCAAGCAGCGGAAAAAGCCGGGTTCACGAAAGTGGTCCATCTCGTTCAAAACGCGTTTTGTTAAATTTCCCCATCGGGGGGAAACGAAAAAACAGCCTTGGGATCGAATTTTAAAATTTCGGTTTCATGCCACCATTTTGGGTGGGCTTTTCCAAGCAGCGGAAAAAGCCGGGTTGACGAAGGTCGTCCAATTGTGTTTAAAACGCGTTTTTCCAATTTTTCCCATCTTGGTTAGACAAAAAAAACAGCCGTGAGATCAAATTTTACAATTTCGGTTTCATGCCACCATTTTGGGTGGGCTTTTCCAAGCAGCGGAAAAAGCCGGGTTCACGAAAGTTGCCCAATTGCGTTCAAAACGCGTTTTGTTAAATTTCCCGATCGGGGGGAAACGAAAAAACACCCTTGGGATCGAATTTTAAAATTTCGGTTTCATGCCACCATTTTGGGTGGGCTTTTCCAAGCAGCGCAAAACGCTGGGGTAACGAAGGTCGTCGAATTCCGTTCAAAACGCGTTTTTTCAACTTTCCCCATCGGGGCGAAGCGAAAAAACAGCCTTGGGATGGAATTCTACAATTTCAGTTTCATGCCACCATTTTGGGTGGGCTTTTCCAAGCAGCGGAAAAAGCCGGGTTGACGAAGGTCGTCCAATTGCGTTCAAAACGCGTTTTTTCAACTTTTCCCATCTTGGCCAGACAAAAAAAACAGCCGTGGGATCAAATTTTACAACTTCGGTTTCATGCCACCATTTTGGGTGGGCTTTTTCAAGGAGCGGAAAAAGCCGGGTTGACGAAGGTCGACCAATTGCATTCAAAACGCGTTTTTTCAACTTTTCCCATCTTGGCCAGACAAAAAAAAACAGCCGCGGGATCAAATTTTACAATTTCAGTTTCATGCCACCATTTTGGGTGGGCTTTTCCAAGCGGCGGAAAAAGCGGGGTTGACAAAGGTCGTCTAATTGCGCTCAAAACGCGTTTTTTCAACTTTCCCCATCGGGGCGAAGCGAAAAAACAGCCTTGGGATCGAATTTTACAATTTCGGTTTCATGCCACCATTTTGGGTAAGCTTTTCCAAGCAGCGGAAAAAGCTGGGTTGACGAAGGTCGTCCAATTGCGTTCAAAACGCGTTTTGTCAACTTTTCCCATCTTGGCCAGACAAAAAAAAACAGCCGTGGGATCAAATTTTAAAATTTCGGTTTCATGCCACCATTTTGGGTGGGCTTTTCCAAGCAGCGCAAAACGCTGGGGTAACGAAGGTCGTCGAATTCCGTTCAAAACGCGTTTTTTCAACTTTTCCCATTGGGGCGAAACGAAAAAACAGCCTTGGGATCGAATTTTACAATTTCGTTTTCATGCGACCATTTTGGGTGGGCTTTTCCAAGCAGCGGAAAAAGCCGGGTTCACGAAAGTGGTCCAATTGCGTTCAAAACGCGTTTTGTTAAATTTCCCCATCGGGGGGAAAGGAAAAAACACCCTTGGACTCGAATTTTAAAATTTCGGTTTCATGCCATTATTTTGGGTGGGCTTTTCCAAGCAGGGCAAAACGCTGGGGTAACGAAGGTCGTCGAATTCCGTTCAAAACGCGTTTTTTCAACTTTCCCCATCGGGGCGAAGCGAAAAAAAGCCTTGGGATAGAATTTTACAATTTCGGTTTCATGCCACCATTTTGGGTGGGCTTTTCCGAGCAGCGCAAAACGCTGGGGTAACGAAGGTCGTCGAATTCCGTTCAAAACGCGTTTTTTCAACTTTCCCCATCGGGGCGAAGCGAAAAAACAGCCTTGGGATCGAATTTTACAATTTCGGTTTCATGCCACCATTTTGGGTGGGCTTTTCCAAGCAGCGGAAAAAGCCGGGTTCACGAAAGTGGTCCAATTGCGTTCAAAACGCGTTTTTTTAAATTTCCCCATCGGGGGGAAACGAAAAAACACCCTTGGGATCGAATTTTAAAATTTCGGTTTCATGCCACCATTTTGGGTGGGCTTTTCCAAGCAGCGCAAAACGCTGGGGTAACGAAGGTCGTCGAATTCCGTTCAAAACGCGTTTTTTCAACTTTCCCCATCGGGGCGAAGCGAAAAAAAAGCCTTGGGATCGAATTTTACAATTTCGGTTTCATGCCACCATTTTGGGTGGGCTTTTCCAAGCAGCGGAAAAAGCCGGTTTCACGAAAGTGGTCCAATTGCGTTCAAAACGCGTTTTTTTAAATTTCCCCATCGGGGGGAAACGAAAAAACACCCTTGGGATCGAATTTTAAAATTTCGGTTTCATGCCACCATTTTGGGTGGGCTTTTCCAAGCAGCGCAAAACGCTGGGGTAACGAAGGTCGTCGAATTCCGTTCAAAACTCGTTTTTTCAACTTTCCCCATCGGGGCGAAGCGAAAAAACAGCCTTGGGATGGAATTCTACAATTTCAGTTTCATGCCACCATTTTGGGTGGGCTTTTCCAAGCAGCGGAAAAAGCCGGGTTCACGAAAGTGGTCCAATTGCGTTCAAAACGCGTTTTGTTAAATTTCCCCATCGGGGGGAAACGAAAAAACACCCTTGGGATCGAATTTTAAAATTTCGGTTTCATGCCACCATTTTGGGTGGGCTTTTCCAAGCAGCGCAAAACGCTGGGGTAACGAAGGCCGTCGAATTCCGTTCAAAACGCGTTTTTTCAACTTTCCCCATCGGGGCGAAACGAAAAAACAGCCTTTGGATCGAAATTTACAATTTTGGTTTCATGCCACCATTTTGGGTGGGCTTTTCCAAGCAGCGGAAAAAGCCGGGTTCACGAAAGTGGTCCAATTGCGTTCAAAACGCGTTTTTTTAAATTTCCCCATTGGGGGGAAACGAAAAAACAACCTTGGGATCGAATTTTAAAATTTCGGTTTCATGCCACCATTTTGGGTGGGCTTTTCCAAGCAGCGCAAAACGCTGGGGTAACAAAGGTCGTCGAATTCCGTTCAAAACGCGTTTTTTCAACTTTCCCCATCGGGGCGAAGCGAAAACACACCCTTGGGATCGAATTTTACAATTTCGGTTTCATGCCACCATTTTGGGTGGGCTTTTCCAAGCAGCGGAAAAAGCCGGGTTGACGAAAGTAGTCCAATTGCGTTCAAAACGCGTTTTTTTAAATTTCCCCATTGGGGGGAAACGAAAAAACAACCTTGGGATCGAATTTTAAAATTTCGGTTTCATGCCACCATTTTGGGTGGGCTTTTCCAAGCAGCGCAAAACGCTGGGGTAACGAAGGTTGTCGAATTCCGTTCAAAACGCGTTTTTTCAACTTTCCCCATCGGGGCGAAGCGAAAAAACAGCCTTGGGATCGAATTTTACAATTTCGGTTTCATGCCACCATTTTGGGTGGGCTTTTCCAATCAGCGGAAAAAGCCGGGTTCACGAAAGTAGTCCTATTGCGTTCAAAACGCGTTTTTTTAAATTTCCCCATCGGGGGGAAACGAAAAAACACCCTTGGGATCGAATTTTAAAATTTCGGTTTCATGCCACCATTTTGGGTGGGCTTTTCCAAGCAGCGCAAAACGCTGGGGTAACGAAGGTCGTCGAATTTCGCTTAAAACGCGTTTTTTCAACTTTCCCCATCGGGGCGAAGCGAAAAAACAGCCTTGGGATCGAATTTTACAATTTCGTTTTCATGCGACCATTTTGGGTGGGCTTTTCCAAGCAGCTGAAAAAGCCGGGTTCACGAAAGTGGTCCAATTGCGTTCAAAAGGCGTTTTGTTAAATTTCCCCATCGGGGGGAAACGAAAAAACACCCTTGGAATCGAATTTTAAAATTTCGGTTTCATGCCATTATTTTGGGTGGGCTTTTCCAAGCAGGGCAAAACGCTGGGGTAACGAAGGTCGTCGAATTCCGTTCAAAACGCGTTTTTTCAACTTTCCCCATCGGGGCGAAGCGAAAAAAAGCCTTGGGATAGAATTTTACAATTTCGGTTTCATGCCACCATTTTGGGTGGGCTTTTCCAAGCAGCGCAAAACGCTGGGGTAACGAAGGTCGTCGAATTCCGTTCAAAACGCGTTTTTTCAACTTTCCCCATCGGGGCGAAGCGAAAAAACAGCCTTGGGATCGAATTTTACAATTTCGGTTTCATGCCACCATTTTGGGTGGGCTTTTCCAAGCAGCGGAAAAAGCCGGGTTCACGAAAGTGGTCCAATTGCGTTCAAAACGCGTTTTTTTAAATTTCCCCATCGGTGGGAAACGAAAAAACACCCTTGGGATCGAATTTTAAAATTTCGGTTTCATGCCACCATTTTGGGTGGGCTTTTCCAAGCAGCGCAAAACGCTGGGGTAACGAAGGTCGTCGAATTCCGTTCAAAACGCGTTTTTTCAACTTTCCCCATCGGGGCGAAGCGAAAAAACAGCCTTGGGATCGAATTTTACAATTTCGGTTTCATGCCACCATTTTGGGTGGGCTTTTCCAAGCAGCGGAAAAAGCCGGGTTCACGAAAGTGGTCCAATTCCGTTCAAAACGCGTTTTTTTAAATTTCCCCATCGGGGGGAAACGAAAAAACAACATTGGGATCGAATTTTAAAATTTCGGTTTCATGCCACCATTTTGGGTGGGCTTTTCCAAGCAGCGGAATACGCTGGGGTAACGAAGGTCGTCGAATTCCGTTGAAAACGCGTTTTTTCAACTTTCCCCATCGGGGCGAAGCGAAAAAACAGCCTTGGATGGAATTCTACAATTTCAGTTTCATGCCACCATTTTGGGTGGGCTTTTCCAAGCAGCGGAAAAAGCCGGGTCCACGAAAGTGGTCCAATTGGGTTCAAAACGCGTTTTTTTAAATTTCCCCATCGAAGGGAAACGAAAAAACACCCTTGGGATCGAATTTTAAAATTTCGGTTTTATGCCACCATTTTGGGTGGGCTTTTCCAAGCAGCGCAAAACGCTGGGGTAACGAAGGTCGTCGAATTTCGCTTAAAACGCGTTTTTTCAACTTTCCCCATCGGGGCGAAGCGAAAAAACAGCCTTGGGATCGAATTTTACAATTTCGTTTTCATGCGACCATTTTGGGTGGGCTTTTCCAAGCAGCGGAAAAAAGCCGGGTTCACGAAAGAGGTCCAATTGCGTTCAAAACGCGTTTTGTTAAATTTCCCCATCGGGGGGAAACGAAAAAACACCCTTGGACTCGAATTTTAAAATTTTGGTTTCATGCCATTATTTTGGGTGGGCTTTTCCAATCAGGGCAAAACGCTGGGGTAACGAAGGTCGTCGTATTCCGTTCAAAACGCGTTTTTTCAACTTTCCCCATCGGGGCGAAGCGAAAAAAAGCCTTGGGATAGAATTTTACAATTTCGGTTTTATGCCACCATTTTGGGTGGGCTTTTCCGAGCAGCGCAAAACGCTGGGGTAACGAAGGTCGTCGAATTCCGTTCAAAACGCGTTTTTTCAACTTTCCCCATCGGGGCGAAGCGAAAAAACAGCCTTGGGATCGAATTTTACAATTTCGGTTTCATGCCACCATTTTGGGTGGGCTTTTCCAAGCAGCGCAAAACGCTGGGGTAACGAAGGTCGTCGAATTCCGTTCAAAACGCGTTTTTTCAACTTTCCCCATCGGGGCGAAGCGAAAAAACAGCCTTGGGATCGAATTTAGGAATTTTGGTTTTATACCACCATTTTGGGTGGGCTATTCCAAGCAGCGCAAAAAGTCGGGTTGACGAAGGTCGTCCAAATGCATTCAAAGCGCGTTTTTTCGACTTTCCCCATCGGAGCGAAACGCAGAAACACCCTTGGAATCGATTTTACAAATTTCGATTTCATACCGCCATTTTGAGTGGGCTTTTGCAAGCAGTGCAAAAAGCCGGGTTGACGAAGGTTGTCCAATTGCGCTCAAAACGCGTTTTTTCAACTTTCCTCATCGGGGCGAAGCGAAAAAACAGCCTTGGGATCGAATTTTACAATTTCGGTTTCATGCCACCATTTTGGGTGGGCTTTTCCAAGCAGCGGAAAAAGCCGGGTTGACGAAGGTCGTCCAATTGCGTTCAAAACCCGTTTTTTCAACTTTCTCCATCGGGGAGAAACGAAAAAACACCCTTGGGATCGAATTTTACAATTTCGGTTTCATGCCACCATTTTGGGTGGGCTTTTCCAAGCAGCGGAAAAAGCCGGGTTGACGAAGGTCGTCCAATTGCGTTCAAAACGCGTTTTTTCAACTTTTCCCATCTTGGCCAGACAAAAAAAACAGCCGTGGGATCAAATTTTACAATTTCGGTTTCATGCCACCATTTTGGGTGGGCTTTTACAAGCAGTGCAAAAAGCCGGGTTGACGGAGGTCGTTTATTCGACTTTTCCCATCGGAGCGAAAGGAAAAAACACCCTTGGGATCGAATTCCACGAAGTCGGTTTCATACCACCATTTTGGGTGGGCTTTTACAAGCAGTGCAAAAAGCCGGGTTGACGGAGGTCGTTTATTCGACTTTTCCCATCGGAGCGAAACCAAAAAACACCCTTGGGATCGAATTCCACCATTTTGGGAGGGCTTTTCAGAGAAGCGGAAAACGCCGGTTTAACGAAGGTCGTCCAATTGCGTTCAAAACTCGTGTTTTCGAGTTTCCATATCAGGGCGAAACGAAAAAATACCCTTGGGATCGAATTCCACGAGGTCGGTTTCATACCACCATTTTGGGTGGGCTTTTGCAATCAGCGTAAAATGCCGGGTTGACGAAGGTCGTCCAATTGCGGGCAAAACTCGTTTTTTCGAGTTTCCCCATCGGGGCGAAACGAAAAAACACCCTTGGGATCAAATTCCACAAGGTCAGTTTCATACCACCATTTTGGGTGGGCTAGCTTTTACAAGCAGTGCAAAAAGGCGGGTTGACGAAGGTCGTTTTTCGACTTTCCCCATCGGGGCGAAACAAAAAAACACCCTTGGGATCGAATTCCACGAGGTCGGTTTCATACCACCATTTTTGGTGGGCTTTTTCAAGCAGCGTAAAAAGCCGGGTTGACAAAGGTCGTCCAATTCCGTTCAAAACTCATTTTTTCGACTTTCCCCATCACGGCGAAACGAAGAATCACCCTTGGAATCGAATTTACCAATTTCGGTTTCATACCACCATTTTTGCCGGGCTTTTTGCAAGCACTGCAAAAAGCCGGGTTGACGAAGGTCGTCCAAATTCGTTCAAAACTCGTTTATTCGACTTTCCCCATCGGGGCGAAACGAAAAAACACCTTTGGGATCGAATTCCACAAGGTCGGTTTCATACGACCATTTTGGGTGGGCTTTTCCCAGCAGCGCAAAAAGCCGGGTTGACGAAGGTCGTCCAATTGCGTTGAAAACTCGTTTTTTCGTCTTTCCCCATCGGGGAGAAACGAAAAAACACCCTTGGGATCAAATTCCACGAGGCTTGTTTCATACCACCATTTTGGGTGGGCTTTTCCAAGCAGCGAAAAACGGCGGGTTGACGAAGGTCGTCCAATTGCGTTCAAAACTCGTTTTTCGACTTTCGCCATCACGGCGAAACGAAGAATCACCCTTGGAATAGAATTTACCAATTTCGGTTTCATACCACCATTTTTGGTGGGCTTTCCCAAGCATCGAAAAAAGCCGGGTTGACGAAGGTCGTCCGATTACGTTCAAAACTCGTTAATTCGACTTTCCCCATCGGGGGTAATCGAAAAAACACCATTGGGATCGAATTCCACGAGGTCGGTTTCATAGCACCATTTTTGCTGTGCTTTTGCAAGCAGTGCAAAAAGCCGGGTTGACGAAGGTCGTCCACTTTCGTTCAAAACTCGTTTATTCGACTTTCCCCATCGGGGCGAAACGAAAAAACACCTTTGGGATCGAATTCCACGAGGTCGGTTTCATACGACCATTTTGGGTGGGCTTTTCCCAGCAGCGCAAAAAGCCGGGTTGACGAAGGTCGTCCAATTGCGTTCAAAACTCGTTTTTTCGACTTTCCCCATCGGGGCAAAACGAAAAAGCACCCTTGGATCGAATTCAACGAGTTCGGTATCATACCACCATTTTGGGAGAGCTTTTGGAAGCAGCGAAAAAAGCCGGGTTGACGAAGGTCGTCCAATTGCGTTCAAAACTCGTTTTTTCGACTTTCCCAATCGGGGCGAAACGAAAAAACACCCTTTGGATCGAATTCCACGAGGTCGGTTTCATACGACCATTTTGGGTGGGCTTTTCCCAGCAGCGAAAAAAGCCGGGTTGACGAAGGTCGTCCAATTGCGTTCAAAACTCGTTTTTTCGACTTTTCCCATAGGGGTGAAACGAAAAAACACCCTTGGGATCGAATTCCACGAGGTCGGTTTCATACCACCATTTTGGGTGGGATTTTCCAAGCAGCGCGAAACGCCGGTTTGACGTAGGTCGTCCAATTGCGTTGAAAATTCGTTTTTTACACTTTCACCATTGGGGCGAAACGAAGAAACACCCTTTGGATCGAATTCCACGAGGTCGGTTTGAACCCACCATTTTGGGTGGTCTTTTCCCAACAGCGCAAAAAGCCGGGTTGACGAAGGTCGTCCAATTGCGTTCAAAACTCGCTTTTTCGACTTTTCCCATAGGGGTGAAACGAAAAAACACCCTTGGGATCGAATTCCACGAGGTCGGTTTCATACCACCATTTTGGGTGGGATTTTCCAAGCAGCGCGAAACGCCGGTTTGACGTAGGTCGTCCAATTGCGTTGAAAATTCGTTTTTTACACTTTCACCATTGGGGCGAAACGAAGAAACACCCTTTGGATCGAATTACACGAGGTCGGTTTCATACCACCATTTTCGGTGGCCTTTTCCCAGCAGCGCAAAACTCCGGGTTGACGAAGGTCGTCCAATTGCGTTTAAAACTCGTTTTGTCGAGATTCCCCATCGGGGCGAAACGAAACAACACCCTTGGGATCGAATTCCACGAGGTCGGTTTCATACCACTATTTTGGGTGGGCTTTACCAAGCAGCGGAAAACGCCGGGTTGACGAAGGTCGTCCAATTGCGTTCAAAACTCGTTTTTTCGACATTCCCCATCGGAGCGAAACGAAAAAGCACCCTTGGGATCGAATTCCACCAGGTCGGTTTCATACCACCATTTTGGGTGGGCTTTACGAAGCAGCGGAAAACGCCGGCATGACGAAGTTCTTCCAATTGGGTTGAAAACTCGTTTTGTCGAGTTTTCCCATCGGGACGAAACAAAAAAACACCCTTGGGATCGAATTCCACGAGGTCGGTTTCATACCAACATTTTTGCTGGGCCCTTGCAAGCAATGCAAAAAGGCGGGTTGACGAAGGTCGTCCATTTGCCTTGAAAACTCGTTTTTTCGACTTTCCCCGTCGGAGCGAAACGAAAAAACACCCTTGGGATCGAATTCCACAAGGTCGGTTTCATACCACCATTTTGGGTTGGTTTTACCAAGCAGAGGAAAACGCCGGGTTGACGAAGGTCGTCCAATTGCGTTCAAAACTCGTTTTTTTGACTTTCCCCATCGGGGCGAAACGAAAAAGCACCCTTGGGATCGATTTCCACGAGGTCGGTTTCATAGCACCATTTTGGGTGGGCTTTACGAAGCAGCGGAAAACGCCGGGATGACGAAGTCCTTCAAATTGGGTTGAAAACTCGTTTTTTCGACTTTCCCCATCGGAGCGAAACGAAAAAACACACTTGGGATCGAATTCCACGAGGTCGGTTTCATACCACCATTTTGGGTTGGACTTACCAAGCAGCGGAAAAGGCCGGGTTGACGAAGGTCTTCCAGTTGGGTTAAAAACTCGTTTTGTCGAGTTCCCTTATCAGGGGGAAACAAAAAAAAACCCTTGGGATCGAATTCCATGAGGTCGGTTTCATACCACCATTTTTTCTGGGCTTTTGCATGCAGTGCAAAAAGCCGGGTTGACGAAGGTAATCCAATTGCGTTGAAAACTCGTTTCGTCGAGTTTCCCCATCGGGGCGAAACGAAAAAACACCCTTGGGTTCGAATTCCACGAGGTCGGTTTCATACCACTATTTTTGCTGGGCTTTACCAAGCAGCGGAAAACGTTGGGTTGACGAAGGTCGTCCAATTGCGTTCAAAACTCGTTTTGTCGAGTTTCCCCATCGGGGCGAAACGAAAAAACACCCTTGGGTTCGAATTCCACGAGGTCGGTTTCAACCACCATTTTTGCTGGGCTTTAGCAAGCAGCGGAAAACGCCGGGTTGACGAAGGTCGTCCAATTGCGTTCAAAACTCGTTTTATCGAGTTTCCCCATCGGTGCGAAACGAAAAAACACCCTTGAGATCGAATTTCACGAGGTCGGTTTCATATCACCATTTTGGGTGGGATTTACCAAGGAGCGGAAAACGCCGGGTTGACGAAGGTCGTCCAATTGCGTTGAAAACTCGTTTTTTCGAGTTTCCCCATATGGGCGAATCGAAAAAACACCCTATGGATCGAATTCCACGAGGTCGGTTTCACACCACCATTTTGGGTGGGCTTTTCCCAGCAACGCAAAAAGCCGGGTTGACGAAGGTCGTCCAATTGCGTTCAAAACTCGTTTTTTCGACTTTCCCCATCGGAGCGAAAAGAAAAAACACCCTTGGGTTCGAATTCCAGGAGGTCGGTTTCATAGCCCTATTTTTGCTGGGCTTTACCAAGCAGCGGAAAACGCCGGGTTGACGAAGGTCGTCCAATTGCGTTCAAAACTCGTTTTGTCGAGTTTCCCCATCGGGGCGAAACGAAAAAACACCCTTGTGATCGAATTCCACGAGGTCGGTTTCATACCACCATTTTGGGTGGGATTTTCCAAGCAGCGCAAAACGCTGGTTTGACCAAGGTCGTCCAATTGGGTTGAAAACTCGTTTTGTCGAGTTTCCCCCCAGGGACGGAACAAAAAAACACCCTTGGGATCAAATTCCACGAGGTCGGTTTCATACCACCATTTTTGCTGGGCTTTTGCAAGCAGTGCAAAAAGGCGGGTTGACGAATGTCGTCCAATTGCGTTGAAAACTCGTTTTTTCGAGTTTCCCCATCGGGGCGAAACGAAAAAACACCCTTTGGATCGAATTCCACGAGGTCGGCTTCATACCACCATTTTGGGTGGGCTTTTCCCAGCAGCGCAAAACGCCGGGTTGACGAAGGTCGTCCAATTGCGTTCAAAACTCGTTTTTTCGACTATCCCCATCGGGGCAAAACGAAAAAACACCCTTTGGATCGAATTCCACGAGGTGGGCTTCATACCACCATTTTGGGTGGGCTTTTCCCAGCAGCGCAAAACGCCGGGTTGACGAAGGTCGTCCAATTGCGTTCAAAACTCGTTTTTTCGACTATCCCCATCGGGGCAAAACGAAAAAACACCCTTGGGATCGAATTCCACGAAGTCGGTTTCATACCACCATTTTGGGGTGGATTTACCAAGTAGCGGAAAACGCTGGGTTGACGAAGGTCGTCGAATTGCGTTCAAAACTCGTTTTTTTTGAGATTCCCCATCGGGGCGAAACGAAAAAACACCCTTGGGATCGAATTCCACGAGTTTGGTTTCAAACCACAATTTTGGGTCGGCTTTTGCAGCTGTGTAGTGCACAGAGTACAGTGTACCGTGTCTAGTGCACAGAGTACAGTGTACCGTGTATAGTGCACAGTGCAGAGAGTACAGTGTACCGTGTATTGTGCACAGAGTACAGTGTACCGTGTATGGTGCACAGTGCACAGAGTACAGTGTACCGTGTATAGTGCACAGAGTACACTGTACCGTGTATAGTGCACAGAGTACAGTGTACCGTGTATAGTGCACAGAGTAGAGTGTACCGTGTATAGTGCACAGTGCACAGAGTACAGTGTACCGTGCATAGTGCACAGTGCAGAGAGTACAGTGTACCGTGTATAGTGCACAGAGTACAGTGTACCGTGTATAGTGCAAAGAGTACAGTGTACCGTGTATAGTGCACAGAGTACAGTGTACCGTGTATAGTGCACAGTGCACAGAGTACAGTGTACCGTGTATAGAGCACAGTGCACAGTGCACAGAGTACAGTGTACCGTGTATAGTGCACAGCGCACAGAGTACAGTGTATATACCGTGTATATACCGTGTATATACCGTGTATATACCGTATATACTACTATACCGTGTATAGTGCACAGTGCACAGAGTACAGTGTACCGTGTATAGTGCACAGTGCACAGTGCACAGAGTACAGTGTACCGTGTATAGTGCACAGAGTACAGTGTACCGTGTATAGTGCACAGAGTAGAGTGTACCGTGTATAGTGCACAGTGCACAGAGTACAGTGTACCGTGCATAGTGCACAGTGCACAGAGTACAGTGGACCGTGTATAGTGCACAGTGCACAGAGTACAGTGTACCGTGTATAGTGCACAGTGCACAGAGTACAGTGTACAGTGTATAGTGCACAGTGCACAGAGTACAGTGTACCGTGTATAGTGCACAGTGCACAGAGTACAGTGTGCCGTGTATAGTGCACAGAGTACAGTGTACCGTGTATAGTGCACAGAGTAGAGTGTACCGTGTATAGTGCACAGTGCACAGAGTACAGTGTACCGTGCATAGTGCACAGTGCACAGAGTACAGTGGACCGTGTATAGTGCACAGTGCACAGAGTACAGTGTACCGTGTATAGTGCACAGTGCACAGAGTACAGTGTACAGTGTATAGTGCACAGTGCACAGAGTACAGTGTACCGTGTATAGTGCACAGTGCACAGAGTACAGTGTACCGTGTATAGTTCACAGTGCAGAGAGTACAGTGTACCGTGTATAGTACACAGTGCACAGGGTACAGTGTACCGTGTATAGTGCACAGAGTACAGTGTACCGTGTTTAGTGCACAGGGCATAGAGTACAGTGTACCGTGTATAGTGCAGAGTGCAGTGTACTGTGTATAGTGCACAGTGCACAGAGTACAGTGTACCGTGTATAGTGCACAGTGTACAGCGTACAGTGTACCGAGTATAGTGCACCGAACACAGAGTACAGTGTACCGTGTATAGTGCACAGTGCACAGAGTACAGTGGACCGTGTATAGTGCACAGTGCACAGAGCACAGTGTACCGTGTATAGTGCACAGTGCACAGAGTACAGTGTACCGTGTATAGTGAACAGTGCACAGAGTACAGTGTACCGTGTAAAGTGCACAGAGTACAGTGTACCGTGTATAGTGTATAGTGCACAGAGTACAGTGCACAGAGTACAGTGTACCGTGTATAGTGAACATAGTACAGTGTACCGTGTATAGTGCACACAGTACAGTGTACCGTGTTTAGTGCACAGTGCACAGAGTACAGTGTACCGTGTATAGTGCACAGTGCACAGAGTACAGTGTACCGTGTATAGTGCACAGTGCACAGAGTACAGTGTACCGTGTTTAGTGCACAGGGCATAGAGTACAGTGTACCGTGTAAAGTGCAGAGTACAGTGTACTGTGTATAGTGCACAGTGCACAGAGTACAGTGTACCGTGTAGTGCACAGTGCACAGCGTACAGTGTACCGTGTATAGTGCACAGAACACAGAGTACAGTGTACCGTGTATAGTGCACAGTGCAGAGAGTACAGTGCACCGTGTATAGTGCACAGTGCACAGAGAAGAGTGTACCGTGTATAGTGCACGGTGCACAGAGTACAGTGTACCGTGTATAGTGCACAGTGCACAGAGTACAGTGTACCACATATAGTGCAGAGGGCACAGAGTACAGTGTACCGTGGATAGTGCACAGAGTACAGGGTACTGTGTATAGTGGACAGTGCAGAGAGTACAGTGTACCGTGTATAGTGCACAGTGCACAGTGTACCATGTATAGTGAACAGAGTACAGTGTACCGTGTATAGTACACAGTGCACAGAGTACAGTGTACCGTGTATAGTGCACAGAGTACAGTGTACCGTTTATAGTGCACAGTGCACAGAGTACAGTGTACTGTGTATAGTGCACAGAGTACAGTGTACCGTGTATTAGAAAACAGTGCACAGTGCACAGAGTACAGTGTACCGTGTATAGTGCAAAGTGCACAGAGTACAGTGTACCGTGTATAGTGCACAGTGCACAGTGCACAGAGTACAGTTTACCGTGTATAGTGCACAGTGCACAGAGTACAGTGTACCCTGTATAGTACACAGAGTACTGTGTACCGTGTATGGTGTACAGTGCACAGAGTGCAGTGTACCGTGTATAGTGAACAGAGTACAGTGTGCCGTGTATAGTGCACAGAGTACAGTGTACCGTGTATAGTGCACAGTGCACAGAGTACAGTGTACCGTGTATAGTACACAGTGCACAGGGTACAGTGTACCGTGTATAGTGCACAGTGCACAGAGTACAGTGTACCGTGTATAGTACATTGTGCACAGGGTACAGTGTACCGTGTATAGTGCACAGAGTACAGTGTACCGTGTTTAGTGCACAGGGCATAGAGTACAGTGTACCGTGTATAGTGCACAGAGTACTGTGTACCGTGTATGGTGTACAGTGCACAGAGTACAGTGTACCGTGTATAGTGCACAGTGCAGAGTACAGTGTACCGTGTATTGTGCACAGAGTACAGTGTACCGTGTATGGTGCACAGTGCACAGAGTACAGTGTACCGTGTATAGTGCACAGAGTACAGTGTACCGTGTAAAGTGCACAGAGTACAGTGTACCGTGTATAGTGCACAGAGTAGAGTGTACCGTGTATAGTGCACAGTGCACAGAGTACAGTGTACTGTGCATAGTGCACAGTGCAGAGAGTACAGTGTACCGTGTATAGTGCACAGAGTACAGTGTACCGTGTATAGTGCAAAGAGTACAGTGTACCGTGTATAGTGTACAGAGTACAGTGTACCGTGTATAGTGCACAGTGCACACAGTACAGTGTACCGTGTATATTGCACAGTGCACAGAGTACGGTGTACCGTGTATAGTGCATAGTGCACAGAGTACAGTGTACCGTGTATAGTGCACAGTGCACAGTGCACAGAGTACAGTGTACCGTGTATAGTGCACAGCGCACAGAGTACAGTGTATATACCGTGTATATACCGTGTATATACCGTATATTCTACTATACCGTGTATAGTGCACAGTGCACAGAGTACAGTGTACCGTGTATAGTGCACAGTGCACAGTGCACAGAGTACAGTGTACCGTGTATAGTGCACAGAGTACAGTGTACCGTGTATAGTGCACTGAGTAAAGTGTACCGTGTATAGTGCACAGTGCACAGAGTACAGTGTACCGTGCATAGTGCACAGTGCACTGAGTCCAGTGTACCGTGTATAGTGCAAAGCGCACAGAGTACAGTGTACCGTGTATACTGCACAGTGCACAGAGTACAGTGTACCGTGTATAGTGGACAGTGCACAGTGCACAGAGTACAGTGTACCGTGTATAGTGCACAGTGCACAGTGCACACAGTACAGTGTACCGTGTATAGTGCACAGCGCACAGAGTACAGTGTACCGTGTATAGTGCACAGAGTACTGTGTACTGGTATGGTGTACAGTGCACAGAGTACAGTGTACAGTGTATAGTAAACAGAGTACAGTGTGCCGTGTATAGTGCACAGAGTACAGTGTACCGTGTATAGTTCACAGTGCACAGAGTTCAGTGTACCGTGTATAGTACACAGTGCACAGGGTACAGTGTACCGTGTATAGTGCACAGTGCACAGAGTACAGTGTACCGTGTTTAGTGCACGGGGCATAGAGTACAGTGTACCGTGTATAGTGCAGAGTACAGTGTACTGTGTATAGTGCACAGTGCACAGAGTACAGTGTACCGTGTATAGTGCACAGTGCACAGCGTACAGTGTACCGAGTATAGTGAACCGAACACAGAGTACAGTGTACCGTGTATAGTGCACAGTGTACAGAGTACAGTCTACCGTGTATAGTGCACAGTGCACAGAGTACAGTGTACCGTGTATAGTGCACAGTGCACAGAGTACAGTGTACCGTGTATAGTGCACAGTGCACAGAGTACAGTGTACCGCGTATAGTGCACAGAGTACAGTGTACCGTGTATAGTGTACAGTGCACAGAGTACAGTGGACAGAGTACAGTGTACCGTGTATAGTGAACATAGTACAGTGTACCGTGTATAGTGCACAGAGTACAGTGTACCGTGTTTAGTGCACAGTGCACAGAGTACAGTGTACCGTGTATAGTGCACAGTG
This sequence comes from Meandrina meandrites, assembly GCA_963693305.1. Classification (NCBI taxonomy): domain Eukaryota; kingdom Metazoa; phylum Cnidaria; class Anthozoa; order Scleractinia; family Meandrinidae; genus Meandrina; species Meandrina meandrites. The sequence continues at coordinate 520,924 of OY855905.1, read as the reverse complement.
CACAGAGTACAGTGTACCGTGTATAGTGCACAGTGCACAGAGTACAGTGTACCGTGTTTAGTGCACAGGGCATAGAGTACAGTGTACCATGTAAAGTGCAGAGTACAGTGTACTGTGTATAGTGCACAGTGCACAGAGTACAGTGTACCGTGTATAGTGCACAGTGCAAAGCGTATAGTGTACCGTGTATAGTGCACAGCACACAGAGTACAGTGTACCGTGTATAGTGCACAGTGCACACAGTACAGTGCACCGTGTATAAGTGCACAGTGCACAGAGTACAGTTTACCGTGTATAGTGCACGGTGCACAGAGTACAGTGTACCGTGTATAGTGCACAGTGCACATAGTACAGTGTACCACATATAGTGCACAGGGCACAGAGTACAGTGTACCGTGGATAGTGCACAGAGTACAGGGTACTGTGTATAGTGGACAGTGCACAGAGTACAGTGTACCGTGTATAGTGCACAGTGCACTGTGTACCATGTATAGTGAACAGAGTACAGTGTACCGTGTATAGTACACAGTGCACAGAGTACAGTGTACCATGTATAGTGCACAGAGTACAGTGTACCGTTTATAGTGCACAATGCACAGAGTACAGTGTACTGTGTATAGTGCACAGAGTACAGTGTACCGTGTATTAGAAAACAGTGCACAGTGCACAGAGTACAGTGTACCGTGTATATTGCACATTGCACAGAGTACAGTGTACCGTGTACAGTGCACAGTGCACAGTGCACAGAGTACAGTGTACCGTGTATAGTGCACAGCGCACAGAGTACATTGTACCGTGTATAGTGCACAGAGTACTGTGTACCGTGTATGGTGTACAGTGCACAGAGTACAGTGTACAGTCTATAGTGAACAGAGTACAGTGAGCCGTGTATAGTGCACAGAGTACAGTCTACCGTGTATAGTGCAGAGTGCACAGAGTACAGTGTACCGTGTATAGTGCACAGAGTACAGTGTACCGTGTATAGTGTACAGTGCACAGAGTACAGTGCACAGAGTACAGTGTACCGTGTATAGTGAACATAGTACAGTGTACCGTGTATAGTGCACAGAGTACAGTGTACCGTGTATAGTGCACAGTGCACAGCGTACAGTGTACCGTGTATAGTGCACAGCACACAGAGTACAGTGTACCGTGTATAGTGCACAGTGCACAGAGTACAGTGCACTGTGTATAAGTGCACAGTGCACAGAGTACAGTTTACAGTGTATAGTGCACAGTGCACAGAGTACAGTGTACCGTGTATAGTGCACAGTGCACATAGTACAGTGTACCACATATAGTGCACAGGGCACAGAGTACAGTGTACCGTGGATAGTGCACAGAGTACAGGGTACTGTGTATAGTGGACAGTGCACAGAGTACAGTGTACCGTGTATAGTGCACAGTGCACTGTGTACCATGTATAGTGAACAGAGTACAGTGTACCGTGTATAGTGCACAGTGCACAGAGTACAGTGTACCGTGTATAGTGCACAGTGCACAGAGTACAGTGTACCGTGTATAGTGCACAGTGCACAGAGTACAGTGTACCGTGTATAGTGCACAGTGCACAGCGTACAGTGTACCGTGTATAGTGCACAGCACACAGAGTACAGTGTACCGTGTATAGTGCACAGTGCACAGAGTACAATGTACCGTTTATAGTGCACAGTGCACAGAGTACAGTGTACCGTGTATAGTGCACAGTGCACAGCGTATAGTGTACCGTGTATAGTGCACAGTGCACAGAGTATAGTGTACCGTGTATAGTGCACAGTGCACAGAGTACAGTGTACCGTGTATAGTACACAGTGCACAGGGTACAGTGTACCGTGTATAGTGCACAGTGCACAGAGTACAGTGTACCGTGTATAGTGCACAGAGTACTGTGTACCGTGTATGGTGTACAGTGCACAGAGTACAGTGTACCGTGTATAGTGAACAGAGTACAGTTTGCCATGTATAGTGCACAGAGTACAGTGTACCGTGTATAGTGCACAGTGCACAGAGTACAGTGTACCGTGTATAGTACACAGTGCACAGGGTACAGTGCACCGTGTATAGTGCACAGTGCACAGAGTACAGTGTACCGTGTTTAGTGCACAGGGCATAGAGTATAGTGTACCGTGTATAGTGCACAGAGTACTGTGTACCGTGTATGGTGTACAGTGCACAGAGTACAGTGTACCATGTATAGTGCACAGTGTAGAGAGTACAGTGTACCGTGTATTGTGCACAGAGTACAGTGTACCGTGTATGGTGCACAGTGCACAGAGTACAGTGTACCGTGTATAGTGCACAGAGTACAGTGTACCGTGTATAGTGCACAGACTACAGTGTACCGTGTATAGTGCAGAGAGTAGAGTGTACCGTGTATAGTGCACAGTGCACAGAGTACAGTGTACCGTGCATAGTGCACAGTGCAGAGAGTACAGTGTACCGTGTATAGTGCACAGAGTACAGTGTACCGTGTATAGTGCAAAGAGTAGAGTGTACCGTGTATAGTGCACAGTGCACAGAGTACAGTGTACCGTGCATAGTGCACAGTGCACAGAGCACAGTGTACCGTGTATAGTGCACAGTGCACAGAGTACAGTGTACCGTGTATAGTGCACAGTGCACAGTGCACAGAGTACAGTGTACCGTGTATAGTGCACAGTGCACAGTGCACAGAGTACAGTGTACCGTGTATAGTGCACAGCGCACAGAGTACAGTGTACCGTGAATAGTGCACAGAGTACTGTGTACCGTGTATGGTGTACAGTGCACAGAGTACAGTGTACCGTGTATAGTGAACAGAGTACAGTGTGCCGTGTATAGTGCACAGAGTACAGTGTACCGTGTATAGTGCACAGTGCACAGAGTACAGTGTACCGTGTATAGTACACAGTGCACAGGGTACAGTGTACCGTGTATAGTGCACAGTGCACAGAGTACTGTGTACCGTGTGTGTTGCACAGTGCACAGAGTACAGTGTACCGTGTATAGTGCACAGAGTACAGTGTACCATGTATAGTGCACAGAGTACATTGTACCGTGTATAGTGCACAGAGTAGAGTTTACCGTGTATAGTGCACAGTGCACAGAGTACAGTGTACCGTGCATAGTGCACAGTGCAGACAGTACAGTGTACCGTGTATAGTGCACAGAGTACAGTGCACCGTGTATAGTGTAAAGAGTACAGTGTACCGTGTATAGTGCACAGAGTACAGTGTACCGTGTATAGTGCACAGTGCACAGAGTACAGTGTACCGTGTATAGAGCACAGGGCACTGAGTCCAGTGTACCGTGTATAGTGCACAGTGCACAGAGTATAGTGTACCGTGTATAGTGCACAGTGCACAGTGCACAGAGTACAGTGTACCGTGTATAGTGCACAGCGCACAGAGTACAGTGTATATACCGTGTATATACCGTGTATATACCGTATATACTACTATACCGTGTATAGTGCACAGTACACAGAGTACAGTGTACCGTGTATAGTGCACAGCGCACAGAGTACAGTGTATATACCGTGTATATACCGTGTATATACCGTGTATATACCGTATATACTACTATACCGTGTATAGTGCACAGTGCACAGAGTACAGTGTACCGTGTATAGTGCACAGTGCACAGTGCACAGAGTACAGTGTACCGTGTATAGTGCACAGAGTACAGTGTACCGTGTATAGTGCACAGAGTAGAGTGTACCGTGTATAGTGCACAGTGCACAGAGTACAGTGTACAGTGCAGAGTGCACAGTGCACTGAGTCCAGTGTACCGTGTATAGTACACAGTGCACAGAGTACAGTGTACCGTGTATAGTGCACAGTGCACAGAGTACAGTGTACCGTGTATAGTGCACAGTGCACAGTGCACAGAGTACAGTGTACCGTGTATAGTGCACAGCGCACAGTGCACAGAGTACAGTGTACCGTGTATAGTGCACAGCGCACAGAGTACAGTGTACCATGTATAGTGCACAGAGTACTGTGTACCGTGTATGGTGTACAGTGCACAGAGTACAGTGTACCGTGTATAGTGCACAGTGTACCATGTATAGTGAACAGAGTACAGTGTACCGTGTATAGTACACAGTGCACAGAGTACAGTGTACCGTGTATAGTGCAAAGAGTACAGTGTACCGTTTATAGTGCACAGTGCACAGAGTACAGTGTACTGTGTATAGTGCACAGAGTACAGTGTACCGTGTATTAGAAAACAGTGCACAGTGCACAGAGTACAGTGAACCGTGTATAGTGCACAGTGCACAGAGTACAGTGTACCGTGTATAGTGCACAGTGCACAGTGCACAGTGCACAGAGTACAGTGTACCGTGTATAGTGCACAGCGCACAGAGTACAGTGTACCGTGTATAGTGCACAGAGTACTGTGTACCGTGTATGGTGTACAGTGCACAGAGTACAGTGTACCGTCTATAGTGAACAGAGTACAGTGAGCCGTGTATAGTGCACAGAGTACAGTGTACCGTGTATAGTGCACAGTGCACAGAGTACAGTGTACCGTGTATAGTACACAGTGCACAGGGTACAGTGTACCGTGTATAGTGCACAGTGCACAGAGTACAGTGTACCTTGTTTGGTGCACAGGGCATAGAGTACAGTGTACCGTGTATAGTGAAGAGTACAGTGTACTGTGTATAGTGCACAGTGCACAGAGTACAGTGTACCGTGTATAGTGCACAGTGCACAGCGTACAGTGTACCGTGTATAGTGCACAGCACACAGAGTACAGTGTACCCTGTATAGTGCACAGTGCACAGAGTACAGTGTACCGTGTATAGTGCACAGTGCACAGAGTACAGTGTACCGTGTATAGTGCACAGTGCACAGAGTACAGTGTACTGTGTATAGTGCACAGTGCACAGAGTACAGTGTACCGTGTATAGTGCACAGAGTACAGTGTACCGTGTATAGTGTACAGTGCACAGAGTACAGTGCACAGAGTACAGTGTACCGTGTATAGTGAACATAGTACAGTGTACCGTTTATAGTGCACAGAGTACAGTGTACCGTGCTTAGTGCACAGTGCACAGAGTACAGTGTACCGTGTATAGTGCACAATGCACAGAGTACAGTGTACGGTGTATAGTGCACAGTGCACAGAGTACAGTGTACCGTGTTTAGTGCACAGGGCATAGAGTACAGTGTACCGTGTAACGTGCAGAGTACAGTGTACTGTGTATAGTGCACAGTGCACAGAGTACAGTGTACCGTGTAAAGTGCACAGTGCACAGCGTACAGTGTACCGTGTATAGTGCACAGCACACAGAGTACAGTGTACCGTGTATAGTGCACAGTGCACAGAGTACAGTGCACCGTGTATAGTGCACAGTGCACAGAGTACAGTGTACCGTGTATAGTGCACGGTGCACAGAGTACAGTGTACCGTGTATAGTGCACAGTGCACAGAGTACAGTGTACCACATATAGTGCACAGGGCACAGAGTACAGTGTACCGTGGATAGTGCACAGAGTACAGGGTACTGTGTATAGTGGACAGTGCACAGAGTACAGTGTACCGTGTATAGTGCACAGTGCACAGTGTACCATGTATAGTGAACAGAGTACAGTGTACCGTGTATAGTACACAGTGCACAGAGTACAGTGTACCATGTATAGTGCACAGAGTACAGTGTACCGTTTATAGTGCACAATGCACAGAGTACAGTGTACTGTGTATAGTGCACAGAGTACAGTGTACCGTGTATTAGAAAACAGTGCACAGTGCACAGAGTACAGTGTACCGTGTATATTGCACATTGCACAGAGTACAGTGTACCGTGTACAGTGCACAGTGCACAGTGCACAGAGTACAGTGTACCGTGTATAGTGCACAGCGCACAGAGTACATTGTACCGTGTATAGTGCACAGAGTACTGTGTACCGTGTATGGTGTACAGTGCACAGAGTACAGTGTACAGTCTATAGTGAACAGAGTACAGTGAGCCGTGTATAGTGCACAGAGTACAGTCTACCGTGTATAGTGCAGAGTGCACAGAGTACAGTGTACCGTGTATAGTGCACAGAGTACAGTGTACCGTGTATAGTGTACAGTGCACAGAGTACAGTGCACAGAGTACAGTGTACCGTGTATAGTGAACATAGTACAGTGTACCGTGTATAGTGCACAGAGTACAGTGTACCGTGTATAGTGCACAGTGCACAGAGTACAGTGTACCGTGTTTAGTGCACAGGGCATAGAGTACAGTGTACCGTGTAACGTGCAGAGTACAGTGTACTGTGTATAGTGCACAGTGCACAGAGTACAGTGTACCGTGTAAAGTGCACAGTGCACAGCGTACAGTGTACCGTGTATAGTGCACAGCACACAGAGTACAGTGTACCGTGTATAGTGCACAGTGCACAGAGTACAGTGCACCGTGTATAGTGCACAGTGCACAGAGTACAGTGTACCGTGTATAGTGCACGGTGCACAGAGTACAGTGTACCGTGTATAGTGCACAGTGCACAGAGTACAGTGTACCACATATAGTGCACAGGGCACAGAGTACAGTGTACCGTGGATAGTGCACAGAGTACAGGGTACTGTGTATAGTGGACAGTGCACAGAGTACAGTGTACCGTGTATAGTGCACAGTGCACAGTGTACCATGTATAGTGAACAGAGTACAGTGTACCGTGTATAGTACACAGTGCACAGAGTACAGTGTACCATGTATAGTGCACAGAGTACAGTGTACCGTTTATAGTGCACAATGCACAGAGTACAGTGTACTGTGTATAGTGCACAGAGTACAGTGTACCGTGTATTAGAAAACAGTGCACAGTGCACAGAGTACAGTGTACCGTGTATATTGCACATTGCACAGAGTACAGTGTACCGTGTACAGTGCACAGTGCACAGTGCACAGAGTACAGTGTACCGTGTATAGTGCACAGCGCACAGAGTACATTGTACCGTGTATAGTGCACAGAGTACTGTGTACCGTGTATGGTGTACAGTGCACAGAGTACAGTGTACAGTCTATAGTGAACAGAGTACAGTGAGCCGTGTATAGTGCACAGAGTACAGTCTACCGTGTATAGTGCAGAGTGCACAGAGTACAGTGTACCGTGTATAGTGCACAGAGTACAGTGTACCGTGTATAGTGTACAGTGCACAGAGTACAGTGCACAGAGTACAGTGTACCGTGTATAGTGAACATAGTACAGTGTACCGTGTATAGTGCACAGAGTACAGTGTACCGTGTATAGTGCACAGTGCACAGAGTACAGTGTACCGTGTATAGTGCACAGTGCACAGAGTACAGTGTACCGTGTTTAGTGCACAGGGCATAGAGTACAGTGTACCGTGTAAAGTGCAGAGTACAGTGTACTGTGTATAGTGCACAGTGCAAAGAGTACAGTGTACCGTGTATAGTGCACAGTGCACAGCGTACAGTGTACCGTGTATAGTGCACAGCACACAGAGTACAGTGTACCGTGTATAGTGCACAGTGCACAGAGTACAGTGTACCGTGTATAGTGCACAGTGCACAGAGTACAGTGAACCGTGTATAGTGCACAGTGCACAGAGTACAGTGTACCGTGTATAGTGCACAGAGTACAGTGTACCGTGTATAGTGTACAGTGCACAGAGTACAGTGCACAGAGTACAGTGTACCGTGTATAGTGAACATAGTACAGTGTACCGTGTATAGTGCACAGAGTACAGTGTACCGTGTTTAGTGCACAGTGCACAGAGTACAGTGTACCGTGTATAGTGCACAGTGCACAGAGTACAGTGTACCGTGTATAGTGCACAGTGCACAGAGTACAGTGTACCGTGTTTAGTGCACAGGGCACAGCGTACAGTGTACCGTGTATAGTGCACAGCACACAGAGTACAGTGTACCGTGTATAGTGCACAGTGCACAGAGTACAGTGTACCACGTATAGGGCACAGGGCACAGAGTACAGTGTACCGCGGATAGTGCACAGAGTACAGGGTACTGTGTATAGTGGACAGTGCACAGAGTACAGTGTACCGTATATAGTGCACAGTACACAGTGTACCATGTATAATGAACAGAGTACAGTGTACCGTGTATAGTACACAGTGCACAGAGTACAGTGTACCGTGTATAGTGCACAGAGCACAGTGTACCGTTTATAGTGCACAGTGCACAGAGTACAGTGTACTGTGTATAGTGCACAGAGTACAGTGTACCGGGTGTACGAAAGTCGTCCAATTGCGTTCAGAATGCGTTTTTTCAACTTTCCCCGTCGGGGCGAAACGAAAAAACACCCTTGGGATCGAATTTTACAGTTTCGGTTTCATGCCACCATTTTGGGTGGGCTTTTCATGGCAGCGGAAAAAAACGGGTTCACGAAGGTCGTCCAATTGCGTTCAAAATGCGTTTTTTCAACTTTCCCCATCGGGGCGAAACGAGAAAACACCCTTGGGATCGAATTTTACAGTTTCGGTTTCATGCCACCATTTTGGGTGGGCTTTTCCAAGCAGCGGAAAAAACCGGCTTCACGAAGGTCGTCCAATTGCTTTCAAAACGCGTTTTTTCAACTTTCCCCATCGGGGCGAAACGAAAAAACACCCTTGGGATCGAATTTTACAATTTCGGTTTCATGCCACCATTTTGGGTGGGCTTTTTCAAGCAGCGGAAAAAGCCGGGTGGACGAAGGTCGACCAATTACGTTCAAAACGCGTTTTTTCAACTTTCCCCATCGGGGCGAAACGAAAAAACACCCTTTGGATCGAATTTTACAGTTTCGGTTTCATGTTACCATTTTGGGTGGGCTTTTCCAAGCAGCGGAAAAAGCCGGGTGGACGAAGGTCGACCAATTACGTTCAAAACGCGTTTTTTCAACTTTCCCCATCGGGGCGAAACGAAAAAAAACCCTTGGGATCGAAATTTACAGTTTCGGTTTCATGTTACCATTTTGGGTGGGCTTTTCCAAGCAGCGGAAAAAGCCGGGTGGACGAAGGTCGACCAATTACGTTCAAAACGCGTTTTTTCAACTTTCCCCATCGGGGCGAAACGAAAAAACACCCTTGGGATCGAATTTTACAGTTTCGGTTTCATGCCACCATTTTGGGTTGGCTTTTCCAAGCAGCGGAAAAAACCGGGTTCACGAAGGTCGTCCAATTGCGTTCAAAACGCGTTTTTTTAACTTTCCCCATCGGGGCGAAACGAAAAAACACCTTAGGGATCGAATTTTAAAATTTCGGTTTCATGGCACAATTTCGGGTGGGCTTTTCCAAGCAGCGGAAAAAGCCGGGTTGACGAAGGTCGTCGAATTGCGTTCGAAACGCGTTTTTTCAACTTTCCTCGTCGGGGCGAAACGAAAAAACACCCTTGGGATCAAATTTTACAATTTCGGTTTCATGCCACCATTTTGGGTGGGCTTTACCAAGCAGCGGAAAAAGCCGGGTTCACGAAGGTCGACAAATTGCGTTCAAAACGCGTTTTTTCAACTTTCCCCATCGGGGCGAAACGAAAAAACACCTTTGGGATAGAATTTTACAATTTGGGTTTCATGCCACCATTTTGGGTGGGTTTTTCGAAGCAGCGGAAAAAGCCGGGTGGACGAAGGTGGACCAATTACGTTCAAAACGCGTTTTTTCAACTTTCCCAATCGGGGCGAAACGAAAAAACACCCTTGGGATCGAATTTTAGAATTTCGGTTTCATGCCACCATTTTGGGTGGGTTTTTCGAAGCAGCGGAAGAAGCCGGGTGTACGAAGGTCGTCCAATTGCGTTAAAAATGCGTTTTTTCAACTTTCCCCGTCGGGGCGAAACGAAAAAACACCCTTGGGATCGAATTGTACAATTTCGGTTTCATGCCACCATTTTGGGTGGGCTTTTCCTAGCAGCGGAAAAAGCCTGATTGACGAAGGTCGTCCAATTGCGTTCAAAACGCGTTTTTTTAACTTTCCCCATCGAGGTGAAACGAAAAAACACCCTTGGGATCGAATTTTACAATTTCGGTTTCATGCCACCATTTTGGGTGGGCTTTTTTAAGCAGCGGAAAAAGCCGGGTGGACGAAGGTCGACCAATTACGTTCGAAACGCGTTTTTTTAACTTTCCCCATCGGGGCGAAACGAAAAAACACCCTTGGGATCGAATTTTACAATTTCGGTTTGATGCCACCATTTTGGGTGGGCTTTACCAAGCAGCGGAAAAAGCCATGTTCACGAAGGTGGACCAATTGCGTTCAAAACGCGTTTTTTCAACTTTCCCCATCGGGGCGAAACGAAAAAATACCCTTGGGATAGAATTTTAAAATTTCTTTTCATGCCACCATTTTGGGTGGGCTTTTCCAAGCAGCGGAAAAAGCCGGGTGGACGAAGGTCGACCAATTACGTTCAAAACGCGTTTTTTCAACTTTCCCCATCGGGGCGAAACGAAAAAACACACTTGGGATCGAATTTTACAGTTTCGGTTTCATGCCATTATTTTGGGTGGGCTTTTCCAAGCAGCGGAAAAAGCCGGGTGGACGAAGGTCGACCAATTACGTTCAAAACGCGTTTTTTCAACTTTCCCCATCGGGGCGAAACGAAAAAACACCCTTGGGATCGAATTTTACAATTTCGGTTTCATGCCACCATTTTGGGTGGGCTTTACCAAGCAGCGGAAAAAGCCGGGTTCACGAAGGTGGACCAATTGCGTTCAAAACGCGTTTTTTCAACTTTCCCCATCGGGGCGAAACGAAAAAATACCCTTGGGATAGAATTTTAAAATTTCGGTTTCATGCCACCATTTTGGGTGGGCTTTTCCAAGCAGCGGAAAAAGCCGGATTGACGAAGGTCGTCCAATTGCGTTCAAAACGCGTTTTTTCAAACTTTCCCCATCGGGGCGAAACGAAAAAACACACTTTGGATCGAATTTGCCAATTTCGGTTTCATGCCACCATTTTGGGTGGGCTTTACCAAGCAGCGGAAAAAGCCGGGTTCACGAAGGTCGACCAATTGCGTTGAAAACGCGTTTTTTCAACTTTCCGTATCGGGGCCAAACGAAAAAACACCCTTGGGATCGAATTTTACAATTTCGGTTTCATGCCACCATTTTGGGTGGGCTTTTCCAAGCAGCGGAAAAAACCGGGTTCACGAAGGTCGTCCAATTGCGTTCAAAATGCGTTTTTTCAACTTTCCCCATCGGGGCGAAACGAAAAAACACCCTTGGGATTGAATTTTACAATTTCGGTTTCATGCCACCATTTTGGGTGGGCTTTACCAAGCAGCGGAAAAAGGCGGGTTCACGAAGGTCGACCAATTGCGTTCAAAACGCGTTTTTTCGACTTTCCCCATCGGGGCGAAACGAAAAAACACCCTTGGGATCGAATTTTAGAATTTCGGTTTCATTCCACCATTTTGGGTGGGTTTTTCGAAGCAGCGGAAAAAGCCGGGTGTACGAAGGTCGTCCATTTGCGTTCAAAATGCGTTTTTTCAACTTCCCCGTCGGGGCGAAACGAAAAAATACCCTTGGGATCGAATTTTACAATTTCGGTTTCATGCCACCATTTTGGGTGGGCTTTTCCAAGCAGCGGAAAAAGCCGGATTGACGAAGGTCGTCCAATTGCGTTCAAAACGCGTTTTTTCAACGTTCCCAATCGGGGCGAAACGAAAAAACACCCTTGGGATCGAATTTTACAATTTCGGTTTCATGCCACCATTTTGGGTGGGCTTTTCCAAGCAGCGGAAAAAACCGGGTTCACGAAAATCGTCCAATTGCGTTCAAAATGCGTTTTTTTAACTTTCCCCATCGGGGCGAAACGAAAAAACACCCTTGGGATCGAATTTTAGAATTTCGGTTTCATGCCACCATTTTGGGTGGGTTTTTCGAAGCAGCGGAAAAAGCCGGGTGTACGAAGGTCGTCCATTTGCGTTCAAAATGCGTTTTTTCAACTTTCCCCGTCGGGGCGAAACGAAAAAACACCCTTGGGATCGAATTTTACAATTTCGGTTTCATGCCACCATTTTGAGTGGGCTTTTCCAAGCAGCGGAAAAAGCCGGATTGACGAAGGTCGTCCAATTGCGTTCAAAACGCGTTTTTTCAACGTTCCCCATCGGGGCGAAACGAAAAAACACCCTTGGGATCGAATTTTACAATTTCGGTTTCATGCCACCATTTTGGGTGGGCTTTTCCAAGGAGCGGAAAAGGCCGGGTGGACGAAGGTCGACCAATTACGTTCAAAACGCGTTTTTTCAACTTTCCCCGTCGGGGCGAAACGAAAAAACACCCTTGGGATCGAATTTTACAATTTCGGTTTCATGCCACCATTTTGGGTGGGCTTTTTTAAGCAGCGAAAAAAGCCGGATTGACGAAGGTCGTCCAATTGCGTTCGAAACGCGTTTTTTTAACTTTCCCCATCGGGGCGAAACGAAAAAATACCCTTGGGATAGAATTTTACAATTTCGGTTTCATGCCACCATTTTGGGTGGGTTTTTCGAAACAGCGGAAAAAGCCGGATTGACGAAGGTCGACCAATTGCGTTCAAAACGCGTTTTTTCAACTTTCCCCATCGGGGCGAAACGAAAAAACACCCTTGGCATCGAATTTTACAATTTCGGTTTCATGCCACCATTTTGGGTGAGCTTATCCAAGCAGCGGAAAAAGCCAGGTTTACGAAGGTCGTCCAATTGCGTTCAAAACGCGTTTTTTCAACGTTCCCCATCGGGGCGAAACGAAAAAACACCCTTGGGATCGAATTTTACAATTTCGGTTTCATGCCACCATTTTGGGTGGGCTTTTCCAAGGAGCGGAAAAGGCCGGGTGGACGAAGGTCGACCAATTACGTTCAAAACGCGTTTTTTCAACTTTCCCCGTCGGGGCGAAACGAAAAAACACCCTTGGGATCGAATTTTACAATTTCGGTTTCATGCCACCATTTTGGGTGGGCTTTTTTAAGCAGCGAAAAAAGCCGGATTGACGAAGGTCGTCCAATTGCGTTCGAAACGCGTTTTTTTAACTTTCCCCATCGGGGCGAAACGAAAAAATACCCTTGGGATAGAATTTTACAATTTCGGTTTCATGCCACCATTTTGGGTGGGTTTTTCGAAACAGCGGAAAAAGCCGGATTGACGAAGGTCGACCAATTGCGTTCAAAACGCGTTTTTTCAACTTTCCCCATCGGGGCGAAACGAAAAAACACCCTTGGCATCGAATTTTACAATTTCGGTTTCATGCCACCATTTTGGGTGAGCTTATCCAAGCAGCGGAAAAAGCCAGGTTTACGAAGGTCGTCCAATTGCGTTCAAAACGCGTTTTTTCAACTTTCCCCATCGGGGCGAAACGAGAAAACACCCTTGGGATCGAATTTTACAGTTTCGGTTTCATGCCACCATTTTGGGTGGGCTTTTCCAAGCAGCGGAAAAAACCGGGTTGACGAAGGTCGTCCAATTGCGTTCAAAATGCGTTTTTTCAACTTTCCCCATCGGGGCGAAACGAAAAAACACCCTAGGGATCGAATTTTACAATTTCGGTTTCATGGCACAATTTCGGGTGGGCTTTTCCAAGCAGCGGAAAAAGCCGGGTTTACGAAGGTCGTCCAATTGCGTTCAAAACGCGTTTTTTCAACTTTCCCCATCGGGGCGAAACGAGAAAACACCCTTGGGATCGAATTTTACAGTTTCGGTTTCATGCCACCATTTTGGGTGGGCTTTTCCAAGCAGCGGAAAAAACCGGGATGACGAAGGTCGTCCAATTGCGTTCAAAATGCGTTTTTTCAACTTTCCCCATCGGGGCGAAACGAAAAAACACCCTTGGGATCGAATTTTAAAATTTCGGTTTCATGCCACCATTTTGGGTGAGCTTTTCCAAGCAGCGAAAAAAGCCGGGTTTACGAAGGTCGTCCAATTGCGTTCAAAACGCGTTTTTTCAACTTTCCCCATCGGGGCGAAACGAGAAAACACCCTTGGGATCGAATTTTACAGTTTCGGTTTCATGCCACCATTTTGGGTTGGCTTTTCCAAGCAGCGGAAAAAACCGGGTTGACGAAGGTCGTCCAATTGCGTTCAAAATGCGTTTTTTCAACTTTCCCCATCGGGGCGAAACGAAAAAACACCCTAGGGATCGAATTTTACAATTTCGGTTTCATGGCACAATTTCGGGTGGGCTTTTCCAAGCAGCGGAAAAAGCCGGGTTGACGAAGGTCGTCGAATTGCGTTCGAAACGCGTTTTTTCCACTTTCCCCATCGGGGCGAAACGAAAAAACACCCTTGGGATCGAATTTTACAATTTCGGTTTCATGCCACCATTTTGGGTGAGCTTTTCCAAACAGCGGAAAAAGCCGGGTTTACGAAGGTCGTCCAATTGCGTTCAAAACGCGTTTTTTCAACTTTCCCCATCGGGGCGAAACGAGGAAACACCCTTGGGATCGAATTTTACAGTTTCGGTTTCATGCCACCATTTTGGGTGGGCTTTTCCAAGCAGCGGAAAAAACGGGGTTCACGAAGGTCGTCCAATTGCGTTCAAAACTCGTTTTTTCAACTTTCCCCATCGGGGCGAAACGAAAAAACACCCTAGGAATCGAATTTTACAATTTCGGTTTCATGGCACAATTTCGGGTGGGCTTTTCCAAGCAGCGGAAAAAGCCGGGTTGACGAAGGTCGTCGAAATGCGATAGAAACGCGTTTTTTCAACTTTCCCCATCGAGGCGAAACGAAAAAACACCCTTGGGATCGAATTTTACAATTTCGGTTTCATGCCACCATTGTGGGTGGGCTTTTCTAAGCAGCGGAAAAAGCCGGATTGACGAAGGTCGTCCAATTGCGTTCAAAACGCGTTTTTTCAACTTTCCCCATCGGGGCGAAACCAAAAACCACCCTTGGGATCGAATTTTACAATTTCGGTTTCATGCCACCATTTTGGGTTAGCTTTTCCAAGCAGCGGAAAAAGCCGGGTTTACGAAGGTCGTCCAATTGCGTTCAAAACGCGTTTTTTCAACTTTCCCCATCGGGGCGAAACGAGAAAACACCCTTGGGATCGAATTTTACAGTTTCGGTTTCATGCCACCATTTCGGGTTGGCTTTTCCAAGCAGCGGAAAAAACCGGGTTGACGAAGGTCGTCCAATTGCGTTCAAAATGCGTTTTTTCAACTTTCCCCATCGGGGCGAAACGAAAAAACTCCCTTGGGATCGAATTTTACAATTTCGGTTTCATGCCACCATTTTGGGTGAGCTTTTCCAAGCAGCGGAAAAAGCCGGGTTTACGAAGGTCGTCCAATTGCGTTCAAAACGCGTTTTTTCAACTTTCCCCATCGGGGCGAAACGAGAAAACACCCTTGGGATCGAATTTTACAGTTTCGGTTTCATGCCACCATTTTGGGTGGGCTTTTCCAAGCAGCGGAAAAAACCGGGTTGACGAAGGTCGTCCAATTGCGTTCAAAATGCGTTTTTTCAACTTTCCCCATCGGGGCGAAACGAAAAAACAACCTTGGGATCGAATTTTACAATTTCGGTTTCATTCCACCATTTTGGGTGGGCTTTTCCAAGCAGGGGAAAAAACCGGGTTGACGAAGGTCGTCCAATTGCGTTCAAAATGCGTTTTTTCAACTTTCCCCATCGGGGCGAAACGAAAAAACACCCTTGGGATCGAATTTTACAATTTCGGTTTCATGCCACCATTTTGGGTGAGCTTTTCCAAGCAGCGGAAAAAGCCGGGTTTACGAAGGTCGTCCAATTGCGTTCAAAACGCGTTTTTTCAACTTTCCCCATCGGGGCGAAACGAGAAAACACCCTTGGGATCGAATTTTACAGTTTCGGTTTCATGCCACCATTTTGGGTTGGCTTTTCTAAGCAGCGGAAAAAACCGGGTTGACGAAGGTCGTCCAATTGCGTTCAAAATGCGTTTTTTCAACTTTCCCCATCGGGGCGAAACGAAAAAACACCCTAGGGATCGAATTTTACAATTTCGGTTTCATGGCACAATTTCGGGTGGGCTTTTCCAAGCAGCGGAAAAAGCCGGGTTGACGAAGGTCGTCGAATTGCGTTCGAAACGCGTTTTTTCAACTTTCCCCATCGGGGCGAAACGAAAAAACACCCTTGGGATCGAATTTTACAATTTCGGTTTCATGCCACCATTTTGGGTGAGCTTTTCCAAGCAGCGGAAAAAGCCGGGTTTACGAAGGTCGTCCAATTGCGTTCAAAACGCGTTTTTTCAACTTTCCCCATCGGGGCGAAACGAGGAAACACCCTTGGGATCGAATTTTACAATTTCGGTTTCATGCCACCATTTTGGGTGGGCTTTTCCAAGCAGCGGAAAAAACCAGGTTTACGAAGGTCGTCCAATTGCGTTCAAAACGCGTTTTTTCAACTTTCCCCATCGGGGCGAAACGAAAAAACACCCTTGGGATCGAATTTTACAGTTTCGGTTTCATGCCACCATTTTGGGTGAGCTTTTCCAAGCAGCGGAAAAAGCCGGGTTTACGAAGGTCGTCCAATTGCGTTCAAAACGCGTTTTTTTTAACTTTCCCCATCGGGGCGAAACGAGAAAACACCCTTGGGATCGAATTTTACAGTTTCGGTTTCATGCCACCATTTTGGGTGGGCTTTTCCAAGCAGCGGAAAAAGCCGGGTTGACGAAGGTCGTCGAATTGCGTTCGAAACGCGATTTTTCCACTTTCCCCATCGGGGCGAAACGAAAAAACACCCTAGGGATCGAATTTTACAATTACGGTTTCATGGCACAATTTCGGGTGGGCTTTTCCAAGCAGCGGAAAAAGCCGGGTTGACGAAGGTCGTCGAATTGCAATCGAAACGCGTTTTTTCAACTTTCCCCATCGAGGCGAAACGAAAAAACACCCTTGGGATCGAATTTTACAATTTCGGTTTCATGCCACCATTTTGGGTGGGCTTTTCCAAGCAGCGGAAAAAGCCGGATTGACGAAGGTCGTCCAATTGCGTTCAAAACGCGTTTTTTCAACTTTCCCCAGCGGGGCGAAACGAAAAAACACTCTTGGGATCGAATTTTACAATTTCGGTTTCATGCCACCATTTTGGGTGAGCTTTTCCAAGCAGCGGAAAAAGCCGGGTTTACGAAGGTCGTCCAATTGCGTTCAAAACGCGTTTTTTCAACTTTCCCCATCGGGGCGAAAAGAGAAAACACCCTTGGGATCGAATTTTACAGTTTCGGTTTCATGCCACCATTTTGGGTGGGCTTTTCCAAGCAGCGAAAGAAACCGGGTTCACGAAGGTCGTCCAATTGCGTTCAAAATGCGTTTTTTCAACTTTTCCCATCGGGGCGAAACGGAAAAACACCCTTGGGATCGAATTTTACAATTTCGGTTTCATGCCACCATTTTGGGGAGCTTTTCCAAGCAGCGGAAAAAGCCGGGTTTACGAAGGTCGTCCAATTGCGTTCAAAACGCGTTTTTTCAACTTTCCCCATCGGGGCGAAACGAGAAAACACCCTTGGGATCGAATTTTACAGTTTGGGTTTCATGCCACCATTTTGGGTGGGCTTTTCCAAGCAGCGGAAAAAACCGGGTTCACGAAGGTCGTCCAATTGCGTTCAAAACGCATTTTTTCAACTTTCCCCATCGGGGCGAAACGAAAAAACACCCTAGGGATCGAATTTTACAATTTCGGTTTCATGGCACAATTTCGGGTGGGCTTTTCCAAGCAGCGGAAAAAGCCGGGTTGACGAAGGTCGTCGAATTGCGTTCGAAACGCGTTTTTTCCACTTTCCCCATCGGGGCGAAACGAAAAAACACCCTTGGGATCGAATTTTACAGTTTCGGTTTCATGCCACCATTTTGGGTGATCTTTTCCAAGCAGCGGAAAAAGCCGGGTTTACGAAGGTCGTCCAATTGCGTTCAAAACGCGTTTTTTTTAACTTTCCCCATCGGGGCGAAACGAGAAAACACCCTTGGGATCGAATTTTACAGTTTCGGTTTCATGCCACCATTTTGGGTGGGCTTTTCCAAGCAGCGGAAAAAGCCGGGTTGACGAAGGTCGTCGAATTGCGTTCGAAACGCGTTTTTTCCACTTTCCCCATCGGGGCGAAACGAAAAAACACCCTAGGGATCGAATTTTACAATTTCGGTTTCATGGCACAATTTCGGGTGGGCTTTTCCAAGCAGCGGAAAAAGCCGGGTTGACGAAGGTCGTCGAATTGCAATCGAAACGCGTTTTGTCAACTTTTCCCATCGAGGCGAAACGAAAAAACACCCTTGGGATCGAATTTTACAATTTCGGTTTCATGCCACCATTTTGGGTGGGCTTTTCCAAGCAGCGGAAAAAGCCGGATTGACGAAGGTCGTCCAATTGCGTTCAAAACGCGTTTTTTCAACTTTCCCCGTCGGGGCGAAACGAAAAAACACTCTTGGGATCGAATTTTACAATTTCGGTTTCATGCCACCATTTTGGGTGAGATTTTCCAAGCAGCGGAAAAAGCCGGGTTTACGAAGGTCGTCCAATTGCGTTCAAAACGCGTTTTTTCAACTTTCCCATCGGGGCGAAAAGAGAAAACACCCTTGGGATCGAATTTTACAATTTCGGTTTCATGCCACCATTTTGGGTGGGCTTTTTTAAGCAGCGGAAAAAGCCGGGTGGACGAAGGTCGTCCAATTGCGTTCATAACGCGTTTTTTCAACTTTCCCCATCGGGGCGAAACGAGAAAACACCCTTGGGATCGAATTTTACAATTTCGGTTTCATGCCACCATTTTGGGTTGGCTTTTCCAAGCAGCGGAAAAAACCGGGTTGACGAAGGTCGTCGAATTGCGTTCAAAATGCGTTTTTTCAACTTTCCTCATCGGGGCGAAACGAAAAAACATTCTTGGGATCGAATTTTACAATTTCGGTTTCATGCCACCATTTTGGGTGAGATTTTCCAAGCAGCGGAAAAAGCCGGGTGTACGAAGGTCGTCCAATTGCGTTCAAAACGCGTTTTTTTAACTTTCCCATCGCGGCGAAAAGAGAAAACACCCTTGGGATCGAATTTTACAGTTTCGGTTTCATGCCACCATTTTGGGTGGGCTTTTTTAAGCAGCGGCAAAAGCCGGGTGGACGAAGGTCGTCCAATTGCGTTCATAACGCGTTTTTTCAACTTTCCCCATCGGGGCGAAACGAGAAAACACCCTTGGGATCGAATTTTACAATTTCGGTTTCATGCCACCATTTTGGGTGGGCTTTTTAAGGCAGCGGCAAAAGCCGGGTGGACGAAGGTCGTCCAATTGCGTTCATAACGCGTTTTTTCAACTTTCCCCATCGGGGCGAAACGAGAAAACACCCTTGGGATCGAATTTTACAATTTCGGTTTCATGCCACCATTTTGGGTGGGCTTTTCCAAGCAGCGGAAAAAACCGGGTTGACGAAGGTCGTCGAATTGCGTTCAAAATGCGTTTTTTCAACTTTCCTCATCGGGGCGAAACGAAAAAACACCCTTGGGATCAAATTTTACAATTTCGGTTTCATGCCGCCATTTTGGGTGAGCTTTTCCAAGCAGCGGAAAAAGCCGGGTTTACGAAGGTCGTCCAATTGCGTTCAAAACCCGTTTTTTCAACTTTCCCCATCGGGTCGAAGCGAAAAAAAAGCCTTGGGATCGAATTTTACAATTTCGCTTTCATGCCACCGTTTTGGGTGGGCTTTTCCAAGCAGCGGAAAAAGCCGGGTTGACGAAGGTGGCCCAATTGCCTTCAAAACGCGTTTTTCCAACTTTTCCCATCTTGGACAGACAAAAAAAACAGCCGTGAGATCAAATTTTACAATTTCGGTTTCATGCCACCATTTTGGGTGGGCTTTTCCAAGCAGCGGAAAAAGCCGGGTTTACGAAGGTCGTCGAATTGCGTTCAAAACGCGTTTTTTCAACTTTCCCCATCGGGGCGAAACGAAAAAACACTCTTGGGATCGAATTTTACAATTTCGGTTTCATGCCACCATTTTGGGTAGGCTTTACCAAGCAGCGGAAAAAGCCGGGTTCACGAAGGTCGACCAATTGCGTTCAAAACGCGTTTTTTCAACTTTCCTCATCGGGGCGAAACGAAAAAACACCCTTGGGATCGAATTTTACAATTTCGGTTTCATGCCACCATTTTGGGTGAGCTTTTCCAAGCAGCGGAAAAAGCCGGGTTTACGAAGGTCGTCCAATTGCGTTCAAAACCCGTTTTTTCAACTTTCCCCATCGGGTCGAAGCGAAAAAACAGCCTTGGGATCGAATTTTACAATTTCGCTTTCATGCCACCGTTTTGGGTGGGCTTTTCCAAGCAGCGGAAAAAGCCGGGTTGACGAAGGTGGCCCAATTGCCTTCAAAACGCGTTTTTCCAACTTTTCCCATCTTGGACAGACAAAAAAAACAGCCGTGAGATCAAATTTTACAATTTCGGTTTCATGCCACCATTTTGGGTGGGCTTTTCCAAGCAGCGGAAAAAGCCGGGTTTACGAAGGTCGCCGAATTGCGTTCAAAACGCGTTTTTTCAACTTTCCCCATCGGGGCGAAACGAAAAAACACTCTTGGGATCGAATTTTACAATTTCGGTTTCATGCCACCATTTTGGGTAGGCTTTACCAAGCAGCGGAAAAAGCCGGGTTCACGAAGGTCGACCAATTGCGTTCAAAACGCGTTTTTTCAACTTTCCTCATCGGGGCGAAACGAAAAAACACCCTTGGGATAGAATTTTACAATTTCGGTTTCATGCCACCATTTTGGGTGGGTTTTTCGAAGCAGCGGAAAAAGCCGGGTGGACGAAGGTCGACCAATTACGTTCAAAACGCGTTTTTTTAACTTTCCCAATCGGGGCGAAACGAAAAAACACCCTTGGGATCGAATTTTACAATTTCGGTTTCATGCCACCATTTTGGGTGGGTTTTTCGAAGCAGCGGAAGAAGCCGGGTGTACGAAGGTCGTCCAATTGCGTTCAAAATGCGTTTTTTCAACTTTCCCCGTCGGGTCGAAACCAAAAAACACCCTTGGGATCGAATTTTACAATTTCGGTTTCATGCCACCATTTTGGGTGGGTTTTTCGAAGCAGCGGAAAAAGCCGGGTGGACGAAGGTCGACCAATTACGTTCAAAACGCGTTTTTTCAACTTTCCCCATCGGGGCGAAGCGAAAAAACAGCCTTGGGAACGAATTTTACAATTTCGGTTTCATGCCACCATTTTGGGTGGGCTTTTCCAAGCAGCGGAAAAAGCTGGGTTCAGGAAAGTGGTCCAATTGCGTTCAAAACGCGTTTTGTTAAATTTCCCCATCGGGGGGAAAGGAAAAAACACCCTTGGGATCGAATTTTACAATTTCGGTTACATGCCACCATTTTGGGTGGGTTTTTCGAAGCAGCGGAAAAAGCCGGGTGGACGAAGGTCGACCAATTACGTTCAAAACGCGTTTTTTCAACTTTCCCCATCGGGGCGAAGCGAAAAAACAGCCTTGGGATCGAATTTTACAATTTCGGTTTCATGCCACCATTTTGGGTGGGCTTTTCCAAGCAGCGGAAAAAGCCGGATTGACGAAGGTCGTCCAATTGCGTTCAAAATGCGTTTTTTCAACTTTCCCCATCGGGGCGAAGCGAAAAAACAGCCTTGGGATTGAATTTTACAATTTCGCTTTCATGCCACCATTTTGGGTGGGCTTTTCCAAGCAGCGGAAAAAGCCGGGTGGACGAAGGTCGACCAATTACGTTCAAAACGCGTTTTTTCAACTTTCCCCACCGGGTCGAAGCGAAAAAACAGCCTTGGGATCGAATTTTACAATTTCGGTTTCCTGCCACCATTTTGGGTGGGCTTTTCCAAGCAGCGGAAAAAGCCGGGTTGACGAAGGTCGTCCAATTGCCTTCAAAACGCGTTTTTGCAACTTTTCCCATCTTGGACAGACAAAAAAAACAGCCGTGAGATCAAATTTTACAATTTCGGTTTCATGCCACCATTTTGGGTGGGCTTTTCCAAGCAGCGGAAAAAGCCGGGTTCCCGAAAGTGGTCCAATCTCGTTCAAAACGCGTTTTGTTAAATTTCCCCATCGGGGGGAAACGAAAAAACACCCTTGGGATCGAATTTTTAAATTTCGGTTTCAAGCCACCATTTTGGGTGGGCTTTTCCAAGCAGCGGAAAAAGCCGGATTGACGAAGGTCGTCCAATTGCGTTCAAAACGCGTTTTTTCAACTTTCCCCATCGGGGCGAAGCGAAAAAACAGCCTTGGGATCGAATTTTACAATTTCGGTTTCATGCAACCATTTTGGGTGGGCTTTTCCAAGCAGCGGAAAAAGCCGGATTGACGAAGGTCGTCCAATTGCGTTCAAAACGCGTTTTTTTAACTTTCCCCATCGGGGCGAAACGAAAAAACACCCTTGGGATCGAATTTTACAATTTCGGTTTCATGCCACCATTTTGGGTGGGCTTTTCCAAGCAGCGGAAAAAACCGGGTTCACGAAGGTCGTCCAATTGCGTTCGAAACGCGTTTTTTTAACTTTCCACATCGGGGCGAAACGAAAAAACACCATTGGAATCGAATTTTACAATTTCGGTTTCATGCCACCATTTTGGGTGGGCTTTTCCAAGCAGCGGAAAAAGCCGGATTGACGAAGGTCGTCCAATTGCGTTCAAAACGCGTTTTTTCAACTTTCCCCATCGGGGCGAAACGAAAAAACACCGTTGGGATCGAATTTTACAATTTCGGTTTCATGCCACCATTTTGGGTGGGTTTTTCGAAGCAGCGGAAGAAGCCGGGTGTACGAAGGTCGTCCAATTGCGTTCAAAATGCGTTTTTTCAACTTTCCCCGTCGGGGCAAAACGAAAAAACACCCTTGGGATCGAATTTTACAATTTCGGTTTCACGCCACCATTTTGGGTGGGCTTTTCCAAGCAGCGGAAAAAGCCGGATTGACGAAGGTCGTCCAATTGCGTTCAAAATGCGTTTTTTGAACTTTCCCCATCGGGGCGAAACGAAAAAACACCCTTGGGATCGAATTTTACAGTTTCGGTTTCACGCCACCATTTTGGGTGGGCTTTTCCAAGCAGCGGAAAAAGCCGGATTGACGAAGGTCGTCCAATTGCGTTCAAAACGCGTTTTTTCAACTTTCCCCATCGGGGCGAAACGAAAAAACACCCTTGGGATCGAATTTTACAATTTCGGTTTCATGCCACCATTTTGGGTGGGCTTTTCCAAGCAGCGGAAAAAGCCGGGTGGACGAAGGTCGACCAATTACGTTCAAAACGCGTTTTTTTAACTTTCCCCATCGGGGCAAAACGAAAAAACACCCTTGGGATCGAATTTTGCAATTTCGGTTTCATGCCACCATTTTGGGTGGGTTTTTCGAAGCAGCGGAAGAAGCCGGGTGTACGAAAGTCGTCCAATTGCGTTCAAAATGCGTTTTTTCAACTTTCCCGGTCGGGGCGAAACGAAAAAACACCCTTGGGATCGAATTTTACAATTTCGGTTTCATGCCACCATTTTGGGTGGGCTTTTCCAAGCAGCGGAAAAAACCGGGTTCACGAAGGTCGTCCAATTGCGTTCAAAATGCGTTTTTTCAACTTTCCCCATCGGGGCGAAACGAAATAACACCCTTGGGATCGAATTTTACAATTTCGGTTTCATGCCACCATTTTGGGTGGGCTTTTCCAAGCAGCGGAAAAAGCCGGATTGACGAAGGTCGTCCAATTGCGTTCAAAACGCGTTTTTTCAACTTTCCCCATCGGGGCGAAACGAAAAAACACCGTTGGGATCGAATTTTACAATTTCGGTTTCATGCCACCATTTTGGGTGGGTTTTTCGAAGCAGCGGAAGAAGCCGGGTGTACGAAGGTCGTCCAATTGCGTTCAAAATGCGTTTTTTCAACTTTCCCGGTCGGGGCGAAACGAAAAAACACCCTTGGGATCGAATTTTACAATTTCGGTTTCACGCCACCATTTTGGGTGGGCTTTTCCAAGCAGCGGAAAAAGCCGGATTGACGAAGGTCGTCCAATTGCGTTCAAAATTAGTTTTTTGAACTTTCCCCATCGGGGCGAAACGAAAAAACACCCTTGGGATCGAATTTTACAGTTTCGGTTTCACGCCACCATTTTGGGTGGGCTTTTCCAAGCAGCGGAAAAAGCCGGATTGACGAAGGTCGTCCAATTGCGTTCAAAACGCGTTTTTTCAACTTTCCCCATCGGGGCGAAACGAAAAAACACCCTTGGGATCGAATTTTACAATTTGGGTTTCATGCCACCATTTTGGGTGGGCTTTTCCAAGCAGCGGAAAAAGCCGGGTGGACGAAGGTCGTCCAATTACGTTCAAAACGCGTTTTTTTAACTTTCCCCATCGGGGCGAAACGAAAAAACACCCTTGGGATCGAATTTTGCAATTTCGGTTTCATGCCACCATTTTGGGTGGGTTTTTCGAAGCAGCGGAAGAAGCCGGGTGTACGAAGGTCGTCCAATTGCGTTCAAAGTGCGTTTTTGCAACTTTCCCCGTCGGGGCGAAACGAAAAAACACCCTTGGGATCGAATTTTACAATTTCGGTTTCATGCCACCATTTTGGGTGGGTTTTCCAAGCAGCGGAAAAAACCGGGTTCACGAAGGTCGTCCAATTGCGTTCAAAATGCGTTTTTTCAACTTTCCCCATCGGGGCGAAACGAAATAACACCCTTGGGATCGAATTTTACAGTTTCGGTTTCACGCCACCATTTTGGGTGGGCTTTTCCAAGCAGCGGAAAAAGCCGGATTGACGAAGGTCGTCCAATTGCGTTCAAAACGCGTTTTTTCAACTTTCCCCATCGGGGCGAAACGAAAAAACACCCTTGGGATCGAATTTTACAATTTCGGTTTCATGCCACCATTTTGGGTGGGCTTTTCCAAGCAGCGGAAAAAGCCGGGTGGACGAAGGTCGACCAATTACGTTCAAAACGCGTTTTTTTAACTTTCCCCATCGGGGCAAAACGAAAAAACACCCTTGGGATCGAATTTTGCAATTTCGGTTTCATGCCACCATTTTGGGTGGGTTTTTCGAAGCAGCGGAAGAAGCCGGGTGTACGAAGGTCGTCCAATTGCGTTCAAAATGCGTTTTTTCAACTTTCCCCGTCGGGGCGAAACGAAAAAACACCCTTGGGATCGAATTTTACAATTTCGGTTTCACGCCACCATTTTGGGTGGGCTTTTCCAAGCAGCGGAAAAAGCCGGATTGACAAAGGTCGTCCAATTGCGTTCAAAATGCGTTTTTTGAACTTTCCCCATCGGGGCGAAACGAAAAAACACCCTTGGGATCGAATTTTACAGTTTCGGTTTCACGCCACCATTTTGGGTGGGCTTTTCCAAGCAGCGGAAAAAGCCGGATTGACGAAGGTCGTCCAATTGCGTTCTAAACGCGTTTTTTCAACTTTCCCCATCGGGGCGAAACGAAAAAACACCCTTGGGATCGAATTTTACAATTTGGGTTTCATGCCACCATTTTGGGTGGGCTTTTCCAAGCAGCGGAAAAAGCCGGGTGGACGAAGGTCGACCAATTACGTTCAAAACGCGTTTTTTTAACTTTCCCCATCGGGGCGAAACGAAAAAACACCCTTGGGATCGAATTTTGCAATTTCGGTTTCATGCCACCATTTTGGGTGGGTTTTTCGAAGCAGCGGAAGAAGCCGGGTGTACGAAGGTCGTCCAATTGCGTTCAAAGTGCGTTTTTGCAACTTTCCCCGTCGGGGCGAAACGAAAAAACACCCTTGGGATCGAATTTTACAATTTCGGTTTCATGCCACCATTTTGGGTGGGCTTTTCCAAGCAGCGGAAAAAACCGGGTTCACGAAGGTCGTCCAATTGCGTTCAAAATGCGTTTTTTCAACTTTCCCCATCGGGGCGAAACGAAATAACACCCTTGGGATAGAATTTTACAATTTCGGTTTCATGCCACCATTTTGGGTGGGCTTTTCCAAGCAGCGGAAAAAACCGGGTTCACGAAGGTCGTCCAATTGCGTTCGAAACGCGTTTTTTTAACTTTCCACATCGGGGCGAAACGAAAAAACACCCTTGGGATCGAATTTTACAATTTTGGTTTCATGCCACCATTTTGGGTGGGCTTTTCCAAGCAGCGGAAAAAGCCGGATTGACGAAGGTCGTCCAATTGCGTTCAAAACGCGTTTTTTCAACTTTCCCCATCGGGGCGAAACGAAAAAACACCGTTGGGATCGAATTTTACAATTTCGGTTTCATGCCACCATTTTGGGTGGGTTTTTCGAAGCAGCGGAAGAAGCCGGGTGTACGAAGGTCGTCCAATTGCGTTCAAAATGCGTTTTTTCAACTTTCCCCGTCGGGGCGAAACGAAAAAACACCCTTGGGATCGAATTTTACAATTTCGGTTTCACGCCACCATTTTGGGTGGGCTTTTCCAAGCAGCGGAAAAAGCCGGATTGACGAAGGTCGTCCAATTGCGTTCAAAATGCGTTTTTTGAACTTTCCCCATCGGGGCGAAACGAAAAAACACCCTTGGGATCGAATTTTACAGTTTCGGTTTCACGCCACCATTTTGGGTGGGCTTTTCCAAGCAGCGGAAAAAGCCGGATTGACGAAGGTCGTCCAATTGCGTTCAAAACGCGTTTTTTCAACTTTCCCCATCGGGGCGAAACGAAAAAACACCCTTGGGATCGAATTTTACAATTTCGGTTTCATGCCACCATTTTGGGTGGGCTTTTCCAAGCAGCGGAAAAAGCCGGGTGGACGAAGGTCGACCAATTACGTTCAAAACGCGTTTTTTTAACTTTCCCCATCGGGGCAAAACGAAAAAACACCCTTGGGATCGAATTTTGCAATTTCGGTTTCATGCCACCATTTTGGGTGGGTTTTTCGAAGCAGCGGAAGAAGCCGGGTGTACGAAGGTCTTCCAATTGCGTTTAAAATGCGTTTTTTCAACTTTCCCGGTCGGGGCGAAACGAAAAAACACCCTTGGGATCGAATTTTACAATTTCGGTTTCATGCCACCATTTTGGGTGGGCTTTTCCAAGCAGCGGAAAAAACCGGGTTCACGAAGGTCGTCCAATTGCGTTCAAAATGCGTTTTTTCAACTTTCCCCATCGGGGCGAAACGAAATAACACCCTTGGGATCGAATTTTACAATTTCGGTTTCATGCCACCATTTTGGGTGGGCTTTTCCAAGCAGCGGAAAAAACCGGGTTCACGAAGGTCGTCCAATTGCGTTCGAAACGCGTTTTTTTAACTTTCCACATCGGGGCGAAACGAAAAAACACCATTGGGATCGAATTTTACAATTTCGGTTTCATGCCACCATTTTGGGTGGGCTTTTCCAAGCAGCGGAAAAAGCCGGATTGACGAAGGTCGTCCAATTGCGTTCAAAACGCGTTTTTTCAACTTTCCCCATCGGGGCGAAACGAAAAAATACCGTTGGGATCGAATTTTACAATTTCGGTTTCATGCCACCATTTTGGGTGGGTTTTTCGAAGCAGCGGAAGAAGCCGGGTGTACGAAGGTCGTCCAATTGCGTTCAAAATGCGTTTTTTCAACTTTCCCGGTCGGGGCGAAACGAAAAAACACCCTTGGGATCGAATTTTACAATTTCGGTTTCACGCCACCATTTTGGGTGGGCTTTTCCAAGCAGCGGAAAAAGCCGGATTGACGAAGGTCGTCCAATTGCGTTCAAAATGCGTTTTTTGAACTTTCCCCATCGGGGCGAAACGAAAAAACACCCTTGGGATCGAATTTTACAGTTTCGGTTTCACGCCACCATTTTGGGTGGGCTTTTCCAAGCAGCGGAAAAAGCCGGATTGACGAAGGTCGTCCAATTGCGTTCAAAACGCGTTTTTTCAACTTTCCCCATCGGGGCGAAACGAAAAAACACCCTTGGGATCGAATTTTACAATTTCGGTTTCATGCCACCATTTTGTGTGGGCTTTTCCAAGCAGCGGAAAAAGCCGGGTGGACGAAGGTCGACCAATTACGTTCAAAACGCGTTTTTTTAACTTTCCCCATCGGGGCAAAACGAAAAAACACCCTTGGGATCGAATTTTGCAATTTCGGTTTCATGCCACCATTTTGGGTGGGTTTTTCGAAGCAGCGGAAGAAGCCGGGTGTACGAAGGTCTTCCAATTGCGTTTAAAATGCGTTTTTTCAACTTTCCCGGTCGGGGCGAAACGAAAAAACACCCTTGGGATCGAATTTTACAATTTCGGTTTCATGCCACCATTTTGGGTGGGCTTTTCCAAGCAGCGGAAAAAACCGGGTTCACGAAGGTCGTCCAATTGCGTTCAAAATGCGTTTTTTCAACTTTCCCCATCGGGGCGAAACGAAATAACACCCTTGGGATCGAATTTTACAATTTCGGTTTCATGCCACCATTTTGGGTGGGCTTTTCCAAGCAGCGGAAAAAACCGGGTTCACGAAGGTCGTCCAATTGCGTTCGAAACGCGTTTTTTCAACTTTCCACATCGGGGCGAAACGAAAAAACACCATTGGGATCGAATTTTACAATTTCGGTTTCATGCCACCATTTTGGGTGGGCTTTTCCAAGCAGCGGAAAAAGCCGGATTGACGAAGGTCGTCCAATTGCGTTCAAAACGCGTTTTTTCAACTTTCCCCATCGGGGCGAAACGAAAAAACACCGTTGGGATCGAATTTTGCAATTTCGGTTTCATGCCACCATTTTGGGTGGGTTTTTCGAAGCAGCGGAAGAAGCCGGGTGTACGAAGGTCGTCCAATTGCGTTCAAAATGCGTTTTTTCAACTTTCCCGGTCGGGGCGAAACGAAAAAACACCCTTGGGATCGAATTTTACAATTTCGGTTTCACGCCACCATTTTGGGTGGGCTTTTCCAAGCAGCGGAAAAAGCCGGATTGACGAAGGTCGTCCAATTGCGTTCAAAATGCGTTTTTTGAACTTTCCCCATCGGGGCGAAACGAAAAAACACCCTTGGGATCGAATTTTACAGTTTCGGTTTCACGCCACCATTTTGGGTGGGCTTTTCCAAGCAGCGGAAAAAGCCGGATTGACGAAGGTCGTCCAATTGCGTTCAAAACGCGTTTTTTCAACTTTCCCCATCGGGGCGAAACGAAAAAACACCCTTGGGATCGAATTTTACAATTTGGGTTTCATGCCACCATTTTGGGTGGGCTTTTCCAAGCAGCGGAAAAAGCCGGGTGGACGAAGGTCGACCAATTACGTTCAAAACGCGTTTTTTTAACTTTCCCCATCGGGGCGAAACGAAAAAACACCCTTGGGATCGAATTTTGCAATTTCGGTTTCATGCCACCATTTTGGGTGGGTTTTTCGAAGCAGCGGAAGAAGCCGGGTGTACGAAGGTCGTCCAATTGCGTTCTAAACGCGTTTTTTCAACTTTCCCCATCGGGGCGAAACGGAAAAACACCATTGGGTTCCAATTTTACAATTTCGGTTTCATGCCACCATTTTGGGTGAGCTTTTCCAAGCAGCGGAAAAAGCCGGGTTTACGAAGGTCGTCCAATTGCGTTCAAAACGCGTTTTTTCAACTTTCCCCATCGGGGCGAAACGGAAAAACACCATTGGGTTCCAATTTTACAATTTCGGTTTCATGCCACCATTTTGGGTGAGCTTTTCCAAGCAGCGGAAAAAGCCGGGTTTACGAAGGTCGTCCAATTGCGTTCAAAACGCGTTTTTTCAACTTTCCCCATCGGGGCGAAACGAGAAAACACCCTTGGGATCGAATTTTACAGTTTCGGTTTCATGCCACCATTTTGGGTGGGCTTTTCCAAGCAGCGGAAAAAAACCGGGTTCACGAAGGTCGTCCAATTGCGTTCAAAATGCGTTTTTTCAACTTTCCCCATCGGGGCGAAACGAAAAAACACTCTTGGGATCGAATTTTACAATTTCGGTTTCATGCCACCATTTTGGGTGAGCTTTTCCAAGCAGCGGAAAAAGCCGGATTTACGAAGGTCGTCCAATTGCGTTCGAAACGCGTTTTTTTAACTTTCCCCATCGGGGCGAAACGAAAAGACACCCTTGGGATCGAATTTTACAATTTCGGTTTCATGCCACCATTTTGGGTGGGCTTTTTTAAGCAGCGGAAAAAGCCGGATTGACGAAGGTCGTCCAATTGCGTTCGAAACGCGTTTTTTTAACTTTCCCCATCGGGGCGAAGCGAAAAAACACCCTTGGGATCGAATTTTACAATTTCGGTTTCATGCCACCATTTTGGGTGGGCTTTTCCAAGCAGCGGAAAAAGCCGGGTTGACGAAGGTCGTCGAATTGCGTTCGAAACGCGTTTTTTCAACTTTCCCCATCGGGGCGAAACGAAGAAACTCCCTAGGGATCGAATTTTACAATTTCGGTTTCATGCCACCATTTTGGGTGAGCTTTTCCAAGCAGCAGAAAAAGCCGGGTTTACGAAGGTCGTCCAATTGCGTTCAAAACGCGTTTTTTCAACTTTCCCCATCGGGGCGAAACGGAAAAACAGCCTTGGGATCGAATTTTACAATTTCGGTTTCATGCCACCATTTTGGGTGAGCTTTTCCAAGCAGCGGAAAAAGCCGGGTTTACGAAGGTCGTCCTATTGCGTTCAAAACGCGTTTTTTCAACTTTCGCGATCGGGGCGAAGCGAAAAAACAGCCTTGGGATCGAATTTTACAATTTCGGTTTCATGCCACCATTTTGGGTGGGCTTTTCCAAGCAGCGGAAAAAGCCGGGTTCACGAAAGTGGTCCAATTGCGTTCAAAACGCGTTTTGTTAAATTTCCCCATCGGGGGGAAACGAAAAAACACCCTTGGGATCGAATTTTAAAATTTCGGTTTCATGCCACCATTTTGGGTGGGCTTTTCCAAGCAGTGGAAAAAGCCGGGTTCACGAAGGTCGTCCAATTGCGTTCAAAACGCGTTTTTTCAACTTTTCCCATCTTGGCCAGACAAAAAAAACAGCCGTGGGATCAAATTTTACAATTTCAGTTTCATGCCACCATTTTGGGTGGGCTTTTCCAAGCAGCTGAAAAAGCCGGGTTGACGAAGGTCCTCCAATTGCGTTCAAAACGCGTTTTTTCAACTTTCCCCATCGGGGCGAAGCGAAAAAACAGCCTTGGGATCGAATTTTAAAATTTCGGTTTCATGCCACCATTTTGGGTGGGCTTTTCCAAGCAGCGGAAAAAGCCGGGTTGACGAAGGTCGTCTAATTGCGTTCAAAACGCGTTTTTTCAACTTTCCCCATCGGGGCGAAGCGAAAAAAAAGCCTTGGGATCGAATTTTACAATTTCGGTTTCATGCCACCATTTTGGGTGGGCTTTTCCAAGCAGCGGAAAAAGCCGGGTTGACGAAGGTCCTCCAATTGCGTTCAAAACGCGTTTTTTCAACTTTCCCCATCGGGGCGAAGCGAAAAAATAGCCTTGGGATCGAATTTTACAATTTCGGTTTCATGCCACCATTTTGGGTGGGCTTTTCCAAGCAGCGGAAAAAGCCGGCTTCACGAAAGTGGTCCAATTGCGTTCAAAACGCGTTTTGTTAAATTTCCCCATCGGGGGGAAACGAAAAAACACCCTAGGGATCGAATTTTAAAATTTCGGTTTCATGCCACCATTTTGGGTGGGCTTTTCCAAGCAGCGGAAAAAGCCGGGTTGATGAAGGTCGTCCAATTGCGTTCAAAACGCGTTTTTTCAACTTTCCCCATCGGGGCGAAGCGAAAAAACAGCCTTGGGATCGAATTTTACAATTTCGGTTTCATGCCACCATTTTGGGTGGGCTTTTCCAAGCAGCGGAAAAAGCCGGGTTCACGAAAGTGGTCCAATTGCGTTCAAAATGCGTTTTGTTAAATTTCCCCATCGGTGGGAAACGAAAAAACACCCTTGGGATCGAATTTTAAAATTTCGGTTTCATGCCACCATTTTGGGTGGGCTTTTCCAAGCAGCAGAAAAAGCCGGGTTCACGAAGGTCGTCCAATTGCGTTCAAAACGCGTTTTTTCAACTTTTCCCATCGGGGCGAAGCGAAAAAACAGCCTTGGGATCGAATTTTACAATTTCGGTTTCATGCCACCATTTTGGGTGGGCTTTTCCAAGCAGCTGAAAAAGCCGGCTTCACGAAAGTGGTCCAATTGCGTTCAAAACGCGTTTTGTTAAATTTCCCCATCGGGGGGAAACGAAAAAACAGCCTTGGGATCGAATTTTAAAATTTCGGTTTCATGCCACCATTTTGGGTGGGCTTTTCCAAGCAGCGGAAAAAGCCGGGTTCACGAAGGTCGTCCAATTGCGTTCAAAACGCGTTTTTTCAACTTTTCCCATCTTGGCCAGACAAAAAAAACAGCCGTGGGATCAAATTTTACAATTTCAGTTTCATGCCACCATTTTGGGTGGGCTTTTCCAAGCAGGTGAAAAAGCCGGGTTGACGAAAATCCTCCAATTGCGTTCAAAACGCGTTTTTTCAACTTTCCCCATCGGGGCGAAGCGAAAAAACAGCCTTGGGATCGAATTTTAAAATTTCGGTTTCATGCCACCATTTTGGGTGGGCTTTTCCAAGCAGCGGAAAAAGCCGGGTTCACGAAGGTCGTCCAATTGCGTTCAAAACGCGTTTTTTCAACTTTCCCCATCGGGGCGAAGCGAAAAAACAGCCTTGGGAACGAATTTTACAATTTCGGTTTCATGCCACCATTTTGGGTGGGCTTTTCCAAGCAGCGGAAAAAGCCGGGTTGACGAAGATCCTCCAATTGCGTTCAAAACGCGTTTTTTCAACTTTCCCCATCGGGGCGAAGCGAAAAAACAGCCTTGGGATCAAATTTTACAATTTCGGTTTCATGCCACCATTTTGGGTGGGCTTTTCCAAGCAGCGGAAAAAGCCGGGTTCACGAAAGTGGTCCAATGTCGTTCAAAACGCGTTTTGCTAAATTTCCCCATCGGGGGGAAACGAAAAAACAGCCTTGGGATCGAATTTTAAAATTTCGGTTTCATGCCACCATTTTGGGTGGGCTTTTCCAAGCAGCGGAAAAAGCCGGGTTCACGAAAGTGGTCCAATTGCGTTCAAAACGCGTTTTGTTAAATTTCCCCATCGGGGGGAAACGAAAAAACAGCCTTGGGATCGAATATTAAAAAATTTCGGTTTCATGCCACCATTTTGGGTGGGCTTTTCCAAGCAGCGGAAAAAGGCGGGTTGACGAAGGTCGTCCAATTGCGTTCAAAACGCGTTTTTTCAACTTTCCCCATCGGGGCGAAGCGAAAAAACAGCCTTGCGATCGAATTTTAAAATTTCGGTTTCATGCCACCATTTTGGGTGGGCTTTTCCAAGCAGCGGAAAAAGCCGGGTTGACGAAGGTCGTCCAATTGCGTTCAAAACGCGTTTTTTCAACTTTCCCCATCGGGGCGAAGCGAAAAAACAGCCTTGCGATCGAATTTTACAATTTCGGTTTCATGCCACCATTTTGGGTGGGCTTTTCCAAGCAGCGGAAAAAGCCGGGTTGAGGAAGCTCCTCCAATTGCGTTCAAAACGCGTTTTTTCAACTTTCCCCATCGGGGCGAAGCGAAAAAACAGCCTTGGGATCGAATTTTACAATTTCGGTTTCATGCCACCATTTTGGGTGGGCTTTTCCAAGCAGCGGAAAAAGCCGGGTTCACGAAAGTGGTCCAATCTCGTTCAAAACGCGTTTTGTTAAATTTCCCCATCGGGGGGAAACGAAAAAACATCCTTGGGATCGAATTTTAAAATTTCGGTTTCATGCCACCATTTTGGGTGGGCTTTTCCAAGCAGCGGAAAAAGCCGGGTTGACGAAGGTCCTCCAATTGCGTTCAAAACGCGTTTTTTCAACTTTCCCAATCGGGGCGAAGCGAAAAAACAGCCTTGGGATCGAATTTTACAATTTCGGTTTCATGCCACCATTTTGGGTGGGCTTTTCCAAGCAGCTGAAAAAGCCGGCTTCACGAAAGTGGTCCAATTGCGTTCAAAACGCGTTTTGTTAAATTTCCCCATCGGGGGGAAACGAAAAAACAGCCTTGGGATCGAATTTTAAAATTTCGGTTTCATGCCACCATTTTGGGTGGGCTTTTCCAAGCAGCGGAAAAAGCCGGGTTCACGAAAGTGGTCCAATTGCGTTCAAAACGCGTTTTGTTAAATTTCCCTATCGGGGGGAAACGAAAAAACAGCCTTGGGATCGAATATTAAAAAATTTCGGTTTCATGCCACCATTTTGGGTGGGCTTTTCCAAGCAGCGGAAAAAGCCGGGTTGACGAAGGTCGTCCAATTGCGTTCAAAACGCGTTTTTTCAATTTTCCCCATCGGGGCGAAGCGAAAAAACAGCCTTGGGATCGAATTTTAAAATTTCGGTTTCATGCCACCATTTTGGGTGGGCTTTTCCAAGCAGCGGAAAAAGCCGGGTTGACGAAGGTCGTCCAATTGCGTTCAAAACGCGTTTTTTCAACTTTCCCCATCGGGGCGAAGCGAAAAAACAGCCTTGGGATCGAATTTTACAATTTCGGTTTCATGCCACCATTTTGGGTGGGCTTTTCCAAGCAGCGGAAAAAGCCGGGTTCACGAAGGGCGTCCAATTGCGTTCAAAACGCGTTTTTTCAACTTTTCCCATCTTGGCCAGACAAAAAAAAACAGCCGTGGGATCAAATTTTACAATTTCAGTTTCATGCCACCATTTTGGGTGGGCTTTTCCAAGCAGCTGAAAAAGCCGGGTTGACGAAGGTCGTCCAATTGCGTTCAAAACGCGTTTTTTCAACTTTCCCCATCGGGGCGAAGCGAAAAAACAGCCTTGGGATCGAATTTTAAAATTTCGGTTTCATGCCACCATTTTGGGTGGGCTTTTCCAAGCAGCGGAAAAAGCCCGGTTGACGAAGGTCGTCCAATTGCGTTCAAAACGCGTTTTTTCAACTTTCCCCATCGGGGCGAAGCGAAAAAAAAGCCTTGGGATCGAATTTTACAATTTCGGTTTCATGCCACCATTTTGGGTGGGCTTTTCCAAGCAGCGGAAAAAGCCGGGTTCACGAAAGTGGTCCAATTGCGTTCAAAACGCGTTTTGTTAAATTTCCCCATCGGGGGGAAACGAAAAAACAGCCTTGGGATCGAATATTAAAAAATTTCGGTTTCATGCCACCATTTTGGGTGGGCTTTTCCAAGCAGCGGAAAAAGCCGAGTTGACGAAGGTCGTCCAAGTGCGTTCAAAACGCGTTTTTTCAACTTTCCCCATCGGGGCGAAGCGAAAAAACAGCCTTGGGATCGAATTTTACAATTTCGGTTTCATGCCACCATTTTGGGTGGGCTTTTCCAAGCAGCGGAAAAAGCCGGGTTGACGAAGGTCGTCCAATTGCGTTCAAAACGCGTTTTTTCAACTTTCCCCATCGGGGCGAAGCGAAAAAACAGCCTTGCGATCGAATTTTACAATTTCGGTTTCATGCCACCATTTTGGGGCGGCTTTTCCAAGCAGCGGAAAAAGCCGGGTTCACGAAAGTGGTCCAATTGCGTTCAAAACGCCTTTTGTTAAATTTCCCCATCGGGGGGAAACGAAAAAAGAGCCTTGGGATCGAATTTTACAATTTCGCTTTCATGCCACCATTTTGGGTGGGCTTTTCCAAGCAGCGGAAAAAGCGGCGTTCACGAAAGTGGTCCAATTGCGTTCAAAACGCGTTTTGTTAAATTTCCCCATCGGGGGGAAACGAAAAAACAGCCTTGGGATCGAATTTTACAATTTCGCTTTCATGCCACCATTTTGGGTGGGCTTTTCCAAGCAGCGGAAAAAGCCGGGTTGACGAAGGTCGTCCAATTGCGTTCAAAACGCGTTTTTTCAACTTTCCCCATCGGGGCGAAGCGAAAAAACAGCCTTGGGATCGAATTTTACAATTTCGATTTCATGCCACCATTTTGGGTGGGCTTTTCCAAGCAGCGGAAAAAGCCGGGTTCACGAAAGTGGTCCAATTGCGTTCAAATTGCCTTTTGTTAAATTTCCCCATCGGGGGGAAACGAAAAAACAGCCTTGGGATCGAATTTTACAATTTCGCTTTCATGCCACCATTTTGGGTGGGCTTTTCCAAGCAGCGGAAAAAGCCGCGTTCACGAAAGTGGTCCAATTGCGTTCAAAACGCGTTTTGTTAAATTTCCCCATCGGGGGGAAACGAAAAAACAGCCTTGGGATCGAATATTAAAAAATTTCGGTTTCATGCCACCATTTTGGGTGGGCTTTTAAAAGCAGTGGAAAAAGCCGGGTTCACGAAAGTGGTCCAATTGCGTTCAAAACGCCTTTTGTTAAATTTTCCCATCGGGGGGAAACGAAAAAAAACAGCCTTGGGATCGAATTTTACAATTTCGGTTTCATGCCACCATTTTGGGTGGGCTTTTCCAAGCAGCGGAAAAAGCCGCGTTCACGAAAGTGGTCCAATTGCGTTCAAAACGCGTTTTTTTAAATTTCCCCATCGGGGGGAAACGAAAAAACAGCCTTGGGATCGAATATTAAAAAATTTCGGTTTCATGCCACCATTTTGGGTGGGCTTTTCCAAGCAGCGGAAAAAGCCGGGTTCACGAAAGTTGTCCAATTGCGTTCAAAACGCGTTTTGTTAAATTTCCCCATCTGGGGGAAACGAAAAAACAGCCTTGGGATCGAATTTTACAATTTCGCTTTCATGCCACCATTTTGGGTGGGCTTTTCCAAGCAGCGGAAAAAGCCGGGTTGACGAAGGTCGTCCAATTTCGTTCAAAACGCGTTTTTTCAACTTTCCCCATCGGGGCGAAGCGAAAAAACAGCCTTGGGATCGAATTTTACAATTTCGATTTCATGCCACCATTTTGGGTGGGCTTTTCCAAGCAGCGGAAAAAGCCGGGTTCACGAAAGTGGTCCAATTGCGTTCAAATTGCCTTTTGTTAAATTTCCCCATCGGGGGGAAACGAAAAAACAGCCTTGGGATCGAAGTTTACAATTTCGCTTTCATGCCACCATTTTGGGTGGGCTTTTCCAAGCAGCGGAAAAAGCCGCGTTCACGAAAGTGGTCCAATTGCGTTCAAAACGCGTTTTGTTAAATTTCCCCATCGGGGGGAAACGAAAAAACAGCCTTGGGATCGAATATTAAAAAATTTCGGTTTCATGCCACCATTTTGGGTGGGCTTTTAAAAGCAGTGGAAAAAGCCGGGTTCACGAAAGTGGTCCAATTGCGTTCAAAACGCGTTTTGTTAAATTTCCCCATCGGGGGGAAACGAAAAAACAGCCTTGGGATCGAATTTTAAAATTTCGCTTTCATGCCACCATTTTGGGTGGGCTTTTCCAAGCAGCGGAAAAAGCCGCGTTCACGAAAGTGGTCCAATTGCGTTCAAAACGCGTTTTGTTAAATTTCCCCATTGGGGGGAAACGAAAAAACAGCCTTGGGATCGAATATTAAAAAATTTCGGTTTCATGCCACCATTTTGGGTGGGCTTTTCCAAGCAGCGGAAAAAGCCGGGTTGACGAAGGTCGTCCAATTGCGTTCAAAACGCGTTTTTTCAACTTTCCACATCGGGGCGAAGCTAAAAAACAGCCTTGCGATCGAATTTTACAATTTCGCTTTCATGCCACCATTTTGGGTGGGCTTTTCCAAGCAGCGGAAAAAGCCGGGTTGACGAAGGTCGTCCAATTGCGTTCAAAACGCGTTTTTTCAACTTTCCCCATCGGGGCGAAGCGAAAAAACAGCCTTGGGATCGAATTTTACAATTTCGGTTTCATGCCACCATTTTGGGTGGGCTTTTCCAAGCAGCGGAAAAAGCCGGGTTCACGAAAGTGGTCCAATTGCGTTCAAATTGCCTTTTGTTAAATTTCCCCATCGGGGGGAAACGAAAAAACAGCCTTGGGATCGAATTTTACAATTTCGCTTTCATGCCACCATTTTGGGTGGGCTTTTCCAAGCAGCGGAAAAAGCCGCGTTCACGAAAGTGGTCCAATTGCGTTCAAAACGCGTTTTGTTAAATTTCCCCATCGGGGGGAAACGAAAAAACAGCCTTGGGATCGAATATTAAAAAATTTCGGTTTCATGCCACCATTTTGGGTGGGCTTTTAAAAGCAGTGGAAAAAGCCGGGTTCACGAAAGTGGTCCAATTGCGTTCAAAACGCCTTTTGTTAAATTTTCCCATCGGGGGGAAACGAAAAAAAACAGCCTTGGGATCGAATTTTACAATTTCGGTTTCATGCCACCATTTTGGGTGGGCTTTTCCAAGCAGCGGAAAAAGCCGCGTTCACGAAAGTGGTCCAATTGCGTTTAAAACGCGTTTTTTTAAATTTCCCCATCGGGGGGAAACGAAAAAACAGCCTTGGGATCGAATATTAAAAAATTTCGGTTTCATGCCACCATTTTGGGTGGGCTTTTCCAAGCAGCGGAAAAAGCCGGGTTCACGAAAGTTGTCCAATTGCGTTCAAAACGCGTTTTGTTAAATTTCCCCATCTGGGGGAAACGAAAAAACAGCCTTGGGATCGAATTTTACAATTTCGCTTTCATGCCACCATTTTGGGTGGGCTTTTCCAAGCAGCGGAAAAAGCCGGGTTGACGAAGGTCGTCCAATTTCGTTCAAAACGCGTTTTTTCAACTTTCCCCATCGGGGCGAAGCGAAAAAACAGCCTTGGGATCGAATTTTACAATTTCGATTTCATGCCACCATTTTGGGTGGGCTTTTCCAAGCAGCGGAAAAAGCCGGGTTCACGAAAGTGGTCCAATTGCGTTCAAATTGCCTTTTGTTAAATTTCCCCATCGGGGGGAAACGAAAAAACAGCCTTGGGATCGAAGTTTACAATTTCGCTTTCATGCCACCATTTTGGGTGGGCTTTTCCAAGCAGCGGAAAAAGCCGCGTTCACGAAAGTGGTCCAATTGCGTTCAAAACGCGTTTTGTTAAATTTCCCCATCGGGGGGAAACGAAAAAACAGCCTTGGGATCGAATATTAAAAAATTTCGGTTTCATGCCACCATTTTGGGTGGGCTTTTAAAAGCAGTGGAAAAAGCCGGGTTCACGAAAGTGGTCCAATTGCGTTCAAAACGCGTTTTGTTAAATTTCCCCATCGGGGGGAAACGAAAAAACAGCCTTGGGATCGAATTTTAAAATTTCGCTTTCATGCCACCATTTTGGGTGGGCTTTTCCAAGCAGCGGAAAAAGCCGCGTTCACGAAAGTGGTCCAATTGCGTTCAAAACGCGTTTTGTTAAATTTCCCCATTGGGGGGAAACGAAAAAACAGCCTTGGGATCGAATATTAAAAAATTTCGGTTTCATGCCACCATTTTGGGTGGGCTTTTCCAAGCAGCGGAAAAAGCCGGGTTGACGAAGGTCGTCCAATTGCGTTCAAAACGCGTTTTTTCAACTTTCCACATCGGGACGAAGCTAAAAAACAGCCTTGCGATCGAATTTTACAATTTCGCTTTCATGCCACCATTTTGGGTGGGCTTTTCCAAGCAGCGGAAAAAGCCGGGTTGACGAAGGTCGTCCAATTGCGTTCAAAACGCGTTTTTTCAACTTTCCCCATCGGGGCGAAGCGAAAAAACAGCCTTGGGATCGAATTTTACAATTTCGGTTTCATGCCACCATTTTGGGTGGGCTTTTCCAAGCAGCGGAAAAAGCCGGGTTCACGAAAGTGGTCCAATTGCGTTCAAAACGGCTTTTGTTAAATTTCCCCATCGGGGGGAAACGAAAAAACAGCCTTGGGATCGAATTTTACAATTTCGCTTTCATGCCACCATTTTGGGTGGGCTTTTCCAAGCAGCGGAAAAAGCCGCGTTCACGAAAGTGGTCCAATTGCGTTCAAAACGCGTTTTGTTAAATTTCCCCATTGGGGGGAAACGAAAAAACAGCCTTGGGATCGAATATTAAAAAATTTCGGTTTCATGCCACCATTTTGGGTGGGCTTTTAAAAGCAGTGGAAAAAGCCGGGTTCACGAAAGTGGTCCAATTGCGTTCAAAACGCCTTTTGTTAAATTTCCCCATCGGGGGGAAACGAAAAAACAGCCTTGGGATCGAATTTTACAATTTCGCTTTCATGCCACCATTTTGGGTGGGCTTTTCCAAGCAGCGGAAAAAGCGGAAAAAGCGGAAAAAGCCGGGTTGACGAAGGTCGTCCAAGTGCGTTCAAAACGCGTTTTTTCAACTTTCCACATCGGGGCGAAGCTAAAAAACAGCCTTGCGATCGAATTTTACAATTTTGCTTTCATGCCACCATTTTGGGTGGGCTTTTCCAAGCAGCGGAAAAAGCCGGGTTGACGAAGGTCGTCCAATTGCGTTCAAAACGCGTTTTTTCAACTTTCCCCATCGGGGCGAAGCGAAAAAACAGCCTTGCGATCGAATTTTACAATTTCGCTTTCATGCCACCATTTTGGGTGGGCTTTTCCAAGCAGCGGAAAAAGCCGGGTTGACGAAGGTCGTCCAATTGCGTTCAAAACGCGTTTTTTCAACTTTCCCCATCGGGGCGAAGCGAAAAAACAGCCTTGGGATCGAATTTTACAATTTCGGTTTCATGCCACCATTTTGGGTGGGCTTTTCCAAGCAGCGGAAATAGCCGGGTTCACGAAAGTGGTCCAATTGCGTTCAAAACGCCTTTTGTTAAATTTTCCCATCGGGGGGAAACGAAAAAACAGCCTTGGGATCGAATTTTACAATTTCGCTTTCATGCCACCATTTTGGGTGGGCTTTTCCAAGCAGCGGAAAAAGCGGCGTTCACGAAAGTGGTCCAATTGCGTTCAAAACGCGTTTTTTTAAATTTCCCCATCGGGGGGAAACGAAAAAACAGCCTTGGGATCGAATATTAAAAAATTTCGGTTTCATGCCACCATTTTGGGTGGGCTTTTCCAAGCAGCGGAAAAAGCCGGGTTCACGAAAGTGGTCCAATTGCGTTCAAAACGCGTTTTGTTAAATTTCCCCATCGGGGGGAAACGAAAAAACAGCCTTGGGATCGAATTTTACAATTTCGCTTTCATGCCACCATTTTGGGTGGGCTTTTCCAAGCAGCGGAAAAAGCCGGGTTGACGAAGGTCGTCCAATTGCGTTCAAAACGCGTTTTTTCAACTTTCCCCATCGGGGCGAAGCGAAAAAACAGCCTTGGGATCGAATTTTACAATTTCGATTTCATGCCACCATTTTGGGTGGGCTTTTCCAAGCAGCGGAAAAAGCCGGGTTCACGAAAGTGGTCCAATTGCGTTCAAATTGCCTTTTGTTAAATTTCCCCATCGGGGGGAAACGAAAAAACAGCCTTGGGATCGAATTTTACAATTTCGCTTTCATGCCACCATTTTGGGTGGGCTTTTCCAAGCAGCGGAAAAAGCCGCGTTCACGAAAGTGGTCCAATTGCGTTCAAAACGCGTTTTGTTAAATTTCCCCATTGGGGGGAAACGAAAAAACAGCCTTGGGATCGAATATTAAAAAATTTCGGTTTCATGCCACCATTTTGGGTGGGCTTTTCCAAGCAGCGGAAAAAGCCGGGTTGACGAAGGTCGTCCAATTGCGTTCAAAACGCGTTTTTTCAACTTTCCACATCGGGGCGAAGCTAAAAAACAGCCTTGCGATCGAATTTTACAATTTCGCTTTCATGCCACCATTTTGGGTGGGCTTTTCCAAGCAGCGGAAAAAGCCGGGTTGACGAAGGTCGTCCAATTGCGTTCAAAACGCGTTTTTTCAACTTTCCCCATCGGGGCGAAGCGAAAAAACAGCCTTGGGATCGAATTTTACAATTTCGGTTTCATGCCACCATTTTGGGTGGGCTTTTCCAAGCAGCGGAAAAAGCCGGGTTCACGAAAGTGGTCCAATTGCGTTCAAAACGCCTTTTGTTAAATTTCCCCATCGGGGGGAAACGAAAAAACAGCCTTGGGATCGAATTTTACAATTTCGCTTTCATGCCACCATTTTGGGTGGGCTTTTCCAAGCAGCGGAAAAAGCCGCGTTCACGAAAGTGGTCCAATTGCGTTCAAAACGCGTTTTGTTAAATTTCCCCATTGGGGGGAAACGAAAAAACAGCCTTGGGATCGAATATTAAAAAATTTCGGTTTCATGCCACCATTTTGGGTGGGCTTTTAAAAGCAGTGGAAAAAGCCGGGTTCACGAAAGTGGTCCAATTGCGTTCAAAACGCCTTTTGTTAAATTTCCCCATCGGGGGGAAACGAAAAAACAGCCTTGGGATCGAATTTTACAATTTCGCTTTCATGCCACCATTTTGGGTGGGCTTTTCCAAGCAGCGGAAAAAGCCGCGTTCACGAAAGTGGTCCAATTGCGTTCAAAACGCGTTTTGTTAAATTTCCCCATCGGGGGGAAACGAAAAAACAGCCTTGGGATCGAATATTAAAAAATTTCGGTTTCATGCCACCATTTTGGGTGGGCTTTTAAAAGCAGTGGAAAAAGCCGGGTTCACGAAAGTGGTCCAATTGCGTTCAAAACGCGTTTTGTTAAATTTCCCCATCGGGGGGAAACGAAAAAACAGCCTTGGGATCGAATTTTAAAATTTCGCTTTCATGCCACCATTTTGGGTGGGCTTTTCCAAGCAGCGGAAAAAGCCGCGTTCACGAAAGTGGTCCAATTGCGTTCAAAACGCGTTTTGTTAAATTTCCCCATTGGGGGGAAACGAAAAAACAGCCTTGGGATCGAATATTAAAAAATTTCGGTTTCATGCCACCATTTTGGGTGGGCTTTTCCAAGCAGCGGAAAAAGCCGGGTTGACGAAGGTCGTCCAATTGCGTTCAAAACGCGTTTTTTCAACTTTCCACATCGGGGCGAAGCTAAAAAACAGCCTTGCGATCGAATTTTACAATTTCGCTTTCATGCCACCATTTTGGGT
The DNA here is from genome assembly GCA_963693305.1 of Meandrina meandrites. Taxonomy (NCBI): domain Eukaryota; kingdom Metazoa; phylum Cnidaria; class Anthozoa; order Scleractinia; family Meandrinidae; genus Meandrina; species Meandrina meandrites. The sequence goes on along the minus strand of OY855905.1, from coordinate 478,356 downwards.
GGGCTTTTCCAAGCAGCGGAAAAAGCCGGGTTGACGAAGGTCGTCCAATTGCGTTCAAAACGCGTTTTTTCAACTTTCCCCATCGGGGCGAAGCGAAAAAACAGCCTTGGGATCGAATTTTACAATTTCGGTTTCATGCCACCATTTTGGGTGGGCTTTTCCAAGCAGCGGAAAAAGCCGGGTTCACGAAAGTGGTCCAATTGCGTTCAAAACGCCTTTTGTTAAATTTCCCCATCGGGGGGAAACGAAAAAACAGCCTTGGGATCGAATTTTACAATTTCGCTTTCATGCCACCATTTTGGGTGGGCTTTTCCAAGCAGCGGAAAAAGCCACGTTCACGAAAGTGGTCCAATTGCGTTCAAAACGCGTTTTGTTAAATTTCCCCATCGGGGGGAAACGAAAAAACAGCCTTGGGATCGAATATTAAAAAATTTCGGTTTCATGCCACCATTTTGGGTGGGCTTTTAAAAGCAGTGGAAAAAGCCGGGTTCACGAAAGTGGTCCAATTGCGTTCAAAACGCGTTTTGTTAAATTTCCCCATCGGGGGGAAACGAAAAAACAGCCTTGGGATCGAATTTTAAAATTTCGCTTTCATGCCACCATTTTGGGTGGGCTTTTCCAAGCAGCGGAAAAAGCCGCGTTCACCAAAGTGGTCCAATTGCGTTCAAAACGCGTTTTGTTAAATTTCCCCATTGGGGGGAAACGAAAAAACAGCCTTGGGATCGAATATTAAAAAATTTCGGTTTCATGCCACCATTTTGGGTGGGCTTTTCCAAGCAGCGGAAAAAGCCGGGTTGACGAAGGTCGTCCAATTGCGTTCAAAACGCGTTTTTTCAACTTTCCACATCGGGGCGAAGCTAAAAAACAGCCTTGCGATCGAATTTTACAATTTCGCTTTCATGCCACCATTTTGGGTGGGCTTTTCCAAGCAGCGGAAAAAGCCGGGTTGACGAAGGTCGTCCAATTGCGTTCAAAACGCGTTTTTTCAACTTTCCCCATCGGGGCGAAGCGAAAAAACAGCCTTGGGATCGAATTTTACAATTTCGGTTTCATGCCACCATTTTGGGTGGGCTTTTCCAAGCAGCGGAAAAAGCCGGGTTCACGAAAGTGGTCCAATTGCGTTCAAAACGCCTTTTGTTAAATTTCCCCATCGGGGGGAAACGAAAAAACAGCCTTGGGATCGAATTTTACAATTTCGCTTTCATGCCACCATTTTGGGTGGGCTTTTCCAAGCAGCGGAAAAAGCCGCGTTCACGAAAGTGGTCCAATTGCGTTCAAAACGCGTTTTGTTAAATTTCCCCATCGGGGGGAAACGAAAAAACAGCCTTGGGATCTAATATTAAAAAATTTCGGTTTCATGCCACCATTTTGGGTGGGCTTTTAAAAGCAGTGGAAAAAGCCGGGTTCACGAAAGTGGTCCAATTGCGTTCAAAACGCCTTTTGTTAAATTTCCCCATCGGGGGGAAACGAAAAAACAGCCTTGGGATCGAATTTTACAATTTCGCTTTCATGCCACCATTTTGGGTGGGCTTTTCCAAGCAGCGGAAAAAGCCGCGTTCACGAAAGTGGTCCAATTGCGTTCAAAACGCGTTTTGTTAAATTTCCCCATTGGGGGGAAACGAAAAAACAGCCTTGGGATCGAATATTAAAAAATTTTGGTTTCATGCCACCATTTTGGGTGGGCTTTTCCAAGCAGCGGAAAAAGCCGGGTTGACGAAGGTCGTCCAATTGCGTTCAAAACGCGTTTTTTCAACTTTCCACATCGGGGCGAAGCTAAAAAACAGCCTTGCGATCGAATTTTACAATTTCGCTTTCATGCCACCATTTTGGGTGGGCTTTTCCAAGCAGCGGAAAAAGCCGGGTTGACGAAGGTCGTCCAATTGCGTTCAAAACGCGTTTTTTCAACTTTCCCCATCGGGGCGAAGCGAAAAAACAGCCTTGGGATCGAATTTTACAATTTCGGTTTCATGCCACCATTTTGGGTGGGCTTTTCCAAGCAGCGGAAAAAGCCGGGTTCACGAAAGTGGTCCAATTGCGTTCAAAACGCCTTTTGTTAAATTTCCCCATCGGGGGGAAACGAAAAAACAGCCTTGGGATCGAATTTTAAAATTTCGGTTTCATGCCACCATTTTGGGTGGGCTTTTCCAAGCAGCGGAAAAAGCCGCGTTCACGAAAGTGGTCCAATTGCGTTCAAAACGCGTTTTGTTAAATTTCCCCATCGGGGGGAAACGAAAAAACACCCTTGGGATCGAATATTAAAAAATTTCGGTTTCATGCCACCATTTTGGGTGGGCTTTTCCAAGCAGCGGAAAAAGCCGGGTTGACGAAGGTCGTCCAATTGCGTTCAAAACGCGTTTTTTCAACTTTCCACATCGGGGCGAAGCTAAAAAACAGCCTTGCGATCGAATTTTACAATTTCGGTTTCATGCCACCATTTTGGGTGGGCTTTTCCAAGCAGTGGAAAAAGCCGGGTTCACGAAAGTGGTCCAATTGCGTTCAAAACGCCTTTTGTTAAATTTCCCCATCGGGGGGAAACGAAAAAACAGCCTTGGGATCGAATTTTACAATTTCGCTTTCATGCCACCATTTTGGGTAGGCTTTTCCAAGCAGCGGAAAAAGCCGCGTTCACGAAAGTGGTCCAATTGCGTTCAAAACGCGTTTTGTTAAATTTCCCCATTGGGGGGAAACGAAAAAACAGCCTTGGGATCGAATATTAAAAAATTTCAGTTTCATGCCACCATTTTGGGTGGGCTTTTCCAAGCAGCGGAAAAAGCCGGGTTGACGAAGGTCGTCCAATTGCGTTCAAAACGCGTTTTTTCAACTTTCCACTTCGGGGCGAAGCTAAAAAACAGCCTTGCGATCGAATTTTACAATTTCGCTTTCATGCCACCATTTTGGGTGGGCTTTTCAGAGCAGCGGAAAAAGCCGCGTTCACGAAAGTGGTCCAATTGCGTTCAAAACGCGTTTTGTTAAATTTCCCCATCGGGGGGAAACGAAAAAACAGCCTTGGGATCGAATATTAAAAAATTTCGGTTTCATGCCACCATTTTGGGTGGGCTTTTCCAAGCAGCGGAAAAAGCCGGGTTGACGAAGGTCGTCCAATTGCGTTCAAAACGCGTTTTTTCAACTTTCCACATCGGGGCGAAGCTAAAAAACAGCCTTGCGATCGAATTTTACAATTTCGCTTTCATGCCACCATTTTGGGTGGGCTTTTCCAAGCAGCGGAAAAAGCCTGGTTGACGAAGGTCGTCCAATTGCGTTCAAAACGCGTTTTTTCAACTTTCCCCATCGGGGCGAAGCGAAAAAACAGCCTTGCGATCGAATTTTACAATTTCGCTTTCATGCCACCATTTTGGGTGGGCTTTTCCAAGCAGCGGAAAAAGCCGGGTTGACGAAGGTCGTCCAATTGCGTTCAAAACGCGTTTTTTCAACTTTCCCCATCGGGGCGAAGCGAAAAAACAGCCTTGGGATCGAATTTTACAATTTCGGTTTCATGCCACCATTTTGGGTGGGCTTTTCCAAGCAGCGGAAAAAGCCGGGTTCACGAAAGTGGTCCAATTGCGTTCAAAACGCCTTTTGTTAAATTTCCCCATCGGGGGGAAACGAAAAAACAGCCTTCGGATCGAATTTTACAATTTCGCTTTCATGCCACCATTTTGGGTGGGCTTTTCCAAGCAGCGGAAAAAGCCGCGTTCACGAAAGTGGTCCAATTGCGTTCAAAACGCGTTTTGTTAAATTTCCCCATCGGGGGGAAACGAAAAAACAGCCTTGGGATCGAATATTAAAAAATTTCGGTTTCATGCCACCATTTTGGGTGGGCTTTTCCAAGCAGCGGAAAAAGCCGGGTTGACGAAGGTCGTCCAATTGCGTTCAAAACGCATTTTTTCAACTTTGCACATCGGGGCGAAGCTAAAAAACAGCCTTGCGATCGAATTTTACAATTTCGGTTTCATGCCACCATTTTGGGTGGGCTTTTCCAAGCAGTGGAAAAAGCCGGGTTCACGAAAGTGGTCCAATTGCGTTCAAAACGCCTTTTGTTAAATTTCCCCATCGGGGGGAAACGAAAAAACAGCCTTGGGATCGAATTTTACAATTTCGCTTTCATGCCACCATTTTGGGTGGGCTTTTCCAAGAAGCGGAAAAAGCCGCGTTCACGAAAGTGGTCCAATTGCGTTCAAAACGCGTTTTGTTAAATTTCCCCATCGGGGGGAAACGAAAAAACAGCCTTGGGATCGAATATTAAAAAATTTCGGTTTCATGCCACCATTTTGGGTGGGCTTTTCGAAGCAGCGGAAAAAGCCGGGTTGACGAAGGTCGTCCAATTGCGTTCAAAACGCGTTTTTTCAACTTTCCACATCGGGGCGAAGCTAAAAAACAGCCTTGCGATCGAATTTTACAATTTCGCTTTCATGCCATTATTTTGGGTGGGCTTTTCCAAGCAGCGGAAAAAGCCGGGTTGACGAAGGTCGTCCAATTGCGTTCAAAACGCGTTTTTTCAACTTTCCCCATCGGGGCGAAGCGAAAAAACAGCCTTGGGATCGAATTTTACAATTTCGGTTTCATGCCACCATCTTGGGTGGGCTTTTCCAAGCAGCGGAAAAAGCCGGGTTGACGAAGGTCGTCCAAATGCGTTCAAAACGCGTTTTTTCGACTTTCCCCATCGGAGCGAAACGCAGAAACAACCTTGGAATCGATTTTACCAATTTCGATTTCATACCGTCATTTTGGGTGGGCTTTTGCAAGCAGTGCAAAAAGCCGGGTTGACGAAGGTCGTCCAATTGCGCTCAAAACGCGTTTTTTCAACTTTCCCCATCGGGGCGAAGCGAAAAAACAGCCTTGGGATCAAATTTTAAAATTTCGGTTTCATGCCACCATTTTGGGTGGGCTTTTCCAAGCAGCGGAAAAAGCCGGGTTGACGAAGGTCCTCCAATTGCGTTCAAAACGCGCTTTTTCAACTTTCCCCATCGGGGCGAAGCGAAAAAACAACCTTGGGATCGAATTTTACAATTTCGGTTTGATGGCACCATTTTGGGTGGGCTTTTCCAAGCAGCGGAAAAAGCCGGGTTGACGAAGGTCCTCCAATTGCGTTCAAAACGCGTTTTTTCAACTTTCCCCATCGGGGCGAAGCGAAAAAACAGCCTTGGGATCGAATTTTACAATTTGGGTTTCATGCCACCATTTTGGGTGGGCTTTTCCAAGCAGCGGAAAAAGCCGGGTTCACGAAAGTGGTCCAATCTCGTTCAAAACGCGTTTTGTTAAATTTCCCCATCGGGGGGAAACGAAAAAACAGCCTTGGGATCGAATTTTAAAATTTCGGTTTCATGCCACCATTTTGGGTGGGCTTTTCCAAGCAGCGGAAAAAGCCGGGTTGACGAAGGTCGTCCAATTGCGTTCAAAACGCGTTTTTTCAACTTTTCCCATCTTGGCCAGACAAAAAAATCAGCCGTGGGATCAAATTTTACAATTTCGGTTTCATGCCACCATTTTGGGTAGGCTTTTCCAAGCAGCGGAAAAAGCTGGGTTGACGAAGGTCGTCCAATTGCGTTCAAAACGCGTTTTTTCAACTTTTCCCATCTTGGCCAGACAAAAAAAAAAGCCGTGAGATCAAATTTTACAATTTCGGTTTCATGCCACCATTTTGGGTGGGCTATTCCAAGCAGCGGAAAGAGCCGGGTTGACGAAGGTCCTCCAATTACGTTCAAAACGCGTTTTTTCAACTTTCCCCATCGGGGGGAAACTAAAAAACAGCCTTGGGATCGAATTTTAAAATTTCGGTTTCATGCCACCATTTTGGGCTGGCTTTTCCAAGCAGCGCAAAAAGCCGGGTTGACGAAGGTCGTCCAATTGCGTTCAAAACGCGTTTTTTCAACTTTTCCCATCTTGGCCAGACAAAAAAAACAGCGGTGGGATCAAATTTTACAATTTCGGTTTCATGCCACCATTTTGGGTGGGCTTTTCCAAGCAGCGGAAAAAGCCGGGTTGACGAAGGTCGTCCAATTGCGTTAAAAACGCGTTTTTTCAACTTTCCCCATCGGGGCGAAGCGAAAAAACAGCCTTGGGATCGAATTTTACAATTTCGGTTTCATGCCACCATTTTGGGTGGGCTTTTTCAAGCATCGGAAAAAGCCGGGTTGACGAAGGTCCTCCAATTGCGTTCAAAACGCGTTTTTTCAACTTTCCCCATCGGGGCGAATCGAAAAAACAGCCTTGGGATCGAATTTTACAATTTCGGATTCATGCCACCATTTTGGGTGGGCTTTTCCAAGCAGCGCAAAAAGCCGGGTTCACGAAAGTGGTCCAATCTCGTTCAAAACGCGTTTTGTTAAATTTCCCCATCGGGGGGAAACGAAAAAACACCCTTAGGATCGAATTTTAAAATTTCGGTTTCATGCCACCATTTTGGGTGGGCTTTTCCAAGCAGCGGAAAAAGCCGGGTTGACGAAGGTCGTCCAATTGCGTTCAAAACGCGTTTTTTCAACTTTTCCCATCTTGGCCAGACAAAAAAATCAGCCGTGGGATCAAATTTTACAATTTCGGTTTCATGCCACCATTTTGGGTGGGCTTTTCCAAGCAGCGGAAAAAGCTGGGTTGACGAAGGTCGTCCAATTGCGTTCAAAACGCGTTTTTTCAACTTTTCCCATCTTGGCCAGACAAAAAAAAAAAAGCCGTGAGATCAAATTTTACAATTTCGGTTTCATGCCACCATTTTGGGTGGGCTATTCCAAGCAGCGGAAAGAGCCGGGTTGACGAAGGTCCTCCAATTACGTTCAAAACGCGTTTTTTCAACTTTCCCCATCGGGGGGAAACTAAAAAACAGCCTTGGGATCGAATTTTAAAATTTCGGTTTCATGCCACCATTTTGGGCTGGCTTTTCCAAGCAGCGCAAAAAGCCGGGTTGACGAAGGTCGTCCAATTGCGTTCAAAACGGGTTTTTTCAACTTTTCCCATCTTGGCCAGACAAAAAAAACAGCGCTGGGATCAAATTTTACAATTTCGGTTTCATGCCACCATTTTGGGCTGGCTTTTCCAAGCAGCGCAAAAAGCCGGGTTGACGAAGGTCGTCCAATTGCGTTCAAAACGGGTTTTTTCAACTTTTCCCATCTTGGCCAGACAAAAAAAACAGCGCTGGGATCAAATTTTACAATTTCGGTTTCATGCCACCATTTTGGGTGGGCTTTTCCAAGCAGCGGAAAAAGCCGGGTTGACGAAGGTCGTCCAATTGTGTTCAAAACGCGTTTTTTCAACTTTCCCCATCGGGGCGAAGCGAAAAAACAGCCTTGGGATCGAATTTTACAATTTCGGTTTCATGCCACCATTTTGGGTGGGCTTTTCCAAGCAGCGGAAAAAGCCGGGTTGACGAAGGTACTCCAATTGCGTTCAAAACGCGTTTTTTCAACTTTCCCCATCGGGGCGAATCGAAAAAACAGCCTTGGGATCGAATTTTACAATTTGGGTTTCATGCCACCATTTTGGGTGGGCTTTTCCAAGCAGCGGAAAAAGCCGGGTTCACGAAAGTGGTCCAATCTCGTTCAAAACGCGTTTTGTTAAATTTCCCCATCGGGGGGAAACGAAAAAACACCCTTGGGATCGAATTTTAAAATTTCGGTTTCATGCCACCATTTTGGGTGGGCTTTTCCAAGCAGCGGAAAAAGCCGGGTTGACGAAGGTCGTCCAATTGCGTTAAAAACGCGTTTTTTAAACTTTTCCCATCTTGGCCAGACAAAAAAAAACAGCCGTGGGATCAAATTTTAAAATTTTGCTTTCATGCCAGCATTTTGGGTGGGCTTTTCCAAGCAGCGCAAAACGCTGGGGTAACGAAGGTCTTCGAATTCCGTTCAAAACGCGTTTTTTCAACTTTCCCCATCGGGGCGAAGCGAAAAAACAGCCTTGGGATCGAATTTTACAATTTCGGTTTCATGCCACCATTTTGGGTGGGCTTTTCCAAGCAGCGGAAAAAGCCGGGTTGACGAAGGTCCTCCAATTGTGTTCAAAACGCGTTTTTTCAACTTTCCCCATCGGGGCGAATCGAAAAAACAGCCTTGGGATCGAATTTTACAATTTCGGTTTCATGCCACCATTTTGGGTGGGCTTTTCCAAGCAGCGGAAAAAGCCGGGTTCACGAAAGTGGTCCAATCTCGTTCAAAACGCGTTTTGTTAAATTTCCCCATCGGGGGGAAACGAAAAAACACCCTTAGGATCGAATTTTAAAATTTCGGTTTCATGCCACCATTTTGGGTGGGCTTTTCCAAGCAGCGGAAAAAGCCGGGTTGACGAAGGTCGTCCAATTGCGTTCAAAACGCGTTTTTTCAACTTTTCCCATCTTGGCCAGACAAAAAAAACCGCCGTGGGATCAAATTTTACAATTTCGGTTTCATGCCACCATTTTGGGTGGGCTTTTTCAAGCAGCGGAAAAAGCCGGGTTGACGAAGGTCGACCAATTGCGTTCAAAACGCGTTTTTTCAACTTTCCCCATCGGGGCGAAACGAAAAAAACCCTTGGGATCGAATTTTAAAATTTCTGTTTCATGCCACCATTTTGGGTGGGCTTTTCCAAGCAGCGCAAAACGCTGGGGTAACGAAGGTCGTCGAATTCCGTTCAAAACGCGTTTTTTCAACTTTCCCCATCGGGGCGAAGCGAAAAAACAGCCTTGGGATCGAATTTTACAATTTCGGTTTCATGCCACCATTTTGGGTGGGCTTTTCCTAGCAGCGGAAAAAGCCAGGTTCACGAAAGTGGTCCAATTGCGTTCAAAACGCGTTTTTTTAAATTTCCCCATCGGGGGGAAACGAAAAAACACCCTTGGGATCGAATTTTAAAATTTCGGTTTCATGCCACCATTTTGGGTGGGCTTTTCCAAGCAGCGCAAAACGCTGGGGTAACGAAGTTCGTCGAATTCCGTTTAAAACGCTTTTTTTAAACTTTCCCCATCTGTGCGAAGCGAAAAAACAGCCTTGGGATCGAATTTTACAATTTCGCTTTCATGCCACCATTTTGGGTGGGCTTTTCCAAGCAGCGGAAAAAGCCGGGTTCACGAAAGTGGTCCAATTGCGTTCAAAACGCGTTTTGTTAAATTTCCCCATCGGGGGGAAACGAAAAAACACCCTTGGGATCGAATTTTAAAATATCGGTTTCATGCCACCATTTTGGGTGGGCTTTTCCAAGCAGCGGAAAACGCTGGGGTAACGAAGGTCGTCGAATTCCGTTCAAAACGCGTTTTTTCAACTTTCCCCATCGGGGCGAAGCGAAAAAACAGCGTTGGGATCGAATTTTACAATTTCGGTTTCATGCCACCATTTTGGGTGGGCTTTTCCAAGCAGCGGAAAAAGCCGGGTTCACGAAAGTGGTCCAATTGCGTTCAAAACGCGTTTTGTTAAATTTCCCCATCGGGGGGAAACGAAAAAACACCCTTGGGATCGAATTTTAAAATTTCGGTTTCATGCCACCATTTTGGGTGGGCTTTTCCAAGCAGCGCAAAACGCTGGGGTAACGAAGGTCGTCGAATTCCGTTCAAAACGCGTTTTTTCGATTTTCCCCATCGGGGCGAAGCGAAAAAACAGCCTTGGGATCGAATTTACAAATTTTGGTGTTATACCACCATTTTGGGTGGCCTATTCCAAGCAGCGCAAAAAGCCGGGTTGACGAAGGTCGTCCAAATGCATTCAAAACGCGTTTTTTCGACTTTCCCCATCGGAGCGAAACGCAGAAACACCCTTGGAATCGATTTTACAAATTTCGATTTCATACCGCCATTTTGAGTGGGCTTTTGCAAGCAGTGCAAAAAGCCGGGTTGACGAACGTCGTCCAATTGCGCTCAAAACGCGTTTTTTCAACTTTCCTCATCGGGGCGAAGCGAAAAAACAGCCTTGGGATCGAATTTTACAATTTCGGTTTCATTGCACCATTTTGGGTGGGCTTTTCCAAGCAGCGGAAAAAGCCGGGTTGACGAAGGTCGTCCAATTGCGTTCAAAACGCGTTTTTTCAACTTTCCCCATCGGGGAGAAACGAAAAAACACCCTTGGGATCGAATTTTACAATTTCGGTTTCATGCCACCATTTTGGGTGGGCTTTTCCAAGCAGCGGAAAAAGCCGGGTTGACGAAGGTCGTCCAATTGCGTTCAAAACGCGTTTTTTCAACTTTTCCCATCTTGGCCAGACAAAAAAAACAGCCGTGGGATCAAATTTTACAATTTCGGTTTCATGCCACCATTTTGGGTGGGCTTTTACAAGCAGTGCAAAAAGCCGGGTTGACGGAGGTCGTTTATTCGACTTTTCCCATCGGAGCGAAACGAAAAACCACCCTTGGGATCGAATTCCACGAAGTCGATTTCATACCACCATTTTGGGTGGGCTTTTCAGAGAAGCGGAAAACGCCGGTTTAACGAAGGTCGTTCAAAACTCGTGTTTTCGAGTTTCCATATCAGGGCGAAACGAAAAAATACCCTTGGGATCGAATTCCACGAGGTCGGTTTCATACCACCATTTTGGGTGGGCTTTTGCAATCAGCGTAAAATGCCGGGTTGACGAAGGTCCTCCAATTGCGGGCAAAACTAGTTTTTTGGAGTTTCCCCATCGGGGCGAAACGAAAAAACACCCTTGGGATCAAATTCCACAAGGTCAGTTTCATACCACCATTTTGGGTGGGCTAGCTTTTACAAGCAGTGCAAAAAGCCGGGTTGACGAAGGTCGTTTTTCGACTTTCCCCATCGGGGCGAAACAAAAAAACACCCTTGGGATCGAATTCCACGAGGTCGGTTTCATACCACCATTTTTGGTGGGCTTTTGCAAGCAGCGTAAAAAGCCGGGTTGACAAAGGTCGTCCAATTCCGTTCAAAACTCGTTTTTTCGACTTTCCCCATCACGGCGAAACGAAGAATCACCCTTGGAATCGAATTTACCAATTTCGGTTTCATACCACCATTTTTGCCGGGCTTTTGCAAGCACTGCAAAAAGCCGGGTTGACGAAGGTCGTCCAAATTCGTTCAAAACTCGTTTATTCGACTTTCCCCATCGGGGCGAAACGAAAAAACACCTTTGTGATCGAATTCCACGAGGTCGGTTTCATACGACCATTTTGGGTGGGCTTTTCCCAGCAGCGCAAAAAGCCGGGTTGACGAAGGTCGTCCAATTGCGTTGAAAACTCGTTTTTTCGTCTTTTCCCATCGGGGAGAAACGAAAAAAAAACCTTGGGATCGAATTCCACGAGGCTTGTTTCATACCAACATTTTGGGTGGGCTTTTCGAAGCAGCGAAAAACGGCGGGTTGACGAAGGTCGTCCAATTGCGTTCAAAACTCGTTTTTCGACTTTCGCCATCATGGCGAAACGAAGAATCACCCTTGGAATAGAATTTACCAATTTCGGTTTCATACCACCATTTTTGGTGGGCTTTCCCAAGCATCGAAAAAAGCCGGGTTGACGAAGGTCGTCCGATTGCGTTCAAAACTCGTTAATTCGACTTTCCCCATCGGGGGGAATCGAAAAAACACCCTTGGGATCGAATTCCACGAGGTCGGTTTCATATCACCATTTTTGCTGTGCTTTTGCAAGCAGTGCAAAAAGCCGGGTTGACGAAGGTCGTCCAATTGCGTTCAAAACTCGTTTTTTCGAATTTCCCCATCGGGGCAAAACGAAAAAGCACCCTTGGATCGAATTCAACGAGTTCGGTATCATACCACCATTTTGGGAGAGCTTTTGGAAGCAGCTAAAAAAGCCGGGTTGACGAAGGTCGTCCAATTGCGTTCAAAACTCGTTTTTTCGACTTTCCCAATCGGGGCGAAACGAAAAAACACCCTTTGGATCGAAATCCACGAGGTCGGTTTCATACGACCATTTTGGGTGGGCTTTTCCCAGCAGCGAAAAAAGCCGGGTTGACGAAGGTCGTCCAATTGCGTTCAAAACTCGTTTTCTCGACTTTCCCCATCGGGGCAAAACGAAAAAACACCCTTGGATCGAATTCAACGAGTTCGTTATCATACCACCATTTTGGGAGGGCTTTACGAAGGAGCGGAAAACGCCGGGTTGACGAAAAACGTCCAATTGCGTTGAAAACTCGTTTTTTCGAGTTTCCCCATATGGGCGAAACGAAAAAACACCCTTTGGATCGAATTCCACGAGGTCGGTTTGACACCACCATTTTGGGTGGGCTTTTCCCAACAGCGCAAAAAGCCGGGTTGACGAAGGTCGTCCAATTGCGTTCAAAACTCGTTTTTTCGACTTTTCCCATAGGGGTGAAACGAAAAAACACCCTTGGGATCGAATTCCACGAGGTCGGTTTCATACCACCATTTTTGGTGGGATTTTCCAAGCAGCGCGAAACGCCGGTTTGACGTAGGTCGTCCAATTGCGTTGAAAACTCGTTTTTTAGACTTTCCCCATTGGGGCGAAACGAAGAAACACCCTTTGGAGCAAATTACACGAGGTCGGTTTCATACCACCATTTTCGGTGGGCTTTTCCCAGCAGCGGAAAACGCCGGGTTGACGAAGGTCGTCCAATTGCGTTCAAAACTCGTTTTTTCGACATTCCCCATCGGAGCGAAACGAAAAAGCACCCTTGGGATCGAATTCCACCAGGTCGGTTTCATACCACCATTTTGGGTGGGCTTTACGAAGCAGCGGAAAACGCCGGGATGACGAAGTTCTTCCAATTGGGTTGAAAACTCGTTTTGTCGAGTTTTCCCATCGGGACGAAACAAAAAAACACCCTTGGGATCGAATTCCACGAGGTCGGTTTCATACCAACATTTTTGCTGGGCCCTTGCAAGCAATGCAAAAAGGCGGGTTGACGAAGGTCGTCCATTTGCCTTGAAAACTCGTTTTTTCGACTTTCCCCGTCGGAGCGAAACGAAAAAACACCCTTGGGATCGAATTCCACAAGGTCGGTTTCTTACCACCATTTTGGGTTGGTTTTACCAAGCAGAGGAAAACGCCGGGTTGACGAAGGTCGTCCAATTGCGTTCAAAACTCGTTTTTTCGACTTTCCCCATCGGGGCGAAACGAAAAAGCACCCTTGGGATCGATTTCCACGAGGTCGGTTTCATAGCACCATTTTGGGTGGGCTTTACGAAGCAGCGGAAAACGCCGGGATGACGAAGTCCTTCAAATTGGGTTGAAAACTCGTTTTTTCGACTTTCCCCATCGGAGCGAAACGAAAAAACACACTTGGGATCGAATTCCACAAGGTCGGTTTCATACCACCATTTTGGGTTGGACTTACCAAGCAGCGGAAAAGGCCGGGTTGACGAAGGTCTTCCAGTTGGGTTAAAAACTCGTTTTGTCGAGTTCCCCCATCAGGGGGAAACAAAAAAAAACCCTTGGGATCGAATTCCATGAGGTCGGTTTCATACCACCATTTTTTCTGGGCTTTTGCATGCAGTGCAAAAAGCCGGGTTGACGAAGGTAATCCAATTGCGTTGAAAACTCGTTTCGTCGAGTTTCCCCATCGGGGCGAAACGAAAAAACACCCTTGGGTTCGAATTCCACGAGGTCGGTTTCATACCACTATTTTTGCTGGGCTTTACCAAGCAGCGGAAAACGTTGGGTTGACGAAGGTCGTCCAATTGCGTTCAAAACTCGTTTTGTCGAGTTTCCCCATCGGGGCGAAACGAAAAAACACCCTTGGGTTCGAATTCCACGAGGTCGGTTTCAACCACCATTTTTGCTGGGCTTTAGCAAGCAGCGGAAAACGCCGGGTTGACGAAGGTCGTCCAATTGCGTTCAAAACTCGTTTTATCGAGTTTCCCCATCGGTGCGAAACGAAAAAACACCCTTGAGATCGAATTCCACGAGGTCGGTTTCATATCACCATTTTGGGTGGGATTTACCAAGGAGCGGAAAACGCCGGGTTGACGAAGGTCGTCCAATTGCGTTGAAAACTCGTTTTTTCGAGTTTCCCCATATGGGCGAATCGAAAAAACACCCTATGGATCGAATTCCACGAGGTCGGTTTCACACCACCATTTTGGGTGGGCTTTTCCCAGCAACGCAAAAAGCCGGGTTGACAAAGGTCGTCCAATTGCGTTCAAAACTCGTTTTTTCGACTTTCCCCATCGGAGCGAAAAGAAAAAACACCCTTGGGTTCGAATTCCAGCAGGTCGGTTTCATAGCCCTATTTTTGCTGGGCTTTACCAAGCAGCGGAAAACGCCGGGTTGACGAAGGTCGTCCAATTGCGTTCAAAACTCGTTTTGTCGAGTTTCCCCATCGGGGCGAAACGAAAAAACACCCTTGTGATCGAATTCCACGAGGTCGGTTTCATACCACCATTTTGGGTGGGATTTTTTAAGCAGCGCAAAACGCCGGTTTGACCAAGGTCGTCCAATTGGGTTGAAAACTCGTTTTGTCGAGTTTCCCGCCAGGGACGGAACAAAAAAACACCCTTGGGATCAAATTCCACGAGGTCGGTTTCATACCACCATTTTTGCTGGGCTTTTGAAAGCAGTGCAAAAAGGCGGGTTGACGAATGTCGTCCAATTGCGTTGAAAACTCGTTTTTTCGAGTTTCCCCATCGGGGCGAAACGAAAAAACACCCTTTGGATCGAATTCCACGAGGTCGGCTTCATACCACCATTTTGGGTGGGCTTTTCCCAGCAGCGCAAAACGCCGGGTTGACGAAGGTCGTCCAATTGCGTTCAAAACTCGTTTTTTCGACTATCCCCATCGGGGCAAAACGAAAAAACACCCTTGGGATCGAATTCCACGAGGTCGGTTTCATACCACCATTTTGGGGTGGATTTACCAAGTAGCGGAAAACGCTGGGTTGACGAAGGTCGTCGAATTGCGTTCAAAACTCGTTTTTTTGAGATTCCCCATCGGGGCGAAACGAAAAAACACCCTTGGGATCGAATTCCACGAGTTTGGTTTCAAACCACAATTTTGGGTCGGCTTTTGAAACTGTGTAGTGCACAGAGTACAGTGTACCGTGTCTAGTGCACAGAGTACAGTGTACCGTGTATAGTGCACAGTGCAGAGAGTACAGTGTACCGTGTATTGTGCACAGAGTACAGTGTACCGTGTATGGTGCACAGTGCACAGAGTACAGTGTACCGTGTATAGTGCACAGAGTACAGTGTACCGTGTATAGTGCACAGAGTACAGTGTACCGTGTATAGTGCACAGAGTAGAGTGTACCGTGTATAGTGCACAGTGCACAGAGTACAGTGTAGCGTGCATAGTGCACAGTGCAGAGAGTACAGTGTACCGTGTATAGTGCACAGAGTACAGTGTACCGTGTATAGTGCAAAGAGTACAGTGTACCGTGTATAGTGCACAGAGTACAGTGTACCGTGTATAGTGCACAGTGCACAGAGTACAGTGTACCGTGTATAGAGCACAGTGCACAGTGCACAAAGTACAGTGTACCGTGTATAGTGCACAGCGCACAGAGTACAGTGTATATACCGTGTATATACCGTGTATATACCGTGTATATACCGTATATACTACTATACCGTGTATAGTGCACAGTGCACAGAGTACAGTGTACCGTGTATAGTGCACAGTGCACAGTGCACAGAGTACAGTGTACCATGTATAGTGCACAGAGTACAGTGTACCGTGTATAGTGCACAGAGTAGAGTGTACCGTGTATAGTGCACAGTGCACAGTGCACAGAGTACAGTGTACCGTGCATAGTGCACAGTGCACAGAGTACAGTGGACCGTGTATAGTGCACAGTGCACAGAGTACAGTGTACCGTGTATAGTGCACAGTGCACAGAGTACAGTGTACCGTGTATAGTGCACAGTGCACAGAGTACAGTGTACCGTGTATAGTGCACAGGGCACAGAGTACAGGGTACCGTGTATAGTGCACAGAGTACTGTGTACCGTGTATGGTGTACAGTGCACATAGTACAGTGTACCGTGTATAGTGCACAGTGCAGAGAGTACAGTGTACCGTGTATTGTGCACAGAGTACAGTGTACCGTGTATGGTGCACAGTGCACAGAGTACAGTGTACCGTGTATAGTGCACAGAGTACAGTGTACCGTGTATAGTGCACAGAGTACAGTGTACCGTGTATAGTGCACAGAGTAGAGTGTACCATGTATAGTGCACAGTGCACAGAGTACAGTGTACCGTGTATAGTGCACAGTGCAGAGAGTACAGTGTACCGTGTATAGTGCACAGAGTACATGGTACCGTGTATAGTGCAAAGAGTACAGTGTAAAGTGTATAGTGCACAGTGCACAGAGTAAAGTGTACCGTGTATAGAGCACAGTGCACTAAATCCAGTGTACCGTGTATAGTGCACAGAGTACAGTGTACCATGTATAGTGCACAGTGCACAGAGTACAGTGTACCGTGTATAGGGCACAGTGCACAGTGCACAGAGTACAGTGTACCGTGTATAGTGCACAGCGCAGAGAGTACAGTGTATATACCGTGTATATACCGTATATACTACTATACCGTGTATAGTGCACAGTGCACAGAGTACAGTGTACCGTGTATAGTGCACAGTGCACAGTGCACAGAGTACAGTGTACCGTGTATAGTGCACAGAGTACAGTGTACCGTGTATAGTGCACAGAGTAGAGTGTACCGTGTATAGTGCACAGTGCACAGAGTACAGTGTACCGTGCATAGTGCACAGTGCACTGAGTCAAGTGTACCGTGTATAGTGCACAGTGCACAGAGTACAGTTTACCGTGTATAGTGCACAGTGCACAGCGCACAGAGTACAGTGTACCGTGTATAGTGCACAGTGCAAAGTGCAAAGAGTACAGTGTACCGTGTATAGTGCACAGTGCACAGAGTACAGTGTACCGTGTATAGTGCACAGAGTACTGTGTACCGTGTATGGTGTACAGTGCACAGAGTACAGTGTACCGTGTATAGTGAACAGAGTACAGTGTGCCGTTTATAGTGCACAGAGTACAGTGTACCGTGTATAGTTCACAGTGCAAAAAGTACAGTGTACCGTGTATAGTACACAGTGCACATGGTACAGTGTACCGTGTATAGTGCACAGTGCACAGAGTACAGTGTACCGTGTTTAGTGCACAGGGCATAGAGTACAGTGTACCGTGTATAGTGCAGAGTACAGTGTACTGTGTATAGTGCACAGTGCACAGAGTACAGTGTACCATGTATAGTGCACAGTGTACAGCGTACAGTGTACCGAGTATAGTGCACCGAACACAGAGTACAGTGTACCGTGTATAGTGCACAGTGCACAGAGTACAGTGGACCGTGTATAGTGCACAGTGCACAGAGTACAGTGTACCGTGTATAGTGCACAGTGCACAGAGTACAGTGTACCGTGTATAGTGAACAGTGCACAGAGTACAGTGTACCGTGTAAAGTGCACAGAGTACAGTGTACCGTGTATAGTGTACAGTGCACAGAGTACAGTGCACAGAGTACAGTGTACCGTGTATAGTGAACATAGTACAGTGTACCGTGTATAGTGCACAGAGTACAGTGTACCGTGTTTAGTGCACAGTGCACAGAGTACAGTGTACCGTGTATAGTGCACAGTGCACAGAGTACAGTGTACCGTGTATAGTGCACAGTGCACAGAGTACAGTGTACCGTGTTTAGTGCACAGGGCATAGAGTACAGTGTACCGTGTAAAGTGCAGAGTACAGTGTACTGTTTATAGTGCACAGTGCACAGAGTACAGTGTACCGTGTATAGTGCACAGTGCACAGCGTACAGTGTACCGTGTATAGTGCACAGCACACAGAGTACAGTGGACCGTGTATAGTGCACAGTGCACAGAGTACAGTGCACCGTGTATAGTGCACAGTGCACAGAGAAGAGTGTACTGTGTATAGTGCACGGTGCACAGAGTACAGTGTATTGTGTATAGTGCACAGTGCACAGAGTACAGTGTACCACGTATAGTGCAGAGGGCACAGAGTACAGTGTACCGTGTATAGTACACAGTGCACATGGTACAGTGTACCGTGTATAGTGCACAGTGCACAGAGTACAGTGTACCGTGTTTAGTGCACAGGGCATAGAGTACAGTGTACCGTGTATAGTGCAGAGTACAGTGTACTGTGTATAGTGCACAGTGCACAGAGTACAGTGTACCATGTATAGTGCACAGTGTACAGCGTACAGTGTACCGAGTATAGTGCACCGAACACAGAGTACAGTGTACCGTGTATAGTGCACAGTGCACAGAGTACAGTGGACCGTGTATAGTGCACAGTGCACAGAGTACAGTGTACCGTGTATAGTGCACAGTGCACAGAGTACAGTGTACCGTGTATAGTGAACAGTGCACAGAGTACAGTGTACCGTGTAAAGTGCACAGAGTACAGTGTACCGTGTATAGTGTACAGTGCACAGAGTACAGTGCACAGAGTACAGTGTACCGTGTATAGTGAACATAGTACAGTGTACCGTGTATAGTGCACAGAGTACAGTGTACCGTGTTTAGTGCACAGTGCACAGAGTACAGTGTACCGTGTATAGTGCACAGTGCACAGAGTACAGTGTACCGTGTATAGTGCACAGTGCACAGAGTACAGTGTACCGTGTTTAGTGCACAGGGCATAGAGTACAGTGTACCGTGTAAAGTGCAGAGTACAGTGTACTGTTTATAGTGCACAGTGCACAGAGTACAGTGTACCGTGTATAGTGCACAGTGCACAGCGTACAGTGTACCGTGTATAGTGCACAGCACACAGAGTACAGTGGACCGTGTATAGTGCACAGTGCACAGAGTACAGTGCACCGTGTATAGTGCACAGTGCACAGAGAAGAGTGTACTGTGTATAGTGCACGGTGCACAGAGTACAGTGTATTGTGTATAGTGCACAGTGCACAGAGTACAGTGTACCACGTATAGTGCAGAGGGCACAGAGTACAGTGTACCGTGGATAGTGCACAGAGTACAGGGTACTGTGTATAGTGGACAGTGCACAGAGTACAGTGTACCGTGTATAGTGCACAGTGCACAGTGTACCATGTATAGTGAACAGAGTACAGTGTACCGTGTATAGTACACAGTGCACAGAGTACAGTGTACCGTGTATAGTGCACAGAGTACAGTGTACCGTTTATAGTGCACAGTGCACAGAGTACAGTGTACTGTGTATAGTGCACAGAGTACAGTGTACCGTGTATTAGAAAACAGTGCACAGTGCACAGAGTACAGTGTACCGTGTATAGTGCACAGTGCACAGAGTACAGTGTACCGTGTATAGTGCACAGTGCACAGTGCACAGAGTACAGTGTACCATGTATAGTGCACAGTGCACAGAGTACAGTGTACCCTGTATAGTACACAGAGTACTGTGTACCGTGTATGGTGTACAGTGCACAGAGTGCAGTGTACCGTGTATAGTGAACAGAGTACAGTGTGCAGTGTATAGTGCACAGAGTACAGTGTACCGTGTATAGTGCACAGTGCACAGAGTACAGTGTACCGTGTATAGTACACAGTGCACAGGGTACAGTGTACCGTGTATAGTGCACAGTGCACAGAGTACAGTGTACCGTGTTTAGTGCACAGCGCATAGAGTACAGTGTACCGTGTATAGTGCACAGAGTACTGTGTACCGTGTATGGTGTACCGTGCACAGAGTACAGTTTACCGTGTATAGTGCACAGTGCACAGAGTACAGTGTACCGTGTATAGTACACGGTGCACAGGGTACAGTGTACCGTGTATAGTGCACAGTGCACAGAGTACAGTGTACCGTGTTTAGTGCACAGGGCATAGAGTACAGTGTACCGTGTATAGTGCACAGAGTACTGTGTACCGTGTATGGTGTACAGTGCACAGAGTACAGTGTACCAAGTATAGTGCACAGTGCAGAGTACAGTGTACCGTGTATTGTGCACAGAGTACAGTGTACCGTGTATGGTGCACAGTGCACAGAGTACAGTGTACCGTGTATAGTGCACAGAGTACAGTGTACCGTGTAAAGTGCACAGAGTACAGTGTACCGTGTATAGTGCACAGAGTAGAGTGTACCGTGTATAGTGCACAGTGCACAGAGTACAGTGTACTGTGCATAGTGCACAGTGCAGAGAGTACAGTGTACCGTGTATAGTGCACAGAGTACAGTGTACCGTGTATAGTGCAAAGAGTACAGTGTACCGTGTATAGTGTACAGAGTACAGTGTACCGTGTATAGTGCACAGTGCACAGAGTACAGTGTACCGTGTATATTGCACAGTGCGCAGAGTACAGTGTACCGTGTATAGTGCATAGTGCACAGAGTACAGTGTACCGTGTATAGTGCACAGTGCACAGTGCACAGAGTACAGTGTACCGTGTATAGTGCACAGCGCACAGAGTACAGTGTATATACCGTGTATATACCGTATATATACCGTGTATATACCCTATATACTACTATACCGTGTATAGTGCAAAGTGCACAGAGTACAGTGTACCGTGTATAGTGCACAGTGCACAGTGCACAGAGTACAGTGTACCGTGTATAGTGCACAGAGTACAGTGTACCGTGTATAGTGCACTGAGTAAAGTGTACCGTGTATAGTGCACAGTGTACAGATCGAGTACAGTGTACCGTGCATAGTGCACAGTGCACTGAGTCCAGTGTACCGTGTATAGTGCAAAGCGCACAGAGTACAGTGTACCATGTATAGTGCACAGTGCACAGAGTACAGTGTACCGTGTATAGTGGACAGTGGACAGTGCACAGAGTACAGTGTACCGTGTATAGTGCACAGAGTACTGTGTACTGGTATGGTGTACAGTGCACAGAGTACAGTGTACCGTGTATAGTAAACAGAGTACAGTGTGCCGTGTATAGTGCACAGAGTACAGTGTACCGTTTATAGTTCACAGTGCACAGAGTACAGTGTACAGTGTATAGTACACAGTGCACAGGGTACAGTGTACCGTGTATAGTGCACAGTGCACAGAGTACAGTGTACCGTGTTTAGTGCACAGGGCATAGAGTACAGTGTACCGTGTAAAGTGCAGAGTACAGTGTACTGTGTATAGTGCACAGTGCGCAGAGTACAGTGTACCGTGTATAGTGCACAGTGCACAGCGTACAGTGTACCGTGTATAGTGCACAGCACACAGAGTACAGTGTACCGTGTATAGTGCACAGTGCACAGAGTACAGTGCACCGTGTATAAGTGCACAGTGCACAGAGTACAGTTTACCGTGTATAGTGCACGGTGCACAGAGTACAGTGTACCGTGTATAGTGCACAGTGAACATAGTACAGTGTACCACATATAGTGCACAGGGCACAGAGTACAGTGTACCGTGGATAGTGCACAGAGTACAGGGTACTGTGTATAGTGGACAGTGCACAGAGTACAGTGTACCGTGTATAGTGCACAGTGCACTGTGTACCATGTATAGTGAACAGAGTACAGTGTACCGTGTATAGTACACAGTGCACAGAGTACAGTGTACCGTGTATAGTGCACAGAGTACAGTGTACCATTTATAGTGCACAGTGCACAGAGTACAGTGCACTGTGTATAGTGCACAGAGTACAGTGTACCGTGTATAGTTCACAGTGCACAGAGTACAGTGTACCGTGTATAGTACACAGTGCACAGGGTACAGTGTACCGTGTATAGTGCACAGTGCACAGAGTACAGTGTACCGTGTTTAGTGCACAGGGCATAGAGTACAGTGTACCGTGTATAGTGAACAGAGTACAGTGTGCCGTGTATAGTGCACAGAGTACAGTGTACCGTGTATAGTGCACAGTGCACAGAGTACAGTGTACCGTGTATAGTACACAGTGCACAGGGTACAGTGTACCATGTATAGTGCACAGTGCACAGAGTACAGTGTACCGTGTTTAGTGCACAGGGCATATAGTACAGTGCACCGTGTATAGTGCACAGAGTACTGTGTACCGTGTATGGTGTAAAGTGCACAGAGTACAGTGTACCGTGTATAGTGCACAGTGCAGAGTACAGTGTACCGTGTATTGTGCACAGAGTACAGTGTACCGTGTATGGTGCACAGTGCACAGAGTACAGTGTACCGTGTATAGTGCACAGAGTACAGTGTACCGTGTATAGTGCACAGAGTACAGTGTACCGTGTATAGTGAACAGAGTCGAGTGTACCGTGTATAGTGCACAGTGCACAGAGTACAGTGTACCGTGCATAGTGCACAGTGCAGAGAGTACAGTGTACCGTGTATAGTGCACAGAGTACAGTGTACCGTGTATAGTGCAAAGAGTACAGTGTACCGTGTATAGTGCACAGAGTACAGTGTACCGTGTATAGTGCACAGTGCACAGAGTACAGTGTACTGTGTATAGAACACAGTGCACTGAGTCCAGTGTACCGTGTATATTGCACAGTGCACAGAGTACAGTGTACCATGTATAGTGCATAGTGCACAGAGTACAGTGTACCGTGTATAGTGCACAGTGCACAGTGCACAGAGTACAGTGTACCGTGTATAGTGCACAGCGCACAGAGTACAGTGTATATACCGTGTATATACCGTGTATATACCGTATATACTACTATACCGTGTATATTGCACAGTGCACAGAGTACAGTGTACCGTGTATAGTGCACAGAGTACAGTGTACCGTGTATAGTGCACAGAGTCGAGTGTAAGTGTATAGTGCACAGTGCGCAGAGTACAGTGTACCGTGCATAGTGCACAGTGCAGAGAGTACAGTGTACCGTG
The DNA here is from genome assembly GCA_963693305.1 of Meandrina meandrites. Lineage (NCBI taxonomy): Eukaryota > Metazoa > Cnidaria > Anthozoa > Scleractinia > Meandrinidae > Meandrina > Meandrina meandrites. Next base: position 455,749 of record OY855905.1, on the reverse strand, counting down.
TATAATGCACAGAGTACAGTGTACCGTGTATAGTGCAAAGAGTACAGTGTACCGTGTATAGTGCACAGAGTACTGTGTACTGGTTTGGTGTACAGTGCACAGAGTACAGTGTACCATGTATAGTAAACAGAGTACAGTGTGCCGTGTATAGTGCACAGAGTACAGTGTACCGTTTATAGTTCACAGTGCACAGAGTACAGTGTACAGTGTATAGTACACAGTGCACAGGGTACAGTGTACCGTGTATAGTGCACAGTGCACAGAGTACAGTGTACCGTGTTTAGTGCACAGGGCATAGAGTACAGTGTACCGTGTAAAGTGCAGAGTACAGTGTACTGTGTATAGTGCACAGTGCACAGAGTACAGTGTACCGTGTATAGTGCACAGTGCACAGCGTACAGTGTACCGTGTATAGTGCACAGCACACAGAGTACAGTGTACCGTGTATAGTGCACAGTGCACAGAGTACAGTGCACCGTGTATAAGTGCACAGTGCACAGAGTACAGTTTACCGTGTATAGTGCACGGTGCACAGAGTACAGTGTACCGTGTATAGTGCACAGTGCACATAGTACAGTGTACCACATACAGTGCACAGGGCACAGAGTACAGTGTACCGTGGATAGTGCACAGAGTACAGGGTACTGTGTATAGTGGACAGTGCACAGAGTACAGTGTACCGTGTATAGTGCACAGTGCACTGTGTACCATGTATAGTGAACAGAGTACAGTGTACCGTGTATAGTACACAGTGCACAGAGTACAGTGTACCGTGTATAGTGCACAGAGTACAGTGTACCATTTATAGTGCACAGTGCACAGAGTACAGTGCACTGTGTATAGTGCACAGAGTACAGTGTACCGTGTATAGTTCACAGTGCACAGAGTACAGTGTACCGTGTATAGTACACAGTGCACAGGGTACAGTGTACCGTGTATAGTGCACAGTGCACAGAGTACAGTGTACCGTGTTTAGTGCACAGGGCATAGAGTACAGTGTACCGTGTATAGTGAACAGAGTACAGTGTGCCGTGTATAGTGCACAGAGTACAGTGTACCGTGTATAGTGCACAGTGCACAGAGTACAGTGTACCGTGTATAGTACACAGTGCACAGGGTACAGTGTACCATGTATAGTGCACAGTGCACAGAGTACCGTGTACCGTGTTTAGTGCACAGGGCATAGAGTACAGTGCACCGTGTATAGTGCACAGAGTACTGTGTACAGTGTATGGTGTAAAGTGCACAGAGTACAGTGTACCATGTATAGTGCACAGTGCAGAGTACAGTGTACCGTGTATTGTGCACAGAGTACAGTGTACCGTGTATGGTGCACAGTGCACAGAGTACAGTGTACCGTGTATAGTGCACAGAGTACAGTGTACCGTGTATAGTGCACAGAGTACAGTGTACCGTGTATAGTGCACAGAGTCGAGTGTACCGTGTATAGTGAACAGTGCACAGAGTACAGTGTACCGTGCATAGTGCACAGTGCAGAGAGTACAGTGTACCGTGTATAGTGCACAGAGTACAGTGTACCGTGTATAGTGCAAAGAGTACAGTGTACCGTGTATAGTGCACAGAGTACAGCGTACCGTGTATAGTGCACAGTGCACAGAGTACAGTGTACTGTGTATAGAACACAGTGCACTGAGTCCAGTGTACCGTGTATATTGCACAGTGCACAGAGTACAGTGTACCATGTATAGTGCATAGTGCACAGAGTACAGTGTACCGTGTATAGTGCACAGTGCACAGTTCACAGAGTACAGTGTACCGTGTATAGTGCACAGCGCACAGAGTACAGTGTATATACCGTGTATATACCGTGTATATACCGTATATACTACTATACCGTGTATAGGGCACAGTGCACAGAGTACAGTGTACCGTGTATAGTGCACAGAGTACAGTGTACCGTGTATAGTGCACAGAGTAGAGTGTACCGTGTATAGTGCACAGTGCACAGAGTACAGTGTACCGTGCATAGTGCACAGTGCACTGAGTCCAGTGTACCGTGTATAGTGCACAGTGCATAGAGTACAGTGTACCGTGTATAGTGCACAGTGCACAGAGTACAGTGTACCGTGTATAGTGCACAGTGCACAGTGCACAGAGTACAGTGTACCGTGTATAGTGCAAAGTTCACAGTGCACAGAGTACAGTGTACCGTGTATAGTGCACAGCGCACAGAGTACAGTGTACCGTGTATAGTGCACAGAGTACTGTGTACCTTGTATGGTGTACAGTGCACAGAGTACAGTGTACCGTGTATAGTGAACAGAGTACAGTGTGCCGTGTATAGTGCACAGTGCACAGAGTATAGTGTACCGTGTATACTACACAGTGCACAGAGTACAGTGTACCGTGTATAGTGCACAGAGTACAGTGTACCGTGTAAAGTGCACAGAGTACAGTGTACCGTGTATAGTGCACAGAGTAGAGTGTACCGTGTATAGTGCACAGTGCACAGAGTACAATGTACTGTGCATAGTGCACAGTGCAGAGAGTACAGTGTACCGTGTATAGTGCACAGAGTACAGTGTACCGTGTATAGTGCAAAGAGTACAGTGTACCGTGTATAGTGTACAGAGTACAGTGTACCGTGTATAGTGCACAGTGCACAGAGTACAGTGTACCCTGTATATTGCACAGTGCACAGAGTACAGTGTACCGTGTATAGTGCATAGTGCACAGAGTACAGTGTACCGTGTATAGTGCACAGTGCACAGTGCACAGAGTACAGTGTACCGTGTATAGTGCACAGCGCACAGAGTACAGTGTATATACCGTGTATATACCGTATATATACCGTGTATATACCGTATATACTACTATACCGTGTATAGTGCACAGTGCACAGAGTACAGTGTACCGTGTATAGTGGACAGTGCACAGTGCACAGAGTACAGTGTACCGTGTATAGTGCACAGAGTACAGTGTACCGTGTATAGTGCACTGAGTAAAGTGTACCGTGTATAGTGCACAGTGTACAGAGTACAGTGTACCGTGCATAGTGCACAGTGCACTGCGTCCAGTGTACCGTGTATAGTGCAAAGCGCACAGAGTACAGTGTACCGTGTATAGTGCACAGTGCACAGAGTACAGTGTACCGTGTATAGTGGACAGTGCACAGTGCACAGAGTACAGTGTACCGTGTATAGTGCACAGTGCACAGTGCACAGAGTACAGTGTACCGTGTATAGTGCACAGCGCACAGAGTACAGTGTACCGTGTATAGTGCACAGAGTACTGTGTACTGGTATGGTGTACAGTGCACAGAGTACAGTGTACCGTGTATAGTAAACAGAGTACAGTGTGCCGTGTATAGTGCACAGAGTACAGTGTACCGTTTATAGTTCACAGTGCACAGAGTACAGTGTACAGTGTATAGTACACAGTGCACAGGGTACAGTGTACCGTGTATAGTGCACAGTGCACAGAGTACAGTGTACCGTGTTTAGTGCACAGGGCATAGAGTACAGTGTACCGTGTAAAGTGCAGAGTACAGTGTACTGTGTATAGTGCACAGTGCACAGAGTACAGTGTACCGTGTATAGTGCACAGTGGACAGAGTACAGTGTACCGTGTATAGTGCACAGTGCACATAGTACAGTGTACCGTGTATAGTGCACAGAGTACAGTGTACCGTGTTTAGTGCACAGTGCACAGAGTACAGTGTACCGTGTATAGTGCACAGTGCACAGAGTACAGTGTACCATGTATAGTGCACAGTGCACAGAGTACCGTGTACCGTGTTTAGTGCACAGGGCATAGAGTACAGTGCACCGTGTATAGTGCACAGAGTACTGTGTACAGTGTATGGTGTAAAGTGCACAGAGTACAGTGTACCGTGTATAGTGCACAGTGCAGAGTACAGTGTACCGTGTATTGTGCACAGAGTACATTGTACCGTGTATGGTGCACAGTGCACAGAGTACAGTGTACCGTGTATAGTGCACAGAGTACAGTGTACCGTGTATAGTGCACAGAGTACAGTGTACCGTGTATAGTGCACAGAGTCGAGTGTACCGTGTATAGTGCACAGTGCACAGAGTTCAGTGTACCGTGCATAGTGCACAGTGCAGAGAGTACAGTGTACCGTGTATAGTGCACAGAGTACAGTGTACCGTGTATAGTGCACAGAGTACAGTGTACCGTGTATAGTGCAAAGAGTACAGTGTACCGTGTATACTGCACAGTGCACAGAGTACAGTGTACTGTGTATAGAACACAGTGCACTGAGTCCAGTGTACCGTGTATATTGCACAGTGCACAGAGTACAGTGTACCATGTATAGTGCATAGTGCACAGAGTACAGTGTACCGTGTATAGTGCACAGTGCACAGTGCACAGAGTACAGTGTACCGTGTATAGTGCAAAGCGCACAGAGTACAGTGTATATACCGTGTATATACCGTGTATATACCGTATATACTACTATACCGTGTATAGTGCACAGTGCACAGAGTACAGTGTACCGTGTATAGTGCACAGAGTAGAGTGTACCGTGTATAGTGCACAGTGCACAGAGTACAGTGTACCGTGCATAGTGCACAGTGCACTGAGTCCAGTGTACCGTGTATAGTGCACAGTGCATAAAGTACAGTGTACCGTGTATAGTGCACAGTGCACAGAGTACGGTGTACCGTGTATAGTGCACAGTGCACAGTGCACAGAGTACAGTGTACCGTGTATAGTGCACAGTGCACAGTGCACAGAGTACAGTGTACCGTGTATAGTGCACAGAGTACTGTGTACCTTGTATGGTGTACAGTGCACAGAGTACAGTGTACCGTGTATAGTGAACAGAGTACAGTGTGCCGTGCATAGTGCACAGTGCACAGAGTACAGTGTACCGTGTATAGTACACAGTGCACAGAGTACAGTGTACCGTGTATAGTGCACAGCACACAGAGTACAGTGTACCGTGTTTAGTGCACAGGGCATAGAGTACAGTGTACCGTGTATAGTGCAGAGTACAGTGTACTGTCTTTAGTGCACAGTGCACAGAGTACAGTGCACCGTGTATAGTGCACAGTGCACAAGCGTACAGTGTACCGTGTATAGTGCACAGCACACAGAGTACAGTGTACCGTGTATAGTGCACAGTGCACAGAATACAGTGTACCGTGTATAGTGCACAGTGCACAGAGTACAGTGTACCGTGTATAGTGCACAGTGCACATAGTACAGTGTTTCACATATAGTGCACAGGGCACAGAGTACAGTGTACCGTGGATAGTGCACAGAGTACAGGGTACTGTGTATAGTGGACAGTGCACAGAGTACAGTGTACCGTGTATAGTGCACAGTGCACTGTGTACCATGTATAGTGAACAGAGTACAGTGTACCGTGTATAGTACACAGTGCACAGAGTACAGTGTACCGTGTATAGTGCACAGAGTACAGTGTGCCATTTATAGTGCACAGTGCATAGAGTACAGTGCACTGTGTATAGTGCACAGAGTACAGTGTACCGTGTATAGTTCACAGTGCACAGAGTACAGTGTACTGTGTATAGTACACAGTGCACAGGGTACAGTGTACCGTGTATAGTGCACAGTGCACAGAGTACAGTGTACCGTGTTTAGTGCACAGGGCATAGAGTACAGTGTACCGTGTATAGTGAACAGAGTACAGTGTGCCGTGTATAGTGCACAGAGTACAGTGTACCGTGTATAGTGCACAGTGCACAGAGTACAGTGTACCGTGTATAGTACACAGTGCACAGGGTACAGTGTACCATGTATAGTGCACAGTGCACAGAGTACAGTGTACCGTGTTTAGTGCACAGGGCATAGAGTACAGTGTACCGTGTATAGTGCACAGAGTACTGTGTACCGTGTATGGTGTAAAGTGCACAGAGTACAGTGTACCGTGTATAGTGCACAGTGCACAGTGCACAGAGTACAGTGTACCGTGTATAGTGCACAGCGCACAGAGTACAGTGTATATACCGTGTATATACCGTGTATATACCGTATATACTACTATACCGTGTATAGTGCACAGTGCACAGCGTACAGTGTACCGAGTATAGTGAACCGAACACAGAGTACAGTGTACAGTGTATAGTGCACAGTGCACAGAGTACAGTCTACCGTGTATAGTGCACAGTGCACAGAGTACAGTGTACCGTGTATAGTGCACAGTGCACAGAGTACAGTGTACCGTGTATAGTGCACAGTGCACAGTGCACAGAGTACAGTGTACCGTGTATAGTGCACAGAGTACAGTGTACCGTGTATAGTGTACAGTGCACAGAGTACAGTGCACAGAGTACAGTGTACCGTGTATAGTGAACATAGTACAGTGTACCGTGTATAGTGCACAGAGTACAGTGTACCGTGTTTAGTGCACAGTGCACAGAGTACAGTGTACCGTGTATAGTGCACAGTGCACAGAGTACAGTGTACCGTGTATAGTGCACAGTGCACAGAGTACAGTGTACCGTGTTTAGTGCACAGGGCATAGAGTACAGTGTACCGCGTAAAGTGCAGAGTACAGTGTACTGTGTATAGTGCACAGTGCACAGAGTACAGTGTACCGTGTATAGTGCACAGTGCACAGCGTACAGTGTACCGTGTATAGTGCACAGCACACAGAGTACAGTGTACCGTGTATAGTGCACAATGCACAGAGTACAGTGCACCGTGTATAAGTGCACAGTGCACAGAGTGCAGTTTACCGTGTATAGTGCACGGTGCACAGAGTACAGTGTACCGTGTATAGTGCACAGTGCACATAGTACAGTGTACCACATATAGTGCACAGGGCACAGAGTACAGTGTACCGTGGATAGTGCACAGAGTACAGGGTACTGTGTATAGTGGACAGTGCACAGAGTACAGTGTACCGTGTATAGTGCACAGTGCACTGTGTACCATGTATAGTGAACAGAGTACAGTGTACCGTGTATAGTACACAGTGCACAGAGTACAGTGTACCGTGTATAGTGCACAGAGTACAGTGTACCATTTATAGTGCACAGTGCACAGAGTACAGTGCACTGTGTATAGTGCACAGAGTACAGTGTACCGTGTATAGTTCACAGTGCACAGAGTACAGTGTACCGTGTATAGTACACAGTGCACAGGGTACAGTGTACCGTGTATAGTGCACAGTGCACAGAGTACAGTGTACCGTGTTTAGTGCACAGGGCATAGAGTACAGTGTACCGTGTATAGTGAACAGAGTACAGTGTGCCGTGTATAGTGCACAGAGTACAGTGTACCGTGTATAGTGCACAGTGCACAGAGTACAGTGTACCGTGTATAGTGCACAGAGTACTGTGTACAGTGTATGGTGTAAAGTGCACAGAGTACAGTGTACCGTGTATAGTGCACAGTGCAGAGTACAGTGTACCGTGTATTGTGCACAGAGTACAGTGTACCGTGTATGGTGCACAGTGCACAGAGTACAGTGTACCGTTTATAGTGCACAGAGTACAGTGTACCGTGTATAGTGCACAGAGTCGAGTGTACCGTGTATAGTGCACAGTGCACAGAGTACAGTGTACCGTGCATAGTGCACAGTGCAGAGAGTACAGTGTACCGTGTATAGTGCACAGAGTACAGTGTACCGTGTATAGTGCAAAGAGTACAGTGTACCGTGTATAGTGCACAGAGTACAGTGTACCGTGTATAGTGCATAGTGCACAGAGTACAGTGTACCGTGTATAGTGCACAGTGCACAGAGTACAGTGTACCGTGTATAGTGCACAGTGGACAGAGTACAGTGTACCGTGTATAGTGCACAGTGCACAGAGTACAGTGTACCGTGTATAGTGCACAGTGCACAGCGTACAGTGTACCGTGTATAGTGCACAGCACACAGAGTACAGTGTACCGTGTATAGTGCACAGTGCACAGAGTACAGTGTACCGTTTATAGTGCACAGTGCACAGAGTACAGTGTACCGTGTATAGTGCACAGTGCACAGCGTACAGTGTACCGTTTATAGTGCACAGTGCACAGAGTAATGTGTACCGTGTATAGTGCACAGTGCACAGCGTACAGTTTACCGTGTATAGTGCACAGTGCACAGAGTACAGTGTACCGTGTATAGTGCACAGTGCACAGAGTACAGTGTACCGTGTATAGTACACAGTGCACAGGGTACAGTGTACCGTGTATAGTGTACAGTGCACAGAGTACAGTGTACCGTGTTTAGTGCACAGGGCATAGAGTACAGTGTACCGTGTATAGTGCAGAGTACATTGTACTGTGTATAGTGCACAGTGCACAGAGTACAGTGTACCGTGTATAGTGCACAGTGCACAGCGTACAGTGTACCGAGTATAGTGAACCGAACACAGAGTACAGTGTACCGTGTATAGTGCACAGTGCACAGAGTACAGTCTACCGTGTATAGTGCACAGTGCACAGAGTACAGTGTACCGTGTATAGTGCACAGTGCACAGAGTACAGTGTACCGTGTATAGTGCACAGTGCACAGAGTACAGTGTACCGTGTATAGTGCACAGAGTACAGTGTACCGTGTATAGTGAACATAGTACAGTGTACCGTGTATAGTGCACAGAGTACAGTGTACCGTGTATAGTGAACATAGTACAGTGTACCGTGTATAGTGCACAGAGTACAGTGTACCGTGTTTAGTGCACAGTGCACAGAGTACAGTGTACCGTGTATAGTGCACACTGCACAGAGTACAGTGTACCGTGTATAGTGCACAGTGCACAGAGTACAGTGTACCGTGTTTAGTGCACAGGGCATAGAGTACAGTGTACCGTGTAAAGTGCAGAGTACAGTGTACTGTGTATAGTGCACAGTGCACAGAGTACAGTGTACCGTGTATAGTGCACAGTGCACAGCGTACAGTGTACCGTGTATAGTGCACAGCACACAGAGTACAGTGTACCGTGTATAGTGCACAATGCACAGAGTACAGTGCACCGTGTATAAGTGCACAGTGCACAGAGTGCAGTTTACCGTGTATAGTGCACGGTGCACAGAGTACAGTGTACCGTGTATAGTGAAAAGTGCACATAGTACAGTGTACCACATATAGTGCACACGGCACAGAGTACAGTGTACCGTGGAGAGTGCACAGAGTACAGGGTACTGTGTATAGTGGACAGTGCACAGAGTACAGTGTACCGTGTATAGTGCACAGTGCACTGTGTACCATGTATAGTGAACAGAGTACAGTGTACCGTGTATAGTACACAGTGCACAGAGTACAGTGTACCGTGTATAGTGCACAGAGTACAGTGTACCATTTATAGTGCACAGTGCACAGAGTACAGTGCACTGTGAATAGTGCACAGAGTACAGTGTACCGTGTATAGTTCACAGTGCACAGAGTACATTGTACCGTGTATAGTACACAGTGCACAGGGTACAGTGTACCGTGTATAGTGCACAGTGCACAGAGTACAGTGTACCGTGTTTAGTGCACAGGGCATAGAGTACAGTGTACCGTGTATAGTGAACAGAGTACAGTGTGCCGTGTATAGTGCACAGAGTACAGTGTACCGTGTATAGTGCACAGTGCACAGAGTACAGTGTACCGTGTATAGTGCACAGAGTACTGTGTACAGTGTATGGTGTAAAGTGCACAGAGTACAGTGTACCGTGTATAGTGCACAGTGCAGAGTACAGTGTACCGTGTATTGTGCACAGAGTACAGTGTACCGTGTATGGTGCACAGTGCACAGAGTACAGTGTACCGTTTATAGTGGACAGAGTACAGTGTACCGTGTATAGTGCACAGAGTACAGTGTACCGTGTATAGTGCACAGAGTCGAGTGTACCGTGTATAGTGCACAGTGCACAGAGTACAGTGTACCGTGCATAGTGCACAGTGCAGAGAGTACAGTGTACCGTGTATAGTGCACAGAGTACAGTGTACCGTGTATAGTGCAAAGAGTACAGTGTACCGTGTATAGTGCACAGTGCACAGAGTACAGTGTACCGTGTATAGTGCACAGTGGACAGAGTACAGTGTACCGTGTATAGTGCACAGTGCACAGAGTACAGTGTACCGTGTATAGTGCACAGTGCACAGCGTACAGTGTACCGTGTATAGTGCACAGCACACAGAGTACAGTGTACCGTGTATAGTGGACAGTGCACAGAGTACAGTGTATCGTTTATAGTGCACAGTGCACAGAGTACAGTGTACCGTGTATAGTGCACAGTGCACAGAGTACAGTGTACCGTGTATAGTACACAGTGCACAGGGTACAGTGTACCGTGTATAGTGCACAGTGCACAGAGTACAGTGTACCGTGTTTAGTGCACAGGGCATAGAGTACAGTGTACCGTGTATAGTGCAGAGTACAGTGTACTGTGTATAGTGCACAGTGCACAGAGTACAGTGTACCGTGTATAGTGCACAGTGCACAGCGTACAGTGTACCGAGTATAGTGAACCGAACACAAAGTACAGTGTACCGTGTATAGTGCACAGTGCACAGAGTACAGTCTACCGTGTATAGTGCACAGTGCACAGAGTACAGTGTACCGTGTATAGTGCACAGTGCACAGAGTACAGTGTACCGTGTATAGTGCACAGTGCACAGAGTACAGTGTACCGTGTATAGTGCACAGAGTACACTGTACCGTGTATAGTGTACAGTGCACAGAGTACAGTGCACAGAGTACAGTGTACCGTGTATAGTGAACATACTACAGTGTACCGTGTATAGTGCACAGAGTACAGTGTACCGTGTTTAGTGCACAGTGCACAGAGTACAGTGTACTGTGTATAGTGCACAGTGCACAGAGTACAGTGTACTGTGTATAGTGCACAGTGCACAGAGTACAGTGTACCACTTTAGTGCACAGGGCATATAGTACAGTGTACCGTGTAAAGTGCAGAGTACAGTGTACTGTATATAGTGCACAGTGCACAGAGTACAGTGTACCGTGTATAGTGCACAGTGCACAGCGTACAGTGTACCGTGTATAGTGCACAGCACACAGAGTACAGTGTACTGTGTATAGTGCACAGTGCACAGAGTACAGTGCACCGTGTATAAGTGCACAGTGCACAGAGTACAGTTTACCGTGTATAGTGCACGGTGCACAGAGTACAGTGTACCGTGTATAGTGCACAGTGCACATAGTACAGTGTACCACATATAGTGCACAGGGCACAGAGTACAGTGTACCGTGGATAGTGCACAGAGTACAGGGTACTGTGTATAGTGGACAGTGCACAGAGTACAGTGTACCGTGTATAGTGCACAGTGCACTGTGTACCATGTATAGTGAACAGAGTACAGTGTACCGTGTATAGTACACAGTGCACAGAGTACAGTGTACCGTGTATAGTGCACAGAGTACAGTGTACCATTTATAGTGCACAGTGCACAGAGTACAGTGCACTGTGTATAGTGCAGAGAGTACAGTGTACCGTGTATAGTTCACAGTGCACAGAGTACAGTGTACCGTGTATAGTACACAGTGCACAGGGTACAGTGTACCGTGTATAGTGCACAGTGCATAGAGTACAGTGTACCGTGTTTAGTGCACAGGGCATAGAGTACAGTGTACCGTGTATAGTGAACAGAGTACAGTGTGCCGTGTATAGTGCACAGAGTACAGTGTACCGTGTATAGTGCACAGTGCACAGAGTACAGTGTACCGTGTATAGTACACAGTGCACAGGGTACAGTGTACCATGTATAGTGCACAGTGCACAGAGTACAGTGTACCGTGTTTAGTGCACAGGGCATAGAGTACAGTGTACCGTGTATAGTGCACAGAGTACTGTGTACCGTGTATGGTGTAAAGTGCACAGAGTACAGTGTACCGTGTATAGTGCACAGTGCAGAGTACAGTGTACCGTGTATTGTGCACAGAGTACAGTGTACCGTGTATGGTGCACAGTGCACAGAGTACAGTGTACCGTGTATAGTGCACAGAGTACAGTGTACCGTGTATAGTGCACAGAGTACAGTGTACCGTGTATATTGCACAGAGTCGAGTGTACCGTGTATAGTGCACAGTGCACAGAGTACAGTGTACCGTGCATAGTGCACAGTGCAGAGAGTACAGTGTACAGTGTATAGTGCAAAGAGTACAGTGTACCGTGTATAGTGCACAGAGTACAGTGTACCGTGTATAGTGCACAGTGCACAGAGTACAGTGTACCGTGTATAGAACACAGTGCACTGAGTCCAGTGTACCGTGTATATTGCACAGTGCACAGAGTACAGTGTACCATGTATAGTGCATAGTGCACAGAGTACAGTGTACCGTGTATAGTGCACAGTGCACAGTGCACAGAGTACAGTGTACCGTGTATAGTGCACAGCGCACAGAGTACAGTGTATATACCGTGTATATACCGTGTATATACCGTATATACTACTATACCGTGTATAGTGCACAGAGTACAGTGTACCGTGTATAGTGCACAGAGTACAGTGTACCGTGTATAGTGCACAGAGTAGAGTGTACCGTGTATAGTGCACAGTGCACAGAGTACAGTGTACCGTGCATAGTGCACAGTGCACAGTGCACTGAGTCCAGTGTACCGTGTATAGTGCACAGTGCATAGAGTACAGTGTAATGTGTATAGTGCACAGTGCACAGAGTACAGTGTACCGTGTATAGTGCACAGTGCACAGTGCACAGAGTACAGTGTACCGTGTATAGTGCACAGTGCACAGTGCACAGAGTACAGTGTACCGTGTATAGTGCACAGCGCACAGAGTACAGTGTACCGTGTATAGTGCACAGAGTACTGTGTACCGTGTATGGTGTACAGTGCACAGAGTACAGTGTACCGTGTATAGTGAACAGAGTACAGTGTGCCGTGTATAGTGCACAGTGCACAGAGTACAGTGTAACGTGTATAGTACACAGTGCACAGAGTACAGTGTACCGTGTATAGTGCACAGTGCACAGAGTACAGTGTACCGTGTTTAGTGCACAGGGCATAGAGTACAGTGTACCGTGTATAGTGCAGAGTACAGTGTACTGTGTATAGTGCACAGTGCACAGAGTACAGTGCACCATGTATAGTGCACAGTGCACAGCGTACAGTGTACCGTGTATAGTGCACAGCACACAGAGTACAGTGTACCGTGTATAGTGCACAGTGCACAGCGTACAGTGTACCGAGTATAGTGAACCGAACACAGAGTACAGTGTACCGTGTATAGTGCACAGTGCACAGAGTACAGTCTACCGTGTATAGTGCACAGTGCACAGAGTACAGTGTACCGTGTATAGTGCACAGTGCACAGAGTACAGTGTACCGTGTATAGTGCACAGTGCACAGAGTACAGTGTACCGTGTATAGTGAACATAGTACAGTGTACCGTGTATAGTGCACAGAGTACAGTGTACCGTGTTTAGTGCACAGTGCACAGAGTACAGTGTACCGTGTATAGTGCACAGAGTACAGTGTACCGTGTATAGTGCACAGAGTACAGTGTACCGTGTATAGTGCAAAGAGTACAGTGTACCGTGTATAGTACACAGTGCACAGAGTACAGTGTACCGTGTATAGTGCACAGTGCACAGAGTACAGTGTACCGTGTTTAGTGCACAGGGCATGGAGTACAGTGTACCGTGTATAGTGCAGAGTACAGTGTACTGTGTATAGTGCACAGTGCACAGAGTACAGTGCACCGTGTATAGTGCACAGTGCACAGCGTACAGTGTACCGTGTATAGTGCACAGCACACAGAGTACAGTGTACCGTGTATAGTGCACAGTGCACAGAGTACAGTGTACCGTGTATAGTGCACAGTGCACAGAGTACAGTGTACCGTGTATAGTGCACAGTGCACAGTGCACAGAGTACAGTGTACCGTGTATAGTGCACAGTGCACAGCGTACAGTGTACCGTGTATAGTGCACAGCACACAGAGTACAGTGTACCGTGTATAGTGCACAGTGCACAAAGTACAGTGTACCGTTGATAGTGCACAGTGCACAGAGTACAGTGTACCGTGTATAGTGCACAGTGCACAGCGTACAGTGTACCGTGTATAGTGCACAGTGCACAGAGTACAGTGTACCGTGTATAGTGCACAGTGCACAGAGTACAGTGTACCGTGTATAGTACACAGTGAACAGGGTACAGTGTACCGTGTATAGTGCACAGTGCACAGAGTACAGTGTACCGTGTTTAGTGCACAGGGCATAGAGTACAGTGTACCGTGTATAGTGCAGAGTACAGTGTACTGTGTATAGTGCACAGTGCGCAGAGTACAGTGTACCGTGTATAGTGCACAGTGCACAGCGTACAGTGTACCGAGTATAGTGAACCGAACACAGAGTACAGTGTACCGTGTATAGTGCACAGTGCACAGAGTACATTTTACCGTGTATAGTGCACAGTGCACAGAGTACAGTGTACCGTGTATAGTGCACAGAGTACAGTGTACCATGTATAGTGTACAGTGCACAGAGTACAGTGCACAGAGTACAGTGTACCGTGTATAGTGAACATAGTACAGTGTACCGTGTATAGTGCACAAAGTACAGTGTACCGTGTTTAGTGCACAGTACACAGAGTACAGTGTACCGTGTATAGTGCACAGTGCACAGAGTACAGTGTACCGTGTATAGTGCACAGTGCACAGAGTACAGTGTACCGTGTTTAGTGCACAGGGCATAGAGTACAGTGTACCGTGTAAAGTGCAGAGTACAGTGTACTGTGTATAGTGCACAGTGCAAAGAGTACAGTGTACCGTGTATAGTGCACAGTGCACAGCGTACAGTGTACCGTGTATAGTGCACAGCACACAGAGTACAGTGTACCGTGTATAGTGCACAGTGCACAGAGTACAGTGCACCGTGTATAAGTGCACAGTGCACAGACTACAGTTTACCGTGTATAGTGCACGGTGCACAGAGTACAGTGTACCGTGTTTAGTGCACAGTGCACAGAGTACAGTGTACCGTGTATAGTGCACAGAGTACAGTGTACCGTGTATAGTGCACAGAGTACAGTGTACCGTGTATAGTGCACAGAGTCGAGTGTACCGTGTATAGTGCACAGTGCACAGAGTACAGTGTACCGTGCATAGTGCACAGTGCAGAGAGTACAGTGTACAGTGTATTGTGCACAGAGTTCAGTGTACCGTGTATGGTGCACAGTGCACAGAGTACAGTGTACCGTGTATAGTGCACAGAGTACAGTGTACCGTGTATAGTGCACAGAGTACGATGTACCGTGTATAGTGCACAGAGTCGAGTGTACCGTGTATAGTGCACAGTGCACAGAGTACAATGTACCGTGCATAGTGCACAGTGCAGAGAGTACAGTGTACCGTGTATAGTGCACAGAGTACAGTGTACCGTGTATAGTGCAAAGAGTACAGTGTACCGTGTATAGTGCACAGAGTACAGTGTACCGTGTATAGTGCACAGTGCACAGAGTACAGTGTACTGTGTATAGAACACAGTGCACTGAGTCCAGTGTACCGTGTATATTGCACAGTGCACAGAGTACAGTGTACCATGTATAGTGCACAGTGCACAGAGTACAGTG
The DNA here is from genome assembly GCA_963693305.1 of Meandrina meandrites. Lineage (NCBI taxonomy): Eukaryota > Metazoa > Cnidaria > Anthozoa > Scleractinia > Meandrinidae > Meandrina > Meandrina meandrites. The sequence continues at coordinate 440,266 of OY855905.1, read as the reverse complement.
TACCGTGTATAGTGCACAGTGCACAGTGCACAGAGTACAGTGTACCGTGTATAGTGCACAGCGCACAGAGTACAGTGTATATACCGTGTATATACCGTGTATATACCGTATATACTACTATACCGTGTATAGTGCACAGTGCACAGAGTACAGTGTACCGTGTATAGTGCACAGTGCACAGCGCACAGAGTACAGTGTACCGTGTATAGTGCACAGAGTACAGTGTACCGTGTATAGTGCATAGAGTAGAGTATACCGTGTATAGTGACAGTGCACAGAGTACAGTGTACCGTGCATAGTGCACAGTGCACTGAGTCCAGTGTACCGTGTATAGTGCACAGTGCATAGAGTACAGTGTACCGTGTATAGTGCACAGTGCACAGAGTACAGTGTACCGTGTATAGTGCACAGTGCACAGTGCACAGAGTACAGTGTACCGTGTATAGTGCACAGTGCACAGTGCACAGAGTACAGTGTACCGTGTATAGTGCACAGCGCACAGAGTACAGTGTACCGTGTATAGTGCACAGAGTACTGTGTACCGTGTATGGTGTACAGTGCACAGAGTACAGTGTACCGTGTATAGTGAACAGAGTACAGTGTGCCGTGTATAGTGCACAGTGCACAGAGTACAGTGTACCGTGTATAGTACACAGTGCACAGAGTACAGTGTACCGTGTATAGTGCACAGTGCACAGAGTACAGTGTACCGTGTTTAGTGCACAGGGCATAGAGTACAGTGTACCGTGTATAGTGCAGAGTACAGTGTACTGTTTATAGTGCACAGTGCACAGAGTACAGTGCACCGTGTATAGTGCACAGTGCACAGCGTACAGTGTACCATGTATAGTGCACAGCACACAGAGTACAGTGTACCGTGTATAGTGCACAGTGCACAGAGTACAGTGTACCGTGTATAGTGCAGAGTGCACAGAGTACAGTGTACCGTGTATAGTGCACAGTGCACAGAGTACAGTGTACCGTGTATAGTGCACAGTGCACAGCGTACAGTGTACCGTGTATAGTGCACAGCACACAGAGTACAGTGTACCGTGTATAGTGCACAGTGCAGAGAGTACAGTGTACCGTTTATAGTGCACAGTGCACAGAGTACAGTGTACCGTGTATAGTGCACAGTGCACAGCGTACAGTGTACCGTGTATAGTGCACAGTGCACAGAGTACAGTGTACCGTGTATAGTGCACAGTGCACAGAGTACAGTGTACCGTGTATAGTACACAGTGCACAGGGTACAGTGTACCGTGTATAGTGCACAGTGCACAGAGTACAGTGTACCGTGTATAGTGCACAGAGTACTGTGTACCGTGTATGGTGTACAGTGCACAGAGTACAGTGTACCGTGTATAGTGAACAGAGTACAGTGTGCCATGTATAGTGCACAGAGTACAGTGTACCGTGTATAGTGCACAGTGCACAGAGTACAGTGTACCGTGTATAGTACACAGTGCACAGGGTACAGTGTACCGTGTATAGTGCACAGTGCACAGAGTACAGTGTACCGTGTTTAGTGCACAGGGCATAGAGTACAGTGTACCGTGTATAGTGCACAGAGTACTGTGTACCGTGTATGGTGTACAGTGCACAGAGTACAGTGTACCGTGTATAGTGCACAGTGCAGAGAGTACAGTGTACTGTGTATTGTGTACAGAGTACAGTGTACCGTGTATGGTGCACAATACACAGAGTACAGTGTACCGTGTATAGTGGACAGAGTACAGTGTACCGTGTATAGTGCACAGACTACAGTGTACCGTGTATAGTGCAGAGAGTAGAGTGTACCGTGTATAGTGCACAGTGCACAGAGTACAGTGTACCGTGCAAAGTGCACAGTGCAGAGAGTACAGTGTACCGTGTATAGTGCACAGTGCACAGAGTACAGTGTACCGTGCATAGTGCACAGTGCACAGAGTACAGTGTACCGTGTATAGTGCACAGTGCACAGAGTACAGTGTACTGTGTATAGTGCACAGTGCACAGTGCACAGACTACAGTGTACCGTGTATAGTGCACAGTGCACAGTGCACAGAGTACAGTGTACCGTGTATAGTGCACAGCGCACAGAGTACAGTGTACCGTGTATAGTGCACAGAGTACTGTGTACCGTGTATGGTGTACAGTGCACATAGTACAGTGTACCGTGTATAGTGAACAGAGTACAGTGTGCGGTGTATAGTGCACAGAGTACAGTGTACCGTGTATAGTGCACAGTGCACAGAGTACAGTGTACCGTGTATAGTACACAGTGCACAGGGTACAGTGTACCGTGTGTAGTGCACAGTGCACAGAGTACAGTGTACCGTGTATAGTGCACAGAGTACTGTGTACCGTGTATGGTGTACAGTGCACAGAGTACAGTGTACCGTGTATAGTGCACAGTGCACAGAGTACAGTGTACCGTGTATAGTACACAGTGCACAGGGTACAGTGTACCGTGTATAGTGCACAGTGCACAGAGTACAGTGTACCGTGTTTAGTGCACAGGGCATAGAGTACAGTGTACCGTGTATAGTGCACAGAGTACTGTGTACCGTGTATGGTGTACAGTGCACAGAGTACAGTGTACCGTGTATAGTGCACAGTGCAGAGAGTACAGTGTACCGTGTATTGTGCACAGAGTACAGTGTACCGTGTATGGTGCACAATACACAGAGTACAGTGTACCGTGTATAGTGCACAGAGTACAGTGTACCGTGTATAGTGCACAGACTACAGTGTACCGTGTATAGTGCAGAGAGTAGAGTGTACCGTGTATAGTGCACAGTGCACAGAGTACAGTGTACCGTGCAAAGTGCACAGTGCAGAGAGTACAGTGTACCGTGTATAGAGCACAGAGTACAGTGTACCGTGTATAGTGCACAGTGCACAGAGTACAGTGTACCGTGCATAGTGCACAGTGCACAGAGTACAGTGTACCGTGTATAGTGCACAGTGCACAGAGTACAGTGTACCGTGTATAGTGCACAGTGCAGAGTGCACAGAGTACAGTGTACCGTGTATAGTGCACAGTGCACAGTGCACAGAGTACAGTGTACCGTGTATAGTGCACAGCGCACAGAGTACAGTGTACCGTGTATAGTGCACAGAGTACTGTGTACCGTGTATGGTGTACAGTGCACAGAGTACAGTGTACAGTGTATAGTGAACAGAGTACAGTGTGCCGTGTATAGTGCACAGAGTACAGTGTACCGTGTATAGTGCACAGTGCACAGAGTACAGTGTACCGTGTATAGTACACAGTGCACAGGGTACAGTGTACCGTGTATAGTGCACAGTGCACAGAGTACAGTGTACCGTGTATAGTGCACATAGTACTGTGTACCGTGTATGGTGCACAGTGCACAGAGTACAGTGTACCGTGTATAGTGCACAGAGTACAGTGTACCATGTATAGTGCACAGAGTACAGTGTACCGTGTATAGTGCACAGAGTAGAGTTTACCGTGTATAGTGCACATTGCACAGAGTACAGTGTACGGTGCATAGTGCACAGTGCAGAGAGTACAGTCTATCGTGTATAGTGCACAGAGTACAGTGTACCGTGTATAGTGCAAAGAGTACAGTGTACCGTGTATAGTGCACAGAGTACAGTGTACCGTGTATAGTGCACAGTGCACAGAGTACAGTGTACCGTGTATAGTGCACAGTGCACAGTGCACAGAGTACAGTGTACCGTGTATAGTGCACAGCGCACAGAGTACAGTGTATATACCTTGTATATACCGTGTATATACCGTATATACTACTATACCGTGTATAGTGCACAGTGCACAGAGTACAGTGTACCGTGTATAGTGCACAGAGTACAGTGTACCGTGTATAGTGCACAGAGTAGAGTGTACCGTGTATAGTGCACAGTGCACAGTGCACAGAGTACAGTGTACCGTGTATGGTGCACAGCGCACAGAGGACAGTGTATATACCGTGTATATACCGTGTATATACTGTCTATATACCGTATATACTAGTATACCGTGTATAGTGCACAGTGCACAGAGTACAGTGTACCGTGTATAGTGCACAGCGCACAGAGTACAGTGTATATACCGTGTATATACCGTGTATATACCGTGTATATACCGTATATACTACTATACCGTGTATAGTGCACAGTGCACAGAGTACAGTGTACCGTGTATAGTGCACAGTGCACAGTGCACAGAGTACAGTGTACCGTGTATAGTGCACAGAGTACAGTGTACCGTGTATAGTGCACAGAGTAGAGTGTACCGTGTATAGTGCACAGTGCACAGAGTACAGTGTACAGTGCAGAGTGCACAGTGCACTGAGTCCAGTGTACCGTGTATAGTGCACAGTGCACAGAGTACAGTGTACCGTGTATAGTGCACAGAGTAGAGTGTACCGTGTATAGTGCACAGTGCACAGAGTACAGTGTACAGTGCAGAGTGCACAGTGCACTGAGTCCAGTGTACCGTGTATAGTGCACAGTGCACAGAGTACAGTGTACCGTGTATAGTGCACAGTGCACAGAGTACAGTGTACCGTGTATAGTGCACAGTGCACAGTGCACAGAGTACAGTGTACCGTGTATAGTGCACAGCGCACAGAGTACAGTGTACCATGTATAGTGCACAGAGTACTGTGTACCGTGTATGGTGTACAGTGCACAGAGTACAGTGTACCGTGTATAGTGCACAGTGTACCATGTATAGTGAACAGAGTACAGTGTACCGTGTATAGTACACAGTGCACAGAGTACAGTGTACCGTGTATAGTGCATAGAGTACAGTCTACCGTTTATAGTGCACAGTGCACAGAGTACAGTGTACTGTGTATAGTGCACAGAGTACAGTGTACCATGTATTAGAAAACAGTGCACAGTGCACAGAGTACAGTGAACCGTGTATAGTGCACAGTGCACAGAGTACAGTGTACCGTGTATAGTGCAGAGTGCACAGTGCACAGTGCACAGAGTACAGTGTACCGTGTATAGTGCACAGTGCACAGAGTACAGTGTACCGTGTATAGTGCACAGAGTACTGTGTACCGTGTATGGTGTACAGTGCACAGAGTACAGTGTACCGTCTATAGTGAACAGAGTACAGTGAGCCGTGTATAGTGCAGAGAGTACAGTGTACCGTGTATAGTGCACAGTGCACAGAGTACAGTGTACCGTGTATAGTACACAGTGCACAGGGTACAGTGTACCGTGTATAGTGCACAGTGCACAGAGTACAGTGTACCGTGTTTAGTGCACAGGGCATAGAGTACAGTGTACCGTGTATAGTGAAGAGTACAGTGTACTGTGTATAGTGCACAGTGCACAGAGTACAGTTTACCGTGTATAGTGCACAGTGCACAGCGTACAGTGTACCGTGTATAGTGCACAGCACACAGAGTACAGTGTACCGTGTATAGTGCACAGTGCACAGAGTACAGTGTACCTTGTATAGTGCACAGTGCACAGAGTACAGTGTACCGTGTATAGTGCACAGTGCACAGAGTACAGTGTACCGTGTATAGTGCACAGTGCACAGAGTACAGTGTACTGTGTATAGTGAACAGAGTACAGTGTACAGTGTATAGTGTACAGTGCACAGAGTACAGTGCACAGAGTACAGTGTACCGTGTATAGTGAACATAGTACAGTGCACCGTGTATAGTGCACAGAGTACAGTGTTCCGTGTTTAGTGCACAGTGCACAGAGTACAGTGTACCGTGTATAGTGCACAGTGCACAGAGTACAGTGTACCGTGTATAGTGCACAGTGCACAGAGTACAGTGTACCGTGTTTAGTGCACAGGGCATAGAGTACAGTGTACCGTGTAAAGTGCAGAGTACAGTGTACTGTGTATAGTGCACAGTGCAAAGAGTACAGTGTACCGTGTATAGTGCACAGTGCACAGCGTACGGTGTACCGTGTATAGTGCACAGCACACAGAGTACAGTGTACCGTGTATAGTGCACAGTGCACAGAGTACAGTGCACCGTGTATAGTGCACAGTGCAGAGAGTACAGTGTACCGTGTTTAGTGCACAGGGCATAGAGTACAGTGTACCGTGTAAAGTGCAGAGTACAGTGTACTCTGTATAGTGCACAGTGCACAGAGTACAGTGTACCGTGTATAGTGCACAGTGCACAGCGTACAGTGTACCGTGTATAGTGCACCGTGCACAGAGTACAGTGTACCGTGTATAGTGCACAGTGCACAGAGTACATTGTACCACGTATAGTGCACAGGGCACAGAGTACAGTGTACCGTGAATAGTGCACAGAGTACAGGGTACTGTGTATAGTGGACAGTGCAGAGAGTACAGTGTACCGTGTATAGTGCACAGTGCACAGTGTACCATGTATAGTGAACAGAGTACAGTGTACCGTGTATAGTACACAGTGCACAGAGTACAGTGTACCGTGTATAGTGCACAGAGTACAGTGTACCGTTTATAGTGCACAGTGCACAGAGTACAGTGTACTGTGTATAGTGTACAGAGTACAGTGTACCGTGTATTAGAAAACAGTGCACAGTGCACAGAGTACAGTGTACCGTGTATAGTGCACAGTGCACAGAGTACAGTGTACCGTGTATAGTGCACAGTGCACAGTGCACAGAGTACAGTGTACCGTGTATAGTGCACAGAGTACTGTGTACCGTGTATGGTGTACAGTGCACAGAGTACAGTGTACCGTCTATAGTGAACAGAGTACAGTGAGCCGTGTATAGTGCACAGAGTACAGTGTACCGTGTATAGTGCACAGTGCACAGAGTACAGTGTACCGTGTATAGTGCACAGTGCACAGAGTACAGTGTACCGTGTATAGTGCACAGTGCACAGAGTACAGTGTACCGTGTTTAGTGCACAGGGCATAGAGTACAGTGTACCGTGTAAAGTGCAGAGTACAGTGTACTGTGTATAGTGCACAGTGCAAAGAGTACAGTGTACCGTGTATAGTGCACAGTGCACAGCGTACGGTGTACCGTGTATAGTGCACAGCACACAGAGTACAGTGTACCGTGTATAGTGCACAGTGCACAGAGTACAGTGCACCGTGTATAGTGCACAGTGCAGAGAGTACAGTGTACCGTGTTTAGTGCACAGGGCATAGAGTACAGTGTACCGTGTAAAGTGCAGAGTACAGTGTACTCTGTATAGTGCACAGTGCACAGAGTACAGTGTACCGTGTATAGTGCACAGTGCACAGCGTACAGTGTACCGTGTATAGTGCACCGTGCACAGAGTACAGTGTACCGTGTATAGTGCACAGTGCACAGAGTACATTGTACCACGTATAGTGCACAGGGCACAGAGTACAGTGTACCGTGGATAGTGCACAGAGTACAGGGTACTGTGTATAGTGGACAGTGCAGAGAGTACAGTGTACCGTGTATAGTGCACAGTGCACAGTGTACCATGTATAGTAAACAGAGTACAGTGTACCGTGTATAGTACACAGTGCACAGAGTACAGTGTACCGTGTATAGTGCACAGAGTACAGTGTACCGTTTATAGTGCACAGTGCACAGAGTACAGTGTACTGTGTATAGTGTACAGAGTACAGTGTACCGTGTATTAGAAAACAGTGCACAGTGCACAGAGTACAGTGTACCGTGTATAGTGCACAGTGCACAGAGTACAGTGTACCGTGTATAGTGCACAGTGCACAGTGCACAGAGTACAGTGTACCGTGTATAGTGCACAGAGTACTGTGTACCGTGTATGGTGTACAGTGCACAGAGTACAGTGTACCGTCTATAGTGAACAGAGTACAGTGAGCCGTGTATAGTGCACAGAGTACAGTGTACCGTGTATAGTGCACAGTGCACAGAGTACAGTGTACCGTGTATAGGACACAGTGCACAGGGTACAGTGTACCGTGTATAGTGCACAGTGCACAGAGTACAGTGTACCGTGTATAGTGCACAGAGTACAGTGTACCGTGTATAGTGCACAGACTACAGTGTACCGTGTATAGTGCAGAGAGTAGAGTGTACCGTGTATACTGCACAGTGCACAGAGTACAGTGTACCGTGTATAGTGCACAGTGCACAGAGTACAGTGTACCGTGTATAGTGCACAGTGCACAGAGTACAGTGTACCGTGTATAGTGCACAGAGTACAGTGTACCGTGTATAGTGTACAGTGCACAGAGTACAGTGCACAGAGTACAGTGTACCGTGTATAGTGAACATAGTACAGTGTACCGTGTATAGTGCACAGAGTACAGTGTACCGTGTTTAGTGCACAGTGCACAGAGTACAGTGTACCGTGTATAGTGCACAGTGCACAGAGTACAGTGTACCGTTTATAGTGCACAGTGCACAGAGTACAGTGTACCGTGTTTAGTGCACAGGGCACAGCGTACAGTGTACCGTGTATAGTGCACAGCACACAGAGTACAGTGTACCGTGTATAGTGCACAGTGCACAGAGTACAGTGTACCACGTATAGGGCACAGGGCACAGAGTACAGTGTACCGTGGATAGTGCACAGAGTACAGGGTACTGTGTATAGTGGACAGTGCACAGAGTACAGTGTACCGTATATAGTGCACAGTGCACAGTGTACCATGTATAATGAACAGAGTACAGTGTACCGTGTATAGTACACAGTGCACAGAGTACAGTGTACCGTGTATAGTGCACAGAGCACAGTGTACCGTTTATAGTGCACAGTGCACAGAGTACAGTGTACTGTGTATAGTGCACAGAGTACAGTGTACCGGGTGTACGAAAGTCGTCCAATTGCGTTCAAAACGCGTTTTTTCAACTTTCCCCGTCGGGGCGAAACGAAAAAACACCCTTGGGATCGAATTTTACAGTTTCGGTTTCATGCCACCATTTTGGGTGGGCTTTTCATGGCAGCGGAAAAAAACGGGTTCACGAAGGTCGTCCAATTGCGTTCAAAATGCGTTTTTTCAACTTTCCCCATCGGGGCGAAACGAGAAAATACCCTTGGGATCGAATTTTACAGTTTCGGTTTCATGCCAAAATTTTGGGTGGGCTTTTCCAAGCAGCGGAAAAAACCGGCTTCACGAAGGTCGTCCAATTGCTTTCAAAACGCGTTTTTTCAACTTTCGCCATCGGGGCGAAACGAAAAAACACCCTTGGGATCGAATTTTACAATTTCGGTTTCATGCCACCATTTTGGGTGGGCTTTTTCAAGCAGCGGAAAAAGCCGGGTGGACGAAGGTCGACCAATTACGTTCAAAACGCGTTTTTTCAACTTTCCCCATCGGGGCGAAACGAAAAAACAGCCTTGGGATCGAATTTTACAGTTTCGGTTTCATGCCACCATTTTGGGTGGGCTTTTCCAAGCAGCGGAAAAAGCCGGGTGGACGAAGGTCGACCAATTACGTTCAAAACGCGTTTTTTCAACTTTCCCCATCGGGGCGAAACGAAAAAACACCCTTGGGATCGAATTTTACAGTTTCGGTTTCATGTTACCATTTTGGGTGGGCTTTTCCAAGCAGCGGAAAAAGCCGGGTGGACGAAGGTCGACCAATTACGTTCAAAACGCGTTTTTTCAAGTTTCCCCATCGGGGCGAAACGAAAAAACACCCTTGGGATCGAATTTTACAGTTTCGGTTTCATGCCACCATTTTGGGTGGGCTTTTCCAAGCAGCGGAAAAAACCGGGTTCACGAAGGTCGTCCAATTGCGTTCAAAACGCGTTTTTGCAACTTTCCCCATCGGGGCGAAACGAAAAAACACCTTAGGGATCGAATTTTACAATTTCGGTTTCATGGCACAATTTCGGGTGGGCTTTTCCAAGCAGCGGAAAAAGCCGGGTTGACGAAGGTCGTCGAATTGCGTTCGAAACGCGTTTTTTCAACTTTCCTCGTTGGGGCGAAACGAAAAAACACCCTTGGGATCGAATTTTACAATTTCGGTTTCATGCCACCATTTTGGGTGGGCTTTTCCAAGCAGCGGAAAAAGCCGGGTTCACGAAAGTGGTCCAATTGCGTTCAAAACGCGTTTTGTTAAATTTCCCCATCGGGGGGAAACGAAAAAACACCATTTGGATCGAATTTTTCAATTTCGGTTTCATGCCACCATTTTGGGTGGGCTTTTCCGAGCAGCGGAAAAAGCCGGGTTGACGAAGGTCGTCCAATTGCGTTCAAAACGCGTTTTTTCAACTTTCCCCATCGGGGCGAAGTGAAAAAACATCCTTGGGATCGAATTTTACAATTTCGGTTTCATGCCACCATTTTGGGTGGGCTTTTCCAAGCAGCGGAAAAAGCCGGGTTGACGAAGGTCGTCCAATTGCGTTCAAAACGAGTTTTTTCAACTTTTCCCATCTTGGCCAGACAAAAAAAACAGCCGTGGGATCAAATTTTACAATTTCGGTTTCATGCCACCATTTTGGGTGGGCTTTTCCGAGCAGCGGAAAAAGCCAGGTTCACGAAAGTGGTCCAATTGCGTTCAAAACGCGTTTTGTTAAATTTCCCCATCGGGGGGAAACGAAAAAACACCCTTGGGATTGAATTTTACAATTTCGGTTTCATACCACCATTTTGGGTGGGCTTTTCCAAGCAGCGGAAAAAGCCGGGTTGACGAATGTCGTCCAATTGCGTTTAAAACGCGTTTTTTCAACTTTCCCCATCGGGGCGAAGCGAAAAAACAGCCTTGGGATCGAATTTTACAATTTCGGTTTCATGCCACCATTTTGGGTGGGCTTTTCCAAGCAGCGGAAAAAGCCGGGTTCACGAAAGTGGTCCAATTGCGTTCAAAACGCGTTTTGTTAAATTTCCCCATCGGGGGGAAACGAAAAAACACCCTTGGGATTGAATTTTACAATTTCGGTTTCATGCCACCATTTTGGGTGGGCTTTTCCGAGCAGCGGAAAAAGCCGGGTTGACGAAGGTCGTCCAATTGCGTTCAAAACGCGTTTTTTCAACTTTCCCCATCGGGGCGAAGTGAAAAAACAGCCTTGGGATCGAATTTTACAATTTCGGTTTCATGCCACCATTTTGGGTGGGCTTTTCCAAGCAGCGGAAAAAGCCGGGTTGACGAAGGTCGTCCAATTGCGTTCAAAACGCGTTTTTTCAACTTTCCCCATCGGGGCGAAGCGAAAAAACAGCCTTGGGATCGAATTTTACAATTTCGGTTTCATGCCACCATTTTGGGTGGGCTTTTCCAAGCAGCGGAAAAAGCCGGGTTGACGAAGGTCGTCCAATTTCGTTCAAAACGCGTTTTTTCAACTTTCCCCATCGGGGCGAAGCGAAAAAACAGCCTTGGGATCGAATTTTAAAATTTCGGTTTCATGCCACCATTTTGGGTGGGCTTTTCCAAGCAGCGGAAAAAGCCGGGTTGACGAAGGTCGTCCAATTGCGTTCAAAACGCGTTTTTTCAACTTTCCCCATCGGGGCGAAGCGAAAAAACAGCCTTGGGATCGAATTTTACAATTTCGGTTTCATGCCACCATTTTGGGTGGGCTTTTCCAAGCAGCGGAAAAAGCCGGGTTGACGAAGGTCGTCCAATTGCGTTAAAAACGCGTTTTTTCAGCTTTCCCCATCGGGGCGAAGCGAAAAAACAGCCTTGGGATCGAATTTTACAATTTCGCTTTCATGCCACCATTTTTGGTGGGCTTTTCCAAGCAGCGGAAAAAGCCGGGTTGACGAAGGTCGTCCAATTGCGTTCAAAACGCGTTTTTTCAACTTTCCCCATCGGGACGAAGCGAAAAAACAGCCTTGGGATCGAATTTTACAATTTCTGTTTCATGCCACCATTTTGGGTGGGCTTTTCCAAGCAGCGGAAAAAGCCGGGTTCACGAAAGTGGTCCAATTTCGTTCAAAACGCATTTTGTTAAATTTCCCCATTGTGGGGAAACGAAAAAACACCCTTGGGATCGAATTTTAAAATTTCGGTTTCATGCCACCATTTTGGGTGGGCTTTTCCAAGCAGCGGAAGAAGCCGGGTTGACGAAGGTCGTCCAATTGGGTTCAAAACGCGTTTTTTCAACTTTCCCCATCGGGGCGAAGCGAAAAAACAGCCTTGGGATCGAATTTTACAATTTCGGTTTCATGCCACCATTTTGGGTGGGCTTTTCCAAGCAGCGGAATAAGCCGGGTTCACGAAAGTGGTCCAATTGCGTTCAAAACGCATTTTGTTAAATTTCCCCATCGTGGGGAAACGAAAAAACACCCTTGGGATCGAATTTTAAAATTTCGGTTTAATGCCACCATTTTGGGTGGGCTTTTCCAAGCAGCGGAAAAAGCCGGGTTGACGAAGGTCGTCCAATTGCGTTCAAAACGCGTTTTTTCAACTTTCCCCATCGGGGCGAAGCGAAAAAACAGCCTTGGGATCGAATTTTACAATTTCGGTTTCATGCCACCATTTTGGGTGGGCTTTTCCAAGCAGCGGAAAAAGCCGGGTTGACGAAGGTCGTCCAATTAGGTTCAAAACGCGTTTTTCAACTTTCCCCATCGGGGCGAAGCGAAAAAACAGCCTTGGGATCGAATTTTAAAATTTGGGTTTCATGCCACCATTTTGGGTGGGCTTTTCCAAGCAGCGGAAAAAGCCGGGTTGACGAAGGTCGTCCAATTGCGTTCAAAACGCGTTTTTTCAACTTTCCCCATCGGGGCGAAGCGAAAAAACAGCCTTGGGATCGAATTTTACAATTTCGGTTTCATGCCACCATTTTGGGTGGGCTTTTCCAAGCAGCGGAAAAAGCCGGGTTGACGAAGGTCGTCCAATTGCGTTCAAAACGCGTTTTTTCAACTTTCCCCATCGGGACGAAGCGAAAAAACAGCCTTGGGATCGAATTTTACAATTTCGGTTTCATGCCACCATTTTGGGTGGGCTTTTCCAAGCAGCGGAAAAAGCCGGGTTGACGAAGGTCGTCCAATTGCGTTCAAAACGCGTTTTTTCAACTTTCCCCATCGGGGCGAAGCGAAAAAACAGCCTTGGGATCGAATTTTACAATTTCGGTTTCATGCCACCATTTTGGGTGGGCTTTTCCAAGCAGCGGAAAAAGCCGGGTTGACGAAGGTCGTCCAATTGCGTTCAAAACGCGTTTTTCTACTTTCCCCATCGGGGCGAAGCGAAAAAACAGCCTTGGGATCGAATTTTAAAATTTGGGTTTCATGCCACCATTTTGGGTGGGCTTTTCCAAGCAGCGGAAAAAGCCGGGTTGACGAAGGTCGTCCAATTGCGTTCAAAACGCGTTTTTTCAACTTTCCCCATCGGGGCGAAGCGAAAAAACAGCCTTGGGATCGAATTTTACAATTTCGGTTTCATGCCACCATTTTGGGTGGGCTTTTCCAAGCAGCGGAAAAAGCCGGGTTGACGAAGGTCGTCCAATTGCGTTCAAAACGCGTTTTTTCAACTTTCCCCATCGGGACGAAGCGAAAAAACAGCCTTGGGATCGAATTTTACAATTTCGGTTTCATGCCACCATTTTGGGTGGGCTTTTCCAAGCAGCGGAAAAAGCCGGGTTGACGAAGGTCGTCCAATTGCGTTCAAAACGCGTTTTTTCAACTTTCCCCATCGGGACGAAGCGAAAAAACAGCCTTGGGATCGAATTTTGCAATTTCGGTTTCATGCCACCATTTTGGGTGGGCTTTTCCAAGCAGCGGAAAAAGCCGGGTTCACGAAAGTGGTCCAATTGCGTTCAAAACGCGTTTTGTTAAATTTCCCCATCGTGGGGAAACGAAAAAACAGCCTTGGGATCGAATTTTAAAATTTCGGTTTCATGCCACCATTTTGGGTGGGCTTTTCCAAGCAGCGGAAAAAGCCGGGTTGACGAAGGTCGTCCAATTGCGTTAAAAACGCGTTTTTTCAACTTTCCCCATCGGGGCGAAGCGAAAAAAAAGCCTTGGGATCGAATTTTACAATTTCGGTTTCATGCCACCATTTTGGGTGGGCTTTTCCAAGCAGCGGAAAAAGCCGGGTTGACGAAGGTCGTCCAATTGCGTTCAAAACGCGTTTTTTCAACTTTCCCCATCGGGGCGAAGCGAAAAAACAGCCTTGGGATCGAATTTTACAATTTCGGTTTCATGCCACCATTTTGGGTGGGCTTTTCCAAGCAGCGGAAAAAGCCGTGTTGACGAAGGTCGTCCAATTGCGTTCAAAACGCGTTTTTTCAACTTTCCCCATCGGGGCGAAGCGAAAAAACAGCCTTGGGATCGAATTTTACAATTTCGGTTTCATGCCACCATTTTGGGTGGGCTTTTCCAAGCAGCGGAAAAAGCCGGGTTGACGAATGTCGTCCAATTGCGTTCAAAACGCGTTTTTTCAACTTTCCCCATCGGGACGAAGCGAAAAAACAGCCTTGGGATCGAATTTTACAATTTCGGTTTCATGCCACCATTTTGGGTGGGCTTTTCCAAGCAGCGGAAAAAGCCGGGTTCACGAAAGTGGTCCAATTGCGTTCAAAACGCGTTTTGTTAAATTTCCCCATCGTGGGGAAACGAAAAAACAGCCTTGGGATCGAATTTTAAAATTTCGGTTTCATGCCACCATTTTGGGTGGGCTTTTCCAAGCAGCGGAAAAAGCCGGGTTGACGAAGGTCGTCCAATTGCGTTAAAAACGCGTTTTTTCAACTTTCCCCATCGGGGCGAAGCGAAAAAACAGCCTTGGGATCGAATTTTACAATTTCGGTTTCATGCCACCATTTTGGGTGGGCTTTTCCAAGCAGCGGAAAAAGCCGGGTTGACGAAGGTCGTCCAATTGCGTTAAAAACGCGTTTTTTCAACTTTTCCCATCGGGACGAAGCGAAAAAACAGCCTTGGGATCGAATTTTACAATTTCGGTTTCATGCCACCATTTTGGGTGGGCTTTTCCAAGCAGCGGAAAAAGCCGGGTTCACGAAAGTGGTCCAATTGCGTTCAGAACGCGTTTTGTTAAATTTCCCCATCGGGGGGAAACGAAAAAACAGCCTTGAATCGAATTTTACAATTTTGGTTTCATGCCACCATTTTGGGTGGGCTTTTCCAAGCAGCGGAAAAAGCCGGGTTGACGAAAGTCGTCCAATTGCGTTCAAAACGCGTTTTTTCAACTTTCCCCATCGGGGCGAAGCGAAAAAACAGCCTTGGGATCGAATTTTACAATTTCGGTTTCATGCCACCATTTTGGGTGGGCTTTTCCAAGCAGCGGAAAAAGCCGGGTTGACGAAGGTCGTCCAATTGCGTTCAAAACGCGTTTTGTTAAATTTCCCCATCGGGGGGAAACGAAAAAACAGCCTTGGGATCGAATTTTAAAATTTCGGTTTCATGCCACCATTTTGGGTGGGCTTTTCCAAGCAGCGGAAAAAGCCGGGTTCACGAAAGTGGTCCAATTGCGTTCAAAACGCGTTTTGTTAAATTTCCCCATCGGGGGGAAACGAAAAAACAGCCTTGGGATCGAATTTTAAAATTTCGGTTTCATGCCACCATTTTGGGTGGGCTTTTCCAAGCAGCGGAAAAAGCCGGGTTTTACGAAAGTGGTCCAATTGCGTTCAAAACGCGTTTTGTTAAATTTCCCCATCGGGGGGAAACGAAAAAACAGCCTTGGAATCGAATTTTACAATTTCGGTTTCATGCCACCATTTTGGGTGGGCTTTTCCAAGCAGCGGAAAAAGCCGGGTTGACGAAGGTCGTCCAATTGCGTTCAAAACGCGTTTTTTCAACTTTCCCCATCGGGACGAAGCGAAAAAACAGCCTTGGGATCGAATTTTACAATTTCGCTTTCATGCCACCATTTTTGGTGGGCTTTTCCAAGCAGCGGAAAAAGCCGGGTTGACGAAGGTCGTCCAATTGCGTTCAAAACGCGTTTTTTCAACTTTCCCCATAGGGACGAAGCGAAAAAACAGCCTTGGGATCGAATTTTACAATTTCGGTTTCATGCCACCATTTTGGGTGGGCTTTTCCAAGCAGCGGAAAAAGCCGGGTTCACGAAAGTGGTCCAATTGCGTTCAAAACGCGTTTTGTTAAATTTCCCCATCGGGGGGAAACGAAAAAACAGCCTTGGAATCGAATTTTACAATTTCGGTTTCATGCCACCATTTTGGGTGGGCTTTTCCAAGCAGCGGAAAAAGCCGGGTTGACAAAGGTCGTCCAATTGCGTTCAAAACGCGTTTTTTCAACTTTCCCCATCGGGGCGAAGCGAAAAAACAGCCTTGGGATCGAATTTTACAATTTCGGTTTCATGCCACCATTTTGGGTGGGCTTTTCCAAGCAGCGGAAAATGCCGGGTTAACGAAAGTGGTCCAATTGCGTTCAAAACGCGTTTTGTTAAATTTCCCCATCTGGGGGAAACGAAAAAACACCCTTGGGATCGAATTTTAAAATTTCGGTTTCATGCCACCATTTTGGGTGGGCTTTTCCAAGCAGCGGAAAAAGCCGGGTTCACGAAAGTGGTCCAATTGCGTTCAAAACGCGTTTTGTTAAATTTCCCCATCGGGGGGAAACGAAAAAACAGCCTTGGAATCGAATTTTACAATTTCGGTTTCATGCCACCATTTTGGGTGGGCTTTTCCAAGCAGCGGAAAAAGCCGGGTTGACGAAGGTCGTCCAATTGCGTTCAAAACGCGTTTTTTCAACTTTCCCCATCGGGGCGAAGCGAAAAAACAGCCTTGGGATCGAATTTTACAATTTCGGTTTCATGCCACCATTTTGGGTGGGCTTTTCCAAGCAGCGGAAAAAGCCGGGTTGACGAAGGTCGTCCAATTGCGTTCAAAACGCGTTTTTTCAACTTTCCCCATCGGGGCGAAGCGAAAAAACAGCCTTGGGATCGAATTTTACAATTTCGGTTTCATGCCACCATTTTGGGTGGGCTTTTCCAAGCAGCGGAAAAAGCCGGGTTGACGAAGGTCGTCCAATTGCGTTCAAAACGCGTTTTGTTAAATTTCCCCATCGGGGGGAAACGAAAAAAAAACCTTGGGATCGAATTTTACAATTTCGGTTTCATGCCACCATTTTGGGTGGGCTTTTCCAAGCAGCGGAAAAAGCCGGGTTGACGAAGGTCGTCCAATTGCGTTCAAAACGCGTTTTTTCAACTTTCCCCATCGGGGCGAAGCGAAAAAACAGCCTTGGGATCGAATTTTACAATTTCGGTTTCATGCCACCATTTTGGGTGGGCTTTTCCAAGCAGCGGAAAAAGCCGGGTTCACGAAGGTCGTCCAATTGCGTTAAAAACGCGTTTTTTCAGCTTTCCCCATCGGGGCGAATCGAAAAAACAGCCTTGGGATCGAATTTTACAATTTCGCTTTCATGCCACCATTTTGGGTGGGCTTTTCCAAGCAGCGGAAAAAGCCGGGTTCACGAAAGTGGTCCAATTGCGTTCGAAACGCATTTTGTTAAATTTCCCCATCGTGGGGAAACGAAAAAACACCCTTGGGATCGAATTTTAAAATTTCGGTTTCATGCCACCATTTTGGGTGGGCTTTTCCAAGCAGCGGAAAAAGCCGGGTTGACGAAGGTCGTCCAATTGCGTTAAAAACGCGTTTTTTCAGCTTTCCCCATCGGGGCGAATCGAAAAAACAGCCTTGGGATCGAATTTTACAATTTCGCTTTCATGCCACCATTTTTGGTGGGCTTTTCCAAGCAGCGGAAAAAGCCGGGTTGACGAAGGTCATCCAATTGCGTTCAAAACGCGTTTTTTCAACTTTCCCCATCGGGACGAAGCGAAAAAACAGCCTTGGGATCGAATTTTACAATTTCGGTTTCATGCCACCATTTTGGGTGGGCTTTTCCAAGCAGCGGAAAAAGCCGGGTTGACGAAGGTCGTCCAATTGCGTTCAAAACGCCTTTTTTTTTAACTTTCCCCATCGGGGCGAAGCGAAAAAACAGCCTTGGGATCGAATTTTACAATTTCGGTTTCATGCCACCATTTTGGGTGGGCTTTTCCAAGCAGCGGAAAAAGCCGGCTTCACGAAAGTGGTCCAATTGCGTTCGAAACGCATTTTGTTAAATTTCCCCATCGTGGGGAAACGAAAAAACACCCTTGGGATCGAATTTTAAAATTTCGGTTTCATGCCACCATTTTGGGTGGGCTTTTCCAAGCAGCGGAAAAAGCCGGGTTGACGAAGGTCGTCCAATTGCGTTCAAAACGCGTTTTTTCAACTTTCCCCATCGGGACGAAGCGAAAAAACAGCCTTGGGATCGAATTTTACAATTTCGGTTTCATGCCACCATTTTGGGTGGGCTTTTCCAAGCAGCGGAAAAAGCCGGGTTGACGAAGGTCGTCCAATTGCGTTCAAAACGCGTTTTTTCAACTTTCCCCATCGGGGCGAAGCGAAAAAACAGCCTTGGGATCGAATTTTACAATTTCGGTTTCATGCCACCATTTTGGGTGGGCTTTTCCAAGCAGCGGAAAAAGCCGGGTTAACGAAAGTGGTCCAATTGCGTTCAAAACGCGTTTTGTTAAATTTCCCCATCTGGGGGAAACGAAAAAACACCCTTGGGATCAAATTTTAAAATTTCGGTTTCATGCCACCATTTTGGGTGGGATTTTCCAAGCAGCGGAAAAAGCCGGGTTCACGAAAGTGGTCCAATTGCGTTCAAAACGCGTTTTGTTAAATTTCCCCATCGGGGGGAAACGAAAAAACAGCCTTGGAATCGAATTTTACAATTTCGGTTTCATGCCACCATTTTGGGTGGGCTTTTCCAAGCAGCGGAAAAAGCCGGGTTGACGAAGGTCGTCCAATTGCGTTCAAAACGCGTTTTTTCAACTTTCCCCATCGGGGCGAAGCGAAAAAACAGCCTTGGGATCGAATTTTACAATTTCGGTTTCATGCCACCATTTTGGGTGGGCTTTTCCAAGCAGCGGAAAAAGCCGGGTTGACGAAGGTCGTCCAATTGCGTTAAAAACGCGTTTTTTCAGCTTTCCCCATCGGGGCGAAGCGAAAAAACAGCCTTGGGATCGAATTTTACATATTCGCTTTCATGCCATCATTTTTGGTGGGCTTTTCCAAGCAGCGGAAAAAGCCGGGTTGACGAAGGTCATCCAATTGCGTTCAAAACGCGTTTTTTCAACTTTCCCCATCGGGACGAAGCGAAAAAACAGCCTTGGGATCGAATTTTACAATTTCGGTTTCATGCCACCATTTTGGGTGGGCTTTTCCAAGCAGCGGAAAAAGCCGGGTTGACGAAGGTCGTCCAATTGCGTTAAAAACGCGTTTTTTCAGCTTTCCCCATCGGGGCGAATCGAAAAAACAGCCTTGGGATCGAATTTTACAATTTCGCTTTCATGCCACCATTTTTGGTGGGCTTTTCCAAGCAGCGGAAAAAGCCGGGTTGACGAAGGTCGTCCAATTGCGTTCAAAACGCGTTTTTTCAACTTTTCCCAACGGGACGAAGCGAAAAAACAGCCTTGGGATCGAATTTTACAATTTCGGTTTCATGCCACCATTTTGGGTGGGCTTTTCCAAGCAGCGGAAAAAGCCGGGTTGACGAAGGTCGTCCAATTGCGTTCAAAACGCGTTTTGTTAAATTTCCCCATCGGGGGGAAACGAAAAAAAAACCTTGGGATCGAATTTTACAATTTCGGTTTCATGCCACCATTTTGGGTGGGCTTTTCCAAGCAGCGGAAAAAGCCGGGTTGACGAAGGTCGTCCAATTGCGTTCAAAACGCGTTTTGTTAAGTTTTCCTATCGGGGGGAAACGAAAAAACACCCTTGGGAGTGAATTTTAAAATTTCGGTTTCATGCCACCATTTTGGGTGGGCTTTTCCAAGCAGCGGAAAAAGCCGGGTTCACGAAAGTGGTCCAATTGCGTTCAAAATGCGTTTTGTTAAATTTCCCCATCGGGGGGAAACGAAAAAACAGCCTTGGAATCGAATTTTACAATCTCGGTTTCATGCCACCATTTTGGGTGGGCTTTTCCAAGCAGCGGAAAAAGCCGGGTTGACGAAGGTCGTCCAATTGCGTTCAAAACGCGTTTTTTCAACTTTCCCCATCGGGGCGAAGCGAAAAAACAGCCTTGGGATCGAATTTTACAATTTCGGTTTCATGCCACCATTTTGGGTGGGCTTTTCCAAGCAGCGGAAAAAGCCGGGTTGACGAAGGTCGTCCAATTGCGTTAAAAACGCGTTTTTTCAGCTTTCCCCATCGGGGCGAATCGAAAAAACAGCCTTGGGATCGAATTTTACAATTTCGCTTTCATGCCACCATTTTTGGTGGGCTTTTCCAAGCAGCGGAAAAAGCCGGGTTGACGAAGGTCGTCCAATTGCGTTCAAAACGCGTTTTTTCAACTTTCCCCATCGGGGCGAATCGAAAAAACAGCCTTGGGATCGAATTTTACAATTTCGCTTTCGTGCCACCATTTTTGGTGGGCTTTTCCAAGCAGCGGAAAAAGCCGGGTTGACGAAGGTCGTCCAATTGCGTTCAAAACGCGTTTTTTCAACTTTCCCCATCGGGACGAAGCGAAAAAACAGCCTTGGGATCGAATTTTACAATTTCGGTTTCATGCCACCATTTTGGGTGGGCTTTTCCAAGCAGCGGAAAAAGCCGGGTTGACGAAGGTCGTCCAATTGCGTTCAAAACGCGTTTTTTCAACTTTCCCCATCGGGGCGAAGCGAAAAAACAGCCTTGGGATCGAATTTTACAATTTCGGTTTCATGCCACCATTTTGGGTGGGCTTTTCCAAGCAGCGGAAAAAGCCGGGTTGACGAAGGTCGTCCAATTGCGTTCAAAACGCGTTTTTTCAACTTTCCCCATCGGGGCGAAGCGAAAAAACAGCCTTGGGATCGAATTTTACAATTTCGGTTTCATGCCACCATTTTGGGTGGGCTTTTCCAAGCAGCGGAAAAAGCCGGGTTGACGAAGGTCGTCCAATTGCGTTAAAAACGCGTTTTTTCAGCTTTCCCCATGGGGGCGAATCGAAAAAACAGCCTTGGGATCGAATTTTACAATTTCGCTTTCATGCCACCATTTTTGGTGGGCTTTTCCAAGCAGCGGAAAAAGCCGGGTTGACGAAGGTCGTCCAATTGCGTTCAAAACGCGTTTTTTCAACTTTCCCCATCGGGGCGAAGCGAAAAAACAGCCTTGGGATCGAATTTTACAATTTCGGTTTCATGCCACCATTTTGGGTGGGCTTTTCCAAGCAGCGGAAAAAGCCGGGTTGACGAAGGTCGTCCAATTGCGTTCAAAACGCGTTTTTTCAACTTTCCCCATCGGGGCGAAGCGAAAAAACAGCCTTGGGATCGAATTTTACAATTTCGGTTTCATGCCACCATTTTGGGTGGGCTTTTCCAAGCAGCGGAAAAAGCCGGGTTAACGAAAGTTGTCCAATTGCGTTCAAAACGCGTTTTTTTAAATTTCCCCATCTGGGGGAAACGAAAAAACACCCTTGGGATCGAATTTTAAAATTTCGGTTTCATGCCACCATTTTGGGTGGGCTTTTCCAAGCAGCGGAAAAAGCCGGGTTGACGAAGGTCGTCCAATTGCGTTCAAAACGCGTTTTTTCAACTTTCCCCATCGGGGCGAAGCGAAAAAACAGCCTTGGGATCGAATTTTACAATTTCGGTTTCATGCCACCATTTTGGGTGGGCTTTTCCAAGCAGCGGAAAAAGCCGGGTTCACGAAAGTGGTCCAATTGCGTTCAAAACGCGTTTTGTTAAATTTCCCCATCGTGGGGAAACGAAAAAACAGCCTTGGGATCGAATTTTAAAATTTCTGTTTCATGCCACCATTTTGGGTGGGCTTTTCCAAGCAGCGGAAAAAGCCGGGTTGACGAAGGTCGTCCAATTGCGTTCAAAACGCGTTTTTTCAACTTTCCCCATCGGGGCGAAGCGAAAAAACAGCCTTGGGATCGAATTTTACAATTTCGCTTTCATGCCACCATTTTGGGTGGGCTTTTCCAAGCAGCGGAAAAAGCCGGGTTGACGAAGGTCGTCCAATTGCGTTCAAAACGCGTTTTTTCAACTTTCCCCATCGGGGCGAAGCGAAAAAACAGCCTTGGGATCGAATTTTACAATTTCGCTTTCATGCCACCATTTTGGGTGGGCTTTTCCAAGCAGCGGAAAAAGCCGGGTTGACGGAGGTCGTCCAATTGCGTTCAAAACGCGTTTTTTAAACTTTCCCCATCGGGGCGAAGCAAAAAAACAGCCTTGGGATCGAATTTTACAATTTCGGTTTCATGCCACCATTTTGGGTGGGCTTTTCCAAGCAGCGGAAAAAGCCGGGTTCACGAAAGTGGTCCAATTGCGTTCAAAACGCGTTTTGTTAAATTTCCCCATCGTGGGAAAACGAAAAAACAGCCTTGGGATCGAATTTTAAAATTTCTGTTTCATGCCACCATTTTGGGTGGGCTTTTCCAAGCAGCGGAAAAAGCCGGGTTGACGAAGGTCGTCCAATTGCGTTCAAAACGCGTTTTTTCAACTTTCCCCATCGGGGCGAAGCGAAAAAACAGCCTTGGGATCGAATTTTACAATTTCGCTTTCATGCCACCATTTTGGGTGGGCTTTTCCAAGCAGCGGAAAAAGCCGGGTTGACGAAGGTCGTCCAATTGCGTTCAAAACGCGTTTTTTCAACTTTCCCCATCGGGGCGAAGCGAAAAAACAGCCTTGGGATCGAATTTTACAATTTCGCTTTCATGCCACCATTTTGGGTGGGCTTTTCCAAGCAGCGGAAAAAGCCGGGTTGACGAAGGTCGTCCAATTGCGTTCAAAACGCGTTTTTTCAACTTTCCCCATCGGGGCGAAGCGAAAAAACAGCCTTGGGATCGAATTTTACAATTTCGGTTTCATGCCACCATTTTGGGTGGGCTTTTCCAAGCAGCGGAAAAAGCCGGGTTAACGAAAGTGGTCCAATTGCGTTCAAAACGCGTTTTTTTAAATTTCCCCATCTGGGGGAAACGAAAAAACACCCTTGGGATCGAATTTTAAAATTTCGGTTTCATGCCACCATTTTGGGTGGGCTTTTCCAAGCAGCGGAAAAAGCCGGGTTGACGAAGGTCGTCCAATTGCGTTCAAAACGCGTTTTTTCAACTTTCCCCATCGGGGCGAAGCGAAAAAACAGCCTTGGGATCGAATTTTACAATTTCGGTTTCATGCCACCATTTTGGGTGGGCTTTTCCAAGCAGCGGAAAAAGCTGGGTTCACGAAAGTGGTCCAATTGCGTTCAAAACGCGTTTTGTTAAATTTCCCCATCGTGGGGAAACGAAAAAACAGCCTTGGGATCGAATTTTAAAATTTCTGTTTCATGCCACCATTTTGGGTGGGCTTTTCCAAGCAGCGGAAAAAGCCGGGTTGACGAAGGTCGTCCAATTGCGTTCAAAACGCGTTTTTTCAACTTTCCCCATCGGGGCGAAGCGAAAAAACAGCCTTGGGATCGAATTTTACAATTTCGCTTTCATGCCACCATTTTGGGTGGGCTTTTCCAAGCAGCGGAAAAAGCCGGGTTGACGAAGGTCGTCCAATTGCGTTCAAAACGCGTTTTTTCAACTTTCCCCATCGGGGCGAAGCGAAAAAACAGCCTTGGGATCGAATTTTACAATTTCGCTTTCATGCCACCATTTTGGGTGGGCTTTTCCAAGCAGCGGAAAAAGCCGGGTTGACGGAGGTCGTCCAATTGCGTTCAAAACGCGTTTTTTCAACTTTCCCCATCGGGGCGAAGCAAAAAAACAGCCTTGGGATCGAATTTTACAATTTCGGTTTCATGCCACCATTTTGGGTGGGCTTTTCCAAGCAGCGGAAAAAGCCGGGTTCACGAAAGTGGTCCAATTGCGTTCAAAACGCGTTTTGTTAAATTTCCCCATCGTGGGAAAACGAAAAAACAGCCTTGGGATCGAATTTTAAAATTTCTGTTTCATGCCACCATTTTGGGTGGGCTTTTCCAAGCAGCGGAAAAAGCCGGGTTGACGAAGGTCGTCCAATTGCGTTCAAAACGCGTTTTTTCAACTTCCCCCATCGGGGCGAAGCGAAAAAACAGCCTTGGGATCGAATTTTACAATTTCGCTTTCATGCCACCATTTTGGGTGGGCTTTTCCAAGCAGCGGAAAAAGCCGGGTTGACGAAGGTCGTCCAATTGCGTTCAAAACGCGTTTTTTCAACTTTCCCCATCGGGGCGAAGCGAAAAAACAGCCTTGGGATCGAATTTTACAATTTCGCTTTCATGCCACCATTTTGGGTGGGCTTTTCCAAGCAGCGGAAAAAGCCGGGTTGACGAAGGTCGTCCAATTGCGTTCAAAACGCGTTTTTTCAACTTTCCCCATCGGGGCGAGGCGAAAAAACAGCCTTGTGATCGAATTTTACAATTTCGGTTTCATGCCACCATTTTGGGTGGGCTTTTCCAAGCAGCGGAAAAAGCCGGGTTAACGAAAGTGGTCCAATTGCGTTCAAAACGCGTTTTGTTAAATTTCCCCATCGTGGGGAAACGAAAAAACAGCCTTGGGATCGAATTTTAAAATTTCTGTTTCATGCCACCATTTTGGGTGGGCTTTTCCAAGCAGCGGAAAAAGCCGGGTTGACGAAGGTCGTCCACTTGCGTTCAAAACGCGTTTTTTCAACTTTCCCCATCGGGGCGAAGCGAAAAAACAGCCTTGGGATCGAATTTTACAATTTCGGTTTCATGCCACCATTTTGGGTGGGCTTTTCCAAGCAGCAGAAAAAGCCGGGTTCACGAAAGTGGTCCAATTGCGTTCAAAACGCGTTTTGTTAAATTTCCCCATCGTGGGGAAACGAAAAAACAGCCTTGGGATCGAATTTTAAAATTTCGGTTTCATGCCACCATTTTGGGTGGGCTTTTCCAAGCAGCGGAAAAAGCCGGGTTGACGAAGGTCGTCCAATTGCGTTCAAAACGCGTTTTTTCAACTTTCCCCATCGGGGCGAGGCGAAAAAACAGCCTTGTGATCGAATTTTACAATTTCGGTTTCATGCCACCATTTTGGGTGGGCTTTTCCAAGCAGCGGAAAAAGCCGGGTTGACGGAGGTCGTCCAATTGCGTTCAAAACGCGTTTTTTCAACTTTCCCCATCGGGGCGAAGCAAAAAAACAGCCTTGGGATCGAATTTTACAATTTCGGTTTCATGCCACCATTTTGGGTGGGCTTTTCCAAGCAGCGGAAAAAGCCGGGTTCACGAAAGTGGTCCAATTGCGTTCAAAACGCGTTTTGTTAAATTTCCCCATCGTGGGAAAACGAAAAAACAGCCTTGGGATGGAATTTTAAAATTTCTGTTTCATGCCACCATTTTGGGTGGGCTTTTCCAAGCAGCGGAAAAAGCCGGGTTGACGAAGGTCGTCCAATTGCGTTCAAAACGCGTTTTTTCAACTTTCCCCATCGGGGCGAAGCGAAAAAACAGCCTTGGGATCGAATTTTACAATTTCGGTTTCATGCCACCATTTTGGGTGGGCTTTTCCAAGCAGCGGAAAAAGCCGGGTTCACGAAAGTGGTCCAATTGCGTTCAAAACGCGTTTAGTTAAATTTCCCCATCGTGGGGAAACGAAAAAACAGCCTTGGGATCGAATTTTAAAATTTCTGTTTCATGCCACCATTTTGGGTGGGCTTTTCCAAGCAGCGGAAAAAGCCGGGTTGACGAAGGTCGTCCAATTGCGTTCAAAACGCGTTTTTTCAACTTTCCCCATCGGGGCGAAGCGAAAAAACAGCCTTGGGATCGAATTTTACAATTTCGCTTTCATGCCACCATTTTGGGTGGGCTTTTCCAAGCAGCGGAAAAAGCCGGGTTGACGAAGGTCGTCCAATTGCGTTCAAAACGCGTTTTTTCAACTTTCCCCATCGGGGCGAGGCGAAAAAACAGCCTTGTGATCGAATTTTACAATTTCGGTTTCATGCCACCATTTTGGGTGGGCTTTTCCAAGCAGCGGAAAAAGCCGGGTTCACGAAAGTGGTCCAATTGCGTTCAAAACGCGTTTTGTTAAATTTCCCCATCGTGGGGAAACGAAAAAACACCCTTAGGATCGAATTTTAAAATTTCGGTTTCATGCCACCATTTTGGGTGGGCTTTTCCAAGCAGCGGAAAAAGCCGGGTTGACGAAGGTCGTCCAATTGCGTTCAAAACGCGTTTTTTCAACTTTCCCCATCGGGGCGAAGCGAAAAAACAGCCTTGGGATCGAATTTTACAATTTCGGTTTCATGCCACCATTTTGGGTGGGCTTTTCCAAGCAGCGGAAAAAGCCGGGTTCACGAAAGTGGTCCAATTGCGTTCAAAACGCGTTTTGTTAAATTTCCCCATCGTGGGGAAACGAAAAAACAGCCTTGGGATCGAATTTTAAAATTTCGGTTTCATGCCACCATTTTGGGTGGGCTTTTCCAAGCAGCGGAAAAAGCCGGGTTGACGAAGGTCGTCCAATTGCGTTCAAAACGCGTTTTTTCAACTTTCCCCATCGGGGCGAAGCGAAAAAACAGCCTTGGGATCGAATTTTACAATTTCGCTTTCATGCCACCATTTTGGGTGGGCTTTTCCAAGCAGCGGAAAAAGCCGGGTTGACGAAGGTCGTCCAATTGCGTTCAAAACGCGTTTTTTCAACTTTCCCCATCGGGGCGAAGCGAAAAAACAGCCTTGGGATCGAATTTTACAATTTCGGTTTCATGCCACCATTTTGGGTGGGCTTTTCCAAGCAGCGGAAAAAGCCGGGTTCACGAAAGTGGTCCAATTGCGTTCAAAACGCCTTTTGTTAAATTTCCCCATCGTGGGGAAACGAAAAAACACCCTTGGAATCGAATTTTAAAATTTCGGTTTCATGCCACCATTTTGGGTGGGCTTTTCCAAGCAGCGGAAAAAGCCGGGTTGACGAAGGTCGTCCAATTGCGTTCAAAAGCGTTTTTTCAACTTTCCCCATCGGGGCGAAGCGAAAAAACACCCTTGGGATCGAATTTTACAATTTCGGTTTCAAACCACCATTTTGGGTGGGCTTTTCCAAGCAGCGGAAAAAGCCGGGTTCACGAAAGTGGTCCAATTGCGTTCAAAACGCGTTTTGTTAAATTTCCCCATCGTGGGGAAACGAAAAAACACCCTTGGGATCGAATTTTAAAATTTCTGTTTCATGCCACCATTTTGGGTGGGCTTTTCCAAGCAGCGGAAAAAGCCGGGTTGACGAAGGTCGTCCAATTGCGTTCAAAACGCGTTTTTTCAACTTTCCCCATCGGGGCGAAGCGAAAAAACAGCCTTGGGATCGAATTTTACAATTTCGGTTTCATGCCACCATTTTGGGTGGGCTTTTCCAAGCAGCGGAAAAAGCCGGGTTGACGAAGGTCGTCCAATTTCGTTCAAAACGCGTTTTTTCAACTTTCCCCATCGGGGCGAAGCGAAAAAACAGCCTTGGGATCGAATTTTACAATTTCGGTTTCATGCCACCATTTTGGGTGGGCTTTTCCAAGCAGCGGAAAAAGCCGGGTTGACGAAGGTCGTCCAATTGCGTTCAAAACGCGTTTTTTCAACTTTCCCCATCGGGGCGAAGCGAAAAAACAGCCTTGGGATCGAATTTTACAATTTCGGTTTCATGCCACCATTTTGGGTGGGCTTTTCCAAGCAGCGGAAAAAGCCGGGTTGACGAATGTCGTCCAATTGCGTTCAAAACGCGTTTTTTCAACTTTCCCCATCGGGACGAAGCGAAAAAACAGCCTTGGGATCGAATTTTACAATTTCGGTTTCATGCCACCATTTTGGGTGGGCTTTTCCAAGCAGCGGAAAAAGCCGGGTTCACGAAAGTGGTCCAATTGCGTTCAAAACGCGTTTTGTTAAATTTCCCCATCGTGGGGAAACGAAAAAACAGCCTTGGGATCGAATTTTAAAATTTCGGTTTCATGCCACCATTTTGGGTGGGCTTTTCCAAGCAGCGGAAAAAGCCGGGTTGACGAAGGTCGTCCAATTGCGTTAAAAACGCGTTTTTTCAACTTTCCCCATCGGGGCGAAGCGAAAAAACAGCCTTGGGATCGAATTTTACAATTTCGGTTTCATGCCACCATTTTGGGTGGGCTTTTCCAAGCTGCGGAAAAAGCCGGGTTGACGAAGGTCGTCCAATTGCGTTAAAAACGCGTTTTTTCAACTTTTCCCATCGGGACGAAGCGAAAAAACAGCCTTGGGATCGAATTTTACAATTTCGGTTTCATGCCACCATTTTGGGTGGGCTTTTCCAAGCAGCGGAAAAAGCCGGGTTCACGAAAGTGGTCCAATTGCGTTCAGAACGCGTTTTGTTAAATTTCCCCATCGGGGGGAAACGAAAAAACAGCCTTGAATCGAATTTTACAATTTCGGTTTCATGCCACCATTTTGGGTGGGCTTTTCCAAGCAGCGGAAAAAGCCGGGTTGACGAAAGTCGTCCAATTGCGTTCAAAACGCGTTTTTTCAACTTTCCCCATCGGGGCGAAGCGAAAAAACAGCCTTGGGATCGAATTTTACAATTTCGGTTTCATGCCACCATTTTGGGTGGGCTTTTCCAAGCAGCGGAAAAAGCCGGGTTGACGAAGGTCGTCCAATTGCGTTCAAAACGCGTTTTGTTAAATTTCCCCATCGGGGGGAAACGAAAAAACAGCCTTGGGATCGAATTTTAAAATTTCGGTTTCATGCCACCATTTTGGGTGGGCTTTTCCAAGCAGCGGAAAAAGCCGGGTTCACGAAAGTGGTCCAATTGCGTTCAAAACGCGTTTTGTTAAATTTCCCCATCGGGGGGAAACGAAAAAACAGCCTTGGGATCGAATTTTAAAATTTCGGTTTCATGTCACCATTTTGGGTGGGCTTTTCCAAGCAGCGGAAAAAGCCGGGTTTTACGAAAGTGGTCCAATTGCGTTCAAAACGCGTTTTGTTAAATTTCCCCATCGGGGGGAAACGAAAAAACAGCCTTGGAATCGAATTTTACAATTTCGGTTTCATGCCACCATTTTGGGTGGGCTTTTCCAAGCAGCGGAAAAAGCCGGGTTGACGAAGGTCGTCCAATTGCGTTCAAAACGCGTTTTTTCAACTTTCCCCATCGGGACGAAGCGAAAAAACAGCCTTGGGATCGAATTTTACAATTTCGCTTTCATGCCACCATTTTTGGTGGGCTTTTCCAAGCAGCGGAAAAAGCCGGGTTGACGAAGGTCGTCCAATTGCGTTCAAAACGCGTTTTTTCAACTTTCCCCATAGGGACGAAGCGAAAAAACAGCCTTGGGATCGAATTTTACAATTTCGGTTTCATGCCACCATTTTGGGTGGGCTTTTCCAAGCAGCGGAAAAAGCCGGGTTCACGAAAGTGGTCCAATTGCGTTCAAAACGCATTTTGTTAAATTTCCCCATCGTGGGGAAACGAAAAAACAGCCTTGGGATCGAATTTTAAAATTTCGGTTTCATGCCACCATTTTGGGTGGGCTTTTCCAAGCAGCGGAAAAAGCCGGGTTGACGAAGGTCGTCCAATTGCGTTAAAAACGCGTTTTTTCAGCTTTCCCCATCGGGGCGAAGCGAAAAAACAGCCTTGGGATCGAATTTTACAATTTCGGTTTCATGCCACCATTTTGGGTGGGCTTTTCCAAGCAGCGGAAAAAGCCGGGTTCACGAAAGTGGTCCAATTGCGTTCGAAACGCATTTTGTTAAATTTCCCTTTCGTGGGGAAACGAAAAAACACCCTTGGGATCGAATTTTACAATTTCGGTTTCATGCCACCATTTTGGGTGGGCTTTTCCAAGCAGCGGAAAAAGCCGGGTTGACGAAGGTCGTCCAATTGCGTTAAAAACGCGTTTTTTCAGCTTTCCCCATCGGGGCGAAGCGAAAAAACAGCCTTGGGATCGAATTTTACAATTTCGCTTTTATGCCACCATTTTTGGTGGGCTTTTCCAAGCAGCCGAAAAAGCCGGGTTGACGAAGGTCGTCCAATTGCGTTCAAAACGCGTTTTTTCAACTTTCCCCATCGGGACGAAGCGAAAAAACAGCCTTGGGATCGAATTTTACAATTTCGGTTTCATGCCAGCATTTTGGGTGGGCTTTTCCAAGCAGCGGAAAAAGCCGGGTTCACGAAAGTGGTCCAATTGCGTTCAAAACGCATTTTGTTAAATTTCCCAATCGTGGGGAAACGAAAAAACAGCCTTGGGATCGAATTTTAAAATTTCGGTTTCATGCCACCATTTTGGGTGGGCTTTTCCAAGCAGCCGAAAAAGCCGGGTTGACGAAGGTCGTCCAATTGCGTTAAAAACGCGTTTTTTCAGCTTTCCCCATCGGGGCGAAGCGAAAAAACAGCCTTGGGATCGAATTTTACAATTTCGGTTTCATGCCACCATTTTGGGTGGGCTTTTCCAAGCAGCGGAAAAAGCCGGGTTCACGAAAGTGGTCCAATTGCGTTCGAAACGCATTTTGTTAAATTTCCCTTTCGTGGGGAAACGAAAAAACACCCTTGGGATCGAATTTTACAATTTCGGTTTCATGCCACCATTTTGGGTGGGCTTTTCCAAGCAGCGGAAAAAGCCGGGTTGACGAAGGTCGTCCAATTGCGTTAAAAACGCGTTTTTTCAGCTTTCCCCATCGGGGCGAAGCGAAAAAACAGCCTTGGGATCGAATTTTACAATTTCGCTTTTATGCCACCATTTTTGGTGGGCTTTTCCAAGCAGCCGAAAAAGCCGGGTTGACGAAGGTCGTCCAATTGCGTTCAAAACGCGTTTTTTCAACTTTCCCCATCGGGACGAAGCGAAAAAACAGCCTTGGGATCGAATTTTACAATTTCGGTTTCATGCCACCATTTTGGGTGGGCTTTTCCAAGCAGCGGAAAAAGCCGGGTTCACGAAAGTGGTCCAATTGCGTTCAAAACGCATTTTGTTAAATTTCCCAATCGTGGGGAAACGAAAAAACAGCCTTGGGATCGAATTTTAAAATTTCGGTTTCATGCCACCATTTTGGGTGGGCTTTTCCAAGCAGCGGAAAAAGCCGGGTTGACGAAGGTCGTCCAATTGCGTTCAAAACGCGTTTTTTCAACTTTCCCCATCGGGTTGAAGCGAAAAAACAGCCTTGGGATCGAATTTTACAATTTCGGTTTCATGCCACCATTTTGGGTGGGCTTTTCCAAGCAGCGGAAAAAGCCGGGTTGACGAAGGTCGTCCAATTGCGTTCAAAACGCGTTTTGTTAAATTTCCCCATCGGGGGGAAACGAAAAAACACCCTTGGGATCGAATTTTAAAATTTCGGTTTCATGCCACCATTTTGGGTGGGCTTTTCCAAGCAGCGGAAAAAGCCGGGTTCACGAAAGTGGTCCAATTGCGTTCAAAACGCGTTTTGTTAAATTTCCCCATCGGGGGGAAACGAAAAAACAGCCTTGGAATCGAATTTTACAATTTCGGTTTCATGCCACCTTTTTGGGTGGGCTTTTCCAAGCAGCGTAAAAAGCCGGGTTGACGAAGGTCGTCCAATTGCGTTCAAAACGCGTTTTTTCAACTTTCCCCATCGGGGCGAAGCGAAAAAACAGCCTTGGGATCGAATTTTACAATTTCGGTTTCATGCCACCATTTTGGGTGGGCTTTTCCAAGCAGCGGAAAAAGCCGGGTTGACGAAGGTCGTCCAATTGCATTCAAAACGCGTTTTGTTAAATTTCCCCATCGGGGGGAAACGAAAAAACACCCTTGGGATCGAATTTTAAAATTTCGGTTTCATGCCACCATTTTGGGTGGGCTTTTCCAAGCAGCGGAAAAAGCCGGGTTCACGAAAGTGGTCCAATTGCGTTCAAAACGCGTTTTGTTAAATTTCCCCATCGGGGGGAAACGAAAAAACAGCCTTGGAATCGAATTTTACAATTTCGGTTTCATGCCACCTTTTTGGGTGGGCTTTTCCAAGCAGCGTAAAAAGCCGGGTTGACGAAGGTCGTCCAATTGCGTTCAAAACGCGTTTTTTCAACTTTCCCCATCGGGGCGAAGCGAAAAAACAGCCTTGGGATCGAATTTTACAATTTCGGTTTCATGCCACCATTTTGGGTGGGCTTTTCCAAGCAGCGGAAAAAGCCGGGTTGACGAAGGTCGTCCAATTGCGTTAAAAATGCGTTTTTTCAGCTTTCCCCATCGGGGCGAATCGAAAAAACAGCCTTGGAATCGAATTTTACAATTTCGGTTTCATGCCACCTTTTTGGGTGGGCTTTTCCAAGCAGCGTAAAAAGCCGGGTTGACGAAGGTCGTCCAATTGCGTTCAAAACGCGTTTTTTCAACTTTCCCCATCGGGGCGAAGCGAAAAAACAGCCTTGGGATCGAATTTTACAATTTCGGTTTCATGCCACCATTTTGGGTGGGCTTTTCCAAGCAGCGGAAAAAGCCGGGTTGACGAAGGTCGTCCAATTGCGTTAAAAATGCGTTTTTTCAGCTTTCCCCATCGGGGCGAATCGAAAAAACAGCCTTGGGATCGAATTTTACAATTTCGCTTTCATGCCACCATTTTTGGTGGGCTTTTCCAAGCAGCGGAAAAAGCCGGGTTGACGAAGGTCGTCCAATTGCGTTCAAAACGCGTTTTTTCAACTTTCCCCATCGGGACGAAGCGAAAAAACAGCCTTGGGATCGAATTTTACAATTTCGGTTTCATGCCACCATTTTGGGTGGGCTTTTCCAAGCAGCGGAAAAAGCCGGGTTGACGAAGGTCGTCCAATTGCGTTCAAAACGCGTTTTTTCAACTTTCCCCGTCGGGGCGAAGCGAAAAAACAGCCTTGGGATCGAATTTTACAATTTCGGTTTCATGCCACCATTTTGGGTGGGCTTTTCCAAGCAGCGGAAAAAGCCGGGTTGACGAAGGTCGTCCAATTGCGTTCAAAACGCGTTTTTTCAACTTTCCCCATCGGGGCGAAGCGAAAAAACAGCCTTGGGATCGAATTTTACAATTTCGGTTTCATGCCACCATTTTAGGTGGGCTTTTCCAAGCAGCGGAAAAAGCCGGGTTAACGAAAGTGGTCCAATTGCGTTCAAAACGCGTTTTGTTAAATTTCCCCATCTGGGGGAAACGAAAAAACACCCTTGGGATCGAATTTTAAAATTTCGGTTTCATGCCACCATTTTGGGTGGGCTTTTCCAAGCAGCGGAAAAAGCCGGGTTCACGAAAGTGGTCCAATTGCGTTCAAAACGCGTTTTGTTAAATTTCCCCATCGGGGGGAAACGAAAAAACAGCCTTGGAATCGAATTTTACAATTTCGGTTTCATGCCACCATTTTGGGTGTGCTTTTCCAAGCAGCGGAAAAAGCCGGGTTGACGAAGGTCGTCCAATTGCGTTCAAAACGCGTTTTTTCAACTTTCCCCATCGGGGCGAAGCGAAAAAACAGCCTTGGGATCGAATTTTACAATTTCGGTTTCATGCCACCATTTTGGGTGGGCTTTTCCAAGCAGCGGAAAATGCCGGGTTAACGAAAGTGGTCCAATTGCGTTCAAAACGCGTTTTGTTAAATTTCCCCATCTGGGGGAAACGAAAAAACACCCTTGGGATCGAATTTTAAAATTTCGGTTTCATGCCACCATTTTGGGTGGGCTTTTCCAAGCAGCGGAAAAAGCCGGGTTCACGAAAGTGGTCCAATTGCGTTCAAAACGCGTTTTGTTAAATTTCCCCATCGGGGGGAAACGAAAAAACAGCCTTGGAATCGAATTTTACAATTTCGGTTTCATGCCACCATTTTGGGTGGGCTTTTCCAAGCAGCGGAAAAAGCCGGGTTGACGAAGGTCGTCCAATTGCGTTCAAAACGCGTTTTTTCAACTTTCCCCATCGGGGCGAAGCGAAAAAACAGCCTTGGGATCGAATTTTACAATTTCGGTTTCATGCCACCATTTTGGGTGGGCTTTTCCAAGCAGCGGAAAAAGCCGGGTTGACGAAGGTCGTCCAATTGCGTTCAAAACGCGTTTTTTCAACTTTCCCCATCGGGGCGAAGCGAAAAAACAGCCTTGGGATCGAATTTTACAATTTCGGTTTCATGCCACCATTTTGGGTGGGCTTTTCCAAGCAGCGGAAAAAGCCGGGTTGACGAAGGTCGTCCAATTGCGTTCAAAACGCGTTTTGTTAAATTTCCCCATCGGGGGGAAACGAAAAAAAAACCTTGGGATCGAATTTTACAATTTCGGTTTCATGCCACCATTTTGGGTGGGCTTTTCCAAGCAGCGGAAAAAGCCGGGTTGACGAAGGTCGTCCAATTGCGTTCAAAACGCGTTTTTTCAACTTTCCCCATCGGGGCGAAGCGAAAAAACAGCCTTGGGATCGAATTTTACAATTTCGCTTTCATGCCACCATTTTGGGTGGGCTTTTCCAAGCAGCGGAAAAAGCCGGGTTGACGAAGGTCGTCCAATTGCGTTAAAAACGCGTTTTTTCAGCTTTCCCCATCGGGGCGAATCGAAAAAACAGCCTTGGGATCGAATTTTACAATTTCGCTTTCATGCCACCATTTTGGGTGGGCTTTTCCAAGCAGCGGAAAAAGCCGGGTTCACGAAAGTGGTCCAATTGCGTTCGAAACGCATTTTGTTAAATTTCCCCATCGTGGGGAAACGAAAAAACACCCTTGGGATCGAATTTTAAAATTTCGGTTTCATGCCACCATTTTGGGTGGGCTTTTCCAAGCAGCGGAAAAAGCCGGGTTGACGAAGGTCGTCCAATTGCGTTGAAAACGCGTTTTTTCAGCTTTCCCCATCGGGGCGAATCGAAAAAACAGCCTTGGGATCGAATTTTACAATTTCGCTTTCATGCCACCATTTTTGGTGGGCTTTCCCAAGCAGCGGAAAAAGCCGGGTTGACGAAGGTCATCCAATTGCGTTCAAAACGCGTTTTTTCAACTTTCCCCATCGGGACGAAGCGAAAAAACAGCCTTGGGATCGAATTTTACAATTTCGGTTTCATGCCACCATTTTGGGTGGGCTTTTCCAAGCAGCGGAAAAAGCCGGGTTGACGAAGGTCGTCCAATTGCGTTAAAAACGCGTTTTTTCAGCTTTCCCCATCGGGGCGAAGCGAAAAAACAGCCTTGGGATCGAATTTTACAATTTCGCTTTCATGCCACCATTTTTGGTGGGCTTTTCCAAGCAGCGGAAAAAGCCGGGTTGACGAAGGTCATCCAATTGCGTTCAAAACGCGTTTTTTCAACTTTCCCCATCGGGACGAAGCGAAAAAACAGCCTTGGGATCGAATTTTACAATTTCGGTTTCATGCCACCATTTTGGGTGGGCTTTTCCAAGCAGCGGAAAAAGCCGGGTTGACGAAGGTCGTCCAATTGCGTTCAAAACGCGTTTTTTCAACTTTCCCCATCGGGACGAAGCGAAAAAACAGCCTTGGGATCGAATTTTACAATTTCGGTTTCATGCCACCATTTTGGGTGGGCTTTTCCAAGCAGCGGAAAAAGCCGGGTTGACGAAGGTCGTCCAATTGCGTTCAAAACGCGTTTTTTCAACTTTCCCCATCGGGGCGAAGCGAAAAAACAGCCTTGGGATCGAATTTTACAATTTCGGTTTCATGCCACCATTTTGGGTGGGCTTTTCCAAGCAGCGGAAAAAGCCGGGTTGACGAAGGTCGTCCAATTGCGTTAAAAACGCGTTTTTTCAGCTTTCCCCATCGGGGCGAAGCGAAAAAACAGCCTTGGGATCGAATTTTACATATTCGCTTTCATGCCACCATTTTTGGTGGGCTTTTCCAAGCAGCGGAAAAAGCCGGGTTGACGAAGGTAATCCAATTGCGTTCAAAACGCGTTTTTTCAACTTTCCCCATCGGGACGAAGCGAAAAAACAGCCTTGGATCGAATTTTACAATTTCGGTTTCATGCCACCATTTTGGGTGGGCTTTTCCAAGCAGCGGAAAAAGCCGGGTTGACGAAGGTCGTCCAATTGCGTTCAAAACGCGTTTTTTCAACTTTCCCCATCGGGGCGAAGCGAAAAAACAGCCTTGGGATCGAATTTTACAATTTCGCTTTCATGCCACCATTTTGGGTGGGCTTTTCCAAGCAGCGGAAAAAGCCGGGTTGACGAAGGTCGTCCAATTGCGTTAAAAACGCGTTTTTTCAGCTTTCCCCATCGGGGCGAATCGAAAAAACAGCCTTGGGATCGAATTTTACAATTTCGCTTTCATGCCACCATTTTTGGTAGGCTTTTCCAAGCAGCGGAAAAAGCCGGGTTGACGAAGGTCGTCCAATTGCGTTCAAAACGCGTTTTTTCAACTTTCCCCATCGGGGCGAAGCGAAAAAACAGCCTTGGGATCGAATTTTACAATTTCGCTTTCATGCCACCATTTTGGGTGGGCTTTTCCAAGCAGCGGAAAAAGCCGGGTTGACGAAGGTCGTCCAATTGCGTTAAAAACGCGTTTTTTCAGCTTTCCCCATCGGGGCGAATCGAAAAAACAGCCTTGGGATCGAATTTTACAATTTCGCTTTCATGCCACCATTTTTGGTAGGCTTTTCCAAGCAGCGGAAAAAGCCGGGTTGACGAAGGTCGTCCAATTGCGTTCAAAACGCGTTTTTTCAACTTTCCCCATCGGGGCGAAGCGAAAAAACAGCCGTGGGATCGAATTTTACAATTTCAGTTTCATGCCACCATTTTGGGTGGGCTTTTCCAAGCAGCGGAAAAAGCCGGGTTGACGAAGGTCGTCCAATTGCGTTCAAAACGCGTTTTTTCAGCTTTCCCCATCGGGGCGAATCGAAAAAACAGCCTTGGGATCGAATTTTACAATTTCGCTTTCATGCCACCATTTTGGGTGGGCTTTTCCAAGCAGCGGAAAAAGCCGGGTTGACGAAGGTCGTCCAATTGCGTTCAAAACGCGTTTTTTCAACTTTCCCCATCGGGACGAAGCGAAAAAACAGCCTTGGGATCCAATTTTACAATTTCGGTTTCATGCCACCATTTTGGGTGGGCTTTTTCAAGCAGCGGAAAAAGCCGGGTTGACGAAGGTCGTCCAATTGCGTTCAAAACGCGTTTTTTCAACTTTCCCCATCGGGGCGAAGCGAAAAAACAGCCTTGGGATCGAATTTTACAATTTCGGTTTCATGCCACCATTTTGGGTGGGCTTTTCCAAGCAGCGGAAAAAGCCGGGTTGACGAAGGTCGTCCAATTGCGTTAAAAACGCGTTTTTTCAGCTTTCCCCATCGGGGCGAATCGAAAAAACAGCCTTGGGATCGAATTTTACAATTTCAGTTTCATGCCACCATTTTGGGTGGGCTTTTCCAAGCAGCGGAAAAAGCCGGGTTGACGAAGGTCGTCCAATTGCGTTCAAAACGCGTTTTTTCAGCTTTCCCCATCGGGGCGAAGCGAAAAAACAGCCTTGGGATCGAATTTTACAATTTCGCTTTCATGCCACCATTTTGGGTGGGCTTTTCCAAGCAGCGGAAAAAGCCGGGTTGACGAAGGTCGTCCAATTGCGTTCAAAACGCGTTTTTTCAACTTTCCCCATCGGGACGAAGCGAAAAAACAGCCTTGGGATCCAATTTTACAATTTCGGTTTCATGCCACCATTTTGGGTGGGCTTTTCCAAGCAGCGGAAAAAGCCGGGTTGACGAAGGTCGTCCAATTGCGTTAAAAACGCGTTTTTTCAGCTTTCCCCATCGGGGCGAATCGAAAAAACAGCCTTGGGATCGAATTTTACAATTTCGCTTTCATGCCACCATTTTTGGTGGGCTTTTCCAAGCAGCGGAAAAAGCCGGGTTGACGAAGGTCGTCCAATTGCGTTCAAAACGCGTTTTTTCAACTTTCCCCATCGGGGCGAATCGAAAAAACAGCCTTGGGATCGAATTTTACAATTTCGCTTTCATGCCACCATTTTTGGTGGGCTTTTCCAAGCAGCGGAAAAAGCCGGGTTGACGAAGGTCGTCCAATTGCGTTCAAAACGCGTTTTTTCAACTTTCCCCATCGGGACGAAGCGAAAAAACAGCCTTGGGATCGAATTTTACAATTTCGGTTTCATGCCACCATTTTGGGTGGGCTTTTCCAAGCAGCGGAAAAAGCCGGGTTGACGAAGGTCGTCCAATTGCGTTCAAAACGCGTTTTTTCAACTTTCCCCATCGGGGCGAAGCGAAAAAACAGCCTTGGGATCGAATTTTACAATTTCGCTTTCATGCCACCATTTTGGGTGGGCTTTTCCAAGCAGCGGAAAAAGCCGGGTTGACGAAGGTCGTCCAATTGCGTTCAAAACGCGTTTTTTCAACTTTCCCCATCGGGGCGAAGCGAAAAAACAGCCTTGGGATCGAATTTTACAATTTCGCTTTCATGCCACCATTTTGGGTGGGCTTTTCCAAGCAGCGGAAAAAGCCGGGTTGACGAAGGTCGTCCAATTGCGTTAAAAACGCGTTTTTTCAGCTTTCCCCATCGGGGCGAATCGAAAAAACAGCCTTGGGATCGAATTTTACAATTTCGCTTTCATGCCACCATTTTTGGTAGGCTTTTCCAAGCAGCGGAAAAAGCCGGGTTGACGAAGGTCGTCCAATTGCGTTCAAAACGCGTTTTTTCAACTTTCCCCATCGGGGCGAAGCGAAAAAACAGCCTTGGGATCGAATTTTACAATTTCGCTTTCATGCCACCATTTTGGGTGGGCTTTTCCAAGCAGCGGAAAAAGCCGGGTTGACGAAGGTCGTCCAATTGCGTTCAAAACGCGTTTTTTCAACTTTCCCCATCGGGGCGAAGCGAAAAAACAGCCTTGGGATCGAATTTTACAATTTCGCTTTCATGCCACCATTTTGGGTGGGCTTTTCCAAGCAGCGGAAAAAGCCGGGTTGACGAAGGTCGTCCAATTGCGTTCAAAACGCGTTTTTTCAACTTTCCCCATCGGGGCGAAGCGAAAAAACAGCCTTGGGATCGAATTTTACAATTTCGCTTTCATGCCACCATTTTGGGTGGGCTTTTCCAAGCAGCGGAAAAAGCCGGGTTGACGAAGGTCGTCCAATTGCGTTAAAAACGCGTTTTTTCAGCTTTCCCCATCGGGGCGAATCGAAAAAACAGCCTTGGGATCGAATTTTACAATTTCGCTTTCATGCCACCATTTTTGGTAGGCTTTTCCAAGCAGCGGAAAAAGCCGGGTTGACGAAGGTCGTCCAATTGCGTTCAAAACGCGTTTTTTCAACTTTCCCCATCGGGGCGAAGCGAAAAAACAGCCTTGGGATCGAATTTTACAATTTCGCTTTCATGCCACCATTTTGGGTGGGCTTTTCCAAGCAGCGGAAAAAGCCGGGTTGACGAAGGTCGTCCAATTGCGTTAAAAACGCGTTTTTTCAGCTTTCCCCATCGGGGCGAATCGAAAAAACAGCCTTGGGATCGAATTTTACAATTTCGCTTTCATGCCACCATTTTTGGTAGGCTTTTCCAAGCAGCGGAAAAAGCCGGGTTGACGAAGGTCGTCCAATTGCGTTCAAAACGCGTTTTTTCAACTTTCCCCATCGGGGCGAAGCGAAAAAACAGCCGTGGGATCGAATTTTACAATTTCAGTTTCATGCCACCATTTTGGGTGGGCTTTTCCAAGCAGCGGAAAAAGCCGGGTTGACGAAGGTCGTCCAATTGCGTTCAAAACGCGTTTTTTCAGCTTTCCCCATCGGGGCGAATCGAAAAAACAGCCTTGGGATCGAATTTTACAATTTCGCTTTCATGCCACCATTTTGGGTGGGCTTTTCCAAGCAGCGGAAAAAGCCGGGTTGACGAAGGTCGTCCAATTGCGTTCAAAACGCGTTTTTTCAACTTTCCCCATCGGGACGAAGCGAAAAAACAGCCTTGGGATCCAATTTTACAATTTCGGTTTCATGCCACCATTTTGGGTGGGCTTTTTCAAGCAGCGGAAAAAGCCGGGTTGACGAAGGTCGTCCAATTGCGTTCAAAACGCGTTTTTTCAACTTTCCCCATCGGGGCGAAGCGAAAAAACAGCCTTGGGATCGAATTTTACAATTTCGGTTTCATGCCACCATTTTGGGTGGGCTTTTCCAAGCAGCGGAAAAAGCCGGGTTGACGAAGGTCGTCCAATTGCGTTAAAAACGCGTTTTTTCAGCTTTCCCCATCGGGGCGAATCGAAAAAACAGCCTTGGGATCGAATTTTACAATTTCAGTTTCATGCCACCATTTTGGGTGGGCTTTTCCAAGCAGCGGAAAAAGCCGGGTTGACGAAGGTCGTCCAATTGCGTTCAAAACGCGTTTTTTCAGCTTTCCCCATCGGGGCGAATCGAAAAAACAGCCTTGGGATCGAATTTTACAATTTCGCTTTCATGCCACCATTTTGGGTGGGCTTTTCCAAGCAGCGGAAAAAGCCGGGTTGACGAAGGTCGTCCAATTGCGTTCAAAACGCGTTTTTTCAACTTTCCCCATCGGGACGAAGCGAAAAAACAGCCTTGGGATCCAATTTTACAATTTCGGTTTCATGCCACCATTTTGGGTGGGCTTTTCCAAGCAGCGGAAAAAGCCGGGTTGACGAAGGTCGTCCAATTGCGTTAAAAACGCGTTTTTTCAGCTTTCCCCATCGGGGCGAATCGAAAAAACAGCCTTGGGATCGAATTTTACAACTTCAGTTTCATGCCACCATTTTGGGTGGGCTTTTCCAAGCAGCGGAAAAAGCCGGGTTGACGAAGGTCGTCCAATTGCGTTCAAAACGCGTTTTTTCAGCTTTCCCCATCGGGGCGAATCGAAAAAACAGCCTTGGGATCGAATTTTACAATTTCGCTTTCATGCCACCATTTTGGGTGGGCTTTTCCAAGCAGCGGAAAAAGCCGGGTTGACGAAGGTCGTCCAATTGCGTTCAAAACGCGTTTTTTCAACTTTCCCCATCGGGGCGAAGCGAAAAAACAGCCTTGGGATCGAATTTTACAATTTCGGTTTCATGCCACCATTTTGGGTGGGCTTTTCCAAGCAGCGGAAAAAGCCGGGTTGACGAAGGTCGTCCAATTTCGTTCAAAACGCGTTTCTTCAACTTTCCCCATCGGGGCGAATCGAAAAAACAGCCTTGGGATCGAATTTTACAATTTCGCTTTCATGCCACCATTTTGGGTGGGCTTTTCCAAGCAGCGGAAAAAGCCGGGTTGACGAAGGTCGTCCAATTGCGTTCAAAACGCGTTTTTTCAACTTTCCCCATCGGGGCGAAGCGAAAAAACAGCCTTGGGATCGAATTTTACAATTTCGGTTTCATGCCACCATTTTGGGTGGGCTTTTCCAAGCAGCGGAAAAAGCCGGGTTGACGAAGGTCGTCCAATTGCGTTAAAAACGCGTTTTTTCAGCTTTCCCCATCGGGGCGAATCGAAAAAACAGCCTTGGGATCGAATTTTATAATTTCGCTTTCATGCCACCATTTTTGGTGGGCTTTTCCAAGCAGCGGAAAAAGCCGGGTTGACGAAGGTCGTCCAATTGCGTTCAAAACGCGTTTTTTCAACTTTCCCCATCGGGGCGAATCGAAAAAACAGCCTTGGGATCGAATTTTACAATTTCGCTTTCATGCCACCATTTTTGGTGGGCTTTTCCAAGCAGCGGAAAAAGCCGGGTTGACGAAGGTCGTCCAATTGCGTTCAAAACGCGTTTTTTCAACTTTCCCCATCGGGACGAAGCGAAAAAACAGCCTTGGGATCGAATTTTACAATTTCGGTTTCATGCCACCATTTTGGGTGGGCTTTTCCAAGCAGCGGAAAAAGCCGGGTTGACGAAGGTCGTCCAATTGCGTTCAAAACGCGTTTTTTCAACTTTCCCCATCGGGGCGAAGCGAAAAAACAGCCTTGGGATCGAATTTTACAATTTCGCTTTCATGCCACCATTTTGGGTGGGCTTTTCCAAGCAGCGGAAAAAGCCGGGTTGACGAAGGTCGTCCAATTGCGTTCAAAACGCGTTTTTTCAACTTTCCCCATCGGGGCGAAGCGAAAAAACAGCCTTGGGATCGAATTTTACAATTTCGCTTTCATGCCACCATTTTGGGTGGGCTTTTCCAAGCAGCGGAAAAAGCCGGGTTGACGAAGGTCGTCCAATTGCGTTAAAAACGCGTTTTTTCAGCTTTCCCCATCGGGGCGAATCGAAAAAACAGCCTTGGGATCGAATTTTACAATTTCGCTTTCATGCCACCATTTTTGGTAGGCTTTTCCAAGCAGCGGAAAAAGCCGGGTTGACGAAGGTCGTCCAATTGCGTTCAAAACGCGTTTTTTCAACTTTCCCCATCGGGGCGAAGCGAAAAAACAGCCGTGGGATCGAATTTTACAATTTCAGTTTCATGCCACCATTTTGGGTGGGCTTTTCCAAGCAGCGGAAAAAGCCGGGTTGACGAAGGTCGTCCAATTGCGTTCAAAACGCGTTTTTTCAGCTTTCCCCATCGGGGCGAATCGAAAAAACAGCCTTGGGATCGAATTTTACAATTTCGCTTTCATGCCACCATTTTGGGTGGGCTTTTCCAAGCAGCGGAAAAAGCCGGGTTGACGAAGGTCGTCCAATTGCGTTCAAAACGCGTTTTTTCAACTTTCCCCATCGGGACGAAGCGAAAAAACAGCCTTGGGATCCAATTTTACAATTTCGGTTTCATGCCACCATTTTGGGTGGGCTTTTCCAAGCAGCGGAAAAAGCCGGGTTGACGAAGGTCGTCCAATTGCGTTCAAAACGCGTTTTTTCAACTTTCCCCATCGGGGCGAAGCGAAAAAACAGCCTTGGGATCGAATTTTACAATTTCGCTTTCATGCCACCATTTTGGGTGGGCTTTTCCAAGCAGCGGAAAAAGCCGGGTTGACGAAGGTCGTCCAATTGCGTTCAAAACGCGTTTTTTCAACTTTCCCCATCGGGGCGAGGCGAAAAAACAGCCTTGTGATCGAATTTTACAATTTCGGTTTCATGCCACCATTTTGGGTGGGCTTTTCCAAGCAGCGGAAAAAGCCGGGTTCACGAAAGTGGTCCAATTGCGTTCAAAACGCGTTTTGTTAAATTTCCCCATCGTGGGGAAACGAAAAAACACCCTTAGGATCGAATTTTAAAATTTCGGTTTCATGCCACCATTTTGGGTGGGCTTTTCCAAGCAGCGGAAAAAGCCGGGTTGACGAAGGTCGTCCAATTGCGTTCAAAACGCGTTTTTTCAACTTTCCCCATCGGGGCGAAGCGAAAAAACAGCCTTGGGATCGAATTTTACAATTTCGGTTTCATGCCACCATTTTGGGTGGGCTTTTCCAAGCAGCGGAAAAAGCCGGGTTCACGAAAGTGGTCCAATTGCGTTCAAAACGCGTTTTGTTAAATTTCCCCATCGTGGGGAAACGAAAAAACACCCTTGGGATCGAATTTTAAAATTTCGGTTTCATGCCACCATTTTGGGTGGGCTTTTCCAAGCAGCGGAAAAAGCCGGGTTGACGAAGGTCGTCCAATTGCGTTCAAAACGCGTTTTTTCAACTTTCCCCATCGGGGCGGAGCGAAAAAAAAGCCTTGGGATCGAATTTTACAATTTCGGTTTCATGCCACCATTTTGGGTGGGCTTTTCCAAGCAGCGGAAAAAGCCGGCTTCACGAAAGTGGTCCAATTGCGTTCAAAACGCGTTTTGTTAAATTTCCCCATCGTGGGGAAACGAAAAAACACCCTTGGGATCGAATTTTACAATTTCGGTTTCATGCCACCATTTTGGGTGGGCTTTTCCAAGCAGCGGAAAAAGCCGGGTTGACGAAGGTCGCCAATTGCGTTCAAAACGCGTTTTTTCAACTTTTCCCATCTTGGCCAGACAAAAAAACAGCCGTGGGATCAAATTTTACAATTTCAGTTTCATGCCACCATTTTGGGTGGGCTTTTCCAAGCAGCGGAAAAAGCCGGGTTGACGAAGGTCGTCCAATTGCGTTCAAAACGCGTTTTTTTAACTTTCCCCATCGGGGCGAAGCGAAAAAACAGCCTTGGGATCGAATTTTACAATTTCGGTTTCATGCCACCATTTTGGGTGGGCTTTTCCAAGCAGCGGAAAAAGCCGGGTTCAGGAAAGTGGTCCAATTTCGTTCAAAACGCGTTTTGTTAAATTTCCCCATCGGGGGGAAACGAAAAAACAGCCTTGGGATCGAATTTTACAATTTCGGTTTCATGCCACCATTTTGGGTGGGCTTTTCCGAGCAGCGGAAAAAGCCGGGTTCAGGAAAGTGGTCCAATTGCGTTCAAAACGCGTTTTGTTAAATTTCCCCATCGGGGGGAAACGAAAAAACAGCCTTGGGATCGAATTTTAAAATTTCGGTTTCATGCCACCATTTTGGGTGGGCTTTTCCAAGCAGCGGAAAAAGACGGGTTCACGAAGGTCGTCCAATTGCGTTCAAAACGCCTTTTTTTTAACTTTCCCCATCGGGGTGAAGCGAAAAAACAGCCTTGGGATCGAATTTTACAATTTCGCTTTCATGCCACCATTTTGGGTGGGCTTTTCCAAGCAGCGGAGAAAGCCGGGTTGACGAAGGTCGTCCAATTGCGTTCAAAACGCGCTTTT
This sequence comes from Meandrina meandrites, assembly GCA_963693305.1. Taxonomy (NCBI): domain Eukaryota; kingdom Metazoa; phylum Cnidaria; class Anthozoa; order Scleractinia; family Meandrinidae; genus Meandrina; species Meandrina meandrites. Next base: position 396,109 of record OY855905.1, on the reverse strand, counting down.
TCAACTTTCCCCATCGGGGCGAAGGGAAAAAACAGCCTTGGGATCGAATTTTACAATTTTGGTTTCATGCCACCATTTTGGGTGGGCTTTTCCAAGCAGCGGAAAAAGCCGGGTTCACGAAAGTGGTCAAATTGCGTTCAAAACGCGTTTTGTTAAATTTCCCTATCGTGGGGAAACGAAAAAACACCCTTGGGATCGAATTTTAAAATTTCGGTTTCATGCCACCATTTTGGGTGGGCTTTTCCAAGCAGCGGAAAAAGCCGGGTTGACGAAGGTCGTCCAATTGCGTTCAAAACTCGTTTTTTCAACTTTTCCCATCTTGGCCAGACAAAAAAAACAGCCGTGGGATCAAATTTTACAATTTCAGTTTCATGCCACCATTTTGGGTGGGCTTTTCCAAGCAGCGGAAAAAGCCGGGTTGACGAAGGTCGTCCAATTGCGTTCAAAACGCGTTTTTTCAACTTTCCCCATCGGGGCGAAGCGAAAAAACAGCCTTGGGATCGAATTTTACAATTTCGGTTTCATGCCACCATTTTGGGTGGGCTTTTCCAAGCAGCGGAAAAAGCCGGGTTCAGGAAAGTGGTCCAATTGCGTTCAAAACGCGTTTTGTTAAATTTCCCCATCGGGGGGAAACGAAAAAACAGCCTTGGGATCGAATTTTACAATTTCGGTTTCATGCCACCATTTTGGGTGGGCTTTTCCGAGCAGCGGAAAAAGCCGGGTTCAGGAAAGTGGTCCAATTGCGTTCAAAACGCGTTTTGTTAAATTTCCCCATCGGGGGGAAACGAAAAAACAGCCTTGGGATCGAATTTTAAAATTTCGGTTTCATGCCACCATTTTGGGTGGGCTTTTCCAAGCAGCGGAAAAAGCCGGGTTCACGAAGGTCGTCCAATTGCGTTCAAAACGCCTTTTTTCAACTTTCCCCATCGGGGCGAAGCGAAAAAACAGCCTTGGGATCGAATTTTACAATTTCGGTTTCATGCCACCATTTTGGGTGGGCTTTTCCAAGCAGCGGAGAAAGCCGGGTTGACGAAGGTCGTCCAATTGCGTTCAAAACGCGTTTTTTCAACATTTCCCCATCGGGGCGAAGCGAAAAAACAGCCTTGGGATCGAATTTTACAATTTCGGTTTCATGCCACCATTTTGGGTGGGCTTTTCCAAGCAGCGGAAAAAGCCGGGTTCACGAAAGTGGTCCAATTGCGTTCAAAACGCGTTTTGTTAAATTTCCCCATCGTGGGGAAACGAAAAAACACCCTTGGGATCGAATTTTAAAATTTCGGTTTCATGCCACCATTTTGGGTGGGCTTTTCCAAGCAGCGGAAAAAGCCGGGTTGACGAAGGTCGTCCAATTGCGTTCAAAACGCGTTTTTTCAACTTTTCCCATCTTGGCCAGACAAAAAAAACAGCCGTGGGATCAAATTTTACAATTTCAGTTTCAAGCCACCATTTTGGGTGGGCTTTTCCAAGCAGCGGAAAAAGCCGGGTTGACGAAGGTCGTCCAATTGCGTACAAAACGCGTTTTTTCAACTTTCCCCATCGGGACGAAGCGAAAAAACAGCCTTGGGATCGAATTTTAAAATTTCGGTTTCATGCCACCATTTTGGGTGGGCTTCTCGAAGCAGCGGAAAAAGCCGGGTTCACGAAAGTGGTCCAATTGCGTTCAAAACGCGTTTTGTTAAATTTCCCCATCGTGGGGAAACGAAAAAACACCCTTGGAATCAAATTTTAAAATTTCGGTTTCATGCCACCATTTTGGGTGGGCTTTTCCAAGCAGCGGAAAAAGCCGGGTTGACGAAGGTCGTCCAATTGCGTTCAAAACGCGTTTTTTCAACTTTCCCCATCGGGGCGAAGCGAAAAAACAGCCTTGGGATCGAATTTTACAATTTCGGTTTCATGCCCCCATTTTGGGTGGGCTTTTCCAAGCAGCGGAAAAAGCCGGGTTCACGAAGGTCGTCCAATTGCGTTCAAAACGCTTTTTTTCAACTTTCCCCATCGGGGCGAAGCGAAAAAACAGCCTTGGGATCGAATTTTAAAATTTCGGTTTCATGCCACCATTTTGGGTGGGCTTTTCCAAGCAGCGGAAAAAGCCGGGTGCACGAAGGTCGTCCAATTGCGTTCAAAACGCGTTTTTTCAACTTTCCCCATCGGGGCGAAGCGAAAAAACAGCCTTGGGATCGAATTTTACAATTTCGGTTTCATGCCACCATTTTGGGTGGGCTTTTCCGAGCAGCGGAAAAAGCCGGGTTGACGAAGGTCGTCCAATCGCGTTCAAAACGCGTTTTTTCAACTTTCCCCATCGGGGCGAAGCGAAAAAACAGCCTTGGGATCGAATTTTACAATTTCGGTTTCATGCCACCATTTTGGGTGGGCTTTTCCAAGCAGCGGAAAAAGCCGGGTTTACGAAGGTCGTCCAATTGCGTTCAAAACGCGTTTTTTCAACTTTCCCCATCGGGACGAAGCGAAAAAACAGCCTTGGGATCGAATTTTACAATTTCGGTTTCATGCCACCATTTTGGGTGGGCTTTTCCAAGCAGCGGAAAAAGCCGGGTTGACGAAGGTCGTCCAATTGCGTTCAAAACGCGTTTTTTCAACTTTCGCCATCGGGACGAAGCGAAAAAACAGCCTTGGGATCGAATTTTACAATTTCGCTTTCATGCCACCATTTTGGGTGGGCTTTTCCAAGCAGCGGAAAAAGCCGGGTTGACGAAGGTCGTCCAATTGCGTTCAAAACGCGTTTTTTCAACTTTCCCCATCGGGGCGAAGCGAAAAAACAGCCTTGGGATCGAATTTTACAATTTCGCTTTCATGCCACCATTTTGGGTGGCCTTTTCTAAGCAGCGGAAAAAGCCGGGTTGACGAAGGTCGTCCAATTGCGTTCAAAACGCGTTTTTTCAACTTTCCCCATCGGGACGAAGCGAAAAAACAGCCTTGGGATCGAATTTTACAATTTCGGTTTCATGCCACCATTTTGGGTGGGCTTTTCTAAGCAGCGGAAAAAGCCGGGTTCACGAAAGTGGTCCAGTTGCGTTGAAAACGCGTTTTGTTAAATTTCCCCATCGTGGGGAAACGAAAAAACACCCTTGGGATCGAATTTTAAAATTTCGGTTTCATGCCACCATTTTGGGTGGGCTTTTCCAAGCAGCGGAAAAAGCCGGGTTGACGAAGGTCGTCCAATTGCGTTCAAAACGCGTTTTTTCAACTTTCCCCATCGGGGCGAAGCGAAAAAACAGCCTTGGGATCGAATTTTACAATTTCGCTTTCATGCCACCATTTTGGGTGGGCTTTTCCAAGCAGCGGAAAAAGCCGGGTTCACGAAAGTGGTCCAATTGCGTTCAAAACGCATTTTGTTAAATTTCCCAATCGTGGAGAAACGAAAAAACACCCTTGGGATCGAATTTTAAAATTTCGGTTTCATGCCACCATTTTGGGTGGGCTTTTCCAAGCAGCGGAGAAAGCCGGGTTGACGAAGGTCGTCCAATTGCGTTCAAAACGCGTTTTTTCAACTTTCCCCATCGGGGCGAGGCGAAAAAACAGCCTTGGGATCGAATTTTACAATTTCGGTTTCATGCCACCATTTTGGGTGGGCTTTTCCAAGCAGCGGAAAAAGCCGGGTTCACGAAAGTGGTCCAATTGCGTTCAAAACGCGTTTTGTTAAATTTCCCCATCGTGGGGAAACGAAAAAACAGCCTTGGGATCGAATTTTAAAATTTCGGTTTCATGCCACCATTTTGGGTGGGCTTTTCCAAGCAGCGGAAAAAGCCGGGTTCACGAAAGTGGTCCAATTGCGTTCAAAACGCGTTTTGTTAAATTTCCCCATCGGGGGGAAACGAAAAAAAAGCCTTGGGATCGAATTTTAAAATTTCGGTTTCATGCCACCATTTTGGGTGGGCTTTTCCAAGCAGCGGAAATAGCCGGGTTGACGAAGGTCGTCCAATTGCGTTCAAAACGCGTTTTTTCAACTTTCCCCATCGGGGCGAGGCGAAAAAACAGCCTTGGGATCGAATTTTACAATTTCGGTTTCATGCCACCATTTTGGGTGGGCTTTTCCAAGCAGCGGAAAAAGCCGGGTTCACGAAAGTGGTCCAATTGCGTTCAAAACGCGTTTTGTTAAATTTCCCCATCGGCGGGAAACGAAAAAACACCCTTGGGATCGAATTTTAAAATTTCGGTTTCATGCCACCATTTTGGGTGGGCTTTTCCAAGCAGCGGAAAAAGCCGGGTTGACGAAGGTCGTCCAATTGCGTTCAAAACGCGTTTTTTCAACTTTTCCCATCTTGGCCAGACAAAAAAAACAGCCGTGGGATCAAATTTTACAATTTCAGTTTCATGCCACCATTTTGGGTGGGCTTTTCCAAGCAGCGGAAAAAGCCGGGTTGACGAAGGTCCTCCAATTGCGTTCAAAACGCGTTTTTTCAACTTTCCCCATCGGGGCGAAGAGAAAAAACAGCCTTGGGATCGAATTTTACAATTTCGGTTTCATGCCACCATTTTGGGTGGGCTTTTCCAAGCAGCGGAAAAAGCCAAGTTCACGAAAGTGGTCCAATTGCGTTCAAAACGCGTTTTGTTAAATTTCCCCATCGTGGGGAAACGAAAAAACACCCTTGGGGTCGAATTTTAAAATTTCGGTTTCATGCCACCATTTTGGGTGGGCTTTTCCAAGCAGCGGAAAAAGCCGGGTTGACGAAGGTCCTCCAATTGCGTTCAAAACGCGTTTTTTCAACTTTCCCCATCGGGGCGAAGAGAAAAAACAGCCTTGGGATCGAATTTTACAATTTCGGTTTCATGCCACCATTTTGGGTGGGCTTTTCCAAGCAGCGGAAAAAGCCAAGTTCACGAAAGTGGTCCAATTGCGTTCAAAACGCGTTTTGTTAAATTTCCCCATCGTGGGGAAACGAAAAAACACCCTTGGGATCGAATTTTAAAATTTCGGTTTCATGCCACCATTTTGGGTGGGCTTTTCCAAGCAGCGGAAAAAGCCGGGTTGACGAAGGTCGTCCAATTGCGTTCAAAACGCGTTTTTTCAACTTTCCCCATCGGGGCGAGGCGAAAAAACAGCCTTGGGATCGAATTTTACAATTTCGGTTTCATGCCACCATTTTGGGTGGGCTTTTCCAAGCAGCGGAAAAAGCCGGGTTCACGAAAGTGGTCCAATTGCGTTCAAAACGCGTTTTGTTAAATTTCCCCATCGTGGGGAAACGAAAAAACAGCCTTGGGATCGAATTTTAAAATTTCGGTTTCATGCCACCATTTTGGGTGGGCTTTTCCAAGCAGCGGAAAAAGCCGGGTTCACGAAAGTGGTCCAATTGCGTTCAAAACGCGTTTTGTTAAATTTCCCCATCGTGGGGAAACGAAAAAACACCCTTGGGGTCGAATTTTAAAATTTCGGTTTCATGCCACCATTTTGGGTGGGCTTTTCCAAGCAGCGGAAAAAGCCGGGTTCACGAAGGTCGTCCAATTGCGTTCAAAACGCGTTTTTTCAACTTTCCCCATCGGGGCAAAGCGAAAAAACAGCCTTGGGATCGAATTTTACAATTTCGGTTTCATGCCACCATTTTGGGTGGGCTTTTCCAAGCAGCGGAAAAAGCCGGGTTCACGAAAGTGGTCCAATTGCGTTGAAAACGCATTTTGTTAAATTTCCCCATCGGGGGGAAACGAAAAAAAAGCCTTGGGATCGAATTTTAAAATTTTGGTTTCATGCCACCATTTTGGGTGGGCTTTTCCAAGCAGCGGAAAAAGCCGGGTTGACGAAGGTCGTCCAATTGCGTTCAAAACGCGTTTCTTCAACTTTCCCCATCGGGGCGAGGCGAAAAAACAGCCTTGGGATCGAATTTTAAAATTTCGGTTTCATGCCACCATTTTGGGTGGGCTTTTCCAAGCAGCGGAAAAAGCCGGGTTGACGAAGGTCGTCCAATTGCGTTCAAAACGCGTTTTTTTGAAATTTTCCCATCTTGGCCAGACAAAAAAAACAGCCGTGGGATCAAATTTTACAATTTCAGTTTCATGCCACCATTTTGGGTGGGCTTTTCCAAGCAGCGGAAAAAGCCGGGTTGACGAAGGTCCTCCAATTGCGTTCAAAACGCGTTTTTTCAACTTTCCCCATCGGGGCGAAGAGAAAAAACAGCCTTGGGATCGAATTTTAAAATTTCGGTTTCATGCCACCATTTTGGGTGGGCTTTTGCAAGCAGCGGAAAAAGCCGGGTTCACGAAAGTGGTCCAATTGCGTTCAAAACGCGTTTTGTTAAATTTCCCCATCGTGGGGAAACGAAAAAACACCCTTGGGATCGAATTTTAAAATTTCGGTTTCATGCCACCATTTTGGGTGGGCTTTTCCAAGCAGCGGAGAAAGCCGGGTTGACGAAGGTCGTCCAATTGCGTTCAAAACGCGTTTTTTCAACTTTCCCCATCGGGGCGAGGCGAAAAAACAGCCTTGGGATCGAATTTTACAATTTCGGTTTCATGCCACCATTTTGGGTGGGCTTTTCCAAGCAGCGGAAAAAGCCGGGTTCACGAAAGTGGTCCAATTGCGTTCAAAACGCGTTTTGTTAAATTTCCCCATCGTGGGGAAACGAAAAAACAGCCTTGGGATCGAATTTTAAAATTTCGGTTTCATGCCACCATTTTGGGTGGGCTTTTCCAAGCAGCGGAAAAAGCCGGGTTCACGAAAGTGGTCCAATTGCGTTCAAAACGCGTTTTGTTAAATTTCCCCATCGTGGGGAAACGAAAAAACACCCTTGGGATCGAATTTTAAAATTTCGGTTTCATGCCACCATTTTGGGTGGGCTTTTCCAAGCAGCGGAAAAAGCCGGGTTGACGAAGGTCCTCCAATTGCGTTCAAAACGCGTTTTTTCAACTTTCCCCATCGGGGTGAGGCGAAAAAACAGCCTTGTGATCGAATTTTACAATTTCGGTTTCATGCCACCATTTTGGGTGGGCTTTTCCAAGCAGCGGAAAAAGCCGGGTTCACGAAAGTGGTCCAATTGCGTTCAAAACGCGTTTTGTTAAATTTCCCCATCGTGGGGAAACGAAAAAACACCCTTGGGATCGAATTTTAAAATTTCGGTTTCATGCCACCATTTTGGGTGGGCTTTTCCAAGCAGCGGAAAAAGCCGGGTTGACGAAGGTCGTCCAATTGCGTTCAAAACGCGTTTTTTCAACTTTCCCCATCGGGGCGAGGCGAAAAAACAGCCTTGTGATCGAATTTTACAATTTCGGTTTCATGCCACCATTTTGGGTGGGCTTTTCCAAGCAGCGGAAAAAGCCGGGTTCACGAAAGTGGTCCAATTGGGTTCAAAACGCGTTTTGTTAAATTTCCCTATCGTGGGGAAACGAAAAAACACCCTTGGGATCGAATTTTAAAATTTCGGTTTCATGCCACCATTTTGGGTGGGCTTTTCCAAGCAGCGGAAAAAGCCGGGTTGACGAAGGTCGTCCAATTGCGTTCAAAACGCGTTTTTTCAACTTTCCCCATCGGGGCGAGGCGAAAAAACAGCCTTGGGATCGAATTTTACAATTTCGGTTTCATGCCACCATTTTGGGTGGGCTTTTCCAAGCAGCGGAAAAAGCCGGGTTCACGAAAGTGGTCCAATTGCGTTCAAAACGCGTTTTGTTAAATTTCCCCATCGTGGGGAAACGAAAAAACAGCCTTGGGATCGAATTTTACAATTTCGGTTTCATGCCACCATTTTGGGTGGGCTTTTCCAAGCAGCGGAAAAAGCCGGGTTCACGAAAGTGGTCCAATTGCGTTCAAAACGCGTTTTGTTAAATTTCCCCATCGTGGGGAAACGAAAAAACACCCTTGGGATCGAATTTTAAAATTTCGGTTTCATGCCACCATTTTGGGTGGGCTTTTCCAAGCAGCGGAAAAAGCCGGGTTGACGAAGGTCGTCCAATTGCGTTCAAAACGCGTTTTTTCAACTTTCCCCATCGGGGCGAGGCGAAAAAACAGCCTTGTGATCGAATTTTACAATTTCGGTTTCATGCCACCATTTTGGGTGGGCTTTTCCAAGCAGCGGAAAAAGCCGGGTTCACGAAAGTGGTCCAATTGGGTTCAAAACGCGTTTTGTTAAATTTCCCTATCGTGGGGAAACGAAAAAACACCCTTGGGATCGAATTTTAAAATTTCGGTTTCATGCCACCATTTTGGGTGGGCTTTTCCAAGCAGCGGAAAAAGCCGGGTTGACGAAGGTCGTCCAATTGCGTTCAAAACGCGTTTTTTCAACTTTCCCCATCGGGGCGAGGCGAAAAAACAGCCTTGGGATCGAATTTTACAATTTCGGTTTCATGCCACCATTTTGGGTGGGCTTTTCCAAGCAGCGGAAAAAGCCGGGTTCACGAAAGTGGTCCAATTGCGTTCAAAACGCGTTTTGTTAAATTTCCCCATCGTGGGGAAACGAAAAAACAGCCTTGGGATCGAATTTTACAATTTCGGTTTCATGCCACCATTTTGGGTGGGCTTTTCCAAGCAGCGGAAAAAGCCGGGTTCACGAAAGTGGTACAATTGCGTTCAAAACGCGTTTTGTTAAATTTCCCCATCGTGGGGAAACGAAAAAACACCCTTGGGATCGAATTTTAAAATTTCGGTTTCATGCCACCATTTTGGGTGGGCTTTTCCAAGCAGCGGAAAAAGCCGGGTTGACGAAGGTCCTCCAATTGCGTTCAAAACGCGTTTTTTCAACTTTCCCCATCGGGGTGAGGCGAAAAAACAGCCTTGTGATCGAATTTTACAATTTCGGTTTCATGCCACCATTTTGGGTGGGCTTTTCCAAGCAGCGGAAAAAGCCGGGTTCACGAAAGTGGTCCAATTGCGTTCAAAACGCGTTTTGTTAAATTTCCCCATCGTGGGGAAACGAAAAAACACCCTTGGGATCGAATTTTAAAATTTCGGTTTCATGCCACCATTTTGGGTGGGCTTTTCCAAGCAGCGGAAAAAGCCGGGTTGACGAAGGTCGTCCAATTGCGTTCAAAACGCGTTTTTTCAACTTTTCCCATCTTGGCCAGACAAAAAAAACAGCCGTGGGATCAAATTTTACAATTTCAGTTTCACGCCAGCATTTTGGGTGGGCTTTTCCAAGCAGCGGAAAAAGCCGGGTTCACGAAGGTCGTCCAATTGCGTTCAAAACGCGTTTTTTCAACTTTCCCCATCGGGGCGAAGCGAAAAAACAGCCTTGGGATCGAATTTTAAAATTTCGGTTTCATGCCACCATTTTGGGTGGGCTTTTCCAAGCAGCGGAAAAAGCCGGGATCACGAAAGTGGTCCAATTGCGTTCAAAACGCGTTTTGTTAAATTTCCCCATCGTGGGGAAACGAAAAAACAGCCCTGGGATCGAATTTTAGAATTTCGGTTTCATGCAACCATTTTGGGTGGGCTTTTCCAAGCAGCGGAAAAAGCCGGGTTCACGAAAGTGGTCCAATTGCGTTCAAAACGCGTTTTGTTAAATTTCCCCATCGTGGGGAAACGAAAAAACACCCTTGGGATCGAATTTTAAAATTTCGGTTTCATGCCACCATTTTGGGTGGGCTTTTCCAAGCAGCGGAAAAAGCCGGGTTGACGAAGGTCGTCCAATTGCGTTCAAAACGCGTTTTTTAAAATTTCCCCATCGGGGGGAGGCGAAAAAACAGCCTTGGGATCGAATTTTACAATTTCGGTTTCATGCCACCATTTTGGGTGGGCTTTTCCAAGCAGCGGAAAAAGCCGGGTTCACGAAAGTGGTCCAATTGCGTTCAAAACGCGTTTTTTCAACTTTCCCCATCGGGGCGAAGCGAAAAAACAGCCTTGGGATCGAATTTTACAATTTCGGTTTCATGCCACCATTTTGGGTGGGCTTTTCCAAGCAGCGGAAAAAGCCGGGTTGACGAAGCTCCTCCAATTGCGTTCAAAACGCGTTTTTTCAACTTTTCCCATCTTGGCCAGACAAAAAAAAACAGCTGTGGGATCAAATTTTACAATTTCGGTTTCATGCCACCATTTTGGGTGGGCTTTTCCAAGCAGCGGAAAACGCCGGGTTGACGAAGGTCGTCCAATTGCGTTCAAAACGCGTTTTTTCAACTTTCCCCATCGGGGCGAAGCGAAAAAACAGCCTTGGGTTCGAATTTTACAATTTCGGTTTCATGCCACCATTTTGGGTGGGCTTTTCCAAGCAGCGGAAAAAGCCGGGTTCACGAAAGTGGTCCAATTGCGTTCAAAACGCGTTTTGTTAAATTTCCCCATCGTGGGGAAACGAAAAAACAGCCTTGGGATCGAATTTTACAATTTCGGTTTCATGCAACCATTTTGGGTGGGCTTTTCCAAGCAGCGGAAAAAGCCGGGTTCACGAAAGTGGTCCAATTGCGTTGAAAACGCGTTTTGTTAAATTTCCCCATCGTGGGGAAACGAAAAAACACCCTTGGGATCGAATTTTAAAATTTCGGTTTCATGCCACCATTTTGGGTGGGCTTTTCCAAGCAGCGGAAAAAGTCGGGTTGACGAAGGTCGTCCAATTGCGTTCAAAACGCGTTTTTTCAACTTTCCCCATCGGGGCGAGGCGAAAAAACAGCCTTGGGATCGAATTTTACAATTTCGGTTTCATGCCACCATTTTGGGTGGGCTTTTCCAAGCAGCGGAAAAAGCCAGGTTCACGAAAGTGGTCCAATTGCGTTCAAAACGCGTTTTGTTTAATTTCCCCATCGTGGGGAAACGAAAAAACACCCTTGGGATCGAATTTTAAAATTTCGGTTTCATGCCACCATTTTGGGTGGGCTTTTCCAAGCAGCGGAAAAAGCCGGGTTGACGAAGGTCGTCCAATTGCGTTCGAAACGCGTTTTTTCAACTTTTCCCATCTTGGCCAGACAAAAAAAACAGCCGTGGGATCAAATTTTACAATTTCAGTTTCATGCCACCATTTTGGGTGGGCTTTTCCAAGCAGCGGAAAAAGCCGGGTTCACGAAGGTCGTCCAATTGCGTTCAAAACGCGTTTTTTCAACTTTCCCCATCGGGGCGAAGCGAAAAAACAGCCTTGGGATCGAATTTTACAATTTCGGTTTCATGCCACCATTTTGAGTGGGCTTTTCAGAGCAGCGGAAAAAGCCGGGTTGACGAAGCTCCTCCAATTGCGTTCAAAACGCGTTTTTTCAACTTTTCCCATCTTGGCCAGACAAAAAAAAAACGTCTGTCGGATCAAATTTTACAATTTCGGTTTCATGCCACCATTTTGGGTGGGCTTTTCCAAGCAGCGGAAAACGCCGGGTTGACGAAGGTCGTCCAATTGCGTTCAAAACGCGTTTTTTCAACTTTCCCCATCGGGGCGAAGCGAAAAAACAGCCTTGGGATCGCATTTTACAATTTCGGTTTCATGCCACCATTTTGGGTGGGCTTTTCCAAGCAGCGGAAAAAGCCGGGTTCACGAAAGTGGTCCAATTGCGTTCAAAACGCGTTTTGTTAAATTTCCCCATCGTGGGGAAACGAAAAAACACCCTTGGGATCGAATTTTAAAATTTCGGTTTCATGCCACCATTTTGGGTGGGCTTTTCCAAGCAGCGGAAAAAGCCGGGTTGACGAAGGTCGTCCAATTGCGTTCGAAACGCGTTTTTTCAACTTTTCCCATCTTGGCCAGACAAAAAAAACAGCCGTGGGATCAAATTTTACAATTTCAGTTTCATGCCACCATTTTGGGTGGGCTTTTCCAAGCAGCGGAAAAAGCCGGGTTCACGAAAGTGGTCCAATTGCGTTCAAAACGCGTTTTGTTAAATTTCCCCATCGTGGGGAAACGAAAAAACACCCTTGGGATCGAATTTTAAAATTTCGGTTTCATGCCACCATTTTGGGTGGGCTTTTCCAAGCAGCGGAAAAAGCCGGGTTGACGAAGGTCGTCCAATTGCGTTCAAAACGCGTTTTTTCAACTTTCCCCATCGGGGCGAGGCGAAAAAACAGCCTTGGGATCGAATTTTACAATTTCGGTTTCATGCCACCATTTTGGGTGGGCTTTTCCAAGCAGCGGAAAAAGCCAGGTTCACGAAAGTGGTCCAATTGCGTTCAAAACGCGTTTTGTTAAATTTCCCCATCGTGGGGAAACGAAAAAACACCCTTGGGATCGAATTTTAAAATTTCGGTTTCATGCCACCATTTTGGGTGGGCTTTTCCAAGCAGCGGAAAAAGCCGGGTTGACGAAGGTCGTCCAATTGCGTTCGAAACGCGTTTTTTCAACTTTTCCCATCTTGGCCAGACAAAAAAAACAGCCGTGGGATCAAATTTTACAATTTCAGTTTCATGCCACCATTTTGGGTGGGCTTTTCCAAGCAGCGGAAAAAGCCGGGTTCACGAAGGTCGTCCAATTGCGTTCAAAACGCGTTTTTTCAACTTTCCCCATTGGGGCGAAGCGAAAAAACAGCCTTGGGATCGAATTTTACAATTTCGGTTTCATGCCACCATTTTGAGTGGGCTTTTCAGAGCAGCGGAAAAAGCCGGGTTGACGAAGCTCCTCCAATTGCGTTCAAAACGCGTTTTTTCAACTTTTCCCATCTTGGCCAGACAAAAAAAAAACGTCTGTCGGATCAAATTTTACAATTTCGGTTTCATGCCACCATTTTGGGTGGGCTTTTCCAAGCAGCGGAAAACGCCGGGTTGACGAAGGTCGTCCAATTGCGTTCAAAACGCGTTTTTTCAACTTTCCCCATCGGGGCGAAGCGAAAAAACAGCCTTGGGATCGCATTTTACAATTTCGGTTTCATGCCACCATTTTGGGTGGGCTTTTCCAAGCAGCGGAAAAAGCCGGGTTCACGAAAGTGGTCCAATTGCGTTGAAAACGCGTTTTGTTAAATTTCCCCATCGTGGGGAAACGAAAAAACACCCTTGGGATCGAATTTTAAAATTTGCTTTCATGCCACCATTTTGGGTGGGCTTTTCCAAGGAGCGGAAAAAGCCGGGTTGACGAAGGTGGTCCAATTGCGTTCAAAACGCGTTTTTTCAACTTTCCCCATCGGGGCGAGGCGAAAAAACAGCCTTGGGATCGAATTTTACAATTTCGGTTTCATGCCACCATTTTGGGTGGGCTTTTCCAAGCAGCGGAAAAAGCCGGGTTCACGAAAGTGGTCCAATTGCGTTCAACACGCGTTTTGTTAAATTTCCCCATGGTGGGGAAACGAAAAAACACCCTTGGGATCGAATTTTAAAATTTCGGTTTCATGCCACCATTTTGGGTGGGCTTTTCCAAGCAGCGGAAAAAGCCGGGTTGACGAAGGTCGTCCAATTGCGTTCAAAACGCGTTTTTTCAACTTTTCCCATCTTGGCCAGACAAAAAAAACAGCCGTGGGATCAAATTTTACAATTTCAGTTTCATGCCACCATTTTGGGTGGGCTTTTCCAAGCAGCGGAAAAAGCCGGGTTCACGAAGGTCGTCCAATTGCGTTCAAAACGCGTTTTTTCAACTTTCCCTATCGGGGCGAAGCGAAAAAACAGCCTTGGGATCGAATTTTACAATTTCGGTTTCATGCCACCATTTTGGGTGGGCTTTTCCAAGCAGCGGAAAAAGCCGGGTTGACGAAGCTCCTCCAATTGCGTTCAAAACGCGGTTTTTCAACTTTTCCCATCTTGGCCAGACAAAAAAAAACATCTGTCGGATCAAATTTTACAATTTCGGTTTCATGCCACCATTTTGGGTGGGCTTTTCCAAGCAGCGGAAAACGCCGGGTTGACGAAGGTCGTCCAATTGCGTTCAAAACGCGTTTTTTCAACTTTCCTCATCGGGGCGAAGCGAAAAAACAGCCTTGGGATCGAATTTTACAATTTCGGTTTCATGCCACTATTTTGGGTGGGCTTTTCCAAGCAGCGGAAAAAGCCGGGTTCACGAAAGTGGTCCAATTGCGTTCAAAACGCGTTTTGTTAAATTTCCCCATCGTGGGGAAACGAAAAAACACCCTTGGGATCGACTTTTAAAATTTCGGTTTCATGCCACCATTTTGGGTGGGCTTTTCCAAGCAGCGGAAAAAGCCGGGTTGACGAAGGTCGTCCAATTGCGTTCAAAACGCGTTTTTTCAACTTTCCCCATCGGGGCGAGGCGAAAAAACAGCCTTGGGATCGAATTTTACAATTTCGGTTTCCTGCCACCATTTTGGGTGGGCTTTTCCAAGCAGCGGAAAAAGCCGGGTTCACGAATGTGGTCCAATTGCGTTCAAAACGCGTTTTGTTAAATTTCCCCATCGTGGGGAAACGAAAAAACACCCTTGGAATCGAATTTTAAAATTTCGGTTTCATGCCACCATTTTGGGTGGGCTTTTCCAAGAAGCGGAAAAAGCCGTGTTGACGAAGGTCGTCCAATTGCGTTCAAAACGCGTTTTTTCAACTTTTCCCATCTTGGCCAGACAAAAAAAACAGCCGTGGGATCAAATTTTACAATTTCAGTTTCATGCCACCATTTTGGGTGGGCTTCTCCAAGCAGCGGAAAACGCCGGGTTGACGAAGGTCGTCCAATTGCGTTCAAAACGCGTTTTTTCAACTTTCCCCATCGGGGCGAAGCGAAAAAACAGCCTTGGGATCGAATTTTACAATTTCGGTTTCATGCCACCATTTTGGGTGGGCTTTTCCAAGCAGCGGAAAAAGCCGGGTTCACGAAAGTGGTCCAATTGCGTTGAAAACGCGTTTTGTTAAATTTCCCCATCGTGGGGAAACGAAAAAACACCCTTGGGATCGAATTTTAAAATTTCGCTTTCATGCCACCATTTTGGGTGGGCTTTTCCAAGCAGCGGAAAAAGCCGGGTTGACGAAGGTCGTCCAATTGCGTTCAAAACGCGTTTTTTCAACTTTCCCCATCGGGGCGAGGCGAAAAAACAGCCTTGGGATCGAATTTTACAATTTCGGTTTCATGCCACCATTTTGGGTGGGCTTTTCCAAGCAGCGGAAAAAGCCGGGTTCACGAAAGTGGTCCAATTGCGTTCAAAACGCGTTTTGTTAAATTTCCCCATGGTGGGGAAACGAAAAAACAGCCTTGGGATCGAATTTTACAATTTCGGTTTCATGCCACCATTTTGGGTGGGCTTTTCCAAGCAGCGGAAAAAGCCGGGTTGACGAAGGTCGTCCAATTGCGTTCAAAACGCGTTTTTTCAACTTTTCCCATCTTGGCCAGACAAAAAAAAACAGCCGTGGGATCAAATTTTACAATTTCAGTTTCATGCCACCATTTTGGGTGGGCTTTTCCAAGCAGCGGAAAAAGCCGGGTTCACGAAGGTCGTCCAATTGCGTTCAAAACGCGTTTTTTCAACTTTCCCTATCGGGGCGAAGCGAAAAAACAGCCTTGGGATCGAATTTTACAATTTCGGTTTCATGCCACCATTTTGGGTGGGCTTTTCCAAGCAGCGGAAAAAGCCGGGTTGACGAAGCTCCTCCAATTGCGTTCAAAACGCGGTTTTTCAACTTTTCCCATCTTGGCCAGACAAAAAAAAACATCTGTCGGATCAAATTTTACAATTTCGGTTTCATGCCACCATTTTGGGTGGGCTTTTCCAAGCAGCGGAAAACGCCGGGTTGACGAAGGTCGTCCAATTGCGTTCAAAACGCGTTTTTTCAACTTTCCTCATCGGGGCGAAGCGAAAAAACAGCCTTGGGATCGAATTTTACAATTTCGGTTTCATGCCACTATTTTGGGTGGGCTTTTCCAAGCAGCGGAAAAAGCCGGGTTCACGAAAGTGGTCCAATTGCGTTCAAAACGCGTTTTGTTAAATTTCCCCATCGTGGGGAAACGAAAAAACACCCTTGGGATCGACTTTTAAAATTTCGGTTTCATGCCACCATTTTGGGTGGGCTTTTCCAAGCAGCGGAAAAAGCCGGGTTGACGAAGGTCGTCCAATTGCGTTCAAAACGCGTTTTTTCAACTTTCCCCATCGGGGCGAGGCGAAAAAACAGCCTTGGGATCGAATTTTACAATTTCGGTTTCATGCCACCATTTTGGGTGGGCTTTTCCAAGCAGCGGAAAAAGCCGGGTTCACGAATGTGGTCCAATTGCGTTCAAAACGCGTTTTGTTAAATTTCCCCATCGTGGGGAAACGAAAAAACACCCTTGGAATCGAATTTTAAAATTTCGGTTTCATGCCACCATTTTGGGTGGCCTTTTTAAGAAGCGGAAAAAGCCGTGTTGACGAAGGTCGTCCAATTGCGTTCAAAACGCGTTTTTTCAACTTTTCCCATCTTGGCCAGACAAAAAAAACAGCCGTGGGATCAAATTTTACAATTTCAGTTTCATGCCACCATTTTGGGTGGGCTTCTCCAAGCAGCGGAAAACGCCGGGTTGACGAAGGTCGTCCAATTGCGTTCAAAACGCGTTTTTTCAACTTTCCCCATCGGGGCGAAGCGAAAAAACAGCCTTGGGATCGAATTTTACAATTTCGGTTTCATGCCACCATTTTGGGTGGGCTTTTCCAAGCAGCGGAAAAAGCTGGGTTCACGAAAGTGGTCCAATTGCGTTCAAAACGCGTTTTGTTAAATTTCCCCATCGGGGGGAAACGAAAAAACACCCTTGGAATCGAATTTTAAAATTTCGGTTTCATGCCACCATTTTGGGTGGGCTTTTCCAAGCAGCGGAAAAAGCCGGGTTGACGAAGGTCGTCCAATTGCGTTCAAAACGCGTTTTTTCAACTTTTCCCATCTTGGCCAGACAAAAAAAACAGCCGTGGGATCAAATTTTACAATTTCGGTTTCATGCCACCATTTTGGGTGGGCTTTTCCAAGCAGCGAAAAAAGCTGGGTTCACGAAAGTGGTCCAATTGCGTTGAAAACCCGTTTTGTTAAATTTCCCCATCGGGGGGAAACGAAAAAACACCCTTGGGATCGAGTTTTAAAATTTCGGTTTCATGCCACCATTTTGGGTGGGCTTTTCCAAGCAGCGGAAAAAGCCGGGTTGACGAAGGTCGTCCAATTGCGTTCAAAACGCGTTTTTTCAACTTTTCCCATCGTGGCCAGACAAAAAAAAACAGCCGTGGGATCAAATTTTAAAATTTCGGTTTCATGCCACCATTTTGGGTGGGCTTTTCCAAGCAGCGGAAAAGGCCAGGTTGACGAAGGTCGTCCATTTGCGTTGAAAACGCGTTTTTTCAACTTTTCTCATCTTGGCCAGACAAAAAAAACAGCCGTGAGATCAAATTTTACAATTTCGGTTTCATGCCACCATTTTGGGTGGGCTTTTCCAAGCAGCGGAAAAAGCCGGGTTGACGAAGGTCGTCCAATTGCGTTCAAAACGCGTTTTTTCAACTTTCCCCATAGGGGCGAAGCGAAAAAACAGCCTTGGGATCGAATTTTACAATTTCGGTTTCATGCCACCATTTTGGGTGGGCTTTTCCAAGCAGCGGAAAAGGCCGTGTTTACGAAGGTCGTCCAATTGCGTTCAAAACGCGTTTTTTCAACTTTTCCCATCTTGGCCAGACAAAAAAAACAGCCGTGGGATCAAATTTTACAATTTCGGTTTCATGCCACCATTTTGGGTGGGCTTTTCCAAGCAGCAGAAAAAGCTGGGTTCACGAAAGTGGTCCAATTGCGTTCAAAACGCGTTTTGTTAAATTTCCCCATCGGGGGGAAACGAAAAAACACCCTTGGGATCGAATTTTAAAATTTCGGTTTCATGCCACCATTTTGGGTGGGCTTTTCCAAGCAGCGGAAAAAGCCGGGTTGACGAAGGTCGTCCAATTGCGTTCAAAACGCGTTTTTTCAACTTTTCCCATGGTGGCCAGACAAAAAAAAACAGCCGTGGGATCAAATTTTAAAATTTCGGTTTCATGCCACCATTTTGGGTGGGCTTTTCCAAGCAGCGGAAAAAGCCGGGTTGACGAAGGTCGTCCAATTGCGTTCAAAACGCGTTTTTTCAACTTTTCCCATCGTGGCCAGACAAAAAAAACAGCCGTGGGATCAAATTTTAAAATTTCGGTTTCATGCCACCATTTTGGGTGGGCTTTTCCAAGCAGCGGAAAAAGCCGGGTTGACGAAGGTCGTCCATTTGCGTTGAAAACGCGTTTTTTCAACTTTTCTCATCTTGGCGAGACAAAAAAAGCAGCCGTGAGATCAAATTTTACAATTTCGGTTTCATGCCACCATTTTGGGTGGGCTTTTCCAAGCAGCGGAAAAAGCCGGGTTGACGAAGGTCGTCCAATTGCGTTCAAAACGCGTTTTTTCAACTTTCCCCATCGGGGCGAAGCGAAAAAACAGCCTTGGGATCGAATTTTATAATTTCAGTTTCATGCCACCATTTTGGGTGGGCTTTTCCAAGCAGCGGAAAAAGCTGGGTTCACGAAAGTGGTCCAATGGCGTTCAAAACGCGTTTTGTTAAATTTCCCCATCGGGGGGAAACGAAATAACACCCTTGGGATCGAATTTTAAAATTTCGGTTTCATGCCACCATTTTGGGTGGGCTTTTCCAAGCAGCGGAAAAGGCCGTGTTTACGAAGGTCGTCCAATTGCGTTCAAAACGCGTTTTTTCAACTTTTCCCATCTTGGCCAGACAAAAAAAACAGCCGTGGGATCAAATTTTACAATTTCGGTTTCATGCCACCATTTTGGGTGGGCTTTTCCAAGCAGCAGAAAAAGCTGGGTTCACGAAAGTGGTCCAATTGCGTTCAAAACGCGTTTTGTTAAATTTCCCCATCGGGGGGAAACGAAAAAACACCCTTGGGATCGAATTTTAAAATTTCGGTTTCATGCCACCATTTTGGGTGGGCTTTTCCAAGCAGCGGAAAAAGCCGGGTTGACGAAGGTCGTCCAATTGCGTTCAAAACGCGTTTTTTCAACTTTTCCCATGGTGGCCAGACAAAAAAAAACAGCCGTGGGATCAAATTTTAAAATTTCGGTTTCATGCCACCATTTTGGGTGGGCTTTTCCAAGCAGCGGAAAAAGCCGGGTTGACGAAGGTCGTCCAATTGCGTTCAAAACGCGTTTTTTCAACTTTTCCCATCGTGGCCAGACAAAAAAAACAGCCGTGGGATCAAATTTTAAAATTTCGGTTTCATGCCACCATTTTGGGTGGGCTTTTCCAAGCAGCGGAAAAAGCCGGGTTGACGAAGGTCGTCCATTTGCGTTGAAAACGCGTTTTTTCAACTTTTCTCATCTTGGCGAGACAAAAAAAGCAGCCGTGAGATCAAATTTTACAATTTCGGTTTCATGCCACCATTTTGGGTGGGCTTTTCCAAGCAGCGGAAAAAGCCGGGTTGACGAAGGTCGTTCAATTGCGTTCAAAACGCGTTTTTTCAACTTTCCCCATCGGGGCGAAGCGAAAAAACAGCCTTGGGATCGAATTTTATAATTTCAGTTTCATGCCACCATTTTGGGTGGGCTTTTCCAAGCAGCGGAAAAAGCTGGGTTCACGAAAGTGGTCCAATGGCGTTCAAAACGCGTTTTGTTAAATTTCCCCATCGGGGGGAAACGAAATAACACCCTTGGGATCGAATTTTAAAATTTCGGTTTCATGCCACAATTTTGGGTGGGCTTTTCCAAGCAGCGGAAAAAGCCGGGTTGACGAAGGTCGTCCAATTGCGTTCAAAACGCGTTTTTTCAACTTTCCCCATCGGGGCGAAGCGAAAAAACAGCCTTGGGGTCGAATTTTACAATTTCGGTTTCATGCCACCATTTTGGGTGGGCTTTTCCAAGCAGCGGAAAAAGCTGGGTTCACGAAAGTGGTCCAATTGCGTTGAAAACGCGTTTTGTTAAATTTCCCCATCGGGGGGAAACGAAAAAACAGCCTTGGGATCGAATTTTACAATTTCGGTTTCATGCCACCATTTTGGGTGGGCTTTTCCAAGCAGCGGAAAAAGCCGGGTTGACGAAGGTCGTCCAATTGCGTTCAAAACGCGTTTTTTCAACTTTTCCCATGGTGGCCAGACAAAAAAAAACAGCCGTGGGATCAAATTTTAAAATTTCGGTTTCATGCCACCATTTTGGGTGGGCTTTTCCAAGCAGCGGAAAAAGCCGGGTTGACGAAGGTCGTCCAATTGCGTTCAAAACGCGTTTTTTCAACTTTTCCCATCGTGGCCAGACAAAAAAAACAGCCGTGGGATCAAATTTTAAAATTTCGGTTTCATGCCACCATTTTGGGTGGGCTTTTCCAAGCAGCGGAAAAAGCCGGGTTGACGAAGGTCGTCCATCTGCGTTGAAAACGCGTTTTTTCAACTTTTCCCATCTTGGCCAGACAAAAAAAACAGCCGTGGGATCAAATTTTACAATTTCGGTTTCATGCCACCATTTTGGGTGGGCTTTTCCAAGCAGCGGAAAAAGCTGGGTTCACGAAAGTGGTCCAATTGCGTTCAAAACGCGTTTTGTTAAATTTCCCCATCGGGGGGAAACGAAAAAACACCCTTGGAATCGAATTTTAAAATTTCGGTTTCATGCCACCATTTTGCGTGGGCTTTTCCAAGCAGCGGAAAAAGCCGGGTTGACGAAGGTCGTCCAATTGCGTTCAAAACGCGTTTTTTCAACTTTTCCCATCGTGGCCAGACAAAAAAAACAGCCGTGGGATCAAATTTTAAAATTTCGGTTTCATGCCACCATTTTGGGTGGGCTTTTCCAAGCAGCGGAAAAAGCCGGGTTGACGAAGGTCGTCCATTTGCGTTGAAAACGCGTTTTTTCAACTTTTCTCATCTTGGCCAGACAAAAAAAACAGCCGTGAGATCAAATTTTAAAATTTCGGTTTCATGCCACCATATTGGGTGGGCTTTTCCAAGCAGCAGAAAAAGCCGGGTTGACGAAGGTCTTCCATTTGCGTTGAAAACGCGTTTTTTCAACTTTTCTCATCTTGGCCAGACAAAAAAAACAGCCGTGAGATCAAATTTTACAATTTCGGTTTCATGCCACCATTTTGGTTGGGCTTTTCCAAGCAGCAGAAAAAGCCGGGTTGACGAAGGTCGTCCATTTGCGTTGAAAACGCGTTTTTTCAACTTTTCTCATCTTGGCCAGACAAAAAAAACAGCCGTGAGATCAAATTTTACAATTTCGGTTTTATGCCACCATTTTGGGTGGGCTTTTCCAAGCAGCAGAAAAATCCGGGTTGACGAAGGTCGTCAAATTGCGTTCAAAACGCGTTTTTTCAACTTTCCCCATCGGGGCGAAGCGAAAAAACAGCCTGGGGATCGAATTTTACAATTTCGGTTTCATGCCACCATTTTGGGTGGGCTTTTCCAAGCAGCGGAAAAAGCCGGGTTCACGAAAGTGGTCCAATTGCGTTGAAAACGCGTTTTGTTAAATTTCCCTATCGGGGGGAAACGAAAAAACACCCTTGGGAACGAATTTTACAATTTCGGTTTCATGCCACCATTTTGGGTGGGCTTTTCCAAGCAGCGGAAACAGCGGGGTTGACGAAGGTCGTCCAATTGCGTTCAAAACGCGTTTTTTCAACTTTTCCCATCTTGGCCAGACAAAAAAAACAGCCGTGGGATCAAATTTTACAATTTCGGTTTAATGCCACCATTTTGGGTGGGCTTTTCCAAGCAGCGGAAAAAGCCGGGTTCACGAAAGTGGTCCAATTGCGTTCAAAACGCGTTTTGTTAAATTTCCCCATCGGGGGGAAACGAAAAAACACCCTTGGGATCGAATTTTAAAATTTCGGTTTCATGCCACCATTTTGGGTGGGCTTTTCCAAGCAGCGGAAAAAGCCGGGTTGACGAAGGTCGTCCAATTGCGTTCAAAACGCGTTTTTTCAACTTTTCCCATCTTGGCCAGACAAAAAAGCAGCCGTGGGATCAAATTTTACAATTTCGGTTTCATGCCACCATTTTGGGTGGGCTTTTCCAAGCAGCGGAAAAAGCTGGGTTCACGAAAGTGGTCCAATTGCGTTGAAAACGCGTTTTGTTAAATTTCCCCATCGGGGGGAAACGAAAAAACACCCTTGGGATCGAATTTTAAAATTTCGGTTTCATGCCACCATTTTGGGTGGGCTTTTCCAAGCAGCGGAAAAAGCCGGGTTCACGAAAGTGGTCCTATTGCGTTGAAAACGCGTTTTGTTAAATTTCCCTATCGGGGGGAAACGAAAAAACACCCTTGGGATCGAATTTTAAAATTTCGGTTTCATGCCACCATTTTGGGGCGGCTTTTCCAAGCAGCGGAAAAAGCCGGGATGACGAAGGTCGTCCAATTGCGTTCAAAACGCGTTTTTTCAACTTTCCCCATCGGGGCGAAGCGAAAAAACAGCCTTGGGATCGAATTTTACAATTTCGGTTTCATGCCACCATTTTGGGTGGGCTTTTCCAAGCAGCGGAAAAAGCCGGGTTGACGAAGGTCGTCCAATTGCGTTCAAAACGCGTTTTTTCAACTTTCCCCATCGGGGCGAAGCGAAAAAACAGCCTTGGGATCGAATTTTACAATTTCGGTTTCATGCCACCATTTTGGGTGGGCTTTTCCAAGCAGCGGAAAAAGCCGGGTTCACGAAAGTGGTTCAATTGCGTTGAAAACGCGTTTTGTTAAATTTCCCAATCGGGAGGAAACGAAAAAACACCCTTGGGATCGAAATTTAAAATTTTTGTTTCATGCCACCATTTTGGGTGAACTTTTCCAAGCAGCGGAAAAAGCCGGGTTGACGAAGGTGGTCCAATTGCGTTCAAAACGCGTTTTTTCAACTTTCCCCATCGGGGCGAAGCGAAAAAACAGCCTTGGGATCGAATTTTACAATTTCGGTTTCATGCCACCATTTTGGGTGGGCTTTTCCAAGCAGCGGAAAAAGCCGGGTTCACGAAAGTGGTCCAATTGCGTTGAAAACGCGTTTTGTTAAATTTCCCCATCGGGAGGAAACGAAAAAACACCCTTGGGATCGAATTTTAAAATTTTTGTTTCATGCCACCATTTTGGGTGGGCTTTTCCAAGCAGCGGAAAAAGCCGGGTTGACGAAGGTCGTCCAATTGCGTTCAAAACGCGTTTTTTCAACTTTCCCCATCGGGGCGAAGCGAAAAAACAGCCTTGGGATCGAATTTTACAATTTCGGTTTTATGCCACCATTTTGGGTGGGCTTTTCCAAGCAGCGGAAAAAGCCGGGTTCACGAAAGTGGTCCAATTGCGTTCAAAACGCGTTTTGTTAAATTTCCCCATCGGGAGGAAACGAAAAAACACCCTTGGGATCGAATTTTAAAATTTCGGTTTCATGCCACCATTTTGGGTGGGCTTTTCCAAGCAGCGGAAAAAGCCGGGTTCACGAAAGTGGTCCAATTGCGTTGAAAACGCGTTTTGTTAAATTTCCCCATCGGGGGGAAACGAAAAAACAGCCTTGGGATCGAATTTTACAATTTCGGTTTCATGCCACCATTTTGGGTGGGCTTTTCCAAGCAGCGGAAAAAGCCGGGTTGACGAAGGTCGTCCAATTGCGTTCAAAACGCGTTTTTTCAACTTTCCCCATCGGGGCGAAGCGAAAAAACAGCCTTGGGATCGAATTTTACAATTTCGGTTTCATGCCACCATTTTGGGTGGGCTTTTCCAAGCAGCGGAAAAAGCCGGGTTGACGAAGGTCGTCCAATTGCGTTCAAAACGCGTTTTTTCAACTTTTCCCATCTTTTCCAGACAAAAAAAAACAGCCGTGGGATCAAATTTTCAATTTCGGTTTCATGCCACCATTTTGGGTGGGCTTTTCCAAGGAGCGGAAAAAGCCGGGCTGATGAAGGTCGTCCAATTGCGTTCAAAACGCGTTTTTTCAACTTTTCCCATCTTGGCCAGTCAAAAAAAACAGCCGTGGGATCAAATTTTACAATTTCAGTTTCATGCCACCATTTTGGGTGGGCTTTTCCAAGCAGCGGAAAAAGCCGGGTTGACGAAGGTCGTCCAATTGCGTTCAAAACGCGTTTTTTCAACTTTCCCCATCGGGGCGAAGCGAAAAAACAGCCTTGGGATCGAATTTTACAATTTCGGTTTCATGCCACCATTTTGGGTGGGCTTTTCCAAGCAGCGGAAAAAGCCGGGTTGACGAAGGTCGTCCAATTGCGTTCAAAACGCGTTTTTTCAACTTTCCCCATCGGGGCGAAGCGAAAAAACAGCCTTGGGATCGAATTTTACAATTTCGGTTTCATGCCACCATTTTGGGTGGGCTTTTCCAAGCAGCGGAAAAAGCCGGGTTGACGAAGGTCGTCCAATTGCGTTCAAAACGCGTTTTTTCAACTTTTCCCATCTTTGCCAGACAAAAAAAAACAGCCGTGGGATCAAATTTTCAATTTCGGTTTCATGCCACCATTTTGGGTGGGCTTTTCCAAGCAGCGGAAAAAGCCGGGTTGACGAAGGTCGTCCAATTGCGTTCAAAACGCGTTTTTTCAACTTTCCCCATCGGGGCGAAGCGAAAAAACAGCCTTGGGATCGAATTTTAAAATTTCGGTTTCATGCCACCATTTTGGGTGGGCTTTTCCAAGCAGCGGAAAAAGTCGGGTTGACGAAGGTCGTCCAATTGCGTTCAAAACGCGTTTTTTCAACTTTTCCCATCTTTGCCAGACAAAGAAAACAGCCGTGGGATCAAATTTTCAATTTCGGTTTCCTGCCACCATTTTGGGTGGGCTTTTCCAAGCAGCGGAAAAAGCCGGGCTGACGAAGGTCGTCCAATTGCGTTCAAAACGCGTTTTTTCAACTTTTCCCATCTTGGCCAGTCAAAAAAAACAGCCGTGGGATCAAATTTTACAATTTCAGTTTCATGCCACCATTTTGGGTGGGCTTTTCCAAGCAGCGGAAAAAGCCGGGTTGACGAAGGACGTCCATTTGCGTTCAAAACGCGTTTTTTTAACTTTTCCCATCTTGGCCAGACAAAAAAAACAGCCGTGAGATCAAATTTTACAATTTCGGTTTCATGCCACCATTTTGGGTGGGCTTTTCCAAGCAGCGGAAAAAGCCGGGTTGACGAAGGTCGTCCAATTGCGTTCAAAACGCGTTTTGTTAAATTTCCCCATCGGGGGGAAACGAAAAAACACCCTTGGGATCGAATTTTAAAATTTCGGTTTCATGCCACCATTTTGGGGCGGCTTTTCCAAGCAGCGGAAAAAGCCGGGTTGACGAAGGTCGTCCAATTGCGTTCAAAACGCGTTTTTTCAACTTTCCCCATCGGGGCGAAGCGAAAAATTAGCCTTGGGATCGAATTTTACAATTTCGGTTTCATGCCACCATTTTGGGTGGGCTTTTCCAAGCAGCGGAAAAAGCCGGGTTGACGAAGGTCGTCCAATTGCGTTCAATACGCGTTTTTTCAACTTTCCCCATCGGGGCGAAGCGAAAAAACAGCCTTGGGATCGAATTTTACAATTTCGGTTTCATGCCACCATTTTGGGTGGGCTTTTCCAAGCAGCGGAAAAAGCCGGGTTCACGAAAGTGGTCCAATTGCGTTGTAAACGCGTTTTGTTAAATTTCCCCATCGGGAGGAAACGAAAAAACAAACTTGGGATCGAATTTTACAATTTCAGTTTCATGCCACCATTTTGGGTGGGCTTTTCCAAGCAGCGGAAAAAGCCGGGTTGACGAAGGTCGTCCATTTGCGTTCAAAACGCGTTTTTTCAACTTTTCCCATCTTGGCCAGACAAAAAAAACAGCCGTGAGAGCAAATTTTACAATTTCGGTTTCATGCCACCATTTTGGGTGGGCTTTTCCAAGCAGCGGAAAAAGCCAGGTTGACGAAGGTCGTCCAATTGCGTTCAAAACGCGTTTTGTTAAATTTCCCCATCGGGGGGAAACGAAAAAACACCCTTGGGATCGAATTTTAAAATTTCGGTTTCATGCCACCATTTTGGGTGGGCTTTTCCAAGCAGCGGAAAAAGCCGGGTTGACGAAGGTCGTCCAATTGCGTTCAAAACGCGTTTTTTCAACTTTTCCCATCTTGGCCAGACAAAAAAAACAGCCCTGGGATCAAATTTTACAATTTCAGTTTCATGCCACCATTTTGGGTGGGCTTTTCCAAGCAGCGGAAAAAGCCGGGTTGACGAAGGTCGTCCATTTGCGTTCAAAACGCGTTTTTTCAACTTTTCCCATCTTGGCCAGACAAAAAAAACAGCCGTGAGAGCAAATTTTACAATTTCGGTTTCATGCCACCATTTTGGGTGGGCTTTTCCAAGCAGCGGAAAAAGCCAGGTTGACGAAGGTCGTCCAATTGCGTTCAAAACGCGTTTTGTTAAATTTCCCCATCGGGGGGAAACGAAAAAACACCCTTGGGATCGAATTTTAAAATTTCGGTTTCATGCCACCATTTTGGGTGGGCTTTTCCAAGCAGCGGAAAAAGCCGGGTTGACGAAGGTCGTCCAATTGCGTTCAAAACGCGTTTTTTCAACTTTCCCCATCGGGGGGAAGCGAAAAAACAGCCTTGGGATCGAATTTTACAATTTCGGTTTCATGCCACCATTTTGGGTGGGCTTTTCCAAGCAGCGGAAAAAGCCGGGTTGACGAAGGTCGTCCAATTGCGTTCAAAACGCGTTTTGTTAAATTTCCCCATCGGGGGGAAACGAAAAAACACCCTTGGGATCGAATTTTAAAATTTCGGTTTCATGCCACCATTTTGGGTGGGCTTTTCCAAGCAGCGGAAAAAGCCGGGTTGACGAAGGTCGTCCAATTGCGTTCAAAACGCGTTTTGTTAAATTTCCCCATCGGGGGGAAACGAAAAAACACCCTTGGGATCGAATTTTAAAATTTCGGTTTCATGCCACCATTTTGGGTGGGCTTTTCCAAGCAGCGGAAAAAGCCGGGTTGACGAAGGTCGTCCAATTGCGTTCAAAACGCGTTTTTTCAACTTTCCCCATCGGGGCGAAGCGAAAAAACAGCCTTGGGATCGAATTTTACAATTTCGGTTTCATGCCACCATTTTGGGTGGGCTTTTCCAAGCAGCGGAAAAAGCCGGGTTGACGAAGGTCGTCCAATTGCGTTCAAAACGCGTTTTTTCAACCCTCCCCATCGGGGCGAAGCGAAAAAACAGCCTTGGGATCGAATTTTACAATTTCGGTTTCATGCCACCATTTTGGGTGGGCTTTTCCAAGCAGCGGAAAAAGCCGGGTTGACGAAGGTCGTCCAATTGCGTTCAAAACGCGTTTTGTTAAATTTCCCCATCGGGGGGAAACGAAAAAACAGCCTTGGGATCGAATTTTAAAATTTCGGTTTCATGCCACCATTTTGGGTGGGCTTTTCCAAGCAGCGGAAAAAGCCGGGTTGACGAATGTCGTCCAATTGCGTTCAAAACGCGTTTTTTCAACTTTCCCCATCGGGGCGAAGCGAAAAAACAGCCTTGGGATCAAATTTTACAATTTCGGTTTCATGCCACCATTTTGGGTGGGCTTTTCCAAGCAGCGGAAAAAGCCGGGTTGACGAAGGTCGTCCAATTGCGTTCAAAACGCGTTTTGTTAAATTTTCCCATCGGGGGGAAACGAAAAAACACCCTTGGGATCGAATTTTAAAATTTCGGTTTCATGCCACCATTTTGGGTGGGCTTTTCCAAGCAGCGGAAAAAGCCGGGTTGACGAAGGTCGTCCAATTGCGTTCAAAACGCGTTTTTTCAACTTTCCCCATCGGGGCGAAGCGAAAAAACAGCCTTGGGATCGAATTTTACAATTTCGGTTTCATGCCACCATTTTGGGTGGGCTTTTCCAAGCAGCGGAAAAAGCCGGGTTGACGAAGGTCGTCCAATTGCGTTCAAAACGCGTTTTTTCAACTTTCCCCATCGGGGCGAAGCGAAAAAACAGCCTTGGGATCGAATTTTACAATTTCGGTTTCATGCCACCATTTTGGGTGGGCTTTTCCAAGCAGCGGAAAAAGCCGGGTTGACGAAGGTCGTCCAATTGCGTTCAAAACGCGTTTTGTTAAATTTCCCCATCGGGGGGAAACGAAAAAACACCCTTGGGATCGAATTTTAAAATTTCGGTTTCATGCCACCATTTTGGGTGGGCTTTTCCAAGCAGCGGAAAAAGCCGGGTTGACGAAGGTCGTCCAATTGCGTTCAAAACGCGTTTTTTCAACTTTCCCCATCGGGGCGAAGCGAAAAAACAGCCTTGGGATCGAATTTTACAATTTCGGTTTCATGCCACCATTTTGGGTGGGCTTTTCCAAGCAGCGGAAAAAGCCGGGTTGACGAAGGTCGTCCAATTGCGTTCAAAACGCGTTTTTTCAACTTTCCCCATCGGGGCGAAGCGAAAAAACAGCCTTGGGATCGAATTTTACAATTTCGGTTTCATGCCACCATTTTGGGTGGGCTTTTCCAAGCAGCGGAAAAAGCCGGGTTGACGAAGGTCGTCCAATTGCGTTCAAAACGCGTTTTTTAAACTTTTCCCATCTTTGCCAGACAAAAAAAACAGCCGTGGGATCAAATTTTCAATTTCGGTTTCATGCCACCATTTTGGGTGGGCTTTTCCAAGCAGCGGAAAAAGCCGGGCTGACGAAGGTCGTCCAATTGCGTTCAAAACGCGTTTTTTTAACTTTTCCCATCTTGGCCAGTCAAAAAAAACAGCCGTGGGATCAAATTTTACAATTTCAGTTTCATGCCACCATTTTGGGTGGGCTTTTCCAAGCAGCGGAAAAAGCCGGGTTGACGAAGGTCGTCCATTTGCGTGCAAAACGCGTTTTTTTAACTTTTCCCATCTTGGCCAGACAAAAAAAACAGCCGTGAGATCAAATTTTACAATTTCGGTTTCATGCCACCATTTTGGGTGGGCGTTTCCAAGCAGCGGAAAAAGCCGGGTTGACGAAGGTCGTCCAATTGCGTTCAAAACGCGTTTTGTTAAATTTCCCCATCGGGGGGAAACGAAAAAACACCCTTGGGATCGAATTTTAAAATTTCGGTTTCATGCCACCATTTTAGGGCGGCTTTTCCAAGCAGCGGAAAAAGCCGGGTTGACGAAGGTCGTCCAATTGCGTTCAAAACGCGTTTTTTCAACTTTCCCCATCGGGGCGAAGCGAAAAAACAGCTTTGGGATCGAATTTTAAAATTTCGGTTTCATGCCACCATTTTGGGTGGGCTTTTCCAAGCAGCGGAAAAAGCCGGGTTGACGAATGTCGTCCAATTGCGTTCAAAACGCGTTTTTTCAACTTTCCCCATCGGGGCGAAGCGAAAAAACAGCCTTGGGATCAAATTTTACAATTTCGGTTTCATGCCACCATTTTGGGTGGGCTTTTCCAAGCAGCGGAAAAAGCCGGGTTGACGAAGGTCGTCCAATTGCGTTCAAAACGCGTTTTGTTAAATTTTCCCATCGGGGGGAAACGAAAAAACACCCTTGGGATCGAATTTTAAAATTTCGGTTTCATGCCACCATTTTGGGTGGGCTTTTCCAAGCAGCGGAAAAAGCCGGGTTGACGAAGGTCGTCCAATTGCGTTCAAAACGCGTTTTTTCAACTTTCCCCATCGGGGCGAAGCGAAAAAACAGCCTTGGGATCGAATTTTACAATTTCGGTTTCATGCCACCATTTTGGGTGGGCTTTTCCAAGCAGCGGAAAAAGCCGGGTGGACGAAGGTCGTCCAATTGCGTTCAAAACGCGTTTTTTCAACTTTCCCCATCGGGGCGAAGCGAAAAAACAGCCTTGGGATCGAATTTTACAATTTCGGTTTCATGCCACCATTTTGGGTGGGCTTTTCCAAGCAGCGGAAAAAGCCGGGTTGACGAAGGTCGTCCAATTGCGTTCAAAACGCGTTTTGTTAAATTTCCCCATCGGGGGGAAACGAAAAAACACCCTTGGGATCGAATTTTAAAATTTCGGTTTCATGCCACCATTTTGGGTGGGCTTTTCCAAGCAGCGGAAAAAGCCGGGTTGACGAAGGTCGTCCAATTGCGTTCAAAACGCGTTTTTTCAACTTTCCTCATCGGGGCGAAGCGAAAAAACAGCCTTGGGATCGAATTTTACAATTTCGGTTTCATGCCACCATTTTGGGTGGGCTTTTCCAAGCAGCGGAAAAAGCCGGGTTGACGAAGGTCGTCCAATTGCGTTCAAAACGCGTTTTTTCAACTTTCCCCATCGGGGCGAAGCGAAAAAACAGCCTTGGGATCGAATTTTACAATTTCGGTTTCATGCCACCATTTTGGGTGGGCTTTTCCAAGCAGCGGAAAAAGCCGGGTTGACGAAGGTCGTCCAATTGCGTTCAAAACGCGTTTTTTAAACTTTTCCCATCTTTGCCAGACAAAAAAAACAGCCGTGGGATCAAATTTTCAATTTCGGTTTCATGCCACCATTTTGGGTGGGCTTTTCCAAGCAGCGGAAAAAGCCGGGCTGACGAAGGTCGTCCAATTGCGTTCAAAACGCGTTTTTTTAACTTTTCCCATCTTGGCCAGTCAAAAAAAACAGGCGTGGGATCAAATTTTACAATTTCAGTTTCATGCCACCATTTTGGGTGGGCTTTTCCAAGCAGCGGAAAAAGCCGGGTTGACGAAGGTCGTCCATTTGCGTGCAAAACGCGTTTTTTTAACTTTTCCCATCTTGGCCAGACAAAAAAAACAGCCGTGAGATCAAATTTTACAATTTCGGTTTCATGCCACCATTTTGGGTGGGCGTTTCCAAGCAGCGGAAAAAGCCGGGTTGACGAAGGTCGTCCAATTGCGTTCAAAACGCGTTTTGTTAAATTTCCCCATCGGGGGGAAACGAAAAAACACCCTTGGGATCGAATTTTAAAATTTCGGTTTCATGCCACCATTTTGGGGCGGCTTTTCCAAGCGGCGGAAAAAGCCGGGTTGACGAAGGTCGTCCAATTGCGTTCAAAACGCGTTTTTTCAACTTTCCCCATCGGGGCGAAGCGAAAAAACAGCTTTGGGATCGAATTTTAAAATTTCGGTTTCATGCCACCATTTTGGGTGGGCTTTTCCAAGCAGCGGAAAAAGCCGGGTTGACGAAGGTCGTCCAATTGCGTTCAATACGCGTTTTTTCAACTTTCCCCATCGGGGCGAAGCGAAAAAACAGCATTGGGATCGAATTTTACAATTTCGGTTTCATGCCACCATTTTGGGTGGGCTTTTCCAAGCAGCGGAAAAAGCCGGGTTCACGAAAGTGGTCCAATTGCGTTGAAAACGCGTTTTGTTAAATTTCCCCATCGGGAGGAAACGAAAAAACAGCCTTGGGATCGAATTTTACAATTTCAGTTTCATGCCACCATTTTGGGTGGGCTTTTCCAAGCAGCGGAAAAAGCCGGGTTGACGAAGGTCGTCCAATTGCGTTCAAAACGCGTTTTTTCAACTTTCCCCATCGGGGCGAAGCGAAAAAACAGCTTTGGGATCGAATTTTAAAATTTCGGTTTCATGCCACCATTTTGGGTGGGCTTTTCCAAGCAGCGGAAAAAGCCGGGTTGACGAAGGTCGTCCAATTGCGTTCAATACGCGTTTTTTCAACTTTCCCCATCGGGGCGAAGCGAAAAAACAGCCTTGGGATCGAATTTTACAATTTCGGTTTCATGCCACCATTTTGGGTGGGCTTTTCCAAGGAGCGGAAAAAGCCGGGTTCACGAAAGTGGTCCAATTGCGTTGAAAACGCGTTTTGTTAAATTTCCCCATCGGGAGGAAACGAAAAAACAGCCTTGGGATCGAATTTTACAATTTCAGTTTCATGCCACCATTTTGGGTGGGCTTTTCCAAGCAGCGGAAAAAGCCGGGTTGAAGAAGGTCGTCCAATTGCGTTCAAAACGCGTTTTTTAAACTTTCCCATCTTTGCCAGACAAAAAAAACGGCCGTGGGATCAAATTTTACAATTTCGGTTTCATGCCACCATTTTGGGTGGGCTTTTCCAAGCAGCGGAAAAAGCCGGGTTGACGAAGGTCGTCCAATTGCGTTCAAAACGCGTTTTTTCAACTTTTCCCATCTTGGCCAGACAAAAAAAACAGCCGTGGGATCAAATTTTACAATTTCAGTTTCATGCCACCATTTTGGGTGGGCTTTTCCAAGCAGCGGAAAAAGCCGGGTTGAGGAAGGTCGTCCAATTGCGTTCAAAACGCGTTTTTTCAACTTTTCCCATCTTGGCCAGACAAAAAAACAGCCGTGAGATCAAATTTTACAATTTCGGTTTCATGCCACCATTTTGGGTGGGCTTTTCCAAGCAGCGGAAAAAGCCGGGTTGACGAAGGTCGTCCAATTGCGTTCAAAACGCGTTTTGTTAAATTTCCCCATCGGGGGGAAACGAAAAAACACCCTTGGGATCGAATTTTAAAATTTCGGTTTCATGCCACCATTTTGGGTGGGCTTTTCCAAGCAGCGGAAAAAGCCGGGTTGACGAAGGTCGTCCAATTGCGTTCAAAACGCGTTTTTTCAACTTTTCCCATCTTTGCCAGACAAAAAAAACAGCCGTGGGATCAAATTTTCAATTTCGGTTTCATGCCACCATTTTGGGTGGGCTTTTCCAAGCAGCGGAAAAAGCCGGGTTGACGAAGGTCGTCCAATTGCGTTCAAAACGCGTTTTTTCAACTTTTCCCATCTTGGCAAGTCAAAAAAAACAGCCGAGGGATCAAATTTTACAATTTCAGTTTCATGCCACCATTTTAGGTGGGCTTTTCCAAGCAGCGGAAAAAGCCGGGTTGACGAAGGTCGTCCATTTGCGTTCAAAACGCGTTTTTTTAACTTTTCCCATCTTGGGTTAAACGAAAAAACACCCTTGGGATCGAATTTTAAAATTTCGGTTTCATGCCACCATTTTGGGTGGGCTTTTCCAAGCAGCGGAAAAAGCCGGGTTGACGAAGGTCGTCCATTTGCGTTCAAAACGCGTTTTTTTAACTTTTCCCATCTTGGGTTAAACGAAAAAACACCCTTGGGATCGAATTTTAAAATTTCGGTTTCATGCCACCATTTTGGGTGGGCTTTTCCAAGCAGCGGAAAAAGCCGGGTTGACGAAGGTCGTCCATTTGCGTTCAAAACGAGTTTTTTCAACTTTTCTCATCTTGGCCAGACAAAAAAAACAGCCGTGGGATCAAATTTTACAATTTCGGTTTCATGCCACCATTTTGGTTGGGCTTTTCCAAGCAGCAGAAAAAGCCGGGTTGACGAAGGTCGTCCAATTGCGTTCAAAACGCGTTTTGTTAAATTTCCCCATCGGGGGGAAACGAAAAAACACCCTTGGGATCGAATTTTAAAATTTCGGTTTCATGCCACCATTTTGGGTGTGCTTTTAAAAGCAGCGGAAAAAGCCGGGTTGACGAAGGTCGTCCAATTGCGTTCAAAACGCGTTTTGTTAAATTTCCCCATCGGGGGGAAACAAAAAATCACCCTTGGGATCGAATTTTACAATTTCGGTTTCATGCCACCATTTTGGGTGGGCTTTTCCAAGCAGCGGAAAAAGCTGGGTTCACGAAAGTGGTCGAATTGCGTTCAAAACGCGTTTTGTTAAATTTCCCCATCGGGGGGAAACGAAAAAACACCCTTGGGATCGAATTTTAAAATTTCGGTTTCATGCCACCATTTTGGGTGGGCTTTTCCAAGCAGCGGAAAAAGCCGGGTTGACGAAGGTCGTCCAATTGCGTTCAAAACGCGTTTTTTCAACTTTTCCCATCTTGGCCAGACAAAAAAAACAGCCATGGGATCAAATTTTACAATATCGGTTTCATGCCACCATTTTGGGTGGGCTTTTCCAAGCAGCGGAAAAAGCCGGGATCACGAAGGTCGTCCAATTGCGTTCAAAACTCGTTTTGTTAAATTTCCCCATCGGGGGGAAACGAAAAAACACCCTTGGGATCGAATTTTAAAATTTCGGTTTCATGCCACCATTTTGGGTGGGCTTTTCCAAGCAGCGGAAAAAGCTGGGTTCACATAAGTGGTCCAATTGCGTTCAAAACGCGTTTTGTTAAATTTCCCCATCGGGGGGAAACGAAAAAACACCCTTGGGATCGAATTTTAAAATTTCGGTTTCATGCCACCATTTTGGGTGGGCTTTTCCAAGCAGCGGAAAAAGCTGGGTTGACGAAGGTCGTCCAATTGCGTTCAAAACGCGTTTTTTCAACTTTCCCCATCGGGGCGAAGCGAAAAAAAAGCCTTGGGATCGAATTTTACAATTTCGGTTTCATGCCACCATTTTGGGTGGGCTTTTCCAAGCAGCGGAAAAAGCCGGGTTGACGAAGGTCGTCGAATTGCGTTCAAAACGCGTTTTTTCAACTTTCCCCATCGGGGCGAAACTAAAAAACAGCCTTGGGATCGAATTTTAAAATTTCGGTTTCATGCCACCATTTTGTGTGGGCTTTTCCAAGCAGCGGAAAAAGCCGGGTTGACGGAGGTCGTCGAATTGCGTTCAAAACGCGTTTTTTCAACTTTCCCCATCGGGGCGAAGCGAAAAAAAAGCCTTGGGATCGAATTTTACAATTTCGGTTTCATGCCACCATTTTGGGTGGGCTTTTCCAAGCAGCGGAAAAAGCCGGGTTGACGAAGGTCGTCGAATTGCGTTCAAAACGCGTTTTTTCAACTTTCCCCATCGGGGCGAAACTAAAAAACAGCCTTGGGATCGAATTTTAAAATTTCGGTTTCATGCCACCATTTTGTGTGGGCTTTTCCAAGCAGCGGAAAAAGCCGGTTGACGAAGGTCGTCGAATTGCGTTCAAAACGCGTTTTTTCAACTTTCCCCATCGGGGCGAAACCAAAAAAATAGCCTTGGGATCGAATTTTAAAATTTCGGTATCATGCCACCATTTTGGGTGGGCTTTTCCATGCAGTGGAAAAAGCCGGGTTGACGAAGGTCGTCGAATTGCTTTCAAAACGCGTTTTTTCAACTTTCCCCATCGGGGCGAAACTAAAAAACAGCCTTGGGATCGAATTTTAAAATTTCGGTTTCATGCCACCATTTTGGGTGGGCTTTTCCAAGCAGCGGAAAAAGCCGGGTTGACGAAGGTCGTCGAATTGCGTTCAAAACGCGTTTTTTCAACTTTCCCCATCGGGGCGAAACTAAAAAACAGCCTTGGGATCGAATTTTAAAATTTCGGTTTCATGCCACCATTTTGTGTGGGCTTTTCCAAGCAGCGGAAAAAGCCGGGTTGACGAAGGTCGTCGAATTGCGTTCAAAACGCGTTTTTTCAACTTTCCCCATCGGGGCGAAACTAAAAAACAGCCTTGGGATCGAATTTTAAAATTTCGGTTTCATGCCACCATTTTGTGTGGGCTTTTCCAAGCAGCGGAAAAAGCCGGGTTGACGAAGGTCGTCGAATTGCGTTCAAAACGCGTTTTTTCAACTTTCCCCATCGGGGCGAAACTAAAAAACAGCCTTGGGATCGAATTTTAAAATTTCGGTTTCATGCCACCATTTTGTGTGGGCTTTTCCAAGCAGCGGAAAA
This sequence comes from Meandrina meandrites, assembly GCA_963693305.1. Taxonomy (NCBI): domain Eukaryota; kingdom Metazoa; phylum Cnidaria; class Anthozoa; order Scleractinia; family Meandrinidae; genus Meandrina; species Meandrina meandrites. The sequence goes on along the minus strand of OY855905.1, from coordinate 360,977 downwards.
AGCCGGGTTGACGAAGGTCGTCGAATTGCGTTCAAAACGCGTTTTTTCAACTTTCCCCATCGGGGCGAAGCGAAAAAAAAGCCTTGGGATCGAATTTTACAATTTCGGTTTCATGCCACCATTTTGGGTGGGCTTTTCCAAGCAGCGGAAAAAGCCGGGTTGACGAAGGTCGTCGAATTGCGTTCAAAACGCGTTTTTTCAACTTTCCCCATCGGGGCGAAACTAAAAAACAGCCTTGGGATCGAATTTTAAAATTTCGGTTTCATGCCACCATTTTGTGTGGGCTTTTCCAAGCAGCAGAAAAAGCCGGTTGACGAAGGTCGTCGAATTGCGTTCAAAACGCGTTTTTTCAACTTTCCCCATCGGGGCGAAACCAAAAAAATAGCCTTGGGATCGAATTTTAAAATTTCGGTATCATGCCACCATTTTGGGTGGGCTTTTCCATGCAGTGGAAAAAGCCGGCTTGACGAAGGTCGTCGAATTGCTTTCAAAACGCGTTTTTTCAACTTTCCCCATCGGGGCGAAACTAAAAAACAGCCTTGGGATCGAATTTTAAAATTTCGGTTTCATGCCACCATTTTGGGTGGGCTTTTCCAAGCAGCGGAAAAAGCCGGGTTGACGAAGGTCGTCGAATTGCGTTCAAAACGCGTTTTTTCAACTTTCCCCATCGGGGCGAAACTAAAAAACAGCCTTGGGATCGAATTTTAAAATTTCGGTTTCATGCCACCATTTTGTGTGGGCTTTTCCAAGCAGCGGAAAAAGCCGGGTTGACGAAGGTCGTCGAATTGCGTTCAAAACGCGTTTTTTCAACTTTCCCCATCGGGGCGAAACTAAAAAACAGCCTTGGGATCGAATTTTAAAATTTCGGTTTCATGCCACCATTTTGTGTGGGCTTTTCCAAGCAGCGGAAAAAGCCGGTTGACGAAGGTCGTCGAATTGCGTTCAAAACGCGTTTTTTCAACTTTCCCCATCGGGGCGAAACCAAAAAAATAGCCTTGGGATCGAATTTTAAAATTTCGGTATCATGCCACCATTTTGGGTGGGCTTTTCCATGCAGTGGAAAAAGCCGGGTTGACGAAGGTCGTCGAATTGCTTTCAAAACGCGTTTTTTCAACTTTCCCCATCGGGGCGAAACTAAAAAACAGCCTTGGGATCGAATTTTAAAATTTCGGTTTCATGCCACCATTTTGGGTGGGCTTTTCCAAGCAGCAGAAAAAGCCAGGTTGACGAAGGTCGTCGAATTGCGTTCAAAACGCGTTTTTTCAACTTTCCCCATCGGGGTGAAACTAAAAAACAGCCTTGGGATCGAATTTTAAAATTTCGGTTTCATGCCACCATTTTGTGTGGGCTTTTCCAAGCAGCGGAAAAAGCCGGGTTGACGAAGGTCGTCGAATTGCGTTCAAAACGCGTTTTTTCAACTTTCCCCATCGGGGCGAAACTAAAAAACAGCCTTGGGATCGAATTTTAAAATTTCGGTTTCATGCCACCATTTTGTGTGGGCTTTTCCAAGCAGCGGAAAAAGCCAGGTTGACGAAGGTCGTCGAATTGCGTTCAAAACGCGTTTTTTCAACTTTCCCCATCGGGGCGAAACTAAAAAACAGCCTTGGGATCGAATTTTAAAATTTCGGTTTCATGCCACCATTTTGGGTGGGCTTTTCCATGCAGTGGAAAAAGCCGGTTTGACGAAGGTCGTCGAATTGCTTTCAAAACGCGTTTTTTCAACTTTCCCCATCGGGGCGAAACTAAAAAACAGCCTTGGGATCGAATTTTAAAATTTCGGTTTCATGCCACCATTTTGGGTGGGCTTTTCCATGCAGTGGAAAAAGCCGGGTTGACGAAGGTCGTCGAATTGCTTTCAAAACGCGTTTTTTCAACTTTCCCCATCGGGACGAAACTAAAAAACAGCCTTGGGATCGAATTTTAAAATTTCGGTTTCATGCCACCATTTTGGGTGGGCTTTTCCAAGCAGCGGAAAAAGCCAGGTTGACGAAGGTCGTCGAATTGCGTTCAAAACGCGTTTTTTCAACTTTCCCCATCGGGGTGAAACTAAAAAACAGCCTTGGGATCGAATTTTAAAATTTCGGTTTCATGCCACCATTTTGTGTGGGCTTTTCCAAGCAGCGGAAAAAGCCGGGTTGACGGAGGTCGTCGAATTGCGTTCAAAACGCGTTTTTTCAACTTTCCCCATCGGGGCGAAACTAAAAAACAGCCTTGGGATCGAATTTTAAAATTTCGGTTTCATGGCACCATTTTGGGTGGGCTTTTCCAAGCAGCGGAAAAAGCCGGGTTGACGAAGGTCGTCGAATTGCGTTCAAAACGCGTTTTTTCAACTTTCCCCATCGGGGCGAAACTAAAAAACAGCCTTGGGATCGAATTTTAAAATTTCGGTTTCATGCCACCATTTTGTGTGGGCTTTTCCAAGCAGCGGAAAAAGCCGGGTTGACGGAGGTCGTCGAATTGCGTTCAAAACGCGTTTTTTCAACTTTCCCAATCGGGGCGAAACTAAAAAATAGCCTTGGGATCGAATTTTAAAATTTCAGTTTCATGCCACCATTTTGGGTAAGCTTTTCCAAGCAGCGGAAAAAGCCGGGTTCACAAAAGTGGTCCAATTGCGTTCAAAACGCGTTTTGTTAAATTTCCCCATCGGGGGGAAACGAAAAAACACCCTTGGGATCGAATTTTAAAATTTCGGTTTCATGCCACCATTTTGGGTGGGCTTTTCCAAGCAGCTGAAAAAGCCGGGTTGACGAAGGTCGTCGAATTGCGTTCAAAACGCGTTTTTTCAACTTTCCCCATCGGGGCGAAACCAAAAAAATAGCCTTGGGATCGAATTTTAAAATTTCTATTTCATGCCACCATTTTGGGTGGGCTTTTCTATGCAGTGGAAAAAGCCATGTTGACGAAGGTCGTCGAATTGCTTTCAAAACGCGTTTTTTCAACTTTCCCCATCGGGGCGAAACTAAAAAATAGCCTTGGGATCGAATTTTAAAATTTCGGTTTCATGCCACCATTTTGGGTGGGCTTTTCCAAGCAGCGGAAAAAGCCGGGTTGACGAAGGTCGTCCAGTTGCGTTCAAAACGCGTTTTTTCACCTTTCCCCATCGGGGCGAAGCGAAAAAACAGCCTTGGGATCGAATTTTACATTTTCGGTTTCATGGCACCATTTTGGGTGGGCTTTTCCAAGCAGCGGAAAAAGCCGGGTTGACGAAGGTCGTCCAATTGCGTTCAAAACGCGTTTTTTCAACTTTCCCCATCGGGGCGAAACTAAAAAACAGCCTTGGGATCGAATTTTAAAATTTCGGTTTCATGCCACCATTTTGTGTGGGCTTTTCCAAGCAGCGGAAAAAGCCGGGTTGACGAAGGTCGTCGAATTGCGTTCAAAACGCGTTTTTTCAACTTTCCCCATCGGGGCGAAACTAAAAAACAGCCTTGGGATCGAATTTTAAAATTTCGGTTTCATGCCACCATTTTGTGTGGGCTTTTCCAAGCAGCGGAAAAAGCCGGGTTGACGAAGGTCGTCGAATTGCGTTCAAAACGCGTTTTTTCAACTTTCCCCATCGGGGCGAAACCAAAAAAATAGCCTTGGGATCGAATTTTAAAATTTCGGTTTCATGCCACCATTTTGGGTGGGCTTTTCCAAGCAGCGGAAAAAGCCGGGTTGACGAAGGTCGTCGAATTGCGTTCAAAACGCGTTTTTTCAACTTTCCCCATCGGGGCGAAACTAAAAAACAGCCTTGGGATCGAATTTTAAAATTTCGGTTTCATGCCACCATTTTGGGTGGGCTTTTCCATGCAGTGGAAAAAGCCGAGTTGACGAAGGTCGTCGAATTGCTTTCAAAAGGCGTTTTTTCAACTTTCCCCATCGGGGCGAAACTAAAAAATAGCCTTGGGATCGAATTTTAAAATTTCGGTTTCATGCCACCATTTTGGGTGGGCTTTTCCAAGCAGCGGAAAAAGCCGGGTTGACGAAGGTCGTCCAATTGCGTTCAAAACGCGTTTTTTCAACTTTCCCCATCGGGGCGAAGCGAAAAAACTGCCTTGGGATCGAATATTACATTTTCGGTTTCATGCCACCATTTTGGGTGGGCTTTTCCAAGCAGCGGAAAAAGCCGGGTTGACGAAGGTCGTCGAATTGCGTTCAAAACGCGTTTTTTCAACTTTCCCCTTCGGGGCGAAACTAAAAAACAGCCTTGGGATCGAATTTTAAAATTTCGGTTTCATGCCACCATTTTGGGTGGGCTTTTCCATGCAGTGGAAAAAGCCGGGTTGACGAAGGTCGTCGAATTTCGTTCAAAACGCGTTTTTTCAACTTTCCCCATCGGGGCGAAACTAAAAAACAGCCTTGGGATCGAATTTTAAAATTTCGGTTTCATGCCACCATTTTGTGTGGGCTTTTCCAAGCAGCGGAAAAAGCCGGGTTGACGAAGGTCGTCGAATTGCGTTCAAAACTCGTTTTTTCAACTTTCCCCATCGGGGCGAAACTAAAAAATAGCCTTGGGATCGAATTTTAAAATTTCGGTTTCATGCCACCATTTTGGGTGGGCTTTTCCAAGCAGCGGAAAAAGCCGGGTTGACGAAGGTCGTCCAATTGCGTTCAAAACGCGTTTTTTCAACTTTCCCCATCGGGGCGAAGCGAAAAAACAGCCTTGGGATCGAATTTTACATTTTCGGTTTCATGCCACCATTTTGGGTGGGCTTTTCCAAGCAGCGGAAAAAGCCGGGTTGACGAAGGTCGTCGAATTGCGTTCAAAACGCGTTTTTTCAACTTTCCCCATTGGGGCGAAACTAAAAAACAGCCTTGGGATCGAATTTTACAATTTCGGTTTCATGCCACCATTTTGGGTGGGCTTTTCCATGCAGTGGAAAAAGCCGAGTTGACGAAGGTCGTCGAATTGCTTTCAAAAGGCGTTTTTTCAACTTTCCCCATCGGGGCGAAACTAAAAAATAGCCTTGGGATCGAATTTTAAAATTTCGGTTTCATGCCACCATTTTGGGTGGGCTTTTCCAAGCAGCGGAAAAAGCCGGGTTGACGAAGGTCGTCCAATTGCGTTCAAAACGCGTTTTTTCAACTTTCCCCATCGGGGCGAAGCGAAAAAACTGCCTTGGGATCGAATATTACATTTTCGGTTTCATGCCACCATTTTGGGTGGGCTTTTCCAAGCAGCGGAAAAAGCCGGGTTGACGAAGGTCGTCGAATTGCGTTCAAAACGCGTTTTTTCAACTTTCCCCTTCGGGGCGAAACTAAAAAACAGCCTTGGGATCGAATTTTAAAATTTCGGTTTCATGCCACCATTTTGGGTGGGCTTTTCCATGCAGTGGAAAAAGCCGGGTTGACGAAGGTCGTCGAATTTCGTTCAAAACGCGTTTTTTCAACTTTCCCCATCGGGGCGAAACTAAAAAACAGCCTTGGGATCGAATTTTAAAATTTCGGTTTCATGCCACCATTTTGGGTGGGCTTTTCCAAGCAGCGGAAAAAGCCGGGTTGACGAAGATCGTCGAATTGCGTTCAAAACGCGTTTTTTCAACTTTCCCCATCCGGGCGAAACTAAAAAACAGCCTTGGGATAGAATTTTAAAATTTCGGTTTCATGCCACCATTTTGTGTGGGCTTTTCCAAGCAGCGGAAAAAGCCGGGTTGACGAAGGTCGTCCAATTGCGTTCAAAACGCGTTTTTTCAACTTTCCCCATCGGGGCGAAACTAAAAAACAGCCTTGGGATCGAATTTTAAAATTTCGGTTTCATGCCACCATTTTGTGTGGGCTTTTCCAAGCAGCGGAAAAAGCCGGGTTGACGAAGGTCGTCGAATTGCGTTCAAAACTCGTTTTTTCAACTTTCCCCATCGGGGCGAAACTAAAAAATAGCCTTGGGATCGAATTTTAAAATTTCGGTTTCATGCCACCATTTTGGGTGGGCTTTTCCAAGCAGCGGAAAAAGCCGGGTTGACGAAGGTCGTCCAATTGCGTTCAAAACGCGTTTTTTCAACTTTCCCCATCGGGGCGAAGCGAAAAAACAGCCTTGGGATAGAATTTTACATTTTCGGTTTCATGCCACCATTTTGGGTGGGCTTTTCCAAGCAGCGGAAAAAGCCGGGTTGACGAAGGTCGTCCAATTGCGTTCAAAACGCGTTTTTTCAACTTTCCCCATCGGGGCGAAACTAAAAAACAGCCTTGGGATCGAATTTTAAAATTTCGGTTTCATGCCACCATTTTGGGTGGGCTTTTCCATGCAGTGGAAAAAGCCGAGTTGACGAAGGTCGTCGAATTGCTTTCAAAAGGCGTTTTTTCAACTTTCCCTATCGGGGCGAAACTAAAAAATAGCCTTGGGATCGAATTTTAAAATTTCGGTTTCATGCCACCATTTTGGGTGGGCTTTTCCAAGCAGCGGAAAAAGCCGGGTTGACGAAGGTCGTCCAATTGCGTTCAAAACGCGTTTTTTCAACTTTCCCCATCGGGGCGAAGCGAAAAAACTGCCTTGGGATCGAATTTTACATTTTCGGTTTCATGCCACCATTTTGGGTGGGCTTTTCCAAGCAGCGGAAAAAGCCGGGTTGACGAAGGTCGTCGAATTGCGTTCAAAACGCGTTTTTTCAACTTTCTTCATCGGGGCGAAACTAAAAAACAGCCTTGGGATCGAATTTTAAAATTTCGGTTTCATGCCACCATTTTGGGTGGGCTTTTCCAAGCAGCGGAAAAAGCCGGGTTGACGAAGGTCGTCGAATTGCGTTCAAAACGCGTTTTTTCAACTTTCCCCATCGGGGCGAAACTAAAAAACAGCCTTGGGATCGAATTTTAAAATTTCGGTTTCATGCCACCATTTTGTGTGGGCTTTTCCAAGCAGCGGAAAAAGCCGGGTTGACGAAGGTCGTCCAATTGCGTTCAAAACTCGTTTTTTCAACTTTCCCCATCGGGGCGAAGCGAAAAAACAGTTTTGGGATCGAATTTTACATTTTCGGTTTCATGCCACCATTTTGGGTGGGCTTTTCCAAGCAGCGGAAAAAGCCGGGTTGACGAAGGTCGTCGAATTGCATTCAAAACGCGTTTTTTCAACTTTCCCCATCGGGGCGAAACTAAAAAACAGCCTTGGGATCGAATTTTAAAATTTCGGTTTCATGCCACCATTTTGTGTGGGCTTTTCCAAGCAGCGGAAAAAGCCGGGTTGACGAAGGTCGTCGAATTGCGTTCAAAACGCGTTTTTTCAACTTTCCCCATCGGGGCGAAACTAAAAAATAGCCTTGGGATCGAATTTTAAAATTTCGGTTTCATGCCACCATTTTGGGTGGGCTTTTCCAAGCAGCGGAAAAAGCCGGGTTGACGAAGGTCGTCCAATTGCGTTCAAAACGCGTTTTTTCAACTTTCCCCATCGGGGCGAAGCGAAAAAACAGCCTTGGGATCGAATTTTACAATTTCGGTTTCATGCCACCATTTTGGGTGGGCTTTTCCAAGCAGCGGAAAAAGCCGGGTTCACAAAAGTGGTCCAATTGCGTTCAAAACGCGTTTTGTTAAATTTCCCCATCGGGGGGAAACGAAAAAACACCCTTGGGATCGAATTTTACAATTTCGGTTTCATGCCGCCATTTTTGGTGGGCTTTTCCAAGCAGCGGAAAAAGCCGGGTTGACGAAGGTCGTCGAATTGCGTTCAAAACGCGTTTTTTCAACTTTCCCCATCGGGGAGAAACTAAAAAACAGCCTTGGGATCGAATTTTAAAATTTCGGTTTCATGCCACCATTTTGGGTCGGCTTTTCCATGCAGTGGAAAAAGCCGGGTTGACGAAGGTCGTCGAATTTCGTTCAAAACGCGTTTTTTCAACTTTCCCCATCGGGGCGAAACTAAAAAACAGCCTTGGGATCGAATTTTAAAATTTCGGTTTCATGCCACCATTTTGGGTGATCTTTTCCAAGCAGCGGAAAAAGCCGGGTTGACGAAGATCGTCGAATTGCGTTCAAAACGCGTTTTTTCAACTTTCCCCATCCGGGCGAAACTAAAAAACAGCCTTGGGATCGAATTTTAAAATTTCGGTTTCATGCCACCATTTTGTGTGGGCTTTTCCAAGCAGCGGAAAAAGCCGGGTTGACGAAGGTCGTCGAATTGCGTTCAAACGCGGTTTTTCAACTTTCCCAAAGGGGCGAAACTAAAAAATAGCCTCGGGATCAAATTTTAAAATTTCGGTTTCATGCCACCATTTTGGGTGGGCTTTTCCAAGCAGCGGAAAAAGCCGGGTTGACGAAGGTCGTCCAATTGCGTTCAAAACGCGTTTTTTTAACTTTCCCCATCGGGGTGAAGCGAAAAAACAGCCTTGGGATCGAATTTTACAATTTCGGTTTCATGCCACCATTTTGGGTGGGCTTTTCCAAGCAGCGGAAAAAGCCGGGTTGACGAAGGTCGTCGAATTGCGTTCAAAACGCGTTTTTTCAACTTTCCCCATGGGGGCGAAACTAAAAAACAGCCTTGGGATCGAATTTGAAAATTTCGGTTTCATGCCACCATTTTGGGTGGGCTTTTCCAAGCAGCGGAAAAAGCCGGGTTGACGAAGGTCGTCCAATTGCGTTCAAAACGCGTTTTTTCAACTTTCCCCATCGGGGCGAAGCGAAAAAACAGCCTTGGGATCGAATTTTACAATTTCGGTTTCATGCCACCATTTTGGGTGGGCTTTTCCAAGCAGCGGAAAAACCCGGGTTCACGAAAGTGTTCCAGTTGCGTTCAAAACGCGTTTTGTTAAATTTTCCCATCGGGGGGAAACGAAAAAACACCCTTGGGATCGAATTTTAAAATTTCGGTTTCATGCCACCATTTTGGGTGGGCTTTTCCAAGCAGCGGAAAAAGCCGGGTTGACGAAGGTCGTCCAATTGCGTTCAAAACGCGTTTTTTCAACTTTCCCCATCGGGGCGAAGCGAAAAAACAGCCTCGGGATCGAATTTTACAATTTCGGTTTCATGCCACCATTTTGGGTGGGCTTTTCCAAGCAGCGGAAAAAGCCGGGTTGACGAAGGTCGTCGAATTGCGTTCAAAACGCGTTTTTTCAACTTTCCCCATCGGGGCGAAACTAAAAAACAGCCTTGGGATCGAATTTTAAAATTTCGGTTTTATGCCACCATTTTGTGTGGGCTTTTCCAAGCAGCGGAAAAAGCCGGGTTGACGAAGGTCGTCCAATTGCGTTCAAAACGCGTTTTTTCAACTTTCCCCATCGGGGCGAAGCGAAAAAACAGCCTTGGGATCGAATTTTACAATTTCGGTTTCATGCCACCATTTTGTGTGGGCTTTTCCAAGCAGCGGAAAAAGCCGGGTTGACGAAGGTCGTCGAATTGCGTTCAAAACGCGTTTTTTCAACTTTCCCCATCGGGGCGAAACTAAAAAAATGGCCTTGGGATCGAATTTTAAAATTTCGGTTTCATGCCACCATCTTGGGTGGGCTTTTCCAAGCAGCGGAAAAAGCCGGGTAGACGAAGGTCGTCCAATTGCGTTCAAAACGCGTTTTTTAAACTTTCCCCATCGGGGCGAAGCGAAAAAACAGCCTTGGGATCGATTTTACAATTTCGGTTTCATGCCACCATTTTGGGTGGGCTTTTCCAAGCAGCGGAAAAAGCCGGGTTGACGAAGGTCGTCCAATTGCGTTCAAAACGCGTTTTTTCAACTTTCCCCATCGGGGCGAAGCGAAAAAACAGCGTTGGGATCGAATTTTACAATTTCGGTTTCATGCCACCATTTTGGGTGGGCTTTTCCAAGCAGCGGAAAAAGCTGGGTTCACGAAAGTGGTCCAATTGCGTTGAAAACGCGTTTTGTTAAATTTCCCCATCGGGGGGAAACGAAAAAACACCCTTGGGATCGAATTTTAAAATTTCGGTTTCATGCCACCATTTTGGGTGGGCTTTTCCAAGCAGCGGAAAAAGCCGGTTCACGAAAGTGGTCCAATTGCGTTGAAAACGCGTTTTGTTAAATTTCCCCATCGGGGGGAAACGAAAAAACACCCTTTCGATCGAATTTTAAAATTTCGGTTTCATGCCACCATTTTGGGTGGGCTTTTCCAAGTAGCGGAAAAAGCCGGGTTGACGAAGGTCGTCCAATTGCGTTCAAAACGCGTTTTTTCAACTTTTCCCATCTTGGCCAGACAAAAAAAACAGCCGTGGGATCAAATTTTACAATTTCAGTTTCATGCCACTATTTTGGGTGGGCTTTTCCAAGCAGCGGAAAAAGCCGGGTTGACGAAGGTCGTCCAATTGCGTTCAAAACGCGTTTTTTCAACTTTTCCCATCTTGGCCAGACAAAAAAAAAAAGCCGTGGGATCAAATTTTACAATTTCAGTTTCATGCCACCATTTTGGGTGGGCTTTTCCAAGCAGCGGAAAAAGCCGGGTTGACGAAGGTCGTCCAATTGCGTTCAAAACGCGTTTTTTTCAACTTTCCCCATCGGGGCGAAGCGAAAAAACAGCCTTGGGATCGAATTGTTCAATTTCGGTTTCATGCCACCATTTTGGGTGGGCTTTTCCAAGCAGCGGAAAAAGCCGGGTTGACGAAGGTCGTCCAATTGCGTTCAAAACGCGTTTTTTCAACTTTCCCCATCGGGGCGAAGCGAAAAAACAGCCTTGGGATTGATTTTTACAATTTCGGTTTCATGCCACCATTTTGGGTGAGCTTTTCCAAGCAGCGGAAAAAGCTGGGTTCACGAAAGTGGTCCAATTGCGTTCAAAACGCGTTTTGGTAAATTTCCCAATCGGGGGGAAACGAAAAAAACACCCTTGGGATCAAATTTTAAAATTTCGGTTTCATGCCACCATTTTGGGTGGGCTTTTCCAAGCAGCGGAAAAAGCCGTGTTGACCAAGGTCGTCCATTTGCGTTCAAAACGCGTTTTTTCAACTTTTGCCATCTTGGCCAAACAAAAAAAAAAGCCGTGAGATCGAATTTTAAGATTTCGGTTTCATGCCACCATTTCGGGTAAGCTTTTCCAAGCAGCGGAAAAAGCCGGGTTGACGAAGGTCGTCCAATTGCGTTCAAAACGCGTTTTTTCAACTTTTCCAATCTTGGCCAGACAATAAAAACAGCCGTGGGATCAAATTTTACAATTTCAGTTTCATGCCACTATTTTGGGTGGGCTTTTCCAAGCAGCGAAAAAAGCCGGGTTGACGAAGGTCGTCCAATTGCGTTCAAAACGCGTTTTTTCAACTTTTCCCATCTTGGCCAGACAAAAAAAACAGCCGTGGGATCAAATTTTACAATTTCAGTTTCATGCCACCATTTTGGGTGGGCTTTTCCAAGCAGCGGAAAAAGCCGGGTTGACGAAGGTCGTCCAATTGCGTTCAAAACGCGTTTTTTTCAACTTTCCCCATCGGGGCGAAGCGAAAAAACAGCCTTGGGATCGAATTGTTCAATTTCGGTTTCATGCCACCATTTTGAGTGGGCTTTTCCAAGCAGCGGAAAAAGCCGGGTTGACGAAGGTCGTCCAATTGCGTTCAAAACGCGTTTTTTCAACTTTCCCCATCGGGGCGAAGCGAAAAAACAGCCTTGGGATCGATTTTTACAATTTCGGTTTCATGCCACCATTTTGGGTGAGCTTTTCCAAGCAGCGGAAAAAGCTGGGTTCACGAAAGTGGTCCAATTGCGTTCAAAACGCGTTTTGGTAAATTTCCCAATCGGGGGGAAACGAAAAAAACACCCTTGGGATCAAATTTTAAAATTTCGGTTTCATGCCACCATTTTGGGTGGGCTTTTCCAAGCAGCGGAAAAAGCCGTGTTGACCAAGGTCGTCCATTTGCGTTCAAAACGCGTTTTTTCAACTTTTGCCATCTTGGCCAGACAAAAAAAACAGCCGTGAGATCGAATTTTAAGATTTCGGTTTCATGCCACCATTTCGGGTGGGCTTTTCCAAGCAGCGGAAAAAGCCGGGTTGACGAAGGTCGTCCAATTGCGTTCAAAACGCGTTTTTTCAACTTTTCCAATCTTGGCCAGACAATAAAAACAGTCGTGGGATCAAATTTTACAATTTCGGTTTCATGCCACCATTTTGGGTGGGCTTTTCCAAGCAGCGGAAAAAGCCGGCTTGACCAAGGTCGTCCATTTGCGTTCAAAACGCGTTTTTTCAACTTTTCCCATCTTGGCCAGACAAAAAAAACAGCCGTGAGATCAAATTTTACAATTTGGGTTTCATGCCACCATTTTGGGTGGGCTTTTCCAAGCAGCGGAAAAAGCCGGGTTGACGAAGGTCGTCCAATTGCGTTCAAAACGCGTGTTTTCAACTTTCCCCATCGGGGCGAAGCGAAAAAACAGCCTTGGGATCGAATTTTTCAATTTCGGTTTCATGCCACCATTTTGGGTGGGCGTTTCCAAGCAGCGGAAAAAGCCGCGTTGACGAAGGTCGTCCAATTGCGTTCAAAACGCGTTTTTTCAACTTTTCCCATCTTGGCCAGACAAAAAAAACAGCCGTGGGATCAAATTTTACAATTTCGGTTTCATGCCACCATTTTGGGTGGGCTTTTCCAAGCAGCGGAAAAAGCCGGGTTGACGAAGGTCGTCCAATTGTGTTCAAAACGCGTTTTTTCAACTTTTCCGATCTTGGCCAGACAAAAAAAACAGCCGTGAGATCAAATTTTACAATTTCGGTTTCATGCCACCATTTTGGGTGGGCTTTTCCAAGCAGCGGAAAAAGCCGGGTTGACGAAGGTCGTCCAATTGCGTTCAAAACGCGTTTTTTCAACTTTTCCCATCTTGGCCAGACAAAAAAAACAGCCGTGGGATCAAATTTTACAATTTCGATTTCATGCCACCATTTTGGGTGGGCTTTTCCAAGCAGCGGAAAAAGCTGGGTTCACGAAAGTGGTCCAATTGCGTTCAAAACGCGTTTTGGTAAATTTCCCAATCGGGGGGAAACGAAAAAAACACCCTTGGGATCAAATTTTAAAATTTCGGTTTCATGCCACCATTTTGGGTGGGCTTTTCCAAGCAGCGGAAAAAGCCGTGTTGACCAAGGTCGTCCATTTGCGTTCAAAACGCGTTTTTTCAACTTTTGCCATCTTGGCCAGACAAAAAAAACAGCCGTGAGATCGAATTTTAAGATTTCGGTTTCATGCCACCATTTCGGGTGGGCTTTTCCAAGCAGCGGAAAAAGCCGGGTTGACGAAGGTCGTCCAATTGCGTTCAAAACGCGTTTTTTCAACTTTTCCAATCTTGGCCAGACAATAAAAACAGTCGTGGGATCAAATTTTACAATTTCGGTTTCATGCCACCATTTTGGGTGGGCTTTTCCAAGCAGCGGAAAAAGCCGGCTTGACCAAGGTCGTCCATTTGCGTTCAAAACGCGTTTTTTCAACTTTTCCCATCTTGGCCAAACAAAAAAAACAGCCGTGAGATCAAATTTTACAATTTGGGTTTCATGCCACCATTTTGGGTGGGCTTTTCCAAGCAGCGGAAAAAGCCGGGTTGACGAAGGTCGTCCAATTGCGTTCAAAACGCGTGTTTTCAACTTTCCCCATCGGGGCGAAGCGAAAAAACAGCCTTGGGATCGAATTTTTCAATTTCGGTTTCATGCCACCATTTTGGGTGGGCGTTTCCAAGCAGCGGAAAAAGCCGCGTTGACGAAGGTCGTCCAATTGCGTTCAAAACGCGTTTTTTCAACTTTTCCCATCTTGGCCAGACAAAAAAAACAGCCGTGGGATCAAATTTTACAATTTCGGTTTCATGCCACCATTTTGGGTGGGCTTTTCCAAGCAGCGGAAAAAGCCGGGTTGACGAAGGTCGTCCAATTGTGTTCAAAACGCGTTTTTTCAACTTTTCCGATCTTGGCCAGACAAAAAAAACAGCCGTGAGATCAAATTTTACAATTTCGGTTTCATGCCACCATTTTGGGTGGGCTTTTCCAAGCAGCGGAAAAAGCCGGGTTGACGAAGGTCGTCCAATTGCGTTCAAAACGCGTTTTTTCAACTTTTCCCATCTTGGCCAGACAAAAAAAACAGCCGTGGGATCAAATTTTACAATTTCGATTTCATGCCACCATTTTGGGTGGGCTTTTCCAAGCAGCGGAAAAAGCCGGGTTGACGAAGGTCGTCCAATTGCGTTAAAAACGCGTTTTTTCAACTTTCGCCATCGGGGCGAAGCGAAAAAACAGCCTTGGGATCGAATTTTAAAATTTCGGTTTCATGCCACCATTTTGGGTGGGCTTTTCCAAGCAGCGGAAAAAGCCGGGTTGACGAAGGTCGTCCAATTGCGTTCAAAACGCGTTTTTTCAACTTTCCCCATCGGGGCGAAGCGAAAAAACAGCCTTGGGATCGAATTTTACAATTTCGGTTTCATGCCACCATTTTGGGTGGGCTTTTCCAAGCAGCGGAAAAAGCTGGGTTCACGAAAGTGGTCCAATTGCGTTCGAAACGCGTTTTGTTAAATTTCCCCATCGGGGGGAAACGAAAAAACACCCTAGGGATCGAATTTTTCAATTTCGGTTTCAGGCCACCATTTTGGGTGGGCTTTTCCAAGCAGCGGAAAAAGCCGGGTTCACGAAAGTGGTCCAATTGCGTTGAAAACGCGTTTTGTTAAATTTCTCCATCGGGGGGAAACGAAAAAACACCCTTGGGATCGAATTTTAAAATTTCGGTTTCATGCCACCATTTTGGGTGGGCTTTTCCAAGCAGCGGAAAAAGCCGGGTTGACGAAGGTCGTCCAATTGCGTTCAAAACGCGTTTTTTCAACTTTCCCCATCGGGGCGAAGCGAAAAAACAGCCTTGGGATCGAATTTTACAATTTCGGTTTCATGCCACCATTTTGGGTGGGCTTTTCCAAGCAGCGGAAAAAGCTGGGTTCACGAAAGTGGTCCAATTGCGTTCGAAACGCGTTTTGTTAAATTTCCCCATCGGGGGGAAACGAAAAAACACCCTAGCGATCGAATTTTTCAATTTCGGTTTCAGGCCACCATTTTGGGTGGGCTTTTCCAAGCAGCGGAAAAAGCCGGGTTCACGAAAGTGGTCCAATTGCGTTGAAAACGCGTTTTGTTAAATTTCTCCATCGGGGGGAAACGAAAAAACACCCTTGGGATCGAATTTTAAAATTTCGGTTTCATGCCACCATTTTGGGTGGGCTTTTCCAAGCAGCGGAAAAAGCCGGGTTGACGAAGGTCGTCCAATTGCGTTCAAAACGCGTTTTTTCAACTTTTCCCATCTTGGCCAGACAAAAAAAAAACAGCCGTGGGATCAAATTTTACAATTTCGGTTTCATGCCACCATTTTGGGTGGGCTTTTCCAAGCAGCGGAAAAAGCCGGGTTGACGAAGGTCGTCCAATTGTGTTCAAAACGCGTTTTTTCAACTTTTCCCATCTTGGCCAGACAAAAAAAACAGCCGTGAGATCAAATTTTACAATTTCGGTTTCATGCCACCATTTTGGGTGGGCTTTTCCAAGCAGCGGAAAAAGCCGGGTTGACGAAGGTCGTCCAATTGCGTTAAAAACGCGTTTTTTCAACTTTCCCCATCGGGGCGAAGCGAAAAAACAGCCTTGGGATCGAATTTTACAATTTCGGTTTCATGCCACCATTTTGGGTGGGCTTTTCCAAGCAGCGGAAAAAGCTGGGTTCACGAAAGTGGTCCAATTGCGTTCGAAACGCGTTTTGTTAAATTTCCCCATCGGGGGGAAACGAAAAAACACCCTTGGGATCGAATTTTTCAATTTCGGTTTCATGCCACCATTTTGGGTGGGCTTTTCCAAGCAGCGGAAAAAGCCGGGTTCACGAAAGTGGTCCAATTGCGTTGAAAACGCGTTTTGTTAAATTTCCCCATCGGGGGGAAACGAAAAAACACCCTTGGGATCGAATTTTAAAATTTCGGTTTCATGCCACCATTTTAGGTGGGCTTTTCCAAGCAGCGGAAAAAGCCGGGTTGACGAAGGTCGTCCAATTGCGTTCCAAACGCGTTTTTTCAACTTTTCCCATCTGGGCCAGACAAAAAAAAACAGCCGTGGGATCAAATTTTACAATTTCGGTTTCATGCCACCATTTTGGGTGGGCTTTTCCAAGCAGCGGAAAAAGCCGGGTTGACGAAGGTCGTCCAATTGTGTTCAAAACGCGTTTTTTCAACTTTTCCGATCTTGGCCAGACAAAAAAAACAGCCGTGAGATCAAATTTTACAATTTCGGTTTCATGCCACCATTTTGGGTGGGCTTTTCCAAGCAGCGGAAAAAGCCGGGTTGACGAAGGTCGTCGAATTGCGTTCAAAACGCGTTTTTTCAACTTTCCCCATCGGGGCGAAGCGAAAAAACAGCCTTGGGATCGAATTTTACAATTTCGGTTTCATGCCACCATTTTGGGTGGGCTTTTCCAAGCAGCGGAAAAACCCGGGTTCACGAAAGTGTTCCAATTGCGTTCAAAACGCGTTTTGTTAAATTTTTGCCATCGGGGGGAAACGAAAAACACCCTTGGGATCGAATTTTAAAATTTCGGTTTCATGCCACCATTTTGGGTGGGCTTTTCCAAGCAGCGGAAAAAGCCGGTTTGACGAAGGTCGTCCAATTGCGTTCAAAACGCGTTTTTTCAACTTTCCCCATCGGGGCGAAGCGAAAAAACAGCCTCGGGATCGAATTTTACAATTTCGGTTTCATGCCACCATTTTGGGTGGGCTTTTCCAAGCAGCGGAAAAAGCCGGGTTGACGAAGGTCGTCGAATTGCGTTCAAAACGCGTTTTTTCAACTTTCCCCATCGGGGCGAAACTAAAAAACAGCCTTGGGATCGAATTTTAAAATTTCGGTTTCATGCCACCATTTTGTGTGGGCTTTTCCAAGCAGCGGAAAAAGCCGGGTTGACGAAGGTCGTCGAATTGCGTTCAAAACGCGTTTGTTCAACTTTCCCCATCGGAGAGAAACTAAAAAATAGCCTTGGGATCGAATTTTAAAACTTCGGTTTCATGCCAACATTTTGGGTGGGCTTTTCCAAGCAGCGGAAAAAGCCGGGTTGACGAAGGTCGTCCAATTGCGTTGAAAACGCGTTTTTTCAACTTTCCCCATCGGGGCGAAACTAAAAAATAGCCTTGAGATCGAATTTTAAAATTTCGGTTTCATGCCACCATTTTGGGTGGTCTTTTCCAAGCAGCGGAAAAGGCCGGGTTCACGAAAGTGGTCCAATTGCGTTCAAAACGCGTTTTGTTAAATTTCCCCATCGGGGGGAAACGAAAAAACACCCTTGGGATCGAATTTTAAAATTTCGGTTTCATGCCACCATTTTGGGTGGGCTTTTCAAAGCAGCGGAAAAAGCCGGGTTGACGAAGGTCGTCCAATTGCGTTCAAAACGCGTTTTTTCAACTTTCCCCATCGGGGCGAAGCGAAAAAAAAGCCTTGGGATCGAATTTTACAATTTCGGTTTCATGCCACCATTTTGGGTGGGCTTTTCCAAGCAGCGGAAAAAGCCGGGTTGACGAAGGTCGTCCAATTGCGTTCAAAACGCGTTTTTTCAACTTTCCCCATCGGGGCGAAGCGAAAAAACAGCCTTGGGATCGAATTTTAAAATTTCGGTTTCATGCCACCATTTTGGGTGGGCTTTTCCAAGCAGCGGAAAAACCCGGGTTCACGAAAGTGTTCCAATTGCGTTCAAAACGCGTTTTGTTAAATTTTCCCATCGGGTGGAAACGAAAAAACACCCTTGGGATCGAATTTTAAAATTTCAATTTCATGCCACCATTTTGGGTGGGCTTTTCCAAGCAGCGGAAAAAGCCGGTTTGACGAAGGTCGTCCAATTGCGTTCAAAACGCGTTTTTTCAACTTTCCCCATCGGGGCGAAGCGAAAAAACAGCCTCGGGATCGAATTTTACAATTTCGGTTTCATGCCACCATTTTGGGTGGGCTTTTCCAAGCAGCGGAAAAAGCCGGGTTGACGAAGGTCGTCGAATTGCGTTCAAAACGCGTTTTTTCAACTTTCCCCATCGGGGCGAAACTAAAAAACAGCCTTGGGACCGAATTTTAAAATTTCGGTTTCATGCCACCATTTTGTGTGGGCTTTTCCAAGCAGCGGAAAAAGCCGGGTTGACGAAGGTCGTCGAATTGCGTTCAAAACGCGTTTTTTCAACTTTCCCCATTGGAGAGAAACTAAAAAATAGCCCTGGGATCGAATTTTAAAATTTCGGTTTCATGCCACCATTTTGGGTGGGCTTTTCCAAGCAGCGGAGAAAGCCGGGTTCACGAAGGTCGTCCAATTGCGTTCAAAACGCGTTTTTTCAACTTTCCCCATCGGGGCGAAGCGAAAAAACAGCCTTGGGATCGAATTTTACAATTTCGGTTTCATGCCACCATTTTGGGTGGGCTTTCCCAAGCAGCGGAAAAAGCCGGATTCACGAAAGTGTTCCAATTGCGTTCAAAACGCGTTTTGTTAAATTTCCCCATCGGGGGGAAACGAAAAAACACCCTTGGGATCGAATTTTAAAATTTCGGTTTCATGCCACCATTTTGGGTGGGCTTTTCCAAGCAGCGGAAAAAGCCGGTTTGACGAAGGTCGTCCAATTGCGTTCAAAACGCGTTTTGTTAAATTTCCCCATCGGGGGGAAACGAAAAAACACCCTTGGGATCGAATTTTAAAATTTCGGTTTCATGCCACCATTTGGGGTGGGCTTTCCCAAGCAGCGGAAAAAGCCGGGTTCACGAAAGTGTTCCAATTGCGTTCAAAACGCGTTTTGTTAAATTTCCCCATCGGGGGGAAACGAAAAAACACCCTTGGGATCGAATTTTAAAAGTTCGGTTTCATGCCACCATTTTGGGTGGGCTTTTCCAAGCAGCGGAAAAAGCCGGGTTGACGAAGGTCGTCCAATTGCGTTCAAAACGCGTTTTTTCAACTTTCCCCATCGGGGCGAAGCGAAAAAACAGCCTTGGGATCGAATTTTACAATTTCGGTTTCATGCCACCATTTTGGGTGGGCTTTCCCAAGCAGCGGAAAAAGCCGGGTTCACGAAAGTGTTCCAATTGCGTTCAAAACGCGTTTTGTTAAATTTCCCCATCGGGGGGAAACGAAAAAACACCCTTGGGATCGAATTTTAAAATTTCGGTTTCATGCCACCATTTTGGGTGGGCTTTTCCAAGCAGCGGAGAAAGCCGGGTTGACGAAGGTCGTCCAATTGCGTTCAAAACGCGTTTTTTCAACTTTCCCCATCGGGGTGAAGCGAAAAATTAGCCTTGGGATCGAATTTTACAATTTCGGTTTCATGCCAGCATTTGGGGTGGGCTTTCCCAAGCAAGGGAAAAAGCCGGGTTCACGAAAGTGTTCCAATTGCGTTCAAAACGCGTTTTGTTAAATTTCCCCATCGGGGGGAAACGAAAAAACACCCTTGGGATCGAATTTTAAAATTTCGGTTTCATGCCACCATTTTGGGTGGGCTTTTCCAAGCAGCGGAAAAAGCCGGTTTGACGAAGGTCGTCCAATTGCGTTGAAAACGCGTTTTGTTAAATTTCCCCATCGGGGGGAAACGAAAAAACACCCTTGGGATCGAATTTTAAAATTTCGGTTTCATGCCACCATTTGGGGTGGGCTTTTCCAAGCAGCGGAAAAAGCCGGGTTCACGAAAGTGTTCCAATTGCGTTCAAAACGCGTTTTTTCAACTTTCCCCATCGGGGCGAAGCGAAAAATTAGCCTTGGGATCGAATTTTACAATTTCGGTTTCATGCCACCATTTGGGGTGGGCTTTCCCAAGCAGCGGAAAAAGCCGGGTTCACGAAAGTGTTCCAATTGCGTTCAAAACGCGTTTTGTTAAATTTCCCCATCGGGGGGAAACGAAAAAACACCCTTGGGATCGAATTTTAAAAGTTCGGTTTCATGCCACCATTTTGGGTGGGCTTTTCCAAGCAGCGGAAAAAGCCGGTTTGACGAAGGTCGTCCAATTGCGTTCAAAACGCGTTTTTTCAACTTTCCCCATCGGGGCGAAGCGAAAAAACAGCCTTGGGATCGAATTTTAAAATTTCGGTTTCATGCCACCATTTTGGGTGGGCTTTTCCAAGCAGCGGAAAAAGCCGGTTTGACGAAGGTCGTCCAATTGCGTTCAAAACGCGTTTTTTCAACTTTCCCCATCGGGGCGAAGCGAAAAAACAGCCTTGGGATCGAATTTTACAATTTCGGTTTCATGCCACCATTTTGGGTGGGCTTTTCCAAGCAGCGGAAAAAGCCGGGTTGACGAAGGTCGTCCAATTGCGTTCAAAACGCGTTTTTTCAACTTTCCCCATCAGGGCGAAGCGAAAAAACAGCCTCGGGATCGAATTTTACAATTTCGGTTTCATGCCACCATTTTGGGTGGGCTTTTCCAAGCAGCGGAAAAAGCCGGGTTGACGAAGGTCGTCGAATTGCGTTCAAAACGCGTTTTTTCAACTTTCCCCATCGGGGCGAAACTAAAAAATAGCCTTGGGATCGAATTTTAAAATTTCGGTTTCATGCCACCATTTTGGGTGGGCTTTTCCAAGCAGCGGAAAAAGCTGGGTTCACGAAAGTGGTCCAATTGCGTTCAAAACGCGTTTTGTTAAATTTCCCCATCGGGAAGAAACGAAAAAACACCCTTGGGATTGAATTTTAAAATTTCGGTTTATATGCCACCATTTTGTTTGGGCTTTTCCAAGCAGCGGAAAAAGCCGGGTTGACGAAGGTCGTCGAATTGCGTTCAAAACGCGTTTTTTCAACTTTCCCCATCGGGGCGAAACTAAAAAACAGCCTTGGGATCGAATTTTACAATTTCGGTTTCATGCCACCATTTTTGGTGGGCTTTTCCAAGCAGTGGAAAAAGCCGGGTTGACGAAGGTCGTCCAATTGCGTTCAAAACGCGTTTTTTCAACTTTCCCCATCGGGGTGAAGCGAAAAATTAGCCTTGGGATCGAATTTTACAATTTCGGTTTCATGCCACCATTTGGGGTGGGCTTTCCCAAGCAGCGAAAAAAGCCGGGTTCACGAAAGTGTTCCAATTGCGTTCAAAACGCGTTTTGTTAAATTTCCCAATCGGGGGGAAACGAAAAAACACCCTTGGGATCGAATTTTAAAATTTCGGTTTCATGCCACCATTTTGGGTGGGCTTTTCCAAGCAGCGGAAAAAGCCGGTTTGACGAAGGTCGTCCAATTGCGTTCAAAACGCGTTTTTTCAACTTTCCCCATCGGGGCGAAGCGAAAAAACAGCCTTGGGATCGAATTTTACAATTTCGGTTTCATGCCACCATTTTGGGTGGGCTTTTCCAAGCAGCGGAAAAAGCAGGGTTGACGAAGGTCGTCCAATTGCGTTCAAAACGCGTTTTTTCAACTTTCCCCATCAGGGCGAAGCGAAAAAACAGCCTCGGGATCGAATTTTACAATTTCGGTTTCATGCCACCATTTTGGGTGGGCTTTTCCAAGCAGCGGAAAAAGCCGGGTTGACGAAGGTCGTCGAATTGCGTTCAAAACGCGTTTTTTCAACTTTCCCCATCGGGGCGAAACTAAAAAATAGCCTTGGGATCGAATTTTAAAATTTCGGTTTCATGCCACCATTTTGGGTGGGCTTTGCCAAGCAGCGGAAAAAGCTGGGTTCACGAAAGTGGTCCAATTGCGTTCAAAACGCGTTTTGTTAAATTTCCCCATCGGGAAGAAACGAAAAAACACCCTTGGGATCGAATTTTACAATTTCGGTTTATATGCCACCATTTTGTTTGGGCTTTTCCAAGCAGCGGAAAAAGCCGGGTTGACGAAGGTCGTCGAATTGCGTTCAAAACGCGTTTTTTCAACTTTCCCCATCGGGGCGAAACTAAAAAACAGCCTTGGGATCGAATTTTACAATTTCGGTTTCATGCCACCATTTTTGGTGGGCTTTTCGAAGCAGTGGAAAAAGCCGGGTTGACGAAGGTCGTCCAATTGCGTTCAAAACGCGTTTTTTCAACTTTCCCCATTTGTGCGAAGCTAAAAAACAGCCTTGGGATCGAATTTTACAATTTCGGTTTCATGCCACCATTTTGGGTGGGCTTTTCCAAGCAGCGGAAAAAGCCGGGTTGACGAAGGTCGTCCAATTGCGTTCAAAACGCGTTTTTTCAACTTTTCCCATCTTGGCCAGACAAAAAAAACAGCCGTGAGATCAAATTTTACAATTTCGGTTTCATGCCACCATTTTGTGTGGGCTTTTCCAAGCAGCGGAAGAAGCCGGGTTGACAAAGGTCGTCGAATTGCGTTCAAAACGCGTTTTTTCAACTTTCCCCATCGGGGCGAAACTAAAAAACAGCCTTGGGATCGAATTTTAAAATTTCGGTTTCATGCCACCATTTTGGGTGGGCTTTTCCAAGCAGCGGAAAAAGCCGGGTTGACGAAGGTCGTCGAATTGCGTTCAAAACGCGTTTTTTCAACTTTCCCCATCGGGGCGAAACTAAAAAATAGCCTTGGGATCGAATTTTAAAATTTCGGTTTCATGCCACCATTTTGGGTGGGCTTTTCCAAGCAGCGGAAAAAGCTGGGTTCACGAAAGTGGTCCAATTGCGTTCAAAACGCGTTTTGTTAAATTTCCCCATCGGGAAGAAACGAAAAAACACCCTTGGGATCGAATTTTAAAATTTCGGTTTATATGCCACCATTTTGTGTGGGCTTTTCCAAGCAGCGGAAAAAGCCGGGTTGACGAAGGTCGTCCAATTGCGTTCAAAACGCGTTTTTTCAACTTTCCCCATCGGGGCGAAACTAAAAAACAGCCTTGGGATCGAATTTTACAATTTCGATTTCATGCCACCATTTTTGGTGGGCTTTTCCAAGCAGTGGAAAAAGCCGGGTTGACGAAGGTCGTCCAATTGCGTTCAAAACGCGTTTTTTCAACTTTCCCCATCGGTGCGAAGCTAAAAAACAGCCTTGGGATCGAATTTTACAATTTCGGTTTCATGCCACCATTTTGGGTGGGCTTTTCCAAGCAGCGGAAAAAGCCGGGTTGACGAAGGTCGTCCAATTGCGTTCAAACCGCGTTTTTTCAACTTTTCCCATCTTGGCCAGACAAAAAAAACAGCCGTGAGATCAAATTTTACAATTTCGGTTTCATGCCACCATTTTGTGTGGGCTTTTCCAAGCAGCGGAAGAAGCCGGGTTGACAAAGGTCGTCGAATTGCGTTCAAAACGCGTTTTTTCAACTTTCCCCATCGGGGCGAAACTAAAAAACAGCCTTGGGATCGAATTTTACAATTTCGGTTTCATGCCACCATTTTGGGTGGGCTTTTCCAAGCAGCGGAAAAAGCCGGGTTGAAGAAGGTCGTCGAATTGCGTTCAAAACGCGTTTTTTCAACTTTCCCGATCGGGGCGAAACTAAAAAACAGCCTTGGGATCGAATTTTAAAATTTCGGTTTCATGCCATCATTTTGGGTGGGCTTTTCCAAGCAGCGGAAAAAGCCGGGTTGACGAAGGTCGTCCAATTGCGTTCAAAACGCGTTTTTTCAACTTTCCCCATCGGGGCGAAGCGAAAAAACAGCCTTGGGATCGAATTTTAAAATTTCGGTTTCATGCCATCATTTTGGGTGGGCTTTTCCAAGCAGTGGAAAAAGCCGGGTTGACGAAGGTCGTCCAAAAGCGTTCAAAACGCGTTTTTTCAACTTTCCCCATCGGGGCGAAGCGAAAAAACAGCCTTTGATCGAATTTTAAAATTTCGGTTTCATGCCACCATTTTGGGTGGGCTTTTCCAAGCAGCGGAAAAAGCCGGGTTGACGAAGGTCGTCGAATTGCGTTCAAAACGCGTTTTTTCAACTTTCCCCATCGGGGCGAAGCGAAAAAACAGCCTTGGGATCGAATTTTTCAATTTCGGCTTCATGCCACCATTTTGTGTGGGCTTTTCCAAGCAGCGGAAAAAGTCCGGTTGACGAAGGTCGTCGAATTGCGTTCAAAACGCGTTTTTTCAACTTTCCCGATCGGGGCGAAACTAAAAAACAGCCTTGGGATCGAATTTTAAAATTTCGGTTTCATGCCATCATTTTGGGTGGGCTTTTCCAAGCAGCGGAAAAAGCCGGGTTGACGAAGGTCGTCCAATTGCGTTCAAAACGCGTTTTTTCAACTTTCCCCATCGGGGCGAAGCGAAAAAACAGCCTTTGATCGAATTTTACAATTTCGGATTCATGCCACCATTTTGTGTGGGCTTTTCCAAGCAGCGGAAAAAGTCCGGTTGACGAAGGTCGTCGAATTGCGTTCAAAACGCGTGTTTTCAACTTTCCCGATCGGGGCGAAACTAAAAAACAGCCTTGGGATCGAATTTTAAAATTTCGGTTTCATGCCATCATTTTGGGTGGGCTTTTCCAAGCAGCGGAAAAAGCCGGGTTGACGAAGGTCGTCCAATTGCGTTCAAAACGCGTTTTTTCAACTTTCCCCATCGGGGCGAAGCGAAAAAACAGCCTTGGGATCGAATTTTACAATTTCGGTTTCATGCCACCATTTTGGGTGGGCTTTTCCAAGCAGCGGAAAAAGCCGGGTTCACGAAAATGGTCCAATTGCGTTCAAAACGCGTTTTGTTAAATTTCCCCATCGGGGGGAAACGAAAAAACACCCTTGGGATCGAATTTTAAAATTTCGGTTTCATGCCACCATTTTGGGTGGGCTTTTCCAAGCAGCGGAAGAAGCCGGGTTGAAGAAGGTCGTCCATTTGCGTTCAAAACGCGTTTTTTCAACTTTTCCCATCTTGGCCAGACAAAAAAAACAGCCGTGGGATCAAATTTTACAATTTCGGTTTCATGCCACCATTTTGGGTGGGCTTTTCCAAGCAGCGGAAAAAGCCGGGTTGACGAAGGTCGTCCATTTGCGTTCAAAACGCGTTTTTTCAACTTTTCCCATCTTGGCGAGACAAAAAAAACAGCCGTGAGATCAAATTTTAAAATTTCGGTTTCATGCCACCATTTTGGGTTGGCTTTTCCAAGCAGCGGAAAAAGCCGGGTTTACGAAAGTGGTCCAATTGCGTTGAAAACGCGTTTTGTTAAATTTTTCCATTGAAGGGAAACGAAAAAACACCCTTGGGATCGAATTTTAAAATTTCGGTTTCATGCCACCATTTTGGGTGGGCTTTTCCAAGCAGCGGAAAAAGCCGGGTTGACGAAGGTCGTCGAATTGCATTCAAAACGCGTTTTTTTTAACTTTCCCCATCGGGGCGAAACTAAAAAATAGCCTTGGGATCGCATTTGAAAATTTCGGTTTCTTGCCACCATTTTGGGTGGGCTTTTCCAAGCAGCGGAAAAAGCCGCGTTGACGAAGGTCGTCCAATTGCGTTCAAAACGCGTTTTTTCAACTTTTCCCATCTTGGCCAGACAAAAAAAACAGCCGTGGGATCAAATTTTACAATTTCGGTTTCATATCACCATTTTGGGTGGGCTTTTCCAAGCAGCGGAAAAAGCCGGGTTGACGAAGGTCGTCCAATTGCGTTCAAAACGCGTTTTTTCAACTTTTCCCATCTTCGCCAGACAAAAAAAAACAGCTGTGGGATCAAATTTTACAATTTCAGTTTCATACCACAATTTTGGGTGGGCTTTTCCAAGCAGCGGAAAAAGCTGGGTTGACGAAGGTCGTCCAATTGCGTTAAAATCGCGTTTTTTCAACTTTCGCCATCGGGGCGAAGAGAAAAAACAGCCTTGGGATCGAATTTTACAATTTCGGTTTCATGCCACCATTTTGGGTGGCCTTTTCCAAGCAGCGGAAAAAGCCGGGTTCACGAAAGTGGTCCAATTGCGTTCAAAACGCGTTTTCTTAAATTTCCCCATCGGGGGGAAACGAAAAAACAGCCTTGGCATCGAATTTTACAATTTCGGTTTCATGCCACCATTTTGGGTGGGCTTTTCCAAGCAGCGGAAAAAGCCGGGTTGACGAAGGTCGTCCATTTGCGTTCAAAACGCGTTTTTTCAACTTTTCCCATCTTGGCCAGACAAAAAAAACAGCCGTGAGATCAAATTTTACAATTTCGGTTTCATGCCACCATTTTGGGTGGGCTTTTCCAAGCGGTGCGAAACGCTGGGGTAACGAAGGTCGTCGAATTCCGTTCAAAACGCGTTTTTTGAACTTTCCCCATCGGGGCGAAGCGAAAAAACATCCTTGGGATCGAATTTTAAAATTTCGGTTTCATGCCACCATTTTGGGTGGGCTTTTCCAAGCAGTGCGAAACGCTGGGGTAACGAAGGTCGTCGAATTTTGTTCAAAACGCGTTTTTTGAACTTTCCCCATCGGGGCGAAGCGAAAAAACAGCCTTGGGATCGAATTTTACAATTTCGGTTTCATGCCACCATTTTGGGTGGGCTTTTCCAAGCAGCGCAAAACGCTGGGGTAACGAAGGTCGTCGAATTCCGTTCAAAACGCGTTTTTTCAACTTTCCCCATCGGGGCGAAGCGAAAAAACAGCCTTGGGATCGAATTTTACAATTTCGGTTTCATGCCACCATTTTGGGTGGGCTTTTCCAAGCAGCGGAAAAAGCCGGGTTCACGAAAGTGGTCCAATTGCGTTCAAAACGCTTTTTGTTAAATTGACCCATCGGGGGGAAACGAAAAAACACCCTTGGGATCGAATTTTAAAATTTCGGTTTCATGCCACCATTTTGGGTGGGCTTTTCCAAGCAGCGCAAAACGCTGGGGTAACGAAGGTCGTCGAATTCCGTTCAAAACGCCTTTTTTCGATTTTCCCCATCGGGGCGAAGCGAAAAAACAGCCTTGGGATCGAATTTACCAATTGTGGTTTTAAACCACCATTTTGGGTGGGCTATTCCAAGCAGCCCAAAAAGCCGGGTTGACGAAGGTCGTCCAAATGCGTTCAAAACGCGTTTTTTCGACTTTCCCCATCGGAGCGAAACGCAGAAACACCCTTGGAATCGATTTTAACAATTTCGATTTCATACCACCATTTTGAGTGGGCTTTTGCAAGCAGTGCAAAAAGCCGGGTTGACGAAGGTCGTCCAATTGCGTTCAAAACGCTTTTATTCGAGTTTCCCCATCGGGGCGAAACGAAAAAACACCCTTGGGATCGAATTCCACGAGGTCGGTTTCATACCACCATTTTGGGTGGGCTTTTACAAGCAGTTCAAAAAGCCGGGTTGACGGAGGTCGTTTATTCGACTTTTCCCATCGGAGCGAAACGAAAAAAAAACCCCTTGGGATCGAATTCCACGAAGTCGGTTTCATACCACCATTTTGGGTTGGTTTTACCAAGCAGAGGAAAACGCCGGGTTGACGAAGGTCGTCCAAATGCGTTCAAAACGCGTTTTTTCGACTTTCCCCATCGGAGCGAAACGCAGAAACACCCTTGGAATCGATTTTAACAATTTCGATTTCATACCACCATTTTGAGTGGGCTTTTGCAAGCAGTGCAAAAAGCCGGGTTGACGAAGGTCGTCCAATTGCGTTCAAAACGCTTTTATTCGAGTTTCCCCATCGGGGCGAAACGAAAAAACACCCTTGGGATCGAATTCCACGAGGTCGGTTTCATACCACCATTTTGGGTGGGCTTTTACAAGCAGTTCAAAAAGCCGGGTTGACGGAGGTCGTTTATTCGACTTTTCCCATCGGAGCGAAACGAAAAAAAAACCCCTTGGGATCGAATTCCACGAAGTCGGTTTCATACCACCATTTTGGGTTGGTTTTACCAAGCAGAGGAAAACGCCGGGTTGACGAAGGTCGTCCAATTGCGTTCAAAACTCGTGTTTTCGAGTTTCCATATCAGGGCGAAACGAAAAAATACCCTTGGGATCGAATTCCACGAGGTCGGTTTCATACCACCATTTTGGGTGGGCTTTTGCAAGCAGCGTAAAATGCCCGGTTGACGAAGGTCGTCCAATAGCGTTCAAAACTCGTTTTTTCGAGTTTTCCCATCGGGGCGAAACGAAAAAACACCCTTGCGATCAAATTCCACAAGGTCGGTTTCATACCACCATTTTGGGTGGGCTAGCTTTTACAAGCAGTGCAAAAAGGCGCGTTGACGAAGGTCGTTTTTTCGACTTTCCCCATCGGGGCGAAACGAAAAAACACCCTTGGGATCGAATTCCACGAGGTCGGTTTCATACCACCATTTTTGGTGGGCTTTTGCAAGCAGCGTAAAAAGCCTGGTTCACGAAGGTCGTCCAATTGCGTTCAAAACTCGTTTTTTCGACTCGCCCCATCGGGGCGAAACGAAAAAACACCCTTGGGATCGAATTCCACGAGGTCGGTTTCATACCACCATTTTTGGTGGGCTTTTGCAAGCGCTGCAAAAAGCCGGGTTGACGAAGGTCGTCCAATTGCGTTGAAAACTCATTTTTTCGACTTTCCCCATCGTTGCGAAACGAAAAAACACCCTTCGGATCGAATTCCACGAGGTCGGTTTCATACCACCACTTTTGGTGGGCTTTTGCAAGCAGCGCAAAAAGCGGGGTTGACAAAGTTCGTCCAATTGCGTTGAAAACTCGTTTTTTCGTCTTTCCCCATCGGGGCGAAACGAAAAAACACCCTTGGGATCGAATTTCACGAGGTCGGTTTCATACCACCATTTTGGGTGGGCTTAACCAAGCAGCGAAAAACGGCGGGTTGACGAAGGTCGTCCAATTGCGTTCAAAACCCGTTTTTCGACTTTCGCCATCACGGCGAAACGAAGAATCACCCTTGGAATAGAATTTACCAATTTCGGTTTCATACCACCATTTTTGGTGGGCTTTCCCAAGCATCGAAAAAAGCCGGGTTGACGAAGGTCGTCCGATTGCGTTCAAAACTCGTTAATTCGACTTTCCCCATCGGGGGGAATCAAAAAAAACACCCTTGGGATCGAATTCCACGAGGTCGGTTTCATAGCACCATTTTTGCTGTGCTTTTGCAAGCAGTGCAAAAAGCCGGGTTGACGAAGGTCGTCCAATTGCGTTCAAAACTCGTTTATTCGACTTTCCCCATCGGGGCGAAACGAAAAAAAACCTTTGGGATCGAATTCCACGAGGTCGGTTTTATATTACTATTTTGGTTGGGCTTTTGCAAGCAGTGCAAAAAGCCAGGTTGACGAAGGCCCGCCAATAGTGTTCAAAACACGTTTTTTCGACTTTCCCTATCGTGGCGAATGGAAAAAACACCCTTGGGATCGAATTCCACGAGGTCGGTTTCATACGACCATTTTGGGTGGGCTTTTCCCAGCAGCGCAAAAAGCCGGGTTGACGAAGGTCGTCCAATTGCGTTCAAAACTCGTTTTTTCGACTTTCCCCATCTGGGCAAAACGAAAAAGCACCCTTGGATCGAATTCAACGAGTTCGGTATCATACCACCATTTTGGGAGAGCTTTTGGAAGCAGCGAAAAAAGCCGGGTTGACGAAGGTCGTCCAATTGCGTTCAAAACTCGTTTTTTCGACTTTCCCAATCGGGGCGAAACGAAAAAACACCCTTTGGATCGAATTCCACGAGGTCGGTTTCATACGACCATTTTGGGTGGGCTTTTCCCAGCAGCGCAAAAAGCCGGGTTGACGAAGGTCGTCCAATTGCGTTTTAAACTCGTTTTTTCGACTTTCCCCATCAGGGCAAAACGAAAAAACACCCTTGGATCGAATTCAACGAGTTCGTTATCATACCACCATTTTGGGAGGGCTTTACAAAGGAGCGGAAAACGCCGGGTTGACGAAAAACGTCCAATTGCGTTGAAAACTCGTTTTTTCGAGTTTCCCCATATGGGCGAAACGAAAAAACACCCTTTGGATCGAATTCCACGAGCTCGGTTTGACACCACCATTTTGGGTGGGCTTTTCCCAGCAGCGCAAAAAGCCGGGTTGACGAAGGTCGTCCAATTGCGTTCAAAACTCGTTTTTCGACTTTTCCCATAGGGGTGAAACGAAAAAACACCCTTGGGATCGAATTCCACGAGGTCGGTTTCATACCACCATTTTGGGTGGGATTTTCCAAGCAGCGCGAAACGCCGGTTTGACGTAGGTCGTCCAATTGCGTTGAAAATTCCTTTTTTAGACTTTCCCCATTGGGGCGAAACGAAGAAACACCCTTTGGATCGAATTACACGAGGTCGGTTTCATACCACCATTTTCGGTGGGCTTTTCCCAGCAGCGCAAAAGTCCGGGTTGACGAAGGTCGTCCAATTGCGTTTAAAACTCGTTTTGTCGAGATTCCCCATCGGGGCGAAACGAAACAACACCCTTGGGATCGAATTCCACGAGGTCGGTTTCATACCACCGTTTTGGGTAGGCTTTACCAAGCAGCGGAAAACGCTGGGTTGACGAAGGTCGTCCAATTGCGTTCAAAACTCGTTTTTTCGACATTCCCCATCGGGGCGAAACGAAAAAGCACCCTTGGGATCGAATTCCACCAAGTCGGTTTCATACCACCATTTTGGGTGGGCTTTACCAAGCAGCGGAAAACGCCGGGATGACGAAGTTCTTCCAATTGGGTTGAAAACTCGTTTTGTCGAGTTTTCCCATCGGGACGAAACAAAAAAAAACCCTTGGGATCGAATTCCACGAGGTCGGTTTCATACCAACATTTTTGCTGGGCCCTTGCAAGCAGTTCAAAAAGGCGGGTTGACGAAGGTCGTCCATTTGCCTTGAAAACTCGTTTTTTCGACTTTCCCCGTCGGAGCGAAACGAAAAAACACCCTTGGGATCGAATTCCACGAGGTCGGTTTCATACCACCATTTTGGGTTGGTTTTACCAAGCAGAGGAAAACGCCGGGTTGACGAAGGTCGTCCAATTGCGTTCAAAGCTCGTTTTTTCGACTTTCCCCATCGGGGCGAAACGAAAAAGCACCTTTGGGATCGATTTCCACGAGGTCGGTTTCATACCACCATTTTGGGTGGGCTTTACGAAGCAGTGGAAAACGCCGGGATGACGAAGTCCTTCCAACTGGGTTGAAAACTCGTTTTTTCGACTTTCCCCATCGGAGCGACACGAAAAAACACACTTGGGATCGAATTGCACGAGGTCGGTTTCATACCACCATTTTGGGTTGGACTTACCAAGCAGCGGAAAAGGCCGGGTTCACGAAGGTCTTCCAGTTGGGTTGAAAACTCGTTTTGTCGAGTTCCCCCATCAGGGGGAAACAAAAAAAAACCCTTGGGATCCAATTCCATGAGGTCGGTTTCATACCACCATTTTTTCTGGGCTTTTGCATGCAGTGCAAAAAGCCGGGTTGACGAAGGTCGTCCAATTGCGTTGAAAACTCGTTTCGTCTAGTTTCCCCATCGGGGCGAAACGAAAAAACACCCTTGGGTTCGAATTCCACGAGGTCGGTTTCATACCACTATTTTTGCTGGGCTTTACCAAGCAGCGGAAAACGCTGGGTTGACGAAGGTCGTCCAATTGCGTTCAAAACTCGTTTTGTCGAGTTTCCCCATCGGGGCGAAACGAAAAAACACCCTTGGGTTCGAATTCCACGAGGTCGGTTTCATACCACCATTTTTGCTGGGCTTTACCAAGCAGCGGAAAACGCCGGGTTGACGAAGGTCGTCCAATTGCGTTCAAAACTCGTTTTGTCGAGTTTCCCCATCGGTGCGAAACGAAAAAATACCCTTGAGATCGAATTCCACGAGGTCGGTTTCATACCACCATTTTGGGTGGGATTTACCAAGGAGCGGAAGACGCCGGGATGACGAAGGTCGTCCAATTGCGTTGAAAATTCGTTTTTTCGAGTTTCCCCATATGGGCGAATCGAAAAAAACACCCTTTGGATCGAATTCCACGAGGTCGGTTTCACACCACCATTTTGGGTGGGCTTTTCCCAGCAACGCAAAAAGCCGGGTTGACGAAGGTCGTCCAATTGCGTTCAAAACTCGTTTTGTCGAGTTTCCCCATCGGGGCGAAACGAAAAAACACCCTTGTGATCGAATTCCACGAGGTCGGTTTCATACCACCATTTTGGGTGGGATTTTCCAAGCAGCGCAAAACCCCGGTTTGACCAAGGTCGTCCAATTGGGTTGAAAACTCGTTTTGTCGAGTTTCCCCATCGGGACGGAACAAAAAAACACCCTTGGGATCAAATTCCACGAGGTCGGTTTCATACCACCATTTTTGCTGGGCTTTTGCAAGCAGTGCAAAAAGGCGGGTTGACGAATGTCGTCCAATTGCGTTGAAAACTCGTTTTTTCGAGTTTCCCCATCGGGGCGAAACGAAAAAACACCCTTTGGATCGAATTCCACGAGGTCGGCTTCATACCACCATTTTGGGTGGGCTTTTCCCAGCAGCGCAAAACGCCGGGTTGATGAAGGTCGTCCAATTGCGTTCAAAACTCGTTTTTTCGACTATCCCCATCGGGGCAAAACGAAAAAACACCCTTGGGATCGAATTCCACGAGGTCGGTTTCATACCACCATTTTGGGGTGGATTTACCAAGTAGCGGAAAACGCTGGGTTGACGAAGGTCGTCCAATTGCGTTCAAAACTCGTTTTTTTGAGATTCCCCATCGGGGCGAAACGAAAAAACACCCTTGGGATCAAATTCCAGGAGTTTGGTTTAAAACCACAATTTTGGGTCGGCTTTTGCAAGCAGCGCAAAAAGCCAGCTGTGTAGTGCACAGAGTACAGTGTACCGTGTCTAGTGCACAGAGTACAGTGTATCGTGTATAGTGCACAGTGCAGAGAGTACAGTGTACCGTGTATGGTGCACAGTGCATAGTGCACAGAGTACAGTGTACCGTGTATAGTGCACAGCGCACAGAGTACAGTGTATATACCGTTTATATACCGTATATACTACTACACCGTGTATAGTGCACAGTGCACAGAGTACAGTGTACCGTGTATAGTGCACAGTGCACAGTGCACAGAGTACAGTGTACCGTGTATAGTGCACAGTGCACAGTGCACAGAGTACAGTGTACCGTGTATAGTCCACAGCGCACAGAGTACAGTGTATATACCGTGTAGATACCGTATATACTACTATACCGTGTATAGTGCACAGTGCACAGAGTACAGTGTACCGTGTATAGTGCACAGTGCACAGTGCACAGAGTACAGTGTACCGTGTATGGTGCACAGAGTACAGTGTACCGTGTATAGTGCACAGAGTAGAGTGTACCGTGTATAGTGCAGAGTGCACAGAGTACAGTGTACCGTGCATAGTGTACAGTGCACTGAGTCCAGTGTACCGTGTATAGTGCACAGTGCACAGAGTACAGTGTACCGTGTATAGTGCACAGTGCACAGTGCACAGAGTAAAGTGTACCGTGTATAGTGCACAGTGCACAGTGCACAGTGCACAGAGTACAGTGTACCGTGTATAGTGCACAGCGCACAGAGTACAGTGTACCGTGTATAGTGGAAACAGTACTGTGTACCGTGTATGGTGTACAGTGCACAGAGTACAGTGTACCATGTATAGTGAACAGAGTACAGTGTGCCGTGTATAGTGCACAGAGTACAGTGTACCGTGTATAGTACACAGTGCACAGGGTACAGTGTACCGTGTATAGTGCACAGTGCACAGAGTACAGTGTACCGTGTTTAGTACACAGGGCATAGACTACAGTGTACCGTGTATAGTGCAGAGTACAGTGTACTGTGTATAGTGCACAGTTCACAGAGTACAGTGTACCGTGTATAGTGCACAGTGCACAGCGTACCGTGTACCGCGTATAGTGCACAGCACACAGAGTACAGTGTACCATGTATAGTGCACAGTGCACAGAGTACAGTGTACCGTGTATAGTGCACAGTGCACAGAGTACAGTGTACCGTGTATAGTGCACAGTGCACAGAGTACAATGTACCGTGTATAGTGCACAGTGCACAGAGTACAGTGTACCGTGTATAGTGCACAGTGCACAGAGTACAGTGTACCGTGTATAGTGCACAGAGTACAGTGTACCGTGTTTTGTGTACAGTGCACAGAGTACAGTGTACCGTGTATAGTGAACATAGTACAGTGTACCGTGTATAGTGCACAGAGTACAGTGTACCGTGTTTAGTGCACAGTGCACAGAGTACAGTGTACCGTGTATAGTGCACAGTGCACAGAGTACAGTGTACCGTGTATAGTGCACAGTGCACAGAGTACAGTGTACCGTGTTTAGTGCACACGGCATAGAGTACAGTGTACCGTGTAAAGTGCAGAGTACAGTGTACTGTGTATAGTGCACAGCACACAGAGTACAGTGTACCGTGTATAGTGCACAGTGCACAGAGTACAGTGCACCGTGTATAGTGCACAGTGCACAGAGTACAGTGTACCGTGTATAGTGCACGGTGCACAGAGTACAGTGTACCGTGTATAGTGCACAGTGCACAGAGTACAGTGTACCACGTATAGTGCACAGGGCACAGAGTACAGTGTACCGTGGATAGTGCACAGAGTACAGGGTACTGTGTATAGTGGACAGTGCACAGAGTACAGTGTACCGTGTATAGTGCACAGTGCACAGTGTACCATGTATATAGTGAACAGAGTACAGTGTACCGTGTATAGTACACAGTGCACAGAGTACAGTGTACCGTGTATAGTGCACAGAGTACAGTGTACCGTTTATAGTGCACAGTGCACAGAGTACAGTGTACTGTGTATAGTGCACAGAGTACAGTGTACCGTGTATTAGAAAACAGTGCACAGTGCACAGAGTACAGTGTACCGTGTATAGTGCACAGTGCACAGTGCACAGAGTTCAGTGTACCGTGTATAGTGCACAGTGCACAGTGGAAAGAGTACAGTGTACCGTGTATAGTGCACAGTGCACAGTGCACAGAGTACAATGTACCGTGTATAGTGCACAGTGCACAGAGTACAGTGTACCGTGTATAGTGCACAGTGCACAGAGTACAGTGTGCCGTGTATAGTGCACAGAGTACAGTGTACCATGTATAGTGCACAGTGCACAGAGTACAGTGTACCGTGTATAGTACACAGTGCACAGGGTACAGTGTACCGTGTATAGTGCACAGTGCACAGAGTACAGGGTACCGTGTATAGTGCACAGAGTACTGTGTACCGTGTATGGTGTACAGTGCACAGAGTACAGTGTACTGTGTATAGTGAACAGAGTACAGTGTGCTGTGTATAGTGCACAGAGTACAGTGTACCGTGTATAGTGCACAGTGCACAGAGTACAGTGTACCGTGTATAGTACACATTGCACAGGGTACAGTGTACCGTGTATAGTGCACAGTGCACAGAGTACAGTGTACCGTGTTTAGGGCACAGGGCATAGAGTACAGTGTACCGTGTATAGTGCACAGAGTACTGTGTACCGTGTATGGTGTACATTGCACAGAGTACAGTGTACCGTGTATAGTGCACAGTGCAGAGAGTACAGTGTACCGTGTATTGTGCACAGAGTACAGTGTACCGTGTATGGTGCACAGTGCACAGAGTACAGTGTACCGTGTATAGTGCACAGAGTACAGTGTACCGTGTATAGTGGACAGAGTACAGTGTACCGTGTATAGTGCACAGAGTAGAGTGTACCGTGTATAGTGCACAGTGCACAGAGTACAGTGTACCGTGCATAGTGCACAGTGCAGAGAGTACAGTGTACCGTGTATAGTGCACAGAGTACAGTGTTCCGTGTATAGTGCAAAGAGTACAGTGTACCGTGTATAGTGCACAGAGTACAGTGTACCGTGTATAGTGCACAGTGCACAGAGTACAGTGTACCGTGTATAGAGCATGGTGCACTGAGTCCAGTGTACCGTGTATAGTGCACAGTGTACAGAGTACAGTGTACCGTGTATAGTGCACAGTGCACAGAGTACAATGTACCCTGTATAGTGCACAGTGCACAGTGCACAGAGTAGTGTGTACCGTGTATAGTGTAAAGCGCACAGAGTACAGTGTATATACCGTGTATATACCCGGTATATACCGTGTATATACCGTGTATATACCGTATATACTACTATACCGTGTATAGTGCACAGTGCACAGAGTACAGTGTACTGTGTATAGTGCACAGTGCACAGTGCACAGAGTACAGTGTACCGTGTATATAGTGGACAGAGTACAGTGTACCGTGTATAGTGCACAGAGTAGAGTGTACCGTGTATAGTGCACAGTGCACAGAGTACAGTGTACCGTGCATAGTGCACAGTGCAGAGAGTACAGTGTACCGTGTATAGTGCACAGAGTACAGTGTTCCGTGTATAGTGCAAAGAGTACAGTGTACCGTGTATAGTGCACAGAGTACAGTGTACCGTGTTTAGTGCACAGTGCACAGAGTACAGTGTACCATGTATAGTGCACAGTGCACAGAGTACAGTGTACCGTGCATAGTGCACAGTGCACTGAGTCCAGTGTACCGTGTATAGTGCACAGTGCAAAGAGTACAGTGTACCGTGTATAGTGCAAAGTGCACAGAGTACAGTGTACCCTGTATAGTGCACAGTGCACAGTGCACAGTGCACAGAGTACAGTGTACCGTGTATAGTGCACAGTGCACAGTGGACAGAGTACAGTGTACCGTGTATAGTGCACAGCGCACAGAGTACAGTGTACCGTGTATAGTGCACAGAGTACTTTGTACCGTGTAGGGTGTACAGTCCACAGAGTACAGTGTACCGTGTATAGTGAACAGAGTACAGTGTGCGGTGTATAGTGCACAGTTCACAGAGTACAGTGTACCGTGTATAGTAGACAGTGCACAGGGTACAGTGTACCGTGTATAGTGCACAGTGCACAGAGTACAGTGTACCGTGTTTAGTGCACAGGGCATAGAGTACAGTGTACCGTGTATAGTGCAGAGTACAGTGTACTGTGTATAGTGCACAGTGCACAGAGTACAGTGTACCGTGTATAGTGCACAGTGCACAGCGTACAGTGTACCGTGTATAGTGCACAGCACACAGAGTACAGTGTACCGTGTATAGTGCACAGTGCACAGAGTACAGTGTACCGTGTATAGTGCACAGTGCACAGAGTACAATGTACCGTTTATAGTGCACAGTGCACAGAGTACAGTGTACAGTGTATAGTGCACAGAGTACAGTGTACCGTGTATAGTGTACAGTGCACAGAGTACAGTGCACAGAGTACAGTGTACCGTGTATAGTGAACATAGTACAGTGTACCGTGTATAGTGCACATAGTACAGTGTAACGTGTTTAGTGCACAGTGCACAGAGTACAGTGTACCGTGTATAGTGCACAGTGCACAGAGTACAGTGTACCGTGTATAGCGCACAGTGCACAGAGTACAGTGTACCGTGTTTAGTGCACAAGGCATAGAGTACAGTGTACCGTGTAATGTGCAGAGTACAGTTGTACTGTGTATAGTGCACAGTGCACAGAGTACAGTGTACCGTGTATAGTGCACAGTGCACACCGTACAGTGTACCGTGTATAGTGCACAGCACACAGAGTACAGTGTACCGTGTATAGTGCACAGTGCGCGGAGTACAGTGCACCGTGTATAGTGCACAGTGCACAGAGTACAGTGTACCGTGTATAGTGCACAGTGCACAGAGTAGAGTGTACCGTGCATAGTGCACAGTGCACTGAGTCCAGTGTACTGTGTATTGTGCACAGTGCACAGCGTACAGTGTACTGTGTATAGTGCACAGAGTACAGTGTACCGTGTATTAGAAAACAGTGCACAGTGCACAGAGTACAGTGTACCGTGTATAGTGCACATTGCACAGAGTACAGTGTACCGTGTATAGTGCACAGTGCACAGTGCACAGAGTACAGGGTACCGTGTATAGTGCACAGCGCACAGAGTACAGTGTACCGTGTATAGTGCACAGAGTACTGTGTACCGTGTATGGTGTACAGTGCACAGAGTACAGTGTACCGTGTATAGTGAACAGAGTACAGTGTGCCGTGTATAGTGCACAGAGTACAGTGTACCGTGTATAGTGCACAGTGCACAGAGTACAGTGTACCGTATATAGTACATCGTGCACAGGGTACAGTGTACCGTGTATAGTGCACAGTGCACAGAGTACAGTGTACCGTGTATAGTGCACAGAGTACTGTGTACCGTGTATGGTGAACAGTGCACAGAGTACAGTGTACCGTGTATAGTGAACAGAGTACAGTGTGCCGTGTATAGTGCACAGAGTACAGTGTACCGTGTATAGTGCACAGTGCACAGAGTACAGTGTACCGTGTATAGTACACAGTGCACAGGGTACAGTGTACCGTGTATAGTGCACAGTGCACAGAGTACAGTGTACCGTGTTTAGTGCACAGGGCATAGAGTACAGTGTACCGTGTATAGTGCAGAGTACAGTGTACTGTGTATAGTGCACAGTGCACAGAGTACAGTGTACCGTGTATAGTGCACAGTGCAGAGCGTACAGTGTACCGTGTATAGTGCACAGCACACAGAGTACAGTGTACCGTGTATAGTGCACAGTGCACAGAGTACAGTGCACCGTGTATAGTGCACAGTGCACAGAGTACAGTGTACCGTGAATAGTGCACGGTGCACAGAGTACAGTGTACCGTGTATAGTGCACAGTGCACAGAGTACAGTGTACCACATATAGTGCACAGGGCACAGAGTACAGTGTACCGTGGATAGTGCACAGAGTACAGGGTACTGTGTATAGTGGACAGTGCACAGAGTACAGTGTACCGTGTATTGTTCACAGTGCACAGTGTACCATGTATAGTGAACAGAGTACAGTGTACCGTGTATAGTACACAGTGCACAGAGTACAGTGTACCGTGTATAGTGCACAGAGTACAGTGTACCGTTTATAGTGCACAGGGCACAGAGTACAGTGTACTGTGTATAGTGCACAGAGTACAGTGTACCGTGTATTAGAAAACAGTGCACAGTGCACAGAGTACAGTGTACCGTGTAAAGTGCACAGTGCACAGAGTACAGTGTACCATGTATAGTGCACAGTGCACAGTGCACAGAGTACAGTGTACCGTGTATAGTGCACAGCGCACAGAATAAAGTGTACCGTCTATAGTTCACAGAATACTGTGTACCGTGTATGGTGTACAGTGCACAGAGTACAGTGTACCGTGTATAGTGAACAGAGTACAGTGTGCCGTGTATAGTGCACAGAGTACAGTGTACCGTGTATAGTGCACAGTGCACAGAGTACAGTGTACCGTGTATAGTACACAGTGCACAGGGTACAGTGTACCGTGTTTAGTGCACAGGGCATAGAGTACAGTGTACCGTGTATAGTGCACAGAGTACTGTGTACCGTGTATGGTGTACAGTGCACAGAGTACAGTGTACGGTGTATAGTGCACAGTGCAGAGAGTACAGTGTACCGTGTATTGTGCACAGAGTACAGTGTACCGTGTATGGTGCACAGTGCACAGAGTACTGTGTACCGTGTATAGTGCACAGAGTACAGTGTACCGTGTATAGTGCACAGAGTACAGTGTACCGTGTATAGTGCACAGTGTAGAGTGTGCGCCGGGTTGACGAAGGTCGTCCAATTGCATTCAAAACTCGTTTTTTCGACTATCCCCATTGGGGCAAAACGAAAAAACACCCTTGGGATCGAATTCCACGAGGTCGGTTTCATACCACCATTTTGGGGTGGATTTACCAAGTAGCGGAAAACGCTGGGTTGACGAAGGACGTCCAATTGCGTTCAAAACTCGTTTTTTTGAGATTCCCCATCGGGGCGAAACGAAAAAACACCCTTGGGATCAAGTTCCACGAGTTTGGTTTCAAACCACAATTTTGGGTCGGCTTTTGCAAGCAGCGCAAGAAGCCAGCTGTGTAGTGCACAGAGTACAGTGTGTCTAGTGCACAGAGTACAGTGTATCGTGTATAGTGCACAGTGCAGAGAGTACAGTGTACCATGTATGGTGCACAGTGCATAGTGCACAGAGTACAGTGTACCTTTTATAGTGCACAGCGCACAGAGTACAGTGTATATACCGTGTATATACCGTATATACTACTATACCGTGTATAGTGCACAGTGCACAGAGTACAGTGTACCGTGTATAGTGCACAGTGCACAGTGCACAGAGTACAGTGTACCGTGTATAGTGCACAGTGCACAGTGCACAGAGTACAGTGTATCGTGTATAGTGCACAGCGCACAGAGTACAGTGTATATACCGTGTATATACCGTATATACTACTATACCGTGTATAGTGCACAGTGCACAGAGTACAGTGTACCGTGTATAGTGCACAGTGCACAGTGCACAGAGTACAGAGTACCGTGTATAGTGCACAGAGTACAGTGTACCGTGTATAGTGCACAGAGTAGAGTGTACCGTGTATAGTGCACAGTGCACAGAGTACAGTCTACCGTGCATAGTCCACAGTGCACTGAGTCCAGTGTACCGTGTATAGTGCACAGTGCACAGAGTACAGTGTACCGTGTATAGTGCACAGTGCACAGAGTACAGTGTACCGTGTATAGTGCACAGTGCACAGTGCACAGAGTACCGTGTACCGTGTATAGTGCACAGTGCACAGTGCACAGAGTACAGTGTACCGTGTATAGTGCACAGAGTACTGTGTACCGTGTATGGTGTACAGTGCACAGAGTACAGTGTACCATGTATAGTGAACAGAGTACAGTGTGCCGTGTATAGTGCACAGAGTACAGTGTACCGTGTATAGTTCACAGTGCACAGAGTAAAGTGTACCGTGTATAGTACACAGTGCACAGGGTACAGTGTACCGTGCATAGTGCACAGTGCACAGAGTACAGTGTACCGTGTATTGTGCACAGTGCACAGAGTACAGAGTACAGTGTACCGTGTATAGTGCACAGTGCACAGTGCACAGAGTACAGTGTATCGTGTATAGTGCACAGCGCACAGAGTACAGTGTATATACCGTGTATATACCGTATATACTACTATACCGTGTATAGTGCACAGTGCACAGAGTACAGTGTACCGTGTATAGTGCACAGTGCACAGTGCACAGAGTACAGAGTACCGTGTATAGTGCACAGAGTACAGTGTACCGTGTATAGTGCACAGAGTACAGAGTACCGTGTATAGTGCACAGAGTACAGTGTACCGTGTATAGTGCACAGAGTAGAGTGTACCGTGTATAGTGCACAGTGCACAGAGTACAGTCTACCGTGCATAGTCCACAGTGCACTGAGTCCAGTGTACCGTGTATAGTGCACAGAGTAGAGTGTACCGTGTATAGTGCACAGTGCACAGAGTACAGTCTACCGTGCATAGTCCACAGTGCACTGAGTCCAGTGTACCGTGTATAGTGCACAGTGCACAGAGTACAGTGTACCGTGTATAGTGCACAGTGCACAGAGTACAGTGTACCGTGTATAGTGCACAGTGCACAGTGCACAGAGTACCGTGTACCGTGTATAGTGCACAGTGCACAGTGCACAGAGTACAGTGTACCGTGTATAGTGCACAGAGTACTGTGTACCGTGTATGGTGTACAGTGCACAGAGTACAGTGTACCATGTATAGTGAACAGAGTACAGTGTGCCGTGTATAGTGCACAGAGTACAGTGTACCGTGTATAGTTCACAGTGCACAGAGTAAAGTTACCGTGTATAGTACACAGTGCACAGGGTACAGTGTACCGTGTATAGTGCACAGTGCACAGAGTACAGTGTACCGTGTATAGTGCACAGTGCACAGAGTACAGTGTACCGTGTATAGTGCACAGTGCACAGAGTACAGTGTACCGTGTATAGTGCACAGTGCACAGAGTACAGTGTACCGTGTATAGTGCACAGTGCACAGAGTACAGTGTACCGTGTATAGTGCACAGTGCACAGAGTACAGTGTACCGTGTATAGTGCACAGCACACAGAGTACAGTGTACCGTGTATAGTGTACAGTGCACAGAGTACAGTGCACAGAGTACAGTGTACCGTGTATAGTGAACATAGTACAGTGTACCGTGTATAGTGCACAGATTACAGTGTACCGTGTTTAGTGCACATTGCACAGAGTACAGTGTACCGTGTATAGTGCACAGTGCACAGAGTACAGTGTACCGTGTATAGTGCACAGTGCACAGAGTACAGTGTACCGTGTTTAGTGCAAAGGGCATAGAGTACAGTGTACCGTGTAAAGTGCAGAGTACAGTGTACTTTGTATAGTGCACAATGCACAGCGTACAGTGTACCGTGTATAGTGCACAGCACACAGAGTACAGTGTACCGTGTATAGTGTACAGTGCACAGAGTACAGTGCACCGTGTATAGTGCACAGTGCACAGAGTACAGTGTACCGTGTATAGTGCACGGTGCACAGAGTACAGTGTACCGTGTATAGTGCACAGTGCACAGAGTACAGTGTACCACGTATAGTGCACAGGGCACAGAGTACAGTGTACCGTGGATAGTGCACAGAGTACAGGGTACTGTGTATAGTGGACAGTGCACAGAGTACAGTGTACCGTGTATAGTGCACAGTGCACAGTGTACCATGTATAGTGAACAGAGTACAGTGTACCGTGTATAGTACACAGTGCACAGAGTACAGTGTACCGTGTATAGTGCACAGAGTACAGTGTACCGTTTATAGTGCACAGTGCACAGAGTACAGTGTACTGTGTATAGTGCACAGAGTACAGTGTACCGTGTATTAGGAAACAGTGCACAGTGCACAGAGTACAGTGTACCGTGTATAGTGCACAGTGCACAGTGCACAGAGTACAGTGTACCGTGTATAGTGCACAGTGCACAGTGCAAAGAGTACAGTGTACCGTGTATAGTGCACAGCGCACAGAGTACAGTGTACCGTGTATAGTGCACAGAGTACTGTGTACCGTGTATGGTGTACAGTGCACAGAGTACAGTGTACCGTGTATAGTGAACAGAGTACAGTGTGCCGTGTATAGTGCAAAGAGTACAGTGTACCATGTATAGTGCAAAGTGCACAGAGTATAGTGTACCGTGTATAGTACACAGTGCACAGGGTACAGTGTACCGTGTATAGTGCACAGTGCACAGAGTACAGTGTACCGTGTATAGTGCACAGAGTACTGTGTACCGTGTATGGTGTACAGTGCACAGAGTACAGTGTACTGTGTATAGTGAACAGAGTACAGTGTGCCTTGTATAGTGCACAGAGTACAGTGTACCGTGTATAGTGCACAGTGCAAAGAGTACAGTGTACCGTGTATAGTACACAGAGTACAGTGTACCGTGTATAGTGCACAGTGCACAGAGTACAGTGTACCGTGTATAGTACACAGTGCACAGGGTACAGTGTATAGTGCACAGTGCACAGTGCACAGAGTACAGTGTACCGTGTATAGTGCACAGTGCACAGAGTACAGTGTACCATGTATAGTACACAGTGCACAGGGTACAGTGTACCGTGTATAGTGCACAGTGCACAGAGTACAGTGTACCGTGTTTAGTGCACAGGGCATAGAGTACAGTGTACCGTGTATAGTGCAGAGTACAGTGTACTGTGTATAGTGCACAGTGCACAGAGTACAGTGCACCGTGTATAGTGCACAGTGCACAGCGTACAGTGTACCATGTATAGTGCACAGCACACAGAGTAGAGTGTACCGTGTATAGTGCACAGTGCACAGAGTACAGTGTACCGTGTATAGTGCACCGTGCACAGAGTACAGTGTACCGTGTATAGTGCACAGTGCACTGAGTACAGTGTACCGTGTATAGTGCAGAGTGCACAGAGTACAGTGTACCGTGTATAGTGCACAGAGTACAGTGTACCGTGTATAGTGTACAATGCACAGAGTACAGTTGACAGAGTACAGTGTACCGTGTATAGTGAACATAGTACAGTGTACCGTGTATAGTGCACATAGTACAGTGTACCGTGTTTAGTGCACAGTGCACAGAGTACAGTGTACCGTGTATAGTGCACAGTGCACAGAGTACAGTGTACCGTGTTTAGTGCACAGGGCATAGAGTACAGTGTACCGTGTAAAGTGCAGAGTACAGTGTACTGTGTATAGTGCACAGTGCACAGAGTACAGTGTTTCGTGTATAGTGCACAGTGCACAGCGTACAGTGTACCGTGTATAGTGCACAGCACACAGAGTACAGGGTACCGTGTATAGTGCACAGTGCACAGAGTACAGTGTACCGTGTATAGTGCACGGTGCACAGAGTAAAGTGTACCGTGTATAGTGCACAGTGCACAGAGTACAGTGTACCACGTATAGTGCACAGGGCACAGAGTACAGTGTACCGTGGATAGTGCACAGATTACAGGGTACTGTGTATAGTGGACAGTGCACAGAGTACAGTGTACCGTGTATAGTGCACAGTGCACAGTGCACAGAGTACAGTGTACCGTGTATAGTGCACAGCGCACAGAGTACAGTGTATATACCGTGTAT
Organism: Meandrina meandrites; assembly: GCA_963693305.1. Classification (NCBI taxonomy): domain Eukaryota; kingdom Metazoa; phylum Cnidaria; class Anthozoa; order Scleractinia; family Meandrinidae; genus Meandrina; species Meandrina meandrites. The sequence continues at coordinate 316,932 of OY855905.1, read as the reverse complement.
CTACCGTGTATATACCGTGTATATACCGTATATACTACTATACCGTGTATAGTGCACAGTGCACAGAGTACAGTGTACCGTGTATAGTGCACAGTGCACAGTGCACAGAGTACAGTGTACCGTGTATAGTGCACAGAGTACAGTGTACCGTTTATAGTGCACAGTGCACAGAGTACAGTGTACTGTGTATAGTGCACAGAGTACAGTGTACCGTGTATTAGAAAACAGTGCACAGTGCACAGAGTACAGTGTACCGTGTATAGTGCACAGTGCACAGTGCACAGAGTACAGTGTACCGTGTATAGTGCACAGCGCACAGAGTACAGTGTACCGTGTATAGTGCACAGAGTACTGTGTACCGTGTATGGTGTACAGTGCACAGTGCACAGAGTACAGTGTACCGTGTATAGTGCACAGTGCACAGAGTACAGTGTACCGTGTATAGTGCACAGAGTACAGTGTACCGTGTATAGTGCACAGAGTACTGTGTACCGTGTATGGTGTACAGTGCACAGAGTACAGTGTACCATGTATAGTGAACAGAGTACAGTGTGCCGTGTATAGTGCACAGAGTACAGTGTACCGTGTATAGTGCACAGTGCACAGTGCACAGAGTACAGTGTACTGGTATAGTGCACAGCGCACAGAGTACAGTGTATATACCGTGTATATACCGTGTATATACCGTGTATATACCGTATATACTACTATACAGTTTATAGTGCACAGTGCACAGAGTACAGTGTACCGTGTATAGTGCACAGTGCACAGTGCACAGAGTACAGTGTACCGTGTATAGTGCACAGAGTAGAGTGTACCGTGTATAGTGCACAGTGCACAGAGTACAGTGTACCGTGCATAGTGCACAGTGCACTGAGTCCAGTGTACCGTGTATAGTGCACAGTGCACAGATTACAGTGTACCGTGTATAGTGCACAGTGCACAGTGCACAGAGTACAGTGTTCCGTGTATAGTGCACAGTGCACAGTACACAGAGTACAGTGTACCGTGTATAGTGCACAGCGCACAGAGTACAGTGTACCGTGTATAGTGCACAGAGTACTGTGTACCGTGTATGGTGTACAGTGCACAGAGTACAGTGTACCATGTATAGTGAACAGAGTACAGTGTGCCGTGTATAGTGCACAGAGTACAGTGTACCGTGTATAGTGCACAGTGCACAGAGTACAGTGTACCGTGTATAGGACACAGTGCACAGGGTACAGTGTACCGTGTATAGTGCACAGTGCACAGAGTACAGTGTACCATGTTTAGTGCACAGGGCATAGAGTACAGTGTACCGTGTATAGTGCAGAGTACAGTGTACTGTGTATAGTGCACAGTGCACAGAGTACAGTGTACCATGTATAGTGCACAGTGCACAGCGTACAGTGTACCGTGTATAGTGCACAGCACACAGAGTACAGTGTACCGTGTATAGTGCACAGTGCACAGAGTACAGTGTACCGTGTATAGTGCACAGTGCACAGAGTACAGTGTACCGTGTATAGTGCACAGTGCACAGAGTACAGTGTACCGTGTATAGTGCACAGTGCACAGAGTACAGTGTACCGTGTATAGTGCACAGAGTACAGTGTACCGTGTATAGTGTACAGTGCACAGAGTACAGTGCACAGAGTACAGTGTACCATGTATAGTGAACATAGTACAGTGTACCGTGTATAGTGCACATAGAACAGTGTACCGTGTTTAGTGCAGAGTGCACAGAGTACAGTGTACCGTGTATAGTGCACAGTGCACAGAGTACAGTGTACCGTGTATAGTGCACAGTGCACAGAGTACAGTGTACCGTGTTTAGTGCACAGGGCTGAGAGTACAGTGTACCGTGTAAAGTGCAGAGTACAGTGGACTGTGTATAGTGCACAGTGCACAGAGTACAGTGTACCGTGTATAGTGCACAGTCCACAGCGTACAGTGTACCGTGTATAGTGCACAGCACACAGAGTACAGTGTACCGTGTATAGTGCACAGTGCACAGAGTACAGTGCACCGTGTATAGTGCACAGTGCACAGAGTACAGTGTACCGTGTATAGTGCACGGTGCACAGAGTACAGTGTACCGTGTATAGTGCACAGTGCACCTAGTACAGTGTACCACGTATAGTGCACAGGGCACAGAGTACAGTGTACCGTGGATAGTGCACAGAGTACAGGGTACTGTGTATAGTGGACAGTGCACAGAGTACAGTGTACCGTGTATAGTGCACAGTGCACAGTGTACCATGTATAGTGAACAGAGTACAGTGTACCGTGTATAGTACACAGTGCACAGAGTACAGTGTACCGTGTATAGTGCACAGAGTACAGTGTACCGTTTATAGTGCACAGTGCACAGAGTACAGTGTACTGTGTATAGTGCACAGAGTACAGTGTACCGTGTATTAGAAAACAGTGCACAGTGCACAGAGTACAGTGTACCGTGTATAGTGCACAGTGCACAGAGTACAGTGTACCGTGTATAGTACAAAGTGCACAGTGCACAGAGTACAGTGTACCGTGTATAGTGCACAGCGCACAGAGTACAGTGTACCGTTTATAGTGCACAGAGTACTGTGTACCGTGTATGGTGTACAGTGCACAGAGTACAGTGTACCGTGTATAGTGAACAGAGTACAGTGTGCCGTGTATAGTGCACAGAGTACAGTGTATCATGTATAGTGCACAGTGCACAGAGTACAGTGTACCGTGTATAGTACACAGTGCACAGGGTACAGTGTACCGTGTATAGTGCACAGTGCACAGAGTACAGTGTACCGTGTATAGTGCACAGTGCAAAGAGTACAGTGTACCGTGTATAGTGCACAGAGTACAGTGTACCATGTATAGTGTACAGTGCACAGAGTACAGTGCACAGAGTACAGTGTACCGTGTATAGTGAACATAGTACAGTGTACCGTGTATAGTGCACAGAGTACAGTTTACCGTGTTTAGTGCACAGTGCACAGAGTACTGTGTACCGTGTATAGTGCACAGTGCACAGAGTACAGTGTACCGTGTATAGTGCACAGTGCACAGAGTACAGGGTACCGTGTTTAGTGCACAGGGCATAGGGTACAGTGTACCGTGTAAAGTGCAGAGTACAGTGTACTGTGTATAGTGCACAGTGCACAGAGTACAGCGTACCGTGTATAGTGCACAGTGCACAGCGTACAGTGTACCGTGTATAGTGCACAGCACACAGAGTACAGTGTACCGTGTATAGTGCACAGTGCACAGAGTACAGTGCACCGTGTATAGTGCACAGTGCACAGAGCACAGTGTACAGTGTATAGTGCACAGTGCACAGAGTACAGTGTACCACGTATAGTGCACAGGGCACAGAGTACAGTGTACCGTGGATAGTGCACAGAGTACAGGGTACTGTGTATAGTGGACAGTGCACAGAGTACAGTGTACTGTGTTTAGTGCACAGTGCACAGGGTACCATGTATAGTGAACAGAGTACAGTGTACCGTGTATAGTACACAGTGCACAGAGTACAGTGTACCGTGTATAGTGCACAGAGTACAGTGTACCGTTTATAGTGCACAGTGCACAGAGTACAGTGTACTGTGTATAGTGCACAGAGTACAGTGTACCATGTATTAGAAAACAGTGCACAGTGCACAGAGTACAGTGTACCGTGTATAGTGCACAGTGCACAGAGTACAGTGTACCGTGTATAGTGCACAGTGCACAGTGCACAGAGTACAGTGTACCGTGTATAGTGCACAGCGCACAGAGTGCAGTGTACCGTGTATAGTGCACAGAGTACTGTGTACCGTGTATGGTGTACAGTGCACAGAGTACAGTGTACAGTGTATAGTGAACAGAGTACAGTGTGCCGTGTATAGTGCACAGAGTACAGTGTACCGTGTATAGTGCACAGTGCACAGAGTACAGTGTACCGTGTATAGTACGCAGTGCACAGGGTACAGTGTACCGTGTATAGTGCACAGTGCACAGAGTACAGTGTACCGTGTTTAGTGCACAGGGCATAGAGTACAGTGTACCGTGTATAGTGCAGAGTACAGTGTACTGTGCATAGTGCACAGTGCACAGAGTACAGTGTACCGTGTATAGTGCACAGTGCACAGCGTTCAGTGTACCGTGTATAGTGCACAGCACACAGAGTACAGTGTACCGTGTATAGTGCACAGAGTACAGTGTACCGTGTATAGTGCACAGTGCACAGAGTACAGTGTACCGTGTATAGTGCACAGTGCACAGAGTACAGTGTACCGTGTATAGTGCACAGTGCATAGAGTACAGTGTACCGTGTATAGTGCACAGAGTACAGTGTACCATGTATAGTGTACAGTGCACAGAGTACAGTGCACAGAGTACAGTGTACCGTGTATAGTGAACATAGTACAGTGTACCGTGTATAGTGCACAGAGTACAGTGTACCGTGTTTAGTGCACAGTGCACAGAGTACAGTGTACCGTTTATAGTGCACAATGCACAGAGTACAGTGTACCGTGTATAGTGCACAGTGCACAGAGTACAGTGTACCGTGTTTAGTGCACAGGGCATAGAGTACAGTGTACCGTGTATAGTGCAGAGTACAGTGTACTGTGTATAGTGCACAGTGCACAGAGTACAGTGTACCGTTTATAGTGCACAGTGCACAGCGTACAGTGTACCGTGTATAGTGCACAGCACTCAGAGTACAGTGTACCGTGTATAGTGCACAGTGCACAGAGTACAGTCTACCGAGTATAGTGCACAGTGCACAGAGTACAGTGTACCGTGTATAGTGCACAGTGCACAGAGTACAGTGTACCGTGTATAGTGCACAGTGCACGGAGTACAGTGTACCACGTATAGTGCACAGGGCACAGAGTACAGTGTACCGTGGATAGTGCACAGAGTACAGGGTACTGTGTATAGTGGACAGTGCACAGAGTACAGTGTACCGCGTATAGTGCACAGTGCACAGTGTACCGTGTACAGTGCACAGTGCACAGAGTACAGGGTACCGTGTATAGGGCACAGTACACAGAGTGCAGTGTACCGTGTATAGTGCACAGAGTACAGTGTACCGTGTATAGTGCAAAGTGCACAGAGTACAATGTACCGTGTATAGTGCACAGTGTAGAGTGTACAGTGTATAGTGCACAGTGCACAGAGTACAGTGTACCGTGTATAGTGGACAGTGCCCCTGAGACAAGCAGTTACCTTGGACGCTCTGGCTCGCCCTGCAGGCAATCTGGAACCACCAAACTTGACATGGTCATGGCCAGAGAATTGGTCTAGGTAGTGGCGTTGTCTGTTTCCTCGTATCTTGTCGTGGGCCGGAGCGCCATCCACCGGATCTACCGGCAAGTAAGTGTGAAATGGCCAAAGTGAATTGCTGTAGGCCGCTGAGACCAGCCGTTGCCTTGGTCGCTCTGCCTCCGCCTGCAGGCAAGCTGGAGCCACTAAACTTCTCATGGTCATGGCCAGATGATTGGTCTAGGTACTGGCGTTGTCCGTTTTCTCGTATCTTGTCTTGGGGCGGAGCGTTACCTATCGGATCTACCGGCAGGTAAGTGTGAAATGGCCAAAGTGAATTGCTGTATCCCCCTGAGACAAGCAGTTGCCTTGGTCGCTCTGGCCCGGCGTGCAGGAAAGCTGGAACAACCAAACTTGGCATGATCATAGCCAGATCATGGGTCTAGGTACTGGCGCTGTCCGTTTTCTCGTATCTTGTCGTGGACCGGAGCGCCACCCATCGGATCTACCGGCAAGTAAGTGTGAAATGGCCAAAGTAAAATGCTGTAGGCCCCTGTGACCAGGAGTTGCCTTGGTCACTCTGGCTCGGCCTGTAGGGAAGCTGGAGCGACCAAACTTGGCATGGTAATGGCCAAAGCATTTGTCTAGGTACTGGCGTTGTCTGTTTCCTCGTATCTGGTCGTGGCCCGGAGCGCCATCCACCGGATCTACCGGCAAGTAAGTGTGAAATGGCCAAAGTGAATTGCTGTTGGCCGCTGAGACCAGCCATTGCCTTGGTCGCTCTGGCTCCGTCTGCAGGCAAGCTGGAGCCACCAAACTTCTCATGATCATGGCCAGAGGATTGGTCTAGGTACTGGCGTTGTCCGTTTTCTCGTATCTTGTCGTGGGCCGGAGCGTTACTCACCGGATCTACCGGCAGGTAAGTGTTAAATTTCCAAAGTGAATTGCTGTAGGCCCCTGAGACAAGCAGTTGCCTTGGTCGCTCTGGCCCGGCCTGCAGGAAATCTGGAACAACCAAACTTTGCATGGTCATGGCCAGAGGATGGGTCTAGGAACTGGCGTTGTTCGTTTCCTCGTATCTTGTCGTGGGCCGGAGCGCCAGCCACCGGATCTACCGGCAAGTAAGTGTGAAATGGCCAAAGTGAAATGCTGTAGGCCCCTGTGACCAGCAGTTGCCTTGGTCACTCTGGCTCGGCCTCTAGGGAAGCTGGAGGCACCAAACTTGGCATGGTAATGGCCAAAGCATTTGTCTAGGAACTGGGGTTGTCCGTTTCCTCGTATCTTATCCTGATCCGGAGCGCCACCCACCGGATCTACCGGCAAGTAAGTGTGAAATGGCCAAAGTGAATTGCTGTAGGCCCCTGAGACAAGCAGTTGCCTTGGTCGCTCTGGCTCGGCCTGTAGGGCAGCTGAAGCCACCAAACTTGGCATGGTAATGGCCAAGGGATTTGTCTAGGTACTGGCGTTGTCCGTTTCCTCGTATCTGGTCGTGGGCCGGAGCGCCACCCACCGGATCTACCGGCAAGTAAGTGTGAAATGGCCAAAGTGAATTGCTGTAGGCCCCTGAGACCAGCAGTTGCCTTGGTCACTCTGGCTCGGCGTGCAGGCAAGCTGGAACAACCAAACTTGGCATGATCATGGCCAGGCGATTGGTCTAGGTACTAGCGTTGTCCGTTTTCTCGTATTTTGTCTTGGACCGGAGCGCTAGCCACCGGATCTACTTGCAAGTAAGTGTGAAATGGCCAAAGTGAATTGCTGTAAGCCCCTGAGACCAGCAGTTGCTTTTGTCGCTTTAGCTCCGCCTGCTATCAAGCTGGAGCAACTAAACTTCCTATGGTCATGGCCAGCGGATTGGTCTAGGTACTGGCGTTGTCCGTTTCCTCGTATCTTGTTTTGGGCCGGAGCGTTACCCACTGGATCTACCACAAGTAAGTGTGAAATGGCCAAAGTGAATATCTCTATGCCCCTGAGACCAGCAGTTGTCTTGGTCGCTCTGGCTCGGCCTGCAGGCAAGCTGGAACCACCAAACTTGGTATGGTTATGGCCAGCGGATTGATCTAGGTACTGGCGTTGTCCGTTTCCTCGTATCTTGTCGTGGACCGGAGCGCCACCCACCGGATCTACCGGCAAGTAAGTGTGAAATGGCCAAACTGAATTGCTGTAGGCCCCCTAAACCAGCAGTTGCCTTGGTCGCTCTGGCTCGGCCTGCAGGCAATCTGGAACCACCAAACTTGGCATGGTTATGGCCAGCGGATTGATCTAGGTACTGGCGTTGTGCGTTTTCTCTTATCTTGTCGTGAACCGGAGCACCACCCACCGGATCTACCGGCAAGTAAGTGTGAAATGGCCAAAGTGAATTGCTGTAGGGCCCTGACACCAGCAGTTGCCTTGGTCGCTCTGGCTCGGCCTGCAGGCAAGCTGGAACCACTAAACTTGGTATGGTCATGGCCAGATAATTGGTCTAGGTACTGGCGTTGTCCGTTTTTTCGCATCTTGTCGTGGGCCGGAGCGCCACCCACCTTTAATGCATAGTTTCCTTAAATGAACATTTTCCCTTTTCTCTCTGTTAATGTAATTGAAGTTCAGTTACTGAAGGAAAACTGTGACATAGTCACATATTTTTTTGTATGAATTACTTTTATTTAGCATTTCTCCAAGATAATGTCTAACAATCCTATTATTAATGTACAAGTACATATAAACATCAATACCTAATGGGCTTGTACCTATAACAATAAAGATTAAAGTCGCAAGTAACAAGAAGTAACTGTATCTCAACCTGAAAGTTACATATGAAATTTAACATAGACATCAAGATATCTTATAACCCTCAAGTACATAATTTGTACAAGTACATTTTAACTTCAACTCCTAATGGGCTTGTACCTATACGTCCACTATACGTCTCATTCTAACAGTTATCTTTTTTGCTGCAACACATGTGGCAATTTTCGCCATTAAAGGTGACTGACAGTAGTTACACCCAGTTTCATCCTGTTTTTTGGGGGGACCACAAAAACAAAATTCCCTGGTTTAAGACCTTTTAAGAATGTACTGCAATTTTGTTTTGGAATACTTAACCAAATGTGGGTTTTATTACCTGAGCCAGATAAGGGACATATGTTCATGTAAGAACACCTTCTCCTATCTTTCCCTGGGAAGAGAAAACTCTGCATAATTTGCAAGTTTCTTGTGTTTGGCTTCCCCCCCTTGCATGGTGTTTATGCCCAGACCACTCCCAAATGCACCGAACAAGGACCTGGAATGATATGGGACAGATAAACCCACTGTCCACTTGCTAAGGGTGACACTGGTAGAAAACAGTGAACTGCAAAAAAAATACTCCTGACAGGATTTCTCTAAGTCATAAATGCCCTTTTGGTCAATAACAGTTACTCTGTTCATGAGTAAGAAGGCATTTCTGGATCGAATTCAACGAGTTCGGTATCATACCACCATTTTGGGAGAGCTTTTGGAAGCAGCGAAAAAAGCCGGGTTGACGAAGGTCGTCCAATTGCGTTCAAAACTCGTTTTTTCGACTTTCCCAATCGGGGCGAAACGAAAAAACACCCTTTGGATCGAATTCCACGAGGTCGGTTTCATACGACCATTTTGGGTGGGCTTTTCCCAGCAGCGCAAAAAGCCGGGTTGACGAAGGTCGTCCAATTGCGTTCAAAACTCGTTTTTTCGACTTTCCCCATCAGGGCAAAACGAAAAAACACCCTTGGATCGAATTCAACGAGTTCGTTATCATACCACCATTTTGGGAGGGCTTTACCAAGGAGCGGAAAACGCCGGGTTGACGAAAAACGTCCAATTGCGTTTAAAACCAGTCACATGACAATCACTTGCATATGCTAGAGCTGGTAGATACCACGATGTTGACCCTAGAAGTTAATGAATAGGAGCAAGCACCTCTGGGCCAGCGAATCCGCGCACGCCTTTGATCTTTAAATAATGCCAATCTTCGGAATCTTTGGACAAAGATTAATCCTAGATAGGAAGAATATAAATACTTCGTACGATTAAAGCAATCCTATGTAGGATTAATATTTATTATATGGAAGAGATTGTTTTACTGGGAACTAAACCACTCGTAGAATCCATACACCACTGCATCCGGGACCCGAGTGGAGTATTTTCCGTATGACACGCTTGCGAGTGTCATATCGCTCATTGACGACACGATTCGCGCCTTTTCTACTTTGTTGAATGAACTGGTTTCTTGTGTTGTTTGTTGTTAGCAAGCTTCATCAATCAGGTTTAATTTGTTTAATTACGCGACGAAAAAGAATGAGATTTCCGAAAAACTTAAGGACAAGAACATGGCAATGGAAACCTTGACGATTTCAAGGTTTTTAGAGGGAATTCAGGGACATGATATTGCTATTAACTTAAAGTTTGAGCTTCTTGACATTCAGCCACCTACCCTAGTCAATTTGCAAATGTTAAGCAGGATGATTTGACAAATGTGAATGGCATTTTGAGGAAAATAGTACATGTACTTGGAGGCAATGGTCATATTACCAGAGAGTTAAAGTTGCTAAATTGGTTGAGAACTACAACAAAACAATTGTTGTTAACAAGCCAATTAAACACCAAAGAAATCTGGTCACCAAATTCATTGCGGGTAAACATTCTAGGCAAGAGTTTGAACCTGTTTTAGGCCCTGTAGTTAACAAAGCTAAATGTGAACCATTACAGTTGGGAAATAACTGTTGGCAGCAATGGAATAAGGTAGTCATGAATATTGCACTTACCCGAACCAATCCTGCCGCTTCCATAATCACAGTTTACTAATTGCCATTTGATTGCTGCTTTCTTAAGTATCTTCGTGCAGTAAGAAACAAGGTAAAGTTTCACAAACTGTACAAGAAAATGGTTAAGTGGTTTAGAGAGAAAAGAAAGGAGAAACCATTTGAGTGTAGATTCACTGCTGAGGAAACTGGAAAATTTTGCAGCAATGTTATGGATGTGGTCGAAGCATTAACTTCCCCAAGTGACACAGAAGCTCGGAATGTTAAGCTGTATGCTCTTGCATTTTCTGGTCTCAAACTCAGAAATGCCTTCTTACTCATGAACAGAGTAACTGTTATTGACCAAAAGGGCATTTATGACTTAGAGAAATCCTGTCAGGAGTATTTTTTTTGCAGTTCACTGTTTTCTACCAGTGTCACCCTTAGCAAGTGGACAGTGGGTTTATCTGTCCCATATCATTCCAGGTCCTTGTTCGGTGCATTTGGGAGTGGTCTGGGCATAAACACCATGCAAGGGGGGGAAGCCAAACACAAGAAACTTGCAAATTATGCAGAGTTTTCTCTTCCCAGGGAAAGATAGGAGAAGGTGTTCTTACATGAACATATGTCCCTTATCTGGCTCAGGTAATAAAACCCACATTTGGTTAAGTATTCCAAAACAAAATTGCAGTACATTCTTAAAAGGTCTTAAACCAGGGAATTTTGTTTTTGTGGTCCCCCCAAAAAACAGGATGAAACTGGGTGTAACTACTGTCAGTCACCTTTAATGGCGAAAATTGCCACATGTGTTGCAGCAAAAAAGATAACTGTTAGAATGAGACGTATAGTGGACGTATAGGTACAAGCCCATTAGGAGTTGAAGTTAAAATGTACTTGTACAAATTATGTACTTGAGGGTTGTAAGATATCTTGATGTCTATGTTAGATTTCATATGTAACTTTCAGGTTGAGATACAGTTACTTCTTGTTACTTGCGACTTTAATCTTTATTGTTATAGGTACAAGCCCATTAGGTATTGATGTTTATATGTACTTGTACATTAATAATAGGATTGTTAGACATTATCTTGGAGAAATGCTAAATAAAAGTAATTCATACAAAAAAATATGTGACTATGTCACAGTTTTCCTTCAGTAACTGAACTTCAATTACATTAACAGAGAGAAAAGAGAAAATGTTCATTTAAGGAAACTATGCATTAAAGGTCGGTGGCGCTCCGGCCCACGACAAGATGCGAGAAAACGGACAACGCCAGTACCTAGACCAATTATCTGGCCATGACCATACCAAGTTTAGTGGTTCCAGCTTGCCTGCAGGCCGAGCCAGAGCGACCAAGGCAACTGCTGGTCTCAGGGCCCTACAGCAATTCACTTTGGCCATTTCACACTTACTTGCCGGTAGATCCGGTGGGTGGTGCTCCGGTTCACGACAAGATACGAGAAAACGGACAACGCCAGTACCTAGATCCATCCACTAACCATAACCATGCCAAGTTTGGTGGTTCCAGATTGCCTGCAGGCCGAGCCAGAGCGACCAAGGCAACTGCTGGTCTAGGGGGCCTACAGCAATTCAGTTTGGCCATTTCACACTTACTTGCCGGTAGATCCGGTGGGTGGCGCTCCGGTCCACGACAAGATACGAGGAAACGGACAACGCCAGTACCTAGATCAATCCGCTGGCCATAACCATACCAAGTTTGGTGGTTCCAGCTTGCCTGCAGGCCGAGCCAGAGCGACCAAGACAACTGCTGGTCTCAGGGGCATACAGATATTCACTTTGGCCATTTCACACTTACTTGCTGGTAGATCCAGTGGGTAACGCTCCGGCCCAAAACAAGATACGAGGAAACGGACAACGCCAGTACCTAGACCAATCCGCTGGCCATGACCATAGGAAGTTTAGTTGCTCCAGCTTGATAGCAGGCGGAGCTAAAGCGACAAAAGCAACTGCTGGTCTCAGGGGCTTACAGCAATTCACTTTGGCCATTTCACACTTACTTGCCGGTAGATCCGGTTGCTAGCGCTCCGGTCCAAGACAAAATACGAGAAAACGGACAACGATAGTACCTAGACCAATCGCCTGGCCATGATCATGCCAAGTTTGGTTGTTCCAGCTTGCCTGCACGCCGAGCCAGAGTGACCAAGGCAACTGCTGTTCTCAGGGGCCTACAGCAATTCACTTTGGCCATTTCACACTTACTTGCCGGTAGATCCGGTGGGTGGCGCTCCGGCCCACGACCAGATACGAGGAAACAGACAACGCCAGTACCTAGACAAATCCCTTGGCCATTACCATGCCAAGTGTGGTGGCTTCAGCTTCCCTACAGGCCGAGCCAGAGCGACCAAGGCAACTGCTTGTCTCAGGGGCCTACAGCAATTCACTTTGGCCATTTCACACTTACTTGCCGGTAGATCCGGTGGGTGGCGCTCCGGCTCAGGATAAGATACGAGAAAACGGACAACCCCAGTTCCTAGACAAATGCTTTGGCCATTACCATGCCAAGTTTGGTGGCTCCAGCTTCCCTACAGGCCGAGCCAGAGTGACCAAGGCAACTGCTGGTCACAGGGGCCTACAGCAATTCACTTTGGCCATTTCACACTTACTTGCCGGTAGATCCGGTGGGTGGCGCTCCGGCTCAGGATAAGATACGAGGAAACGGACAACCCCAGTTCCTAGACAAATGCTTTGGCCATTACCATGCCAAGTTTGGTGGCTCCAGCTTCCCTACAGGCCGAGCCAGAGTGACCAAGGCAACTGCTGGTCACAGGGGCCTACAGCATTTCACTTTGGCCATTTCACACTTACTTGCCGGTAGATCCGGTGGCTGGCGCTCCGGCCCACGACAAGATACGAGGAAACGAACAACGCCAGTACCTAGACCCATCCTCTGGCAATGATCATGCCAAGTTTGGTTGTTCCAGATTTCCTGCAGGCCGGGCCAGAGCGACCAAAGCAACTGCTTGTCTCAGGGGCCTACAGCAATTCACTTTGGAAATTTCACACTTACCTGCCGGTAGATCCGGTGGGTAACGCTCCGGCCCACGACGAGATACGAGAAAACAGACAAGTTCAGTACCTAGACCAATCCTCTGGCCATGATCATGAGAAGTTTGGTGGCTCCAGCTTGCCTGCAGGCGGAGCCAGAGCGACCAAGGCAATGGCTGGTCTCAGCGGCCAACAGCAATTCACTTTGGCCATTTCACACTTACTTGCCGGTAGATCCGGTGGATGGCGCTCCGGGCCACGCCCAGATACGAGGAAACAGACAACGCCAGTACCTAGACAAATGCTTTGGCCATTACCATGCCAAGTTTGGTGGCTCCAGCTTCCCTACAGGCCGAGCCAGAGTGACCAATGCAACTCCTGGTCACAGGGGCCTACAGCATTTCACTTTGGCCATTTCACACTTACTTGCCGGTAGATCCGGTGGGTGGCGCTCCGGTCCACGACAAGATACAAGAAAACGCACAGCGCCAGTACCTAGACCCATCATCTGGCCATGATCATGCCAAGTTTGGTTGTTCCAGCTTTCCTGCAGGCCGGGCCAGAGCGACCAAGGCAACTGCTTGTCTCAGGGGCCTACAGCAATTCACTTTGGCCATTTCACACTTACCTGCCGGTAGATCCGGTAGGTAACGCTCCGCCCCACGACAAGATACGATAAAACGGACAACGCCAGTACCTAGACCAATCATCTGGCCATGACCATGAGAAGTTTGGTGGCTCCAGCTTGCCTGCAGGCGGGGCCAGAGCGACCAAGGCAACGGCTGGTCTCAGCGGCCTACAGCAATTCACTTTGGCCATTTCACACTTACTTGCCGGTAGATCCAGTGGTTGGCGCTCCGGCCCACGACAAGATACGAGGAAACGGACAACCCCACTACCTAGACCAATTCTCTGGCCATGACCATGTCAAGTTTGGTGGTTCCAGATTGCCTGCAGGGCGAGCCAGAGCGACCAAGGTAACTGCTTGTCTCAGGGGCACTGTCCACTATACACGGTACACTGTACTCTGTGCACTGTGCACTATACACTGTACACTCTACACTGTGCACTATACACGGTACATTGTACTCTGTGCACTATACACGGTACACTGCACTCTGTGTACTGTGCCCTATACACGGTACACTGTACTCTGTGCACTGTGCACTGTTTTCTAATACACGGTACACTGTACTCTGTGCACTATACACAGTACACTGTACTCTGTGCACTGTGCACTATAAACGCTACACTGTACTCTGTGCACTATACACGGTACACTGTACTCTGTGCACTGTGTACTATACACGGTACACTGTACTCTGTTCACTATACATGGTACACTGTGCACTGTGCACTATACACGGTACACTGTACTCTGTGCACTGTCCACTATACACAGTACCCTGTACTCTGTGCACTATCCACGGTACACTGTAGTCTGTGCCCTGTGCACTATACGTGGTACACTGTACTCTGTGCACTGTGCACTATACACGGTTCACTGTACTCTGTGCACTGTAAACTATACACGGTACACTGTACTCTGTGCACTGTGCACTATACTCGGTAGACTGTACTCTGTGCACTGTGCACTATACACGGTACACTGTACTATGTTCACTATACACGGTACACTGTACTCTGTGCACTGTAGTCTGTGCACTGTACACTATACATGGTACACTGTACTCTGTGCACTATACACGGTACACTGTACTCTGTGCACTGTGCACTATACACGGTACACTGTACTCTGTGCACTGTGCACTATACACGGTACACTGTACTCTGTGCACTGTGCACTATACACGGTACACTGTACTCTGTGCACTGTGCACTATACACGGTACACTGTACTCTGTGCACTATACACGGCACACTGTACTGTGTTCACTATACACGGTACACTGTACTCTGTGCACTGTACACCATACACGGTACACAGTACTCTGTGCACTATACACGGTACACTGCCATCTGTGCGCTGTGCACTATACACGGTACACTGTACTCTGTGCACTGTGCACTGTGCACTATACACGGTACACTGTACTCTGTGCACTGTGCACTATATACGGTACACTGTACTCTGTGCACTGTGCACTGTTTTCTAATACATGGTACACTGTACTCTGTGCACTATACACAGTACACTGTACTCCGTGCACTGTGCACTATAAACGGTACACTGCATGTACTCTGTGCACTATACACGGTACACTGTACTCTGTGCACTGTGTACTATACACGGTACACTGTACTCTGTTCACTATACATGGTACCCTGTGCACTGTGCAGTATACACGGTACACTGTACTCTGTGCACTGTCGACTATACACAGTACCCTGTACTCTGTGCACTATCCACGGTACACTGTACTCTGTGCCCTGTACACTATACGTGGTACACTGTACTCTGTGCACTGTGCACTATACACGGTACACTGTACTCTGTGCACCGTGCACTATACACGGTACACTGTACTCTGTGCACTGTGCACTATACACGGTGCACTGTACTCTGTGCACTGTGCACTATACACGGTACACTGTACTCTGTGCACTGTGCACTATACACAGTACACTGTACTCTGCACTTTACACGGTACACTGTACCCTATGCCCTGTGCACTAAACACGGTACACTGTACTCTGTGCACTGTGCACTATACACGGTACACTGTACTCTGTGCACTGTGCACTATACACGGTAGACTGTACTCTGTGCACTGTGCACTAAACACGGTACACTGTACTCTGTGCACTATACACGGTACACTGTACTATGTTCACTATACACGGTACACTGTACTCTGTGCACTGTACTCTGTGCACTGTACACTATACACGGTACACTGTACTCTGTGCACTACACACGGTACACTGTACTCTGTGCACTGTACACCATACACGGTACACAGTACTCTGTGCACTATACACGGTACACTGTACTCTGTGCGCTGTGCACTATACACGGTAAACTGTACTCTGTGCACTGTGCACTTTGCACTATACACGGTACACTGTACTCTGTGCACTGTGCACTATACACGGTACACTGTACTCTGTGCACTGTGCACTGTTTTCTAATACACGGTACACTGTACTCTGTGCACTATACACAGTACACTGTACTCTGTGCACTGTGCACTATAAACTGTACACTGTACTCTGTGCACTATACACGGTACTCTGTACTCTGTGCACTGTGTACTATACACGGTACACTGTACTCTGTTCACTATACATGGTACACTGTGCACTGTGCACTATACACGGTACACTGTACTCTGTGCACTGTGCACTATACACGGTACACTGTACTCTGTGCACTGTGCACTATACACGGTACACTGTACTCTGTGCACTGTGCACTATACACGGTACACTGTACTCTGTGCACTGTGCACTATACACGGTACACTGTACTCTGTGTGCTGTGCACTATACACGGTACACTGTACACTGTGCACTGTGCACTATACACGGTACACTGTACTCTGTGCACTGTGCACTAAACACGGTACACTGTACTCTGTGCACTATACACGGTACACTGTACTATGTTCACTATACACGGTACACTGTACTCATTGCACTGTACTCTGTGCACTGTACACTATACACGGTACACTGTACTCTGTGCACTATACACGGTACACTGTACTCTGTGCACTGTGCACTATACACGGTACACTGTACTCTGTGCACTGTGCACTAAACACGGTACACTGTACTCTGTGCACTATACACGGTACACTGTACTATGTTCACTATACACGGTACACTGTACTCATTGCACTGTACTCTGTGCACTGTACACTATACACGGTACACTGTACTCTGTGCACTATACACGGTACACTGTACTCTGTGCACTGTGCACTATACACGGTACACTGTACTCTGTGCACTGTGCACTATACACGGTACACTGTACTCTGTGCACTGTGCACTATACACGGTACACTGTACTCTGTGCACTGTGCACTATACACGGTACACTGTACTCTGTGTGCTGTGCACTATACACGGTACACTGTACGCTGTGCACTGTGCACTATACACGGTACACTGTACTCTGTGCACTGTGCACTATACACAGTACACTGTACTCTGCACTATACACGGTACACTGTACTCTTTGCCCTGTGCACTAAACACGGTACACTGTACTCTGTGCACTGTTTACTATACACGGTACACTGTACCCTGTGCACTGTGTACTATACACGGTACACTGTACTGTGTGCACTGTGCACTATACACGATACACTGTACTCTGTGCACTATACACGGCACACTGTACTCTGTTCACTATACACGGTACACTGTACTCTGTGCACTGTACACCATACACGGTACACAGTACTCTGTGCACTATACACGATACACTGCACTCTGTGCGCTGTGCACTATACACGGTAAACTGTACTCTGTGCACTGTGCACTTTGCACTATACACGGTACACTGTACTCTGTGCACTGTGCACTATACACAGTACACTGTACTCTGTGCACTGTGCACTGTTTTCTAATACACGGTACACTGTACTCTGTGCACTATACACAGTACACTGTACTCTGTGCACTGTGCACTATAAACTGTACCCTGTACTCTGTGCACTATACACGGTACACTGTACTCTGTGCACTGTGTACTATACACGGTACACTGTACTCTGTTCACTATACATGGTACACTGTGCACTGTGCACTATACATGGTACACTGTACTCTGTGCACTGTCCACTATACACAGTACCCTGTACTCTGTGCACTATCCACGGTACACTGTACTCTGTGCCCTGTGCACTATATGTGGTACACTGTACTCGGTGCACTGTGCACTATACACGGTACACTGTACTCTGTGCACCGTGCACTATACACGGTACACTGTACTCTGTGCACTGTGCACTATACACGGTGCACTGTAGTCTGTGCACTGTGCACTATACACGGTACACTGTACTGTGTGTGCTGTGCACTATACACGGTACACTGTACGCTGTGCACTGTGCACTATACACGGTACACTGTACTCTGTGCACTGTGCACTATACACAGTACACTGTACTCTGCACTTTACACGGTACACTGTACTCCAAGCCCTGTGCACTAAACCAGTACACTGTACTCTGTGCACTGTGCACTATACACGGTACACTGTACTCTGTGCACTGTGCACTATACACGGTACACTGTACTCTTTGCACTGTGCACTAAACACGGTACACTGTACTATGTGCACTATACACGGTACACTGTACTATGTTCACTATACACGGTACACTGTACTCTGTGCACTGTACTCTGTGCACTGTACACTATACACGGTACACTGTACTCTGTGCGCTATACACGGTACACTGTACTCTGTGCACTGTGCACTATACACGGTACACTGTACTCTGTGCACTGTGCACTATACACGGTACACTGTACTCTGTGCACTGTGCACCATACACGGTACACTGTACTCTGTGCACTGTGCACTATACACGGTACACTGTACTCTGTGCACTGTGCACTATACACGGTACACTGTACTCTGTGTGCTGTGCACTATACACGGTACACTGTACGCTGTGCACTGTGCACTATACACGGTACACTGTACTCTGTGCACTGTGCACTATAAACAGTACACTGTACTCTGCACTATACACGGTACACTGTACTCTATGCCCTGTGCACTAAACACGGTACACTGTACTCTGTGCACTGTGTACTATACACGGTACACTGTACCCTGTGCACTGTGTACTATACACGGTACACTGTACTCTGTGCACTGTGCACTATACACGATACACTGTACTCTGTGCACTATACACGGCACACTGTAATCTGTTCACTATACACGGTACACTGTACTCTGTGCACTGTACACCATACACGGTACACAGTACTCTGTGCACTAAACACGGTACACTGTACTCTCTGCGCTGTGCACTATACACGGTAAACTGTACTTTGTGCACTGTGCACTTTGCACTATACACGGTACACTGTACTCTGTGCACTGTGCACTATACACGGTACACTGTACTCTGTGCACTGTGCACTGTTTTCTAATACACGGTACACTGTACTCTGTGCACTATACACAGTACACTGTACTCTGTGCACTGTGCACTAAACACGGTACACTGTACTCTGTGCACTGTGTACTATACACGGTACACTGTACCCTGTGCACTGTGTACTATACACGGTACACTGTACTCTGTGCACTGTGCACTATACACGATACACTGTACTCTGTGCACTATACACGGCACACTGTAATCTGTTCACTATACACGGTACACTGTACTCTGTGCACTGTACACCATACACGGTACACAGTACTCTGTGCACTATACACGGTACACTGTACTCTCTGCGCTGTGCACTATACACGGTAAACTGTACTCTGTGCACTGTGCACTTTGCACTATACACGGTACACTGTACTCTGTGCACTGTGCACTATACACGGTACACTGTACTCTGTGCACTGTGCACTGTTTTCTAATACACGGTACACTGTACTCTGTGCACTATACACAGTACACTGTACTCTGTGCACTGTGCACTATAAACTGTACACTGTACTCTGTGCACTATACACGGTACACTGTACTCTGTGCACTGTGTACTATACACGGTACACTGTACTCTGTTCACTATACATGGTACACTGTGCACTGTGCACTATACATGGTAGACTGTACTCTGTGCACTGTCCACTATACACAGTACCCTGTACTCTGTGCACTATCCAAGGTACACTGTACTCTGTGCACTGTACACCATACACGGTACACAGTGCTCTGTGCACTATACACGGTACACTGTACTCTGTGCGCTGTGCACTATACACGGTACACTGTACTCTGTGCACTGTGCACTGCGCACTATACACGGAACGCTGTACTCTGTGAACTGTGCACTGTGCACTATACACGGTACACTGTACGCTGTGCACTGTGCACTATACACGGTACACTGTACTCTGTGCACTGTGCACTATACACAGTACACTGTACTCTGCACTTTACACGGTACACTGTACTCCAAGCCCTGTGCACTAAACACGATACACTGTACTCTGTGCACTGTGCACTATACACGGTACACTGTACTCTGTGCACTGTGCACTATACACGGTACACTGTACTCTTTGCACTGTGCACTAAACACGGTACACTGTACTATGTGCACTATACACGGTACACAGTACTCTGTGCACTATACACGGTACACTGTACTCTGTGCACTGTGCACTATACACGGTACACTGTACTCTTTGCACTGTGCACTGTGCACTATACACGGTACACTGTACTCTGTGCACTGTGCACTTTACACGGTACACTGTACTCTGTGCACCGTGCACTATACACGGTACCCTGTACTCTGTGCACTGTGCACTATACACGGTACACTGTACTCTGTGCACTATACACGGTACACTGTACTCTGTGCACAATACACGGTACACTGTACTCTCTGCACTGTGCACTATACACGGTACACTGTACTCTGTGCACTATACACGGTACACTGTACTCTGTGCACTGTACACCATACACGGTACACAGTACTCTGTGCACTATACACGGTACACTGTACTCTGTGCACTGTGCACTATACACGGTACACTGTACTCTGTGCACTGTGCACTGTGCACTATACACGGTACACTGTACTCTGTGCACTGTGCACTTTACACGGTACACTGTACTCTTTGCACTGTGCACTAAACACGGTACACTGTACTATGTGCACTATACACGGTACACAGTACTCTGTGCACTATACACGGTACACTGTACTCTGTGCACTGTGCACTATACACGGTACACTGTACTCTTTGCACTGTGCACTGTGCACTATACACGGTACACTGTACTCTGTGCACTGTGCACTTTACACGGTACACTGTACTCTGTGCACTGTGCACTATACACGGTACCCTGTACTCTGTGCACTGTGCACTATACACGGTACACTGTACTCTGTGCACTATACACGGTACACTGTACTCTGTGCACAATACACGGTACACTGTACTCTCTGCACTGTGCACTATACACGGTACACTGTACTCTGTGCACTATACACGGTACACTGTACTCTGTGCACTGTACACCATACACGGTACACAGTACTCTGTGCACTATACACGGTACACTGTACTCTGTGCACTGTGCACTATACACGGTACACTGTACTCTGTGCACTGTGCACTGTGCACTATACACGGTACACTGTACTCTGTGCACTGTGCACTTTACACGGTACACTGTACTCTGTGCACTGTGCACTGTTTTCTAATACACGGTACACTGTACTCTGTGCACTATACACAGTACACTGTACTCTGTGCCCTGTGCACTATAAACGGTACACTGTACTCTGTGCACTATACACGGTACACTGTACTCTGTGCACTGTGTCTTATACACGGTACACTGTACTCTGTTCACTATACATGGTACACTGTGCACTGAGCACTATACACGGTACACTGTACTCTCTGCACTGTCCACTATACACAGTAAACTGTACTCTGTGCACTATCCACGGTACACTGTACTCTGTGCACTGTGCACTATAGACGGTACACTGTACTCTGTGCACTGTGCACTATACACGGTACACTGTACTCTGTGCACTGTGCACTATACACGGTACACTCTACTCTGTGCACTGTGCACTATACACGGTACACTGTACTCTGTGCACTGTGCACTATACACGGTACACTGTACTCTGTGCACTGTGCACTATACACGGTACACTGGACTCAGTGCACTGTGCACTATACACGGTACACTATACTCTGTGCACTGTGCACTATACACGGTGCACTGTACTCTGTGCACTGTGCACTATACACGGTACACTGTACTCTGTGTGCTGTGCACTATACACGGTACACTGTACGCTCTGCACTGTGCACTATACACGGTACACTGTACCCTGTGCACTGTGTACTATACACGGTACACTGTACGCTGTGCACTGTGCACTATACACGGTACACTGTACTCTGTGCACTATACACGGCACACTGTACTCTGTTCACTATACACGGTACACTGTACTCTGTGCACTGTACACCATACACGGTACACCGTACTCTGTGCACTATACACGGTACACTGTACTCTGTGCACTGTGCACTATACACGGTACACAGTACCCTGTGCACTGTGTACTATACACGGCACACTGTACTCTGTGCACTGTGCACTATACACGGTACACTGTACTCTGTGCACTATACACGGCACACTGTACTCTGTTCACTATACACGGTACACTGTACTCTGTGCACTGTACACCATACACGGTACACAGTACTCTGTGCACTATACACGGTACACTGTACTCTGTACGCTGTGCACTATACACGGTACACTGTACTCTGTGCACTGTGCACTATACACGGTACACTGTACTCTGTGCACTGTGCACTATACATGGTACACTGTACTCTGTGCACTGTGCACTATACAGGGTACACTCTACTCTGTGTGCTGTGCACTATACATGGTACACTGTACGCTGTGCACTGTGCACTGTGCACTATACACGGTACACTGTACTCTGTGCACTATACACGGTACACTGTACTCTGTGCACAATACACGGTACACTGTACTCTCTGCACTGTGCACTATACACGGTACACTGTACTCTGTGCACTATACACGGTACACTGTACTCTGTGCACTGTACACCATACACGGTACACAGTACTCTGTGCACTATACACGGTACACTGTACTCTGTGCACTGTGCACTATACACGGTACACTGTACTCTGTGCACTGTGCCCTGTGCACTAAACACGGTACACTGTACTCTGTGCACTGTGCACTATACACGGTACACTGTACTCTGTGCACTGTGCACTATACACGGTACACTGTATTCTGTGCACTGTGCACTAAACACGGTACACTGTACTATGTTCACTATACACGGTACACTGTACTCTGTGCACTGTACTCTGTGCACTGTACACTATACACGGTACACTGTACTCTGTGCACTATACACGGTACACTGTACTCTGTGCACTGTGCACTATACACGGTACACTCTACTCTGTGCACTGTGCACTATACACGGTACACTGTACTCTGTGCACTGTGCACTATACACGGTACACTGTACTCTGTGCACTGTGCACTATACACGGTACACTGGACTCAGTGCACTGTGCACTATGCACGGTACACTATACTCTGTGCACTGTGCACTATACACGGTGCACTGTACTCTGTGCACTGTGCACTATACACGGTACACTGTACTCTGTGTGCTGTGCACTATACACGGTACACTGTACGCTGTGCACTGTGCACTATACACGGTACACTGTACTCTGTGCACTGTGCACTATACACGGTACACTGTACTCTGCACATTACACGGTACACTGTACTCTATGCCCTGTGCACTAAACACGGTACACTGTACTCTGTGCACTGTGCACTATACACGGTACACTGTACTCTGTGCACTGTGCACTATACACGGTACACTGTACTCTGTGCACTGTGCACTAAACACGGTACACTGTACTATGTGCACTATACACGGTACACTGTACTATGTTCACTATACACGGTACACTGTACTCTGTTTACTGTACTCTGTGCACTGTACACTATACACGGTACACTGTACTCTGTGCACTATACACGGTACACTGTACTCTGTGCACTGTGCACTATACACGGTACACTGTACTCTGTTCACTATACACGGTACACTGTACTCTGTGCACTGTACACCATACACGGTACACTGTACTCTGTGCACTATACACGGTACACTGTACTCTGTGCACTGTGCACTATACACGGTACACTGTACCCTGTGCACTGTGTACTATACACGGTACACTGTACTCTATGCACTGTGCACTATACACGGTACACTGTACTCTGTGCACTATACACGGCACACTGTACTCTGTTCACTAAACACCGTACACTGTACTCTGTGCACTAGACACGGTACACTGTACTATGTTCACTATACACGGTACACTGTACTCTGTGCACTATACACGGTACACTGTACTCTGTGCACTGTGCACTATACACGGTACACTGTACTCTGTGCACTGTGCACTATACACGGTACACTGTACTCTGTGCACTGTGCACTATACACGGTACACTGTACTCTGTGCACTGTGCACTATACACGGTACACTGTACTCTGTGCACTGTGCACTATACACGGTACACTGTACTCTGTGTGCTGTGCACTATACACGGTACACTGTACGCTGTGCACTGTGCACTATACACGGTACACTGTACTCTGTGTGCTGTGCACTATACACGGTACACTGTACTCTGTGCACTGTGGACTGTGCACTATACACGGTACACTGTACTCTGTGCACTGTGCACTGTGCACTATACACGGTACACTGTACTCTGTGCACTGTGCACTATACACGGTACACTGTACTCTGTGCACTGTGCACTATACACGGTACACTGGTCTCAGTGCACTGTGCACTATGCACGGTACACTGTACTCTGTGCACTGTGCACTATACACGGTACACTCTACTCTGCGCACTATACACGGTACACTGTACTCTGTGCACTATACACGGTACAATGTACTCTGTGCACTGTGCACTGTGCACTATACACGGTACACTGTACTCTGTGCACTGTGCACTATACACGGTATAGTAGTATATACGGTATATACACGGTATATACACTGTACTCTGTGCGCTGTGCACTATACACGGTACACTGTACTCTGTGCACTGTGCACTGTGCACTATACACGGTACACTGTACTCTGTGCACTGTGCACTGTGCACTATACACGGTACACTGTACTCTGTGCACTGTGCTCTATACACGGTATAGTAGTATATACGGTATATACACGGTATATACACTGTACTCTGTGCGCTGTGCACTATACACGGTACACTGTACTCTGTGCACTATGCACTGTGCACCATACACGGTACACTGTACTTTCTGCACTGTGCACTATACACGATACACTGTACTCTGTGCACTAGACACACTGTACTCTGTGCACTACACAGCTGGCTTTTTGCGCTGCTTGCAAAAGCCGACCCAAAATTGTGGTTTGAAACCAAACTCGTGGAATTCGATCCCAAGGGTGTTTTTTCGTTTCGCCCCGATGGGGAATCTCAAAAAAACGAGTTTTGAACGCAATTGGACGACCTTCGTCAACCCAGCGTTTTCCGCTACTTGGTAACTCCACCCCAAAATGGTGGTATGAAACCGACCTCGTGGAATTCGATCCCAAGGGTGTTTATTCGTTTTGCCCCGATGGGGATAGTCGAAAAAACGAGTTTTGAACGCAATTGGACGACCTTCGTCAACCCGGCGCACACTCTACTCTGTGCACTATACACGGTACACTGTACTCTGTGCACTATACACGGTACACTGTACTCTGTGCACTATACACTGTACACTGTACTCTGTGCACTGTGCACCATACACGGTACACTGTACTCTGTGCACAATACACGGTACACTGTACTCTCTGCACTGTGCACTATACACGGTACACTGTACTCTGTGCACTGTACACCATACACGGTACACAGTACTCTGTGCTCTATACACGGTACACTGTACTCTGTGCGCTGTGCACTATACACGGTACACTGTACTCTGTGCACTGTGCACTGTGCACTATACACGGTACACTGTACTCTGTGCACTGTGCACTTTACACGGTACACTGTACTCTGTGCACTGTGCACATTTTTCTAATACACGGTACACTGTACTCTGTGCACTATACACAGTACACTGTACTCTGTGCCCTGTGCACTATAAACGGTACACTGTACTCTGTGCACTATACACGGTACACTGTACTCTGTGCACTGTGCACTATACACGGTACACTGTACTCTGTTCACTATACATGGTACACTGTACTCTGTGCACTGTGCACTATACACGGTACACTGTACTCTGTGCACTGTGCACTATACACGGAACACTGTACTCTGTGCACTATACACGGTACACTGTACTCTCTGCACTGTGCACTATGCACGGTACACTGTACTCTGTGCACTGTGCACTATAAACGGTACACTCTACTCTGTGCACTATACACGGTACACTGTACTCTGTCCACTATACACGGTACACTGTGCTCTGTGCACTATACACGGTACACTGTACTCTGTGCACTGTGCACCATACACGGTACACTGTACTCTGTGCACAATACACGGTACACTGTACTCTCTGCACTGTGCACTATACACGGTACACTGTACTCTGTGCACTGTACACCATACACGGTACACAGTACTCTGTGCACTATACACGGTACACTGTACTCTATGCCGTGTGCACTAAACACGGTACACTGTACTCTGTGCACTGTGCACTATACACGGTACACTGTACCCTGTGCTCTGTGTACTATACACGGTACACTGTACTCTGTGCACTGTGCACTATACATGGTACACTGTACTCTGTGCACTATACACGGCACACTGTACTCTGTTTACTATACACAGTACACTGTACTCTGTGCACTGTACACCATACACGGTACACAGTACTCTCTGCACTATACACGGTACACTGTACTCTGTGCACTGTGCACTATACACGGTACACTGTACCCTGTGCACTGTGTACTATACACGGTACACTGTACTCTGTGCACTGTGCACTAAACATGGTACACTGTACTCTGTGCACTATACACGGCACACTGTACTCTGTTCACTATACACGGTACACTGTACTCTGTGCACTATACACGGTACACTGTACTCTGTGCGCTGTGCACTATACACGGTACACTGTACTCTTTGCACTCTGCACTGTGCACTATACACGGTACACTGTACTCTGTGCACTATACACTGTACACTGTACTCTGTGCACTGTGCACCATACACGGTACACTGTACTCTGTGCACAATACACGGTACACTGTACTCTCTGCACTGTGCACTATACACGGAACACTGTACTCTGTGCACTGTACACCATACACGGTACACAGTACTCTGTGCTCTATACACGGTACACTGTACTCTGTGCGCTGTGCACTATACACGGTACACTGTACTCTGTGCACTGTGCACTGTGCACTATACACGGTACACTGTACTCTGTGCACTGTGCACTTTACACGGTACACTGTACTCTGTGCACTGTGCACATTTTTCTAATACACGGTACACTGTACTCTGTGCACTATACACAGTACACTGTACTCTGTGCCCTGTGCACTATAAACGGTACACTGTACTCTGTGCACTATACACGGTACACTGTACTCTGTGCACTGTGCACTATACACGGTACACTGTACTCTGTTCACTATACATGGTACACTGTACTCTGTGCACTGTGCACTATACACGGTACACTGTACTCTGTGCACTGTGCACTATACACGGAACACTGTACTCTGTGCACTATACACGGTACACTGTACTCTCTGCACTGTGCACTATGCACGGTACACTGTACTCTGTGCACTGTGCACTATAAACGGTACACTCTACTCTGTGCACTATACACGGTACACTGTACTCTGTCCACTATACACGGTACACTGTGCTCTGTGCACTATACACGGTACACTGTACTCTGTGCACTGTGCACCATACACGGTACACTGTACTCTGTGCACAATACACGGTACACTGTACTCTCTGCACTGTGCACTATACACGGTACACTGTACTCTGTGCACTGTACACCATACACGGTACACAGTACTCTGTGCACTATACACGGTACACTGTACTCTATGCCGTGTGCACTAAACACGGTACACTGTACTCTGTGCACTGTGCACTATACACGGTACACTGTACCCTGTGCTCTGTGTACTATACACGGTACACTGTACTCTGTGCACTGTGCACTATACATGGTACACTGTACTCTGTGCACTATACACGGCACACTGTACTCTGTTTACTATACACAGTACACTGTACTCTGTGCACTGTACACCATACACGGTACACAGTACTCTCTGCACTATACACGGTACACTGTACTCTGTGCACTGTGCACTATACACGGTACACTGTACCCTGTGCACTGTGTACTATACACGGTACACTGTACTCTGTGCACTGTGCACTATACATGGTACACTGTACTCTGTGCACTATACACGGCACACTGTACTCTGTTCACTATACACGGTACACTGTACTCTGTGCACTATACACGGTACACTGTACTCTGTGCGCTGTGCACTATACACGGTACACTGTACTCTTTGCACTCTGCACTGTGCACTATACACGGTACACTGTACTCTGTGCACTATGCACTGTGCACTATACACGGTACACTGTACTCTGTGCACTGTGCACTGTTTTCTAATACACGGTACACTGTACTCTGTGTACTATTTACAGTACACTGTACTCTGTGCACTGTGCACTATAAACGGTACACTGTACTCTGTGCACTATACACGGTACACTGTACTCTGTGCACTGTGTACTATACACGGTACACTGTACTCTGTTCACTATACATGGTACACTGTGCACTGTGCACTATACACGGTACACTGTACTCTGTGCACTGTCCACTATACACAGTACCCTGTTCTCTGTGCACTATCCACGGTACACTGTACTCTGTGCCCTGTGCACTATACGTGGTACACTGTACTCTGTGCACTGTGCACTATACACAGTACATTGTACTCTGTGCACCGTGCACTATACACGGTACACTGTACTCTGTGCACAGTGCACTGTACACGGTGCACTGTACTCTGTGCACTGTGCACTATACACGGTACACTGTACTCTGTGTGCTGTGCACTATACACGGTACACTGTACGCTGTGCACTGTGCACTATACACAGTACACTGTACTCTGCACTTTACACGGTACACTGTACTCTATGCCCTGTGCACTAAACACGGTACACTGTACTCTGTGCACTGTACACTATACACGGTACACTGTACTTTGTGCACTGTGCACTATACACGGTACACTGTACTCTGTGCACTGTGCACTAAACATGATACACTGTACTCTGTGCACTATACACGGTACACTGTACTATGTTCACTATACACGGTACACTGTACTCTGTGCACTATACACGGTACACTGTACTCTGTGCACTGTGCACTGTACACGGTACACTGTACTCTGTGCACTGTGCACTAAACATGGTACACTGTACTCTGTGCACTATACACGGTACACTGTACTATGTTCACTATACACGGTACACTGTACTCTGTGCACTATACACGGTACACTGTACTCTGTGCACTGTGCACTATACACGGTACACTGTACCCTGTGCACTGTGCACTATACACGGTACACTGTACTCTGTGCACTGTGCACTATACACGGTACACTGTACTCTGTGCAC
The DNA here is from genome assembly GCA_963693305.1 of Meandrina meandrites. Classification (NCBI taxonomy): domain Eukaryota; kingdom Metazoa; phylum Cnidaria; class Anthozoa; order Scleractinia; family Meandrinidae; genus Meandrina; species Meandrina meandrites. The sequence goes on along the minus strand of OY855905.1, from coordinate 287,528 downwards.
TGTGCACTATACACGGTACACTGTACCCTGTGCACTGTGTACTATACACGGTACACTGTACTCTGTGCACTGTGCACTATACACGGTACACTGTACTCTGTGCACTATACACGGCACACTGTACTCTGTTCACTATACACGGTACACTGTACTCTGTGCACTGTACACCATACACGGTACACAGTACTCTGTGCACTATACACAGTACACTATACTCTGTGCGCTGTGCACTATACACGGTACACTGTACTCTGTGCACTGTGCACTTTACACGGTACACTGTACTCTGTGCACTGTGCACTGTTTTCTAATACACGGTACACTGTACTCTGTGCACTATACACAGTACACTGTACTCTGTGCCCTGTGCACTATAAACGGTACACTGTACTCTGTGCACTATACACGGTACACTGTACTCTGTGCACTGTGCACTATACACGGTACACTGTACTCTGTGCACTGTGCACTGTTTTCTAATACACGGTACACTGTACTCTGTGCACTATTTACAGTACACTGTACTCTGTGCACTGTGCACTATAAACGGTACACTGTACTCTGTGCACTATACACGGTACACTGTACTCTGTGCACTGTGTACTATACACGGTACACTGTACTCTGTTCACTATACATGGTACACTGTGAACTCTGCACTATACACAGTACACTGTACTCTGTGCACTGTCCACTATACACAGTACCCTGTTCTCTGTGCACTATCCACGGTACACTGTACTCTGTGCCCTGTGCACTATACGTGGTACACTGTACTCTGTGCACTGTGCACTATACACGGTACATTGTACTCTGTGCACCGTGCACTATACACGGTACACTGTACTCTGTGCACAGTGCACTATACACGGTGCACTGTACTCTGTGCACTGTGCACTATACACGGTACACTGTACTCTGTGTGCTGTGCACTATACACGGTACACTGTACGCTGTGCACTGTGCACTATACACAGTACACTGTACTCTGCACTTTACACGGTACACTGTACTCTATGCCCTGTGCACTAAACACGGTACACTGTACTCTGTGCACTGTACACTATACACGGTACACTGTACTTTGTGCACTGTGCACTATACACGGTACACTGTACCCTGTGCACTGTGTACTATACACGGTACACTGTACTCTGTGCACTGTGCACTATACACGGTACACTGTACTCTGTGCACTGTGCACTATACACGGTACACTGTACTCTGTGCACTGTGCACTATACACGGTACACTGTACCCTGTGCACTGTGTACTATACACGGTACACTGTACTCTGTGCACTGTGCACTATACACGGTACACTGTACTCTGTGCACTATACACGGCACACTGTACTCTGTTCACTATACACGGTACACTGTACTCTGTGCACTGTACACCATACACGGTACACAGTACTCTGTGCACTATACACAGTACACTGTACTCTGTGCGCTGTGCACTATACATGGTACACTGTACTCTGTGCACTGTGCACTGTGCACTATACACGGTACACTGTACTCTGTGCACTGTGCACTTTACACGGTACACTGTACTCTGTGCACTGTGCACTGTTTTCTAATACACGGTACACTGTACTCTGTGCACTATACACAGTACACTGTACTCTGTGCCCTGTGCACTATAAACGGTACACTGTACTCTGTGCACTATACACGGTACACTGTACTCTGTGCACTGTGCACTAGACACGGTACACTGTACTCTGTTCACTATACATGGTACACTGTGCACTGTGCACTATACACGGTACACTGTACTCTGTGCACTGTCCACTCTACACAGTACCCTGTACTCTGTGCACTATCCACGGTACACTGTACTCTGTGCCCTGTGCACTATATGTGGTACACTGTACTCTGTGCACTGTGCACTATACACGGTACACTGTACTCTCTGCACCGTGCACTATACACGGTACACTGTACTCTGTGCACTGTGCACTATACACGGTGCACTGTACCCTGTGCACTGTGCACTATTCACGGTACCCTGTACTCTGTGTGCTGTGCACTATACACGGTACACTGTACGCTCTGCACTGTGCACTATACACGGTACACTGTACTCTGTGCACTGTGCACTATACACAGTACACTGTACTCTGCACTATACACGGTACACTGTACTCTATGCCCTGTGCACTAAACACGGTACACTGTACTCTGTGCACTGTGCACTATATACGGTACACTGTACCCTGTGCACTGTGTACTATACACGGTACACTGTACTCTGTGCACTGTGCACTATACACGGTACACTGTACTCTGTGCACTATACACGGCACACTGTACTCTGTTCACTATACACGGTACACTGTACTCTGTGCACTGTACACCATACACGGTACACAGTACTCTGTGCACTATACACGGTACACTGTACTCTGTGCACTGTGCACTATACACGGTACACTGTACTCTGTGCAATATACACGGCACACTGTACTCTGTTCACTATACACGGTACACTGTACTCTGTGCACTGTCCACTATACACAGTACCCTGTACTCTGTGCACTATCCACGGTACACTGTACTCTGTTCCCTGTGCACTATACGTGGTACACTGTACTCTGTGCACTGTGCACTATACACGGTACACTTTACTCTGTGCACCGTGCACTATACATGGTACACTGTACTCTGTGCACTGTGCACTATTCACGGTGCACTGTACTCTGTGCACTGTGCACTATACACGGTACCCTGTACTCTGTGTGCTGTGCACTATACACGGTACACTGTACGCTGTGCACTGTGCACTATACACGGTACACTGTACTCTGTGCACTGTGCACTATACACAGTACACTGTACTTTGCACTTTACACGGTACACTGTACTCTATGCCCTGTGCACTAAACACGGTACACTGTACTCTGTGCATTGTGCACTATACACGGTACACTGTACTCTGTGCACTGTGCACTATACACGGTACACTGTACTATGTTCACTATACACGGTAAACTGTACTCTGTGCACTGTACTCTGTGCATTGTACACTATACACGGTACACTGTACTCTGTGCACTATACACGGTACACTGTACTCTGTGCACTCTGCACTATACACGGTACACTGTACTCTGTGCACTCTGCACTATACACGGTACACAGCCGAACCAAAATTGTGGTTTGAAACCAAACTCGTGGAATTCGATCCCAAGGGTGTTTTTTCGTTTCGCCCCGATGGGGAATCTCAAAAAAACGAGTTTTGAACGCAATTGGACGACCTTCGTCAACCCAGCGTTTTCCGCTACTTGGTAACTCCACCCCAAAATGGTGGTATGAAACCGACCTCGTGGAATTCGATCCCAAGGGTGTTTTTTCGTTTTGCCCCGATGGGGATAGTCGAAAAAACGAGTTTTGAACGCAATTGGACGACCTTCGTCAACCCGGCGCACACTCTACTCTGTGCACTATACACGGTACACTGTACTCTGTGCACTATACACGGTACACTGTACTCTGTGCACTATACACTGTACACTGTACTCTGTGCACTGTGCACCATACACGGTACACTGTACTCTGTGCACAATACACGGTACACTGTACTCTCTGCACTGTGCACTATACACGGTACACTGTACTCTGTGCACTGTGCACTATACACGGTACACTGTACTCTGTGCACTATACACGGCACACTGTACTCTGTTCACTATACACCGTACACTGTACTCTGTGCACTGTACACCATACACGGTACACAGTACTCTGTGCACTATACACGGTACACTGTACTCTGTGCACTGTGCACTATACACGGTACACTGTACCCTGTGCACTGTGTACTATACACGGTACACTGTACTCTGTGCACTGTGCACTATACACGGTACACTGTACTCTGTGCACTATACCCGGCACACTGTACTCTGTTCACTATACACGGTACACTGTACTCTGTGCACTGTACACCATACACGGTACACAGTACTCTGTGCACTATACACGGTACACTGTACTCTGTGCGCTGTGCACTATACACGGTACACTGTACTCTGTGCACTGTGCACTGTGCACTATACACGGTACACTGTACTCTGTGCACTGTGCACTTTACACGGTACACAGTACTCTGTGCACTGTGCACTGTTTTCTAATACACGGTACACTGTACTCTGTGCACTATACACAGTACACTGTACACTCCACTCTGTGTGCTGTGCACTATACATGGTACACTGTACGCTGTGCACTGTGCACTATACACGGTACACTGTACTGTGTGCACTGTGCACTATACACAGTACACTGTACTCTGCACTATACACGGTACACTGTACTCTATGCCCTGTGCACTAAACACGGTACACTGTACTCTGTGCACTGTGCACTATACACGGTACACTGTACCCTGTGCACTGTGTACTATACACGGTACACTGTACTCTATGCACTGTGCACTATACACGGTACACTGTACTCTGTGCACTATACACGGCACACTGTACTCTGTTCACTATACACCGTACACTGTACTCTGTGCACTATATACGGTACACTGTACTCTGTGCGCTGTGCACTATACACGGTACACTGTACTCTGTGCACTGTGCACTGTGCACTATACACGGTACACTGTACTCTGTGCACTGTGCACTGTGCACTATACACGGTACACTGTACTCTGTGCACTGTGCACTATACACGGTACACTGTACTCTGTGCACTGTGCACTATACACTGTACACTGGACTCAGTGCACTGTGCACTATACACGGTACACCGTACTCTGTGAACTGTGCACTATACACGGTACACTCTGCTCTGTGCACTATACACGGTACACTGTACTCTGTGCACTATACACGGTACACTGTACTCTGTGCACTGTGCACTGTGCACTGTGCACTATACACGGTACACTGTACTCTGTGCACTGTGCACTATACACGGTATAGTAGTATATACGGTATATACACGGTATATACACTGTACTCTGTGCGCTGTGCACTATACACGGTACACTGTACTCTGTGCACTGTGCACTGTGCACTATACACGGTACACTGTACTCTCTGCACTGTGCACTATACACGGTACACTGTACTCTGTGCACTGTGCACTATACACGGTACACTGTACTCTGTGCACTGTGCACTATACACGGTACACTGTACTCTGTGCACTGTGCACTATACACGGTACACTGTACTCTGTGCACTGTGCACTATACACGGTACACTGTACTCTGTGTGCGGTGCACTATACACGGTACACTGTACGCTGTGCACTGTGCACTATACACGGTACACTGTAATCTGTGCACTGTGCACTATACACAGCACAATGTACTCTGCACTATACACGGTACACTGTACTCTATGCCCTGTGCACTAAACACGGTACACTGTACTCTGTGCACTGTGCACTATACACGGTACACTGTACCCTGTGCACTGTGTACTATACACGGTACACTGTACTCTGTGCACTGTGCACTATACACGGTACACTGTACTCTGTGCACTATAAACGGCACACTGTACTCTGTGCACTATACACGGTACACTGTACTCTGTGCACTGTGCACTATACACGGTACACTGTACTCTGTGCACTGTGCACTATACACGGTACACTGGACTCAGTGCACTGTGCACTATGCACGGTACACTGTACTCTGTGCACTGTGTACTATACACGGTACACTCTACTCTGTGCACTATACACGGTACACTGTACTCTGTGCACTGTGAACTGTGCACTATACACGGTACACTGTACTCTGTGCACTGTGCACTATACACGGTACACTGTACTCTGTGCACTGTGCACTATACACGGTACACTGGACTCAGTGCACTGTGCACTATGCACGGTACACTGTACTCTGTGATTTGTGCACTATACACGGTACACTCTACTCCGTGCACTATACACGGTACACTGTACTCTGTGCACTATACACGGTACACTGTACTCTGTGCACTGTGCACTGTGCACTATACACGGTACACTGTACTCTGTGCACTGTGCACTGTTCACTATACACGGTACACTGTACTCTGTGCACTGTGCACTGTGCACTATACACGGTACACTGTACTCTGTGCACTGTGCACTATACACGGTATAGTAGTATATATGGTATATACACGGTATATACACTGTACTCTGTGCGCTGTGCACTATACACGGTACACTGTACTCTGTGCACTATGCACTGTGCACCATACACGGTACACTGTACTCTCTGCACTGTGCACTATACACGATACACTGTACTCTGTGCACTAGACACGGTACACTGTACTCTGTGCACTACACAGCTGGCTTTTTGCGCTGCTTGCAAAAGCCGACCCAAAATTGTGGTTTGAAACCAAACTCGTGGAATTCGATCCCAAGGGTGTTTTTTCGTTTCGCCCCGATGGGGAATCTCAAAAAAACGAGTTTTGAACGCAATTGGACGACCTTCGTCAACCCAGCGTTTTCCGCTACTTGGTAAATCCGACCCAAAATGGTGGTATGAAACCGACCTCGTGGAATTCGATCCCAAAGGTGTTTTTTCGTTTTGCCCCGATGGGGATAGTCGAAAAAACGAGTTTTGAACGCAATTGGACGACCTTCATCAACCCGGCGTTTTGCGCTGCTGGGAAAAGCCCACCCAAAATGGTGGTATGAAGCCGACCTCGTGGAATTCGAACCAAAGGGTGTTTTTTCGTTTCGCCCCGATGGGGAAACTCGAAAAAACGAGTTTTCAACGCAATTGGACGACATTCGTCAACCCGCCTTTTTGCACTGCTTGCAAAAGCCCAGCAAAAATGGTGGTATGAAACCGACCTCGTGGAATTTGATCCCAATGGTGTTTTTTTGTTCCGTCCCGATGGGGAAACTCGACAAAACGAGTTTTCAAACCAATTGGACGACCTTGGTCAAACCGGGGTTTTGCGCTGCTTGGAAAATCCCACCCAAAATGGTGGTATGAAACCGACCTCGTGGAATTCGATCACAAGGGTGTTTTTTCGTTTCGCCCCGATGGGGAAACTCGACAAAACGAGTTTTGAACGCAATTGGACGACCTTCGTCAACCCGGCGTTTTCCGCTGCTTGGTAAAGCCCAGCAAAAATAGGGGTATGAAACCGACCTCCTGGAATTCGAACCCAAGGGTGTTTTTTCCTTTCGCCCCGATGGGGAAAGTCGAAAAAACGAGTTTTGAACGCAATTGGACGACCTTCGTCAACCCGGCTTTTTGCGTTGCTGGGAAAAGCCCACCCAAAATGGTGGTGTGAAACCGACCTCGTGGAATTCGATCCAAAGGGTGTTTTTTCGATTCGCCCATATGGGAAACTCGAAAAAACGAGTTTTCAACGCAATTGGACGACCTTCGTCATCCCGCCGTCTTCCGCTCCTTGGTAAATCCCACCCAAAATGGTGGTATGAAACCGACCTCGTGGAATTCGATCTCAAGGGCGTTTTTTCGTTTCGCACCGATGGGGAAACTCGACAAAACGAGTTTTGAACGCAATTGGACGACCTTCGTCAACCCGGCGTTTTCCGCTGCTTGGTAAAGCCCAGCAAAAATGGTGGTATGAAACCGACCTCGTGGAATTCGAACCCAAGGGTGTTTTTTCGTTTCGCCCCGATGGGGAAACTCGACAAAACGAGTTTTGAACGCAATTGGACGACCTTCGTCAACCCAGCGTTTTCCGCTGCTTGGTAAAGCCCAGCAAAAATAGTGGTATGAAACCGACCTCGTTGAATTCGATCCAGAAATGCCTTCTTACTCATGAACAGAGTAACTGTTATTGACCAAAAGGGCATTTATGACTTAGAGAAATCCTGTCAGGAGTATTTTTTTTGCAGTTAACTGTTTTCTACCAGTGTCACCCTTAGCAAGTGGACAGTGGGTTTATCTGTCCCATATCATTCCAGGTCCTTGTTCGGTGCATTTGGGAGTGGTCTGGGCATAAACACCATGCAAGGGGGGGAAGCCAAACACAAGAAACTTGCAAATTATGCAGAGTTTTCTCTTCCCAGGGAAAGATAGGAGAAGGTGTTCTTACATGAACATATGTCCCTTATCTGGCTCAGGTAATAAAACCCACATTTGGTTAAGTATTCCAAAACAAAATTGCAGTACATTCTTAAAAGGTCTTAAACCAGGGAATTTTGTTTTTGTGGTCCCCCCAAAAAACAGGATGAAACTGGGTGTAACTACTGTCAGTCACCTTTAATGGCGAAAATTGCCACATGTGTTGCAGCAAAAAAGATAACTGTTAGAATGAGACGTATAGTGGACGTATAGGTACAAGCCCATTAGGAGTTGAAGTTAAAATGTACTTGTACAAATTATGTACTTGAGGGTTGTAAGATATCTTGATGTCTATGTTAGATTTCATATGTAACTTTCAGGTTGAGATACAGTTACTTCTTGTTACTTGCGACTTTAATCTTTATTGTTATAGGTACAAGCCCATTAGGTATTGATGTTTATATGTACTTGTACATTAATAATAGGATTGTTAGACATTATCTTGGAGAAATGCTAAATAAAAGTAATTCATACAAAAAAATATGTGACTATGTCACAGTTTTCCTTTAGTAACTGAACTTCAATTACATTAACAGAGAGAAAAGAGAAAATGTTCATTTAAGGAAACTATGCATTAAAGGTGGGTGGCGCTCCGGCCCACGACAAGATGCGAGAAAACGGACAACGCCAGTACCTAGACCAATTATCTGGCCATGACCATACCAAGTTTAGTGGTTCCAGCTTGCCTGCAGGCCGAGCCAGAGCGACCAAGGCAACTGCTGGTCTCAGGGCCCTACAGCAATTCACTTTGGCCATTTCACACTTACTTGCCGGTAGATCCGGTGGGTGGTGCTCCGGTTCACGACAAGATACGAGAAAACGGACAACGCCAGTACCTAGATCCATCCGCTGGCCATAACCATGCCAAGTTTGGTGGTTCCAGATTGCCTGCAGGCCGAGCCAGAGCGACCAAGGCAACTGCTGGTCTAGGGGGCCTACAGCAATTCAGTTTGGCCATTTCACACTTACTTGCCGGTAGATCCGGTGGGTGTCGCTCTGGTCCACGACAAGATACGAGGAAACGGACAACGCCAGTACCTAGATCAATCCGCTGGCCATAACCATACCAAGTTTGGTGGTTCCAGCTTGCCTGCAGGCCGAGCCAGAGCGACCAAGACAACTGCTGGTCTCAGGGGCATACAGATATTCACTTTGGCCATTTCACACTTACTTGCTGGTAGATCCAGTGGGTAACGCTCCGGCCCAAAACAAGATACGAGGAAACGGACAACGCCAGTACCTAGACCAATCCGCTGGCCATGACCATAGGAAGTTTAGTTGCTCCAGCTTGATAGCAGGCGGAGCTAAAGCGACAAAAGCAACTGCTGGTCTCAGGGGCCTACAGCAATTCACTTTGGCCATTTCACACTTACTTGCCGGTAGATCCGGTGGGTGGCGCTCCGGCCCACGACCAGATACGAGGAAACGGACAACGCCAGTACCTAGACAAATCCCTTGGCCATTACCATGCCAAGTTTGGTGGCTTCAGCTTCCCTACAGGCCGAGCCAGAGCGACCAAGGCAACTGCTGGTCTCAGGGGCCTACAGCAATTCACTTTGGCCATTTCACACTTACTTGCCGGTAGATCCGGTGGGTGGCGCTCCGGCTCAGGATAAGATACGAGGAAACGGACAACCCCAGTTCCTAGACAAATGCTTTGGCCATTACCATGCCAAGTTTGGTGGCTCCAGCTTCCCTACAGGCCGAGCCAGAGTGACCAAGGCAACTGCTGGTCACAGGGGCCTACAGCATTTCACTTTGGCCATTTCACACTTACTTGCCGGTAGATCCGGTGGCTGGCGCTCCGGCCCACGACAAGATACGAGGAAACGAACAACGCCAGTACCTAGACCCATCCTCTGGCCCTGACCATGCCAAGTTTGGTTGTTCCAGATTTCCTGCAGGCCGGCCAGAGCGACCAAGGCAACTGCTTGTCTCAGGGGCCTACAGCAATTCACTTTGGAAATTTCACACTTACCTGCCGGTAGATCCGGTGGTTAACGCTCCGGCCCACGACGAGATACGAGAAAACGGACAAGTTCAGTACCTAGACCAATCCTCTGGCCATGATCATGAGAAGTTTGGTGGCTCCAGCTTGCCTGCAGGCGGAGCCAGAGCGACCAAGGCAATGGCTGGTCTCAGCGGCCAACAGCAATTCACTTTGGCCATTTCACACTTACTTGCCGGTAGATCCGGTGGATGGCGCTCCGGGCCACGACCAGATACGAGGAAACAGACAACTCCAGTACCTAGACAAATGCTTTGGCCATTACCATGCCAAGTTTGGTGGCGCCAGCTTCCCTACAGGCCGAGCCAGAGTGACCAAGGCAACTCCTGGTCACAGGGGCCTACAGCATTTCACTTTGGCCATTTCACACTTACTTGCCGGTAGATCCGCTGGGTGGCGCTCCGGTCCACGACAAGATACGAGAAAACGGACAGCGCCAGTACCTAGACCCATCATCTGGCCATAATCATGCCAAGTTTGGTTGTTCCAGCTTTCCTGCAGGCCGGGCCAGAGCAACCAAGGCAACTGCTTGTCTCAGGGGCCTACAGCAATTCACTTTGGCCATTTCACACTTACCTGCCGGTAGATCCGGTAGGTAACCCTCCGCCCCACGACAAGATACGAGAAAACGGACAACACCAGTACCTAGACCAATCATCTGGCCATGACCATGAGAAGTTTGGTGGCTCCAGCTTGCCTGCAGGCGGAGCCAGAGCGACCAAGGCAACGGCTGGTCTCAGCGGCCTACAGCAATTCACTTTGGCCATTTCACACTTACTTGCCAGTAGATCCGGTGGTTGGCGCTCCGGCCCACGACAAGATACGAGGAAACGGACAACGCCACTACCTAGACCAATTCTCTGGCCATGACCATGTCAAGTTTGGTGGTTCCAGATTGCCTGCAGGGCGAGCCAGAGCGACCAAGGTAACTGCTTGTCTCAGGGGCACTGTCCACTATACACGGTACACTGTACTCTGTGCACTGTGCACTATACACTGTACACTCTACACTATGCACTATACACGGTACATTGTACTCTGCGCACTTTGCACTATACACGGTACACTGTACTCTGTGCACTATACACGGTACACTGCACTCTGTGTACTGTGCCCTATACACGGTACACTGTACTCTGTGCACTGTGCACTGTTTTCTAATACACGGTACACTGTACTCTGTGCACTGTGCACTGTTTTCTAATACACAGTACACTGTACTCTGTGCACTGTGCACTATAAACGCTACACTGTACTCTGTGCACTATACACGGTACACTGTACTCTGTGCACTGTGTACTATACACGGTACACTGTACTCTGTTCACTATACATGGTACACTGTGCACTGTGCACTATAGACGGTACACTGTACTCTGTGCACTGTCCACTATACACAGTACCCTGTACTCTGTGCACTATCCATGGTACACTGTACTCTGTGCCCTGTGCACTATACGTGGTACACTGTACTCTGTGCACTGTGCACTATACACGGTACACTGTACTCTGTGCACTGTGCACTATACACGGTACACTGTACTCTGTGCACTGTGCACTATACTCGGTAGACTGTACTCTGTGCACTGTGCACTATACACGGTACACTGTACTCTGTGTGCTGTGCACTATACACGGTTCACTGTACGCTGTGCACTGTGCACTATAAACGGTACACTGTACTCTGCGCACTGTGCACTATACACAGTACACTGTACTCTGCACTATACACGGTACACTGTACTTTATGCCCTGTGCACTAAACACGGTACACTGTACTCTGTGCACTGTGCACTATACACGGTACACTGTACTCTGTGCACTGTGCACTATACACGGTACACTGTACTCTGTGCACTGTGCACTAAACACGGTACACTGTACTCTGTGCACTATACACGGTACACTGTACTATGTTCACTATACACGGTACACTGTACTCTGTGCACTGTACTCTGTGCACTGTACACTATACATGGTACACTGTACTCTGTGCACTATACACGGTACACTGTACTCTGTGCACTGTGCACTATACACGGTACACTGTACTCTGTGCACTGTGCACTATACACGGTACACTGTACTCTGTGCACTGTGCACTATACACGGTACACTGTACTCTGTGCACTGTGCACTATACACGGTACACTGTACTCTGTGTGCTGTGCACTATGCACGGTACACTGTACGCTGTGCACTGTGCACTATACACGGTACACTGTACTCTGTGCACTGTGCACTATGCACAGTACACTGTACTCTGCACTATACACGGTACACTGTACTCTATGCCCTGTGCACTAAACACGGTACACTGTACTCTGTGCACTGTGCACTATACAAGGTACACTGTACCCTGTGCACTGTGTACTATACACGGTACACTGTACTCTGTGCACTGTGCACTATACACGGTACACTGTACTCTGTGCACTATACACGGCACACTGTACTGTGTTCACTATACACGGTAAACTGTACTCTGTGCACTGTACACCATACACGGTACACAGTACTCTGTGCACTATACACGGTACACTGCACTCTGTGCGCTGTGCACTATACACGGTACACTGTACTCTGTGCACTGTGCACTGTGCACTGTGCACTATACACGGTACACTGTACTCTGTGCACTGTTCACTATATACGGTACACTGTACTCTGTGCACTGTGCACTGTTTTCTAATACATGGTACACTGTACTCTGTGCACTATACACAGTACACTGTACTCTGTGCACTGTGCACTATAAACGGTACACTGTACTCTGTGCACTATACACGGTACACTGTACTCTGTGCACTGTGTACTATACACGGTACACTGTACTCTGTTGACTATACATGGTACCCTGTGCACTGTGCACTATACACGGTACACTGTAATCTGTGCACTGTCCACTATACACAGTACCCTGTACTCTGTGCACTATCCACGGTACACTGTACTCTTTGCCCTGTGCACTATACGTGGTACACTGTACTCTGTGCACTGTGCACTATACACGGTACACTGTACTCTGTGCACCGGGCACTATACACGGTACACTGTACTCTGTGCACTGTGCACTATACACGGTGCACTGTACTCTGTGCACTGTGCACTATACACGGTACACTGTACTCTGTGTGCTGTGCACTATACACGGTACACTGTACGCTGTGCACTGTGCACTACACACGGTACGCTGTACTCTGTGCACTGTGCACTATACACAGTACACTGTACTCTGCTCTTTACACGGTACCCTGTACCCTATGCCCTGTGCACTAAACACGGTACACTGTACTCTGTGCACTGTGCACTATACACGGTACACTGTACTCTGTGCACTGTGCACTATACACGGTACACTGTACTCTGTGCACTGTGCACTAAACACGGTACACTGTACTCTGTGTACTATACACGGTACACTGTACTATGTTCACTATACACGGTACACTGTACTCTGTGCACTATACTCTGTGCACTGTACACTATACACGGTACACTGTACTCTGTGCACTATACACGGTACACTGTACTCTGTGCACTGTGCACAATACACGGTACACTGTACTCTGTGCACTGTGCACTATACACGGTACACTGTACTCTGTGCACTGTGCACAATACACGGTACACTGTACTCTGTGCACTGTGCACTATACACGGTACACTGTACTCTGTGTGCTGTGCACTATACACGGTACATTGTACGCTGTGCACTGTGCACTATACACGGTACACTGTACTCTGTGCACTGTGCACTATACACAGTACACTGTACTCTGCACTATACACGGTACACTGTACTCTATGCCCTGTGCACTAAACACGGTACACTGTACTCTGTGCACTGTGCACTATACACGGTACACTGTACCCTGTGCACTGTGTACTATACACGGTACACTGTACTCTGTGCACTGTGCACTATACACGATACACTGTACTCTGTGCACTATACACGGCACACTGTACTCTGTTCACTATACACGGTACACTGTACTCTGTGCACTGTACACCATACACGGTACACAGTACTCTGTGCACTATACACGGTACACTGTACTCTGTGCGCTGTGCACTATACACGGTACACTGTACTCTGTGCACTGTGCACTTTGCACTATACACGGTACACTGTACTCTGTGCACTGTGCACTATACACGGTACACTGTACTCCAAGCCCTGTGCACTAAACACGGTACACTGTACTCTGTGCACTGTGCACTATACACGGTACACTGTACTCTGTGCACTGTGCACTATACACGGTACACTGTACTCTTTGCACTGAGCACTAAACACGGTACACTGTACTATGTGCACTATACACGGTGCACTGTACTATGTTCACTATACACGGTACACTGTACTCTGTGCACTGTACTCTGTGCACTGTACACTATACACGGTACACTGTACTCTGTGCACTATACACGGTACACTGTACTCTGTGCACTGTGCACTATACACTGTACACTGTACTCTGTGCACTGTGCACTATACACGGTACACTGTACTCTGTGCACTGTGCACTATACACGGTACACTGTACTCTGTGCACTGTGCACTATACACGGTACACTGTACTCTGTGTGCTGTGCACTATACACGGTACACTGTACGCTGTGCACTGTGCACTATACACGGTACACTGTACTCTGTGCACTGTGCACTATACACAGTACACTGTACTCTGCACTTTACACGGTACACTGTACTCTATGCCCTGTGCACTAAACACGGTACACTGTACTCTGTGCACTGTGCACTATACACGGTACACTGTACCCTGTGCACTGTGTACTATACACGGTACACTGTACTCTGTGCACTGTGCACTATACACGGTACACTGTACTCTGTGCACTATACACGGCACACTGTGCTCTGTTCACTATACACGGTACACTGTACTCTGTGCACTGTACACCATACACGGTACACAGTACTCTGTGCACTATACACGGTACACTGTACTCTGTGCGCTGTGCACTATACACGGTACACTGTACTCTGTGCACTGTGCACTGTGCACTATACACGGAACACTGTACTCTGTGCACTGTGCACTGTGCACTATACACGGTACACTGTACTCTGTGCACTGTGCACTATACACGGTACACTGTACTGTGTGCACTGTGCACTATACACGGTACACTGGACTCAGTGCACTGTGCACTATGCACGGTACACTGTACTCTGTGCACTGTGCACTATACACGGTACACTGTACTCTGTGCACTGTGCACTATACACGGTACACTGTACTCTGTGCACTATACACGGTACAATGTACTCTCTGCACTGTGCACTGTGCACTATACACGGTACACTGTACTCTGTGCACTGTGCACTATACACGGTATAGTAGTATATACGGTATATACACGGTATATACACTGTACTCTGTGCGCTGTGCACTATACACGGTACACTGTACTCTGTGCACTGTGCACTATACACGGTATAGTAGTATATACGGTATATACACGATATATACACTGTACTCTGTGCGCTGTGCACTATACACGGTACACTGTACTCTGTGCACTGTGCACTGTTCACTATACACGGTACACTGTACTCTGTGCACTGTGCACTGTGCACTATACACGGTACACTGTACTCTGTGCACTGTGCACTATACACGGTATAGTAGTATATATGGTATATACACGGTATATACACTGTACTCTGTGCGCTGTGCACTATACACGGAACACTGTACTCTGTGCACTATGCACTGTGCACCATACACGGTACACTGTACTCTCTGCACTGTGCACTATACACGATACACTGTACTCTGTGCACTAGACACGGTACACTGTACTCTGTGCACTACACAGCTGGCTTTTTGCGCTGCTTGCAAAAGCCGACCCAAAATTGTGGTTTGAAACCAAACTCGTGGAATTCGATCCCAAGGGTGTTTTTTCGTTTCGCCCCGATGGGGAATCTCAAACAAACGAGTTTTGAACGCAATTGGACGACCTTCGTCAACCCAGCGTTTTCCGCTACTTGGTAAATCCGACCCAAAATGGTGGTATGAAACCGACCTCGTGGAATTCGATCCCAAGGGTGTTTTTTCGTTTTGCCCCGATGGGGATAGTCGAAAAACGAGTTTTGAACGCAATTGGACGACCTTTATCAACCCGGCGTTTTGCGCTGCTGGGAAAAGCCCACCCAAAATGGTGGTATGAAGCCGACCTCGTGGAATTCGATCCAAAGGGTGTTTTTTCGTTTCGCCCCGATGGGGAAACTCGAAAAAACGAGTTTTGAACGCAATTGGACGACATTCGTCAACGCGCCTTTTTGCACTGCTTGCAAAAGCCCAGCAAAAATGGTGGTATGAAACCGACCTCGTGGAATTTGATCCCAATGGTGTTTTTTTGTTCCGTCCCGATGGGGAAACTCGACAAAACGAGTTTTCAACCCAATTGGACGACCTTGGTCAAACCGGGGTTTTGCGCTGCTTGGAAAATCCCACCCAAAATGGTGGTATGAAACCGACCTCGTGGAATTCGATCACAAGGGTGTTTTTTCGTTTCGCCCCGATGAAGAAACTCGACAAAACGAGTTTTGAACGCAATTGGACGACCTTCGTCAACCCGGCGTTTTCCGCTGCTTGGTAAAGCCCAGCAAAAATAGGGGTATGAAACCGACCTCCTGGAATTCGAACCCAAGGGTGTTTTTTCGTTTCGCCCCGATGGGGAAAGTCGAAAAAACGAGTTTTGAACGCAATTGGACGACCTTCGTCAACCCGGCTTTTTGCGTTGCTTGGAAAAGCCCACCCAAAATGGTGTTGTGAAACCGACCTCGTGGAATTCGATCCCAAGGGTGTTTTTTCGTTTCATCCCTATGGGAAAAGTCGAAAAACGAGTTTTGAACGCAATTGGACGACCTTCGTCAACCCGGCTTTTTGCGCTGCTGGGAAAAGCCCACCCAAAATGGTGGTGTCAAACCGAGCTCGTGGAATTCGATCCAAAGGGTGATTTTTTCGTTTCGCCCATATGGGGAAACTCGAAAAAACGAGTTTTTAACGCAATTGGACGTTTTTCGTCAACCCGGCGTTTTCCGCTCCTTGGTAAAGCCCTCCCAAAATGGTGGTATGATAACGAACTCGTTGAATTCGATCCAAGGGTGTTTTTTCGTTTTGCCCTGATGGGGAAAGTCGAAAAAACGAGTTTTGAACGCAATTGGACGACCTTCGTCAACCCGGCGTTTTGCGCTGCTGGGAAAAGCCCACCCAAAATGGTCGTATGAAACCGACCTCGTGGAATTCGATCCAAAGGGTGTTTTTTCGTTTCGCCCCGATTGGGAAAGTCGAAAAAACGAGTTTTGAACGCAATTGGACGACCTTCGTCAACCCGGCTTTTTTCGCTGCTTCCAAAAGCTCTCCCAAAATGGTGGTATGATACCGAACTCGTTGAATTCGATCCAAGGGTGCTTTTTCGTTTTGCCCAGATGGGGAAAGTCGAAAAAACGAGTTTTGAACGCAATTGGACGACCTTCGTCAACCCGGCTTTTTGCGCTGCTGGGAAAAGCCCACCCAAAATGGTGGTATGAAACCGACTTCGTGGAATTCGATCCCAAGGGTGTTTTTTCGTTTCGCTCCGATGGGAAAAGTCGAATAAACGACCTCCGTCAACCCGGCTTTTTGCACTGCTTGTAAAAGCCCACCCAAAATGGTGGTATGAAACCGACCTCGTGGAATTCGATCCCAAGGGTTTTTTTTCGTTTTGCCCCGATGGGGAAACTCGAAAAAACGCGTTTTGAACGCAAATGGACGACCTTCGTCAACCAGGCTTTTTGCACTGCTTGCAAAAGCCCACTCAAAATGGTGGTATGGAATCGAAATTGTTAAAATCGATTCCAATGGTGTTTCTGCGTTTCGCTCCGATGGGGAAAGTCGAAAAAACGCCTTTTGAACGCATTTGGACGACCTTCGTCAACCCGGCTTTTTGCGCTGCTTGGAATAGCCCACCCAAAATGGTGGTATAAAACCAAAATTGGTAAATTCGATCCCAAGGCTGTTTTTTCGCTTCGCCCCGATGGGGAAAATCGAAAAAACGCGTTTTGAACGGAATTCGACGACCTTCGTTACCCCAGCGTTTTGCGCTGCTTGGAAAAGCCCACCCAAAATGGTGGCATGAAACCGAAATTTTAAAATTCGATCCCAAGGCTGTTTTTTAGTTTCGCCCCGATGGGGAAAGTTGAAAAAACGCGTTTTGAACGCAATTCGACGACCTTCGTCAACCAGGCTTTTTCCGCTGCTTGGAAAAGCCCACCCCAAATGGTGGCATGAAACCGAAATTGTAAAATTCGATCCCAAGGCTGTTTTTTCGCTTCGCCCCGATGGGGAAAGTTGAAAAAACGCGTTTTGAACGCAATTGGACGACCTTCGTCAACCCGGCTTTTTCCGCTGCTTGGAAAAGCCCACACAAAATGGTGGCATGAAACCGAAATTTTAAAATTCGATCCCAAGGCTATTTTTTAGTTTCGCCCCGATGGGGAAAGTTGAAAAAACGCGTTTTGAACGCAATTCGACCACCTTCGTCAACCCGGCTTTTTCCGCTGCTTGGAAAAGCCCACCCAAAATGGTGGCATCAAACCGAAATTTTAAAATTCGATCCCAAGGCTGTTTTTTAGTTTCGCCCCGATGGGGAAAGTTGAAAAAACGCGTTTTGAACGCAATTCGACGACCTTCGTCAACCCGGCTTTTTCCGCTGCTTGGAAAAGCCCACCCAAAATGGTGGCATGAAACCGAAATTTTAAAATTCGATCCCAAGGGTGTTTTTTCCTTTCCCCCCGATGGGGAAATTTAACAAAACGCGTTTTGAACGCAAGTGGACCACTTTCGTGAACCCGGCTTTTTCCGCTGCTTGGAAAAGCCCACCCAAAATGGTGGCATGAAACGGAAATTTTAAAATTCGATCCCAAGGCTATTTTTTAGTTTCGCCCCGATGGGGAAAGTTGAAAAAACGCCTTTTGAACGCAATTCGACGACCTTCGTCAACCCGGCTTTTTCCGCTGCTTGGAAAAGCCCACCCCAAATGGTGGCATGAAACCGAAATTGTAAAATTCGATCCCAAGGCTGTTTTTTCGCTTCGCCCCGATGGGGAAAGTTGAAAAAACGCGTTTTGAACGCAATTGGACGACCTTCGTCAACCCGGCTTTTTCCGCTGCTTGGAAAAGCCCACCCAAAATGGTGGCATCAAACCGAAATTTTAAAATTCGATCCCAAGGCTGTTTTTTAGTTTCGCCCCGATGGGGAAAGTTGAAAAAACGCGTTTTGAACGCAATTCGACGACCTTCGTCAACCCGGCTTTTTCCGCTGCTTGGAAAAGCCCACACAAAATGGTGGCATGAAACCGAAATTTTAAAATTCGATCCCAAGCTGTTTTTTAGTTTCGCCCCGATGGGGAAAGTTGAAAAAACGCGTTTTGAACGCAATTCGACGACCTTCGTCAACCCGGCTTTTTCCGCTGCTTGGAAAAGCCCACCCAAAATGGTGGCATGAAACCGAAATTTTAAAATTCGATCCCAAGGCTGTTTTTTAGTTTCGCCCCGATGGGGAAAGTTGAAAAAACGCGTTTTGAACGCAATTCGACGACCTTCGTCAACCCGGCTTTTTCCGCTGCATGGAAAAGCCCACCCAAAATGGTGGCATGAAACCGAAATTTTAAAATTCGATCCCAACGCTGTTTTTTAGTTTCGCCCCGATGGGGAAACTTGAAAAAACGCGTTTTGAACGCAATTCGACGACCTTCGTCAACCCGGCTTTTTCCGCTGCATGGAAAAGCCCACCCAAAATGGTGCCATGAAACCGAAATTTTAAAATTCGATCCCAAGGCTGTTTTTTAGTTTCGCCCCGATGGGGAAAGTTGAAAAAACGCATTTTGAACGCAATTGGACGACCTTCGTCAACCCTGCTTTTTCCGCTGCTTGGAAAAGCCCACCCAAAATGGTGGCATGAAACCGAAATTTTAAAATTCGATCCCAAGGGTGTTTTTTCGTTTCCCCCCGATGGGGAAATTTACGAAAACGCGTTTTGAACGCAATTGGACCACTTTCGTGAACCCGGCTTTTTCCGCTGCTTGGAAAAGCCCACCCAAAATGGTGGCATGAAACCGAAATTTTAAAATTCGATCCCAAGGCTGTTTTTTAGTTTCGCCCCGATGGGGAAAGTTGAAAAAACGCGTTTTGAACGCAATTCGACGACCTTCGTCAACCCGGCTTTTTCCGCTGCTTGGTAAAGCCCACCCAAAATGGTGGCATGAAACCGAAATTTTAAAATTCGATCCCAAGGCTATTTTTTAGTTTCGCCCCGATGGGGAAAGTTGAAAAAACGCGTTTTGAACGCAATTCGACCACCTTCCTCAACCCGGCTTTTTCCGCTGCTTGGAAAAGCCCACCCAAAATGGTGGCATGAAACCGAAATTTTAAAATTCGATCCCAAGGCTGTTTTTTAGTTTCGCCCCGATGGGGAAAGTTGAAAAAACGCGTTTTGAACGCAATTGGACGACCTTCGTCAACCCGGCTTTTTCCGCTGCTTGGAAAAGCCCACCCAAAATGGTGGCATGAAACCGAAATTTTAAAATTCGATCCCAAGGGTGTTTTTTCCTTTCCCCCCGATGGGGAAATTTAACAAAACGCGTTTTGAACGCAAGTGGACCACTTTCGTGAACCCGGCTTTTTCCGCTGCTTGGAAAAGCCCACCCAAAATGGTGGCATGAAACGGAAATTTTAAAATTCGATCCCAACGCTATTTTTTAGTTTCGCCCCGATGGGGAAAGTTGAAAAAACGCGTTTTGAACGCAATTCGACGACCTTCGTCAACCCGGCTTTTTCCGCTGCTTGGAAAAGCCCACACAAGATGGTGGCATGAAACCGAAATTTTAAAATTCGATCCCAAGGCTTTTTCTTAGTTTCGCCCCGATGGGGTAAGTTGAAAAAACGCGTTTTGAACGCAATTCGACGACCTTCGTCAACCCGGCTTTTTGCGCTGCTTGGAAAAGCCCACCCAAAATGGTGGCATGAAACCGTAATTTTAAAATTCGATCCCAAGGCTGTTTTTTAGTTTCGCCCCGATGGGGAAAGTTGAAAAAACGCGTTTTGAACGCAATTGGATGACCTTTGTCAACCCGGCTTTTTCCGCTGCTTGGAAAAGCCCACCCAAAATGGTGGCATGAAACCGTAATTTTAAAATTCGATCCCAAGGCTGTTTTTTAGTTTCGCCCCGATGGGGAAAGTTGAAAAAACGCGTTTTGAACGCAGTTCGACGACCTTCGTCAACCCGGCTTTTTCCGCTGCTTGGAAAAGCCCACCCAAAATAGTGGCATGAAACCAAAATTGTAAAATTCGATCCCAAGGCTGTTTTTTCGCTTCGCTCCGATGGGGAAAGTTGAAAAAACGCGTTTTGAACGCAATTGGACGACCTTCGTCAACCCGGCTTTTTCCGCTGCTTGGAAAAGCCCACACAAAATGGTGGCATGAAACCGAAATTTTAAAATTCGATCCCAAGGCTGTTTTTTAGTTTCGCCCCGATGGGGAAAGTTGAAAAAACGCGTTTTGAACGCAATTCGACGACCTTCGTCAACCCGGCTTTTTCCGCTGCTTGGAAAAGCCCACCCAAAATGGTGGCATGAAACCAAAATTGTAAAATTCGATCCCAAGGCTGTTTTTTCGCTTCGCTCCGATGGGGAAAGTTGAAAAAACGCGTTTTGAACGCAATTGGACGACCTTCGTCAACCCGGCTTTTTCCGCTGCTTGGAAAAGCCCACCCAAAATGGTGGCATGAAACGGAAATTTTAAAATTCGATCCCAAGGCTATTTTTTAGTTTCGCCCCGATGGGGAAAGTTGAAAAAACGCGTTTTGAACGCAATTCGACGACCTTCGTCAACCCGGCTTTTTCCGCTGCATGGAAAAGCCCACCCAAAATGGTGGCATGAAACCGTAATTTTAAAATTCGATCCCAAGGCTGTTTTTTAGTTTCGCCCCGATGGGGAAAGTTGAAAAAACGCGTTTTGAACGCAATTCGACGACCTTCGTCAACCCGGCTTTTTCCGCTGCATGGAAAAGCCCACCCAAAATGGTGGCATGAAACCGAAATTTTAAAATTCGATCCCAAGGGTGTTTTTTCCTTTCCCCCCGATGGGGAAATTTAACAAAACGCGTTTTGAACGCAAGTGGACCACTTTCGTGAACCCGGCTTTTTCCGCTGCTTGGAAAAGCCCACCCAAAATGGTGGCATGAAACGGAAATTTTAAAATTCGATCCCAAGGCTATTTTTTAGTTTCGCCCCGATGGGGAAAGTTGAAAAAACGCGTTTTGAACGCAATTCGACGACCTTCGTCAACCCGGCTTTTTCCGCTGCATGGAAAAGCCCACCCAAAATGGTGGCATGAAACCGTAATTTTAAAATTCGATCCCAAGGCTGTTTTTTAGTTTCGCCCCGATGGGGAAAGTTGAAAAAACGCGTTTTGAACGCAATTCGACGACCTTCGTCAACCCGGCTTTTTCCGCTGCATGGAAAAGCCCACCCAAAATGGTGGCATGAAACCGAAATTTTAAAATTCGATCCCAAGGGTGTTTTTTCCTTTCCCCCCGATGGGGAAATTTAACAAAACGCGTTTTGAACGCAAGTGGACCACTTTCGTGAACCCGGCTTTTTCCGCTGCTTGGAAAAGCCCACCCAAAATGGTGGCATGAAACGGAAATTTTAAAATTCGATCCCAAGGCTATTTTTTAGTTTCGCCCCGATGGGGAAAGTTGAAAAAACGCGTTTTGAACGCAATTCGACGACCTTCGTCAACCCGGCTTTTTCCGCTGCATGGAAAAGCCCACCCAAAATGGTGGCATGAAACCGAAATTTTAAAATTCGATCCCAAGGGTGTTTTTTCCTTTCCCCCCGATGGGGAAATTTAACAAAACGCGTTTTGAACGCAAGTGGACCACTTTCGTGAACCCGGCTTTTTCCGCTGCTTGGAAAAGCCCACCCAAAATGGTGGCATCAAACCGAAATTTTAAAATTCGATCCCAAGGCTATTTTTTCGCTTCGCCCCGATGGGGAAAGTTGAAAAAACGCGTTTTGAACGCAATTCGACGACCTTCGTCAACCCGGCTTTTTCCGCTGCATGGAAAAGCCCACCCAAAATGGTGGCATGAAACCGAAATTTTAAAATTCGATCCCAAGGGTGTTTTTTCCTTTCCCCCCGATGGGGAAATTTAACAAAACGCGTTTTGAACGCAAGTGGACCACTTTCGTGAACCCGGCTTTTTCCGCTGCTTGGAAAAGCCCACCCAAAATGGTGGCATAAAACGGAAATTTTAAAATTCGATCCCAAGGCTATTTTTTAGTTTCGCCCCGATGGGGAAAGTTGAAAAAACGCGTTTTGAACGCAATTCGACGACCTTCGTCAACCCGGCTTTTTCCGCTGCTTGGAAAAGCCCACCCAAAATGGTGGCATGAAACCGAAATTCTAAAATTCGATCCCAAGGCTGTTTTTTAGTTTCGCCCCGATGGGGAAAGTTGAAAAAACGCGTTTTGAACGCAATTCGACGACCTTCGTCAACCCGGCTTTTTCCGCTGCATGGAAAAGCCCACCCAAAATGGTGGCATGAAACCGAAATTTTAAAATTCGATCCCAATACTGTTTTTTAGTTTCGCCCCGATGGGGAAAGTTGAAAAAACGCGTTTTGAACGCAATTCGACGACCTTCGTCAACCCGGCTTTTTCCGCTGCATGGAAAAGCCCACCCAAAATGGTGGCATGAAACCGTAATTTTAAAATTCGATCCCAAGGCTGTTTTTTAGTTTCGCCCCGATGGGGAAAGTTGAAAAAACGCGTTTTGAACGCAATTCGACGACCTTCGTCAACCCGGCTTTTTCCGCTGCATGGAAAAGCCCACCCAAAATGGTGGCATGAAACCGAAATTTTAAAATTCGATCCCAAGGGTGTTTTTTCCTTTCCCCCCGATGGGGAAATTTAACAAAACGCGTTTTGAACGCAAGTGGACCACTTTCGTGAACCCGGCTTTTTCCGCTGCTTGGAAAAGCCCACCCAAAATGGTGGCATGAAACGGAAATTTTAAAATTCGATCCCAAGGCTATTTTTTAGTTTCGCCCCGATGGGGAAAGTTGAAAAAACGCGTTTTGAACGCAATTCGACGACCTTCGTCAACCCGGCTTTTTCCGCTGCATGGAAAAGCCCACCCAAAATGGTGGCATGAAACCGAAATTTTAAAATTCGATCCCAAGGGTGTTTTTTCCTTTCCCCCCGATGGGGAAATTTAACAAAACGCGTTTTGAACGCAAGTGGACCACTTTCGTGAACCCGGCTTTTTCCGCTGCTTGGAAAAGCCCACCCAAAATGGTGGCATGAAACGGAAATTTTAAAATTCGATCCCAAGGCTATTTTTTAGTTTCGCCCCGATGGGGAAAGTTGAAAAAACGCGTTTTGAACGCAATTCGACGACCTTCGTCAACCCGGCTTTTTCCGCTGCATGGAAAAGCCCACCCAAAATGGTGGCATGAAACCGAAATTTTAAAATTCGATCCCAAGGGTGTTTTTTCCTTTCCCCCCGATGGGGAAATTTAACAAAACGCGTTCTGAACGCAAGTGGACCACTTTCGTGAACCCGGCTTTTTCCGCTGCTTGGAAAAGCCCACCCAAAATGGTGGCATGAAACGGAAATTTTAAAATTCGATCCCAAGGCTATTTTTTAGTTTCGCCCCGATGGGGAAAGTTGAAAAAACGCGTTTTGAACGCAATTCGACGACCTTCGTCAACCCGGCTTTTTCCGCTGCTTGGAAAAGCCCACCCAAAATGGTGGCATGAAACCGAAATTCTAAAATTCGATCCCAAGGCTGTTTTTTAGTTTCGCCCCGATGGGGAAAGTTGAAAAAACGCGTTTTGAACGCAATTCGACGACCTTCGTCAACCCGGCTTTTTCCGCTGCATGGAAAAGCCCACCCAAAATGGTGGCATGAAACCGAAATTTTAAAATTCGATCCCAAGGCTGTTTTTTAGTTTCGCCCCGATGGGGAAAGTTGAAAAAACGCGTTTTGAACGCAATTCGACGACCTTCGTCAACCCGGCTTTTTCCGCTGCTTGGAAAAGCCCACCCAAAATGGTGGCATGAAACCGAAATTCTAAAATTCGATCCCAAGGCTGTTTTTTAGTTTCGCCCCGATGGGGAAAGTTGAAAAAACGCGTTTTGAACGCAATTCGACGACCTTCGTCAACCCGGCTTTTTCCGCTGCATGGAAAAGCCCACCCAAAATGGTGGCATGAAACCGAAATTTTAAAATTCGATCCCAAGGCTGTTTTTTAGTTTTGCCCCGATGGGGAAAGTTGAAAAAACGCGTTTTGAACGCAATTCGACGACCTTCGTCAACCCGGCTTTTTCCGCTGCATGGAAAAGCCCACCCAAAATGGTGGCATGAAACCGTAATTTTAAAATTCGATCCCAAGGCTGTTTTTTAGTTTCGCCCCGATGGGGAAAGTTGAAAAAACGCGTTTTGAACGCAATTCGACGACCTTCGTCAACCCGGCTTTTTCCGCTGCATGGAAAAGCCCACCCAAAATGGTGGCATGAAACCGTAATTTTAAAATTCGATCCCAAGGCTGTTTTTTAGTTTCGCCCCGATGGGGAAAGTTGAAAAAACGCGTTTTGAACGCAATTCGACGACCTTCGTCAACCAGGCTTTTTCCGCTGCTTGGAAAAGCCCACCCCAAATGGTGGCATGAAACCGAAATTGTAAAATTCGATCCCAAGGCTGTTTTTTCGCTTCGCCCCGATGGGGAAAGTTGAAAAAACGCGTTTTGAACGCAATTCGACGACCTTCGTCAACCCGGCTTTTTCCGCTGCATGGAAAAGCCCACCCAAAATGGTGGCATGAAACCGAAATTTTAAAATTCGATCCCAAGGGTGTTTTTTCCTTTCCCCCCGATGGGGAAATTTAACAAAACGCGTTTTGAACGCAAGTGGACCACTTTCGTGAACCCGGCTTTTTCCGCTGCTTGGAAAAGCCCACCCAAAATGGTGGCATGAAACGGAAATTTTAAAATTCGATCCCAAGGCTATTTTTTAGTTTCGCCCCGATGGGGAAAGTTGAAAAAACGCGTTTTGAACGCAATTCGACGACCTTCGTCAAGCCGGCTTTTTCCGCTGCATGGAAAAGCCCACCCAAAATGGTGGCATGAAACCGAAATTTTAAAATTCGATCCCAAAGGTTGTTTTTTCCTTTCCCCCCGATGGGGAAATTTAACAAAACGCGTTTTGAACGCAAGTGGACCACTTTCGTGAACCCGGCTTTTTCCGCTGCTTGGAAAAGCCCACCCAAAATGGTGGCATGAAACGGAAATTTTAAAATTCGATCCCAAGGCTA
This sequence comes from Meandrina meandrites, assembly GCA_963693305.1. Classification (NCBI taxonomy): domain Eukaryota; kingdom Metazoa; phylum Cnidaria; class Anthozoa; order Scleractinia; family Meandrinidae; genus Meandrina; species Meandrina meandrites. The sequence goes on along the minus strand of OY855905.1, from coordinate 261,047 downwards.
TTTTTTAGTTTCGCCCCGATGGGGAAAGTTGAAAAAACGCGTTTTGAACGCAATTCGACGACCTTCGTCAACCCGGCTTTTTCCGCTGCTTGGAAAAGCCCACCCAAAATGGTGGCATGAAACCGAAATTCTAAAATTCGATCCCAAGGCTGTTTTTTAGTTTCGCCCCGATGGGGAAAGTTGAAAAAACGCGTTTTGAACGCAATTCGACGACCTTCGTCAACCCGGCTTTTTCCGCTGCATGGAAAAGCCCACCCAAAATGGTGGCATGAAACGGAAATTTTAAAATTCGATCCCAAGGCTATTTTTTAGTTTCGCCCCGATGGGGAAAGTTGAAAAAACGCGTTTTGAACGCAATTCGACGACCTTCGTCAACCCGGCTTTTTCCGCTGCATGGAAAAGCCCACCCAAAATGGTGGCATGAAACCGAAATTTTAAAATTCGATCCCAAGGCTGTTTTTTAGTTTCGCCCCGATGGCGAAAGTTGAAAAAACGCGTTTTGAACGCAATTCGACGACCTTCGTCAACCCGGCTTTTTCCGCTGCTTGGAAAAGCCCACCCAAAATGGTGGCATGAAACCGAAATTGTAAAATTCGATCCCAAGGCTGTTTTTTCGCTTCGCCCCGATGGGGAAAGTTGAAAAAACGGGTTTTGAACGCAATTGGACGACCTTCGTCAACCCGGCTTTTTCCGCTGCTTGGAAAAGCCCACCCAAAATGGTGGCATGAAACGGAAATTTTAAAGTTCGATCCCAAGGCTATTTTTTAGTTTCGCCCCGATGGGGAAAGTTGAAAAAACGCGTTTTGAACGCAATTCGACGACCTTCGTCAACCCGGCTTTTTCCGCTGCATGGAAAAGCCCACCCAAAATGGTGGCATGAAACCGAAATTTTAAAATTCGATCCCAAGGGTGTTTTTTCCTTTCCCCCCGATGGGGAAATTTAACAAAACGCGTTTTGAACGCAAGTGGACCACTTTCGTGAACCCGGCTTTTTCCGCTGCTTGGAAAAGCCCACCCAAAATGGTGGCATGAAACGGAAATTTTAAAATTCGATCCCAAGGCTATTTTTTAGTTTCGCCCCGATGGGGAAAGTTGAAAAAACGCGTTTTGAATGCAATTCGACGACCTTCGTCAAGCCGGCTTTTTCCGCTGCATGGAAAAGCCCACCCAAAATGGTGGCATGAAACCGAAATTTTAAAATTCGATCCCAAGGGTGTTTTTTCCTTTCCCCCCGATGGGGAAATTTAACAAAACGCGTTTTGAACGCAAGTGGACCACTTTCGTGAACCCGGCTTTTTCCGCTGCTTGGAAAAGCCCACCCAAAATGGTGGCATGAAACGGAAATTTTAAAATTCGATCCCAAGGCTATTTTTTAGTTTCGCCCCGATGGGGAAAGTTGAAAAAACGCGTTTTGAACGCAATTCGACGACCTTCGTCAACCCGGCTTTTTCCGCTGCTTGGAAAAGCCCACCCAAAATGGTGGCATGAAACCGAAATTCTAAAATTCGATCCCAAGGCTGTTTTTTAGTTTCGCCCCGATGGGGAAAGTTGAAAAAACGCGTTTTGAACGCAATTCGACGACCTTCGTCAACCCGGCTTTTTCCGCTGCATGGAAAAGCCCACCCAAAATGGTGGCATGAAACGGAAATTTTAAAATTCGATCCCAAGGCTATTTTTTAGTTTCGCCCCGATGGGGAAAGTTGAAAAAACGCGTTTTGAACGCAATTCGACGACCTTCGTCAACCCGGCTTTTTCCGCTGCATGGAAAAGCCCACCCAAAATGGTGGCATGAAACCGAAATTTTAAAATTCGATCCCAAGGCTGTTTTTTAGTTTCGCCCCGATGGCGAAAGTTGAAAAAACGCGTTTTGAACGCAATTCGACGACCTTCGTCAACCCGGCTTTTTCCGCTGCTTGGAAAAGCCCACCCAAAATGGTGGCATGAAACCGAAATTGTAAAATTCGATCCCAAGGCTGTTTTTTCGCTTCGCCCCGATGGGGAAAGTTGAAAAAACGGGTTTTGAACGCAATTGGACGACCTTCGTCAACCCGGCTTTTTCCGCTGCTTGGAAAAGCCCACCCAAAATGGTGGCATGAAACGGAAATTTTAAAGTTCGATCCCAAGGCTATTTTTTAGTTTCGCCCCGATGGGGAAAGTTGAAAAAACGCGTTTTGAACGCAATTCGACGACCTTCGTCAACCCGGCTTTTTCCGCTGCATGGAAAAGCCCACCCAAAATGGTGGCATGAAACCGAAATTTTAAAATTCGATCCCAAGGGTGTTTTTTCCTTTCCCCCCGATGGGGAAATTTAACAAAACGCGTTTTGAACGCAAGTGGACCACTTTCGTGAACCCGGCTTTTTCCGCTGCTTGGAAAAGCCCACCCAAAATGGTGGCATGAAACGGAAATTTTAAAATTCGATCCCAAGGCTATTTTTTAGTTTCGCCCCGATGGGGAAAGTTGAAAAAACGCGTTTTGAACGCAATTCGACGACCTTCGTCAACCCGGCTTTTTCCGCTGCTTGGAAAAGCCCACCCAAAATGGTGGCATGAAACCGAAATTTTAAAATTCGATCCCAAGGCTGTTTTTTAGTTTCGCCCCGATGGGGAAAGTTGAAAAAACGCGTTTTGAACGCAATTCGACGACCTTCGTCAACCCGGCTTTTTCCGCTGCTTGGAAAAGCCCACCCAAAATGGTGTCATGAAACCGAAAATGGAAAATTCGATCCCAAGGCTGTTTTTTCGCTTCGCCCCGATGGGGAAAGTTGAAAAAACGCGTTTTGAACGCAATTGGACGACCTTCGTCAACCCGGCTTTTTCCGCTGCTTGGAAAAGCCCACCCAAAATGGTGGCATGAAACCGAAATTTTAAAATTCGATCCCAGAAATTTAAGAAAACGCGTTTTGAACGCAAGTGGACCACTTTCGTGAACCCGGCTTTTTCCGCTGCTTGGAAAAGCCCACCCAAAATGGTGGCATGAAACGGAAATTTTAAAATTCGTTCCCAAGGCTATTTTTTAGTTTCGCCCCGATGGGGAAAGTTGAAAAAACGCGTTTTGAACGCAATTCGACGACTTTCGTCAACCCGGCTTTTTCCGCTGCTTGGAAAAGCCCACACAAAATGGTGGCATGAAACCGAAATTTTAAAATTCGATCCCAAGCTGTTTTTTAGTTTCGCCCCGATGGGGAAAGTTGAAAAAACGCGTTTTGAACGCAATTCGACGACCTTCGTCAACCCGGCTTTTTCCGCTGCTTGGAAAAGCCCACCCAAAATGGTGGCATGAAACCGAAATTCTAAAATTCGATCCCAAGGCTGTTTTTTAGTTTCGCCCCGATGGGGAAAGTTGAAAAAACGCGTTTTGAACGCAATTGGACGACCTTCGTCAACCCGGCTTTTTCCGCTGCTTGGTAAAGCCCACACAAAATTGTGGCATGAAACCGAAATTTTAAAATTCGATCCCAAGCTGTTTTTTAGTTTCGCCCCGATGGGGAAAGTTGAAAAAACGCGTTTTGAACGCAATTCGACGACCTTCGTCAACCCGGCTTTTTCCGCTGCTTGGAAAAGCCCACCCAAAATGGTGGCATGAAACCGAAATTGTAAAATTCGATCCCAAGGCTGTTTTTTAGTTTCGCCCCGATGGGGAAAGTTGAAAAAACGCGTTTTGAACGCAATTCGACGACCTTCGTCAACCCGGCTTTTTCCGCTGCATGGAAAAGCCCACCCAAAATGGTGGCATGAAACCGAAATTTTAAAATTCGATCCCAAGGCTGTTTTTTAGTTTCGCCCCGATGGGGAAAGTTGAAAAAACGCGTTTTGAACGCAATTCGACGACCTTCGTCAACCCGGCTTTTTCCGCTGCTTGGAAAAGCCCACCCAAAATGGTGGCATGAAACCGAAATTTTAAAATTCGATCCCAAGGCTATTTTTTAGTTTCGCCCCGATGGGGAAAGTTGAAAAAACGGGTTTTGAACGCAATTGGACGACCTTCGTCAACCCGGCTTTTTCCGCTGCTTGGAAAAGCCCACCCAAAATGGTGGCATGAAACGGAAATTTTAAAGTTCGATCCCAAGGCTATTTTTTAGTTTCGCCCCGATGGGGAAAGTTGAAAAAACGCGTTTTGAACGCAATTCGACGACCTTCGTCAACCCGGCTTTTTCCGCTGCATGGAAAAGCCCACCCAAAATGGTGGCATGAAACCGAAATTTTAAAATTCGATCCCAAGGGTGTTTTTTCCTTTCCCCCCGATGGGGAAATTTAACAAAACGCGTTTTGAACGCAAGTGGACCACTTTCGTGAACCCGGCTTTTTCCGCTGCTTGGAAAAGCCCACCCAAAATGGTGGCATGAAACGGAAATTTTAAAATTCGATCCCAAGGCTATTTTTTAGTTTCGCCCCGATGGGGAAAGTTGAAAAAACGCGTTTTGAACGCAATTCGACGACCTTCGTCAACCCGGCTTTTTCCGCTGCTTGGAAAAGCCCACCCAAAATGGTGGCATGAAACCGAAATTTTAAAATTCGATCCCAAGGCTGTTTTTTAGTTTCGCCCCGATGGGGAAAGTTGAAAAAACGCGTTTTGAACGCAATTCGACGACCTTCGTCAACCCGGCTTTTTCCGCTGCTTGGAAAAGCCCACCCAAAATGGTGTCATGAAACCGAAAATGGAAAATTCGATCCCAAGGCTGTTTTTTCGCTTCGCCCCGATGGGGAAAGTTGAAAAAACGCGTTTTGAACGCAATTGGACGACCTTCGTCAACCCGGCTTTTTCCGCTGCTTGGAAAAGCCCACCCAAAATGGTGGCATGAAACCGAAATTTTAAAATTCGATCCCAGAAATTTAAGAAAACGCGTTTTGAACGCAAGTGGACCACTTTCGTGAACCCGGCTTTTTCCGCTGCTTGGAAAAGCCCACCCAAAATGGTGGCATGAAACGGAAATTTTAAAATTCGTTCCCAAGGCTATTTTTTAGTTTCGCCCCGATGGGGAAAGTTGAAAAAACGCGTTTTGAACGCAATTCGACGACTTTCGTCAACCCGGCTTTTTCCGCTGCTTGGAAAAGCCCACACAAAATGGTGGCATGAAACCGAAATTTTAAAATTCGATCCCAAGCTGTTTTTTAGTTTCGCCCCGATGGGGAAAGTTGAAAAAACGCGTTTTGAACGCAATTCGACGACCTTCGTCAACCCGGCTTTTTCCGCTGCTTGGAAAAGCCCACCCAAAATGGTGGCATGAAACCGAAATTCTAAAATTCGATCCCAAGGCTGTTTTTTAGTTTCGCCCCGATGGGGAAAGTTGAAAAAACGCGTTTTGAACGCAATTGGACGACCTTCGTCAACCCGGCTTTTTCCGCTGCTTGGAAAAGCCCACACAAAATGGTGGCATGAAACCGAAATTTTAAAATTCGATCCCAAGCTGTTTTTTAGTTTCGCCCCGATGGGGAAAGTTGAAAAAACGCGTTTTGAACGCAATTCGACGACCTTCGTCAACCCGGCTTTTTCCGCTGCTTGGAAAAGCCCACCCAAAATGGTGGCATGAAACCGAAATTCTAAAATTCGATCCCAAGGCTGTTTTTTAGTTTCGCCCCGATGGGGAAAGTTGAAAAAACGCGTTTTGAACGCAATTCGACGACCTTCGTCAACCCGGCTTTTTCCGCTGCATGGAAAAGCCCACCCAAAATGGTGGCATGAAACCGAAATTTTAAAATTCGATCCCAAGGCTGTTTTTTAGTTTCGCCCCGATGGGGAAAGTTGAAAAAACGCGTTTTGAACGCAATTCGACGACCTTCGTCAACCCGGCTTTTTCCGCTGCTTGGAAAAGCCCACCCAAAATGGTGGCATGAAACCGAAATTTTAAAATTCGATCCCAAGGCTATTTTTTAGTTTCGCCCCGATGGGGAAAGTTGAAAAAACGCGTTTTGAACGCAATTGGACGACCTTCGTCAACCCGGCTTTTTCCGCTGCTTGGAAAAGCCCACCCAAAATGGTGGCATGAAACCGAAATTGTAAAATTCGATCCCAAGGCTGTTTTTTCGCTTCGCCCCGATGGGGAAAGTTGAAAAAACGCGTTTTGAACGCAATTGGACGACCTTCGTCAACCCGGCTTTTTCCGCTGCTTGGAAAAGCCCACCCAAAATGGTGGCATGAAACCGAAATTTTAAAATTAGATCCCAAGGGTGTTTTTTCGTTTCCACCCGATGGGGAAATTTAACAAAACGCGTTTTGAACGCAATTGGACCACTTTCGTGAACCCGGCTTTTTCCGCTGCTTGGAAAAGCCCACCCAAAATGGTGGCATGAAACCGAAATTTTAAAATTCGATCCCAAGGGTGTTTTTTCGTTTCCCCCCGATGGGGAAATTTAACAAAACGCGTTTTGAACGCAAATGGACCACTTTCGTGAACCCGGCTTTTTCCGCTGCTTGGAAAAGCCCACCCAAAATGGTGGCATGAAACCGAAATTTTAAAATTCGATCCCAAGGCTATTTTTTAGTTTTGCCCCGATGGGGAAAGTTGAAAAAACTCGTTTTGAACGCAATTCGACGACCTTCGTCAACCCGGCTTTTTCCGCTGCATGGAAAAGCCCACCCAAAATGGTGGCATGAAACCGAAATTTTAAAATTCGATCCCAAGGGTGTTTTTTCCTTTCCCCCCGATGGGGAAATTTAACAAAACGCGTTTTGAACGCAAGTGGACCACTTTCGTGAACCCGGCTTTTTCCGCTGCTTGGAAAAGCCCACCCAAAATGGTGGCATGAAACGGAAATTTTAAAATTCGATCCCAAGGCTATTTTTTAGTTTCGCCCCGATGGGGAAAGTTGAAAAAACGCGTTTTGAACGCAATTCGACGACCTTCGTCAACCCGGCTTTTTCCGCTGCTTGGAAAAGCCCACCCAAAATGGTGGCATGAAACCGAAATTTTAAAATTCGATCCCAAGGGTGTTTTTTCCTTTCCCCCCGATGGGGAAATTTAACAAAACGCGTTTTGAACGCAAGTGGACCACTTTCGTGAACCCGGCTTTTTCCGCTGCTTGGAAAAGCCCACCCAAAATGGTGGCATGAAACGGAAATTTTAAAATTCGATCCCAAGGCTATTTTTTAGTTTCGCCCCGATGGGGAAAGTTGAAAAAACGCGTTTTGAACGCAATTCGACGACCTTCGTCAACCCGGCTTTTTCCGCTGCATGGAAAAGCCCACCCAAAATGGTGGCATGAAACCGAAATTTTAAAATTCGATCCCAAGGGTGTTTTTTCCTTTCCCCCCGATGGGGAAATTTAACAAAACGCGTTTTGAACGCAAGTGGACCACTTTCGTGAACCCGGCTTTTTCCGCTGCTTGGAAAAGCCCACCCAAAATGGTGGCATGAAACGGAAATTTTAAAATTCGATCCCAAGGCTATTTTTTAGTTTCGCCCCGATGGGGAAAGTTGAAAAAACGCGTTTTGAACGCAATTCGACGACCTTCGTCAACCCGGCTTTTTCCGCTGCTTGGAAAAGCCCACCCAAAATGGTGGCATGAAACCGAAATTCTAAAATTCGATCCCAAGGCTGTTTTTTAGTTTCGCCCCGATGGGGAAAGTTGAAAAAACGCGTTTTGAACGCAATTCGACGACCTTCGTCAACCCGGCTTTTTCCGCTGCATGGAAAAGCCCACCCAAAATGGTGGCATGAAACCGAAATTTTAAAATTCGATCCCAAGGCTGTTTTTTAGTTTCGCCCCGATGGCGAAAGTTGAAAAAACGCGTTTTGAACGCAATTCGACGACCTTCGTCAACCCGGCTTTTTCCGCTGCTTGGAAAAGCCCACCCAAAATGGTGGCATGAAACCGAAATTGTAAAATTCGATCCCATGCTGTTTTTTCGTTTCGCCCCGATGGGGAAAGTTGAAAAAACGGGTTTTGAACGCAATTGGACGACCTTCGTCAACCCGGCTTTTTGCGCTGCTTGGAAAAGCCCACCCAAAATGGTGGCATGAAACGGAAATTTTAAAATTCGATCCCAAGGCTATCTTTTAGTTTCGCCCCGATGGGGAAAGTTGAAAAAACGCGTTTTGAACGCAATTCGACGACCTTCGTCAACCCGGCTTTTTCCGCTGCATGGAAAAGCCCACCCAAAATGGTGGCATGAAACCGAAATTTTAAAATTCGATCCCAAGGGTGTTTTTTCCTTTCCCCCCGATGGGGAAATTTAACAAAACGCGTTTTGAACGCAAGTGGACCACTTTCGTGAACCCGGCTTTTTCCGCTGCTTGGAAAAGCCCACCCAAAATGGTGGCATGAAACGGAAATTTTAAAATTCGATCCCAAGGCTATTTTTTAGTTTTGCCCCGATGGGGAAAGTTGAAAAAACGCGTTTTGAACGCAATTCGACGACCTTCGTCAACCCGGCTTTTTCCGCTGCATGGAAAAGCCCACCCAAAATGGTGGCATGAAACCGAAATTTTAAAATTCGATCCCAAGGCTGTTTTTTAGTTTCGCCCCGATGGCGAAAGTTGAAAAAACGCGTTTTGAACGCAATTCGACGACCTTCGTCAACCCGGCTTTTTCCGCTGCTTGGAAAAGCCCACCCAAAATGGTGGCATGAAACCGAAATTGTAAAATTCGATCCCATGCTGTTTTTTCGTTTCGCCCCGATGGGGAAAGTTGAAAAAACGGGTTTTGAACGCAATTGGACGACCTTCGTCAACCCGGCTTTTTCCGCTGCTTGGAAAAGCCCACCCAAAATGGTGGCATGAAACGGAAATTTTAAAATTCGATCCCAAGGCTATTTTTTAGTTTCGCCCCGATGGGGAAAGTTGAAAAAACGCGTTTTGAACGCAATTCGACGACCTTCGTCAACCCGGCTTTTTCCGCTGCATGGAAAAGCCCACCCAAAATGGTGGCATGAAACCGAAATTTTAAAATTCGATCCCAAGGCTGTTTTTTAGTTTCGCCCCGATGGCGAAAGTTGAAAAAACGCGTTTTGAACGCAATTCGACGACCTTCGTCAACCCGGCTTTTTCCGCTGCTTGGAAAAGCCCACCCAAAATGGTGGCATGAAACCGAAATTGTAAAATTCGATCCCAAGGCTGTTTTTTCGCTTCGCCCCGATGGGGAAAGTTGAAAAAACGGGTTTTGAACGCAATTGGACGACCTTCGTCAACCCGGCTTTTTCCGCTGCTTGGAAAAGCCCACCCAAAATGGTGGCATGAAACGGAAATTTTAAAATTCGATCCCAAGGCTATTTTTTAGTTTCGCCCCGATGGGGAAAGTTGAAAAAACGCGTTTTGAACGCAATTCGACGACCTTCGTCAACCCGGCTTTTTCCGCTGCATGGAAAAGCCCACCCAAAATGGTGGCATGAAACCGAAATTTTAAAATTTGATCCCAAGGGTGTTTTTTCCTTTCCCCCCGATGGGGAAATTTAACAAAACGCGTTTTGAACGCAAGTGGACCACTTTCGTGAACCCGGCTTTTTCCGCTGCATGGAAAAGCAAACCCAAAATGGTGGCATGAAACGGAAATTTTAAAATTCGATCCCAAGGCTATTTTTTAGTTTCGCCCCGATGGGGAAAGTTGAAAAAACGCGTTTAGAACGCAATTCGACGACCTTCGTCAACCCGGCTTTTTCCGCTGCTTGGAAAAGCCCACCCAAAATGGTGGCATGAAACCGAAATTGTAAAATTCGATCCCAAGGCTGTTTTTTAGTTTCGCCCCGATGGGGAAAGTTGAAAAAACGCGTTTTGAACGCAATTCGACGACCTTCGTCAACCCGGCTTTTTCCGCTGCATGGAAAAGCCCACCCAAAATGGTGGCATGAAACCGAAATTTTAAAATTCGATCCCAAGGCTGTTTTTTAGTTTCGCCCCGATGGCGAAAGTTGAAAAAACGCGTTTTGAACGCAATTCGACGACCTTCGTCAACCCGGCTTTTTCCGCTGCATGGAAAAGCCCACCCAAAATGGTGGCATGAAACCGAAATTTTAAAATTCGATCCCAAGGGTGTTTTTTCCTTTCCCCCCGATGGGGAAATTTAACAAAACGCGTTTTGAACGCAAGTGGACCACTTTCGTGAACCCGGCTTTTTCCGCTGCTTGGAAAAGCCCACCCAAAATGGTGGCATGAAACGGAAATTTTAAAATTCGATCCCAAGGCTATTTTTTAGTTTCGCCCCGATGGGGAAAGTTGCAAAAACGCGTTTTGAACGCAATTCGACGACCTTCGTCAACCCGGCTTTTTCCGCTGCTTGGAAAAGCCCACCCAAAATGGTGGCATGAAACCGAAATTCTAAAATTCGATCCCAAGGCTGTTTTTTAGTTTCGCCCCGATGGGGAAAGTTGAAAAAACGCGTTTTGAACGCAATTCGACGACCTTCGTCAACCCGGCTTTTTCCGCTGCATGGAAAAGCCCACCCAAAATGGTGGCATGAAACCGAAATTTTAAAATTCGATCCCAAGGCTGTTTTTTACTTTCGCCCCGATGGCGAAAGTTGAAAAAACGCGTTTTGAACGCAATTCGACGACCTTCGTCAACCCGGCTTTTTCCGCTGCTTGGAAAAGCCCACCCAAAATGGTGGCATGAAACCGAAATTGTAAAATTCGATCCCAAGGCTGTTTTTTCGCTTCGCCCCGATGGGGAAAGTTGAAAAAACGGCTTTTGAACGCAATTGGACGACCTTCGTCAACCCGGCTTTTTCCGCTGCTTGGAAAAGCCCACCCAAAATGGTGGCATGAAACCGAAATTTTAAAATTCGATCCCAAGGGTGTTTTTTCGTTTCCCCCCGATGGGGAAATTTAAGAAAACGCGTTTTGAACGAAAGTGGACCACTTTCGCGAACCCGGCTTTTTCCGCTGCTTGGAAAAGCCCACCCAAAATGGTGGCATGAAACCGGAATTTTAAAATTCGATCCCAAGGCTGTTTTTTCGCTTCGCCCCGATGGGGAAAGTTGAAAAAACGCGTTTTGAACGCAATTCGACGACCTTCGTCAACCCGGCTTTTTCCGCTGCATGGAAAAGCCCACCCAAAATGGTGGCATGAAACCGAAATTTTAAAATTCGATCCCAAGGGTGTTTTTTCGTTTCCCCCCGATGGGGAAATTTAAGAAAACGCGTTTTGAACGAAAGTGGACCACTTTCGTGAACCCGGCTTTTTCCGCTGCTTGGAAAAGCCCACCCAAAATGGTGGCATGAAACCGGAATTTTAAAATTCGATCCCAAGGCTGTTTTTTCGCTTCGCCCCGATGGGGAAAGTTGAAAAAACGCGTTTTGAACGCAATTCGACGACCTTCGTCAACCCGGCTTTTTCCGCTGCATGGAAAAGCCCACCCAAAATGGTGGCATGAAACCGAAATTTTAAAATTCGATCCCAAGGCTGTTTTTTAGTTTCGCCCCGATGGGGAAAGTTGAAAAAACGCGTTTTGAACGCAATTCGACGACCTTCGTCAACCCGGCTTTTTCCGCTGCTTGGAAAAGCCCACCCAAAATGGTGTCATGAAACCAAAAATGGAAAATTCGATCCCAAGGCTGTTTTTTCGCTTCGCCCCGATGGGGAAAGTTGAAAAAACGCGTTTTGAACGCAATTGGACGACCTTCGTCAACCCGGCTTTTTCCGCTGCTTGGAAAAGCCCACCCAAAATGGTGGCATGAAACCGAAATTTTAAAATTCGATCCCAGAAATTTAAGAAAACGCGTTTTGAACGCAAGTGGACCACTTTCGTGAACCCGGCTTTTTCCGCTGCTTGGAAAAGCCCACCCAAAATGGTGGCATGAAACGGAAATTTTAAAATTCGTTCCCAAGGCTATTTTTTAGTTTCGCCCCGATGGGGAAAGTTGAAAAAACGCGTTTTGAACGCAATTCGACGACTTTCGTCAACCCGGCTTTTTCCGCTGCTTGGAAAAGCCCACACAAAATGGTGGCATGAAACCGAAATTTTAAAATTCGATCCCAAGGCTGTTTTTTAGTTTCGCCCCGATGGGGAAAGTTGAAAAAACGCGTTTTGAACGCAATTCGACGACCTTCGTCAACCCGGCTTTTTCCGCTGCTTGGAAAAGCCCACCCAAAATGGTGTCATGAAACCGAAAATGGAAAATTCGATCCCAAGGCTGTTTTTTCGCTTCGCCCCGATGGGGAAAGTTGAAAAAACGCGTTTTGAACGCAATTGGACGACCTTCGTCAACCCGGCTTTTTCCGCTGCTTGGAAAAGCCCACCCAAAATGGTGGCATGAAACCGAAATTTTAAAATTCGATCCCAGAAATTTAAGAAAACGCGTTTTGAACGCAAGTGGACCACTTTCGTGAACCCGGCTTTTTCCGCTGCTTGGAAAAGCCCACCCAAAATGGTGGCATGAAACGGAAATTTTAAAATTCGTTCCCAAGGCTATTTTTTAGTTTCGCCCCGATGGGGAAAGTTGAAAAAACGCGTTTTGAACGCAATTCGACGACCTTCGTCAACCCGGCTTTTTCCGCTGCTTGGAAAAGCCCACCCAAAATGGTGGCATGAAACCGAAATTTTAAAATTCGATCCCAAGGCTGTTTTTTCGTTTCGCCCCGATGGGGAAAGTTGAAAAAACGCGTTTTGAACGCAATTCGACGACCTTCGTCAACCCGGCTTTTTCCGCTGCTTGGAAAAGCCCACCCAAAATGGTGTCATGAAACCAAAAATGGAAAATTCGATCCCAAGGCTGTTTTTTCGCTTCGCCCCGATGGGGAAAGTTGAAAAAACGCGTTTTGAACGCAATTGGACGACCTTCGTCAACCCGGCTTTTTCCGCTGCTTGGAAAAGCCCACCCAAAATGGTGGCATGAAACCGAAATTTTAAAATTCGATCCCAGAAATTTAAGAAAACGCGTTTTGAACGCAAGTGGACCACTTTCGTGAACCCGGCTTTTTCCGCTGCTTGGAAAAGCCCACCCAAAATGGTGGCATGAAACGGAAATTTTAAAATTCGTTCCCAAGGCTATTTTTTAGTTTCGCCCCGATGGGGAAAGTTGAAAAAACGCGTTTTGAACGCAATTCGACGACTTTCGTCAACCCGGCTTTTTCCGCTGCTTGGAAAAGCCCACACAAAATGGTGGCATGAAACCGAAATTTTAAAATTCGATCCCAAGGCTGTTTTTTAGTTTCGCCCCGATGGGGAAAGTTGAAAAAACGCGTTTTGAACGCAATTCGACGACCTTCGTCAACCCGGCTTTTTCCGCTGCTTGGAAAAGCCCACCCAAAATGGTGTCATGAAACCGAAAATGGAAAATTCGATCCCAAGGCTGTTTTTTCGCTTCGCCCCGATGGGGAAAGTTGAAAAAACGCGTTTTGAACGCAATTGGACGACCTTCGTCAACCCGGCTTTTTCCGCTGCTTGGAAAAGCCCACCCAAAATGGTGGCATGAAACCGAAATTTTAAAATTCGATCCCAGAAATTTAAGAAAACGCGTTTTGAACGCAAGTGGACCACTTTCGTGAACCCGGCTTTTTCCGCTGCTTGGAAAAGCCCACCCAAAATGGTGGCATGAAACGGAAATTTTAAAATTCGTTCCCAAGGCTATTTTTTAGTTTCGCCCCGATGGGGAAAGTTGAAAAAACGCGTTTTGAACGCAATTCGACGACCTTCGTCAACCCGGCTTTTTCCGCTGCTTGGAAAAGCCCACCCAAAATGGTGGCATGAAACCGAAATTTTAAAATTCGATCCCAAGGCTGTTTTTTCGTTTCGCCCCGATGAGGAAAGTTGAAAAAACGCGTTTTGAACGCAATTGGACCACTTTCGTGAAGCCGGCTTTTTCCGCTGCTTGGAAAAGCCCACCCAAAATGGTGGCATGAAACCGAAATTTTAAAATTCGATCCCAAGGCTGTTTTTTCGCTTCGCCCCGATGGGGAAAGTTGAAAAAACGCGTTTTGAACGCAATTGGACGACCTTCGTCAACCCGGCTTTTTCCGCTGCTTGGAAAAGCCCACCCAAAATGGTGGCATGAAACCGAAATTTCAAAATTCGATCCCAAGGCTGTTTTTTAGTTTCGCCCCGATGGGGAAAGTTGAAAAAACGCGTTTTGAACGCAATTGGACGACCTTCGTCAACCCGGCTTTTTCCGCTGCTTGGAAAAGCCCACCCAAAATGGTGGCATGAAACCAAAATTTTAAAATTCGATCCCAAGGCTGTTTTTTCGTTTCGCCCCGATGGGGAAAGTTGAAAAAACGCGTTTTGAACGCAATTGGACCACTTTCGTGAAGCCGGCTTTTTCCGCTGCTTGGAAAAGCTCACCCAAAATGGTGGCATGAAACCGAAATTTTAAAATTCGATCCCAAGGCTGTTTTTTAGTTTCGCCCCGATGGGGAAAGTTGAAAAAACGCGTTTTGAACGCAATTCGACGACCTTCGTCAACCCGGCTTTTTCCGCTGCTTGGAAAAGCCCACCCAAAATGGTGGCATGAAACCGAAATTTTAAAATTCGATCCCAAGGCTGTTTTTTCGTTTCGCCACGATGGGGAAAGTTGAAAAAACGCGTTTTGAACGCAATTGGACGACCTTCGTCAACCCGGCTTTTTCCGCTACTTGGAAAAGCCCACCCAAAATGGTGGCATGAAACCGAAATTTTAAAATCCGATCCCAAGGCTGTTTTTTAGTTTCGCCCCGATGGGGAAAGTTGAAAAAACGCGTTTTGAACGCTATTCGACGACCTTCGTCAACCCGGCTTTTTCCGCTGCTTGGAAAAGCCCACACAAAATGGTGGCATGAAACCGAAATTGTAAAATTCGATCCCAAGGCTGTTTTTTAGTTTCGCCCCGATGGGGAAAGTTGAAAAAACGCGTTTTGAACACAATTGGACGACCTTCGTCAACCCGGCTTTCTCCGCTGCTTGGAAAAGCCCACCCAAAATGGTGGCATGAAACCGAAATTTTAAAATTCGATCCCAAGGCTATTTTTTAGTTTCGCCCCGATGGGGAAAAATGAAAAAACGCGTTTTTAACGCAATTCGACGACCTTCGTCAACCCGGCTTTTTCTGCTGCTTGGAAAAGCCCACCCAAAATGGTGGCATGAAACCGAAATTTTAAAATTCGATCCCAAGGCTATTTTTTAGTTTCGCCCCGATGGGGAAAGTTGAAAAAACGCGTTTTGAACGCAATTCGACGACCTTCGTCAACCCGGCTTTTTCCGCTGCTTGGAAAAGCCCACACAAAATGGTGGCATGAAACCGAAATTTTAAAATTCGATCCCAAGGCTGTTTTTTAGTTTCGCCCCGATGGGGAAAGTTGAAAAAACGCGTTTTGAACGCAATTCGACGACCTTCGTCAACCCGGCTTTTTCCGCTGCTTGGAAAAGACCACCCAAAACGGTGGCATGAAACCGAAATTTTAAAATTCGATCCCAAGGCTATTTTTTTGTTTCGCCCCGATGGTAAAAGTTGAAAAAACGCGTTTTGAACGCAATTCGACGACCTTCGTCAACCCGGCTTTTTCCGCTGCTTGGAAAAGACCACCCAAAATGGTGGCATGAAACCGAAATTTTAAAATTCGATCCCAAGGCTATTTTTTTGTTTCGCCCCGATGGGGAAAGTTGAAAAAACGCGTTTTGAACGCAATTCGACGACCTTCGTCAACCCGGCTTTTTCCGCTGCTTGGTAAAGCCCACCCAAAATGGTGGCATGAAACCGAAATTTTAAAATTCGATCCCAAGGCTGTTTTTTAGTTTCGCCCCGATGGGGAAAGTTGAAAAAACGCGTTTTGAACGCAATTCGACGACCTTCGTCAACCCGGCTTTTTCCGCTGCTTGGAAAAGCCCACCCAAAATGGTGGCATGAAACCGAAATTGTAAAATTCGATCCCAAGGGTGTTTTTTCGTTTCACCCCGATGGGGAAAGTTGAAAAAACGCGTTTTGAACGCAATTGGACCACTTTCGTGAACCCGGCTTTTTCCGCTGCTTGGAAAAGCCCACCCAAAATGGTGGCATGAAACCGAAATTTTAAAATTCGATCCCAAGGCTATTTTTTCGCTTCGCCCCGATGGGGAAAGTTGAAAAAACGCGTTTTGAACGCAATTGGACGACCTTCGTCAACCCGGCTTTTTCCGCTGCTTGGAAAAGCCCACACAAAATGGTGGCATGAAACCGAAATTTTAAAATTCGATCCCAAGGCTGTTTTTTAGTTTCGCCCCGATGGGGAAAGTTGAAAAAACGCGTTTTGAACGCAATTCGACGACCTTCGTCAACCCGGCTTTTTCCGCTGCTTGGTAAAGCCCACCCAAAATGGTGGCATGAAACCGAAATTTTAAAATTCGATCCCAAGGCTGTTTTTTAGTTTCGCCCCGATGGGGAAAGTTGAAAAAACGCGTTTTGAACGCAATTCGACGACCTTCGTCAACCCGGCTTTTTCCGCTGCTTGGAAAAGCCCACACAAAATGGTGGCATGAAACCGAAATTTTAACATTCGATCCCAAGGCTGTTTTTTAGTTTCGCCCCGATGGGGAAAGTTGAAAAAACGCGTTTTGAACGCAAATCGACGACCTTTGTCAACCCGGCTTTTTCCGCTGCTTGGAAAAGCCCACACAAAATGGTGGCATGAAACCGAAATTTTAAAATTCGATCCCAAGGCTGTTTTTTAGTTTCGCCCCGATGGGAAAAGTTGAAAAAACGCGTTTTGAACGCAATTCGACGACCTTTGTCAACCCGGCTTTTTCCGCTGCTTGGAAAAGCCCACCCAAAATGGTGGCATGAAACCGAAATTTTAAAATTCGATCCCAAGGCTGTTTTTTAGTTTCGCCCCGATGGGGAAAGTTGAAAAAACGCGTTTTGAACGCAATTCGACGACCTTCGTCAACCCGGCTTTTTCCGCTGCTTGGTAAAGCCCACCCAAAATGGTGGCATGAAACCGAAATTTTAAAATTCGATCCCAAGGCTGTTTTTTAGTTTCGCCCCGATGGGGAAAGTTGAAAAAACGCGTTTTGAACGCAATTCGACGACCTTCGTCAACCCGGCTTTTTCCGCTGCTTGGTAAAGCCCACCCAAAATGGTGGCATGAAACCGAAATTTTAAAATTCGATCCCAAGGCTGTTTTTTAGTTTCGCCCCGATGGGGAAAGTTGAAAAAACGCGTTTTGAACGCAATTCGACGACCTTCGTCAACCCGGCTTTTTCCGCTGCTTGGAAAAGCCCACCCAAAATGGTGGCATGAAACCGAAATTTTAAAATTCGATCCCAAAACTATTTTTTAGTTTCGCCCCGATGGGGAAAGTTGAAAAAACGCGTTTTGAACGCAATTCGACGACCTTCGTCAACCCGGCTTTTTCCGCTGCTTGGTAAAGCCCACCCAAAATGGTGGCATGAAACCGAAATTTTAAAATTCGATCCCAAGGCTGTTTTTTAGTTTCGCCCCGATGGGGAAAGTTGAAAAAACGCGTTTTGAACGCCATTCGACGACCTTCGTCAACCCGGCTTTTTCCGCTGCTTGGAAAAGCCCACCCAAAATGGTGGCATGAAACCGAAATTTTAAAATTCGATCCCAAGGGTGTTTTTTAGTTTCGCCCCGATGGTAAAAGTTGAAAAAACGCGTTTTGAACGCAAATCGACGACCTTTGTCAACCCGGCCTTTTCCGCTGCTTGGAAAAGCCCACACAAAATGGTGGCATGAAACCGAAATTTTAAAATTCGATCCCAAGGCTGTTTTTTAGTTTCGCCCCGATGGCAAAAGTTGAAAAAACGCGTTTTGAACGCAATTGGACGACCTTCGTCAACCCGGCTTTTTCCGCTGCTTGGAAAAGCCCACCCAAAATGGTGGCATGAAACCGAAATTTTAAAATTCGATCCCAAGGGTGTTTTTTAGTTTCGCCCCGATGGGAAAAGTTGAAAAAACGCGTTTTGAACGCAATTCGACGACCTTCGTCAACCCGGCTTCTTCCGCTGCTTGGAAAAGCCCACACAAAATGGTGGCATGAAACCGAAATTTTAAAATTCGATCCCAAGGCTGTTTTTTAGTTTCGCCCCGATGGCAAAAGTTGAAAAAACGCGTTTTGAACGCAATTCGACGACCTTCGTCAACCCGGCTTTTTCCGCTGCTTGGAAAAGCCCACCCAAAATGGTGGCATGAAACCGAAATTTTAAAATTCGATCCCAAGGCTATTTTTTAGTTTCGCCCCGATGGGGAAAGTTGAAAAAACGCGTTTTGAACGCAAATCGACGACCTTTGTCAACCCGGCTTTTTCCGCTGCTTGGAAAAGCCCACACAAAATGGTGGCATGAAACCGAAATTTTAAAATTCGATCCCAAGGCTGTTTTTTAGTTTCGCCCCGATGGTAAAAGTTGAAAAAACGCGTTTTGAACGCAATTCGACGACCTTCGTCAACCCGGCTTTTTCCGCTGCTTGGAAAAGCCCACCCAAAATGGTGGCATCAAACCGAAATTTTAAAATTCGATCCCAAGGCTACTTTTTAGTTTCGCCCCGATGGGGAAAGTTGAAAAAACGCGTTTTGAACGCAATTCGACGACCTTCGTCAACCCGCCTTTTTCCGCTGCTTGGTAAAGCCCACCCAAAATGGTGGCATGAAACCGAAATTTTAAAATTCGATCCCAAGGGTGTTTTTTAGTTTCGCCCCGATGGTAAAAGTTGAAAAAACGCGTTTTGAACGCAATTCGACGACCTTCGTCAACCCGGCTTTTTCCGCTGCTTGGAAAAGCCCACCCAAAATGGTGGCATGAAACCGAAATTTTAAAATTCGATCCCAAGGCTATTTTTTAGTTTCGCCCCGATGGGGAAAGTTGAAAAAACGCGTTTTGAACGCAATTCGACGACCTTCGTCAACCCGGCTTTTTCCGCTGCTTGGTAAAGCCCACCCAAAATGGTGGCATGAAACCGAAATTTTAAAATTCGATCCCAAGGCTGTTTTTTAGTTTCGCCCCGATGAGGAAAGTTGAAAAAACGCGTTTTGAACGCAATTCGACGACCTTCGTCAACCTGGCTTTTTCCGCTGCTTGGTAAAGCCCACCCAAAATGGTGGCATGAAACCGAAATTTTAAAATTCGATCCCAAGGGTGTTTTTTAGTTTCGCCCCGATGGTAAAAGTTGAAAAAACGCGTTTTGAACGCAATTCGACGACCTTCGTCAACCCGGCTTTTTCCGCTGCTTGGAAAAGCCCACCCAAAATGGTGGCATGAAACCGAAATTTTAAAATTCGATCCCAAGGCTATTTTTTAGTTTCGCCCCGATGGGGAAAGTTGAAAAAACGCGTTTTGAACGCAATTCGACGACCTTCGTCAACCCGGCTTTTTCCGCTGCTTGGTAAAGCCCACCCAAAATGGTGGCATGAAACCGAAATTTTAAAATTCGATCCCAAGGCTGTTTTTTAGTTTCGCCCCGATGAGGAAAGTTGAAAAAACGCGTTTTGAACGCAATTCGACGACCTTCGTCAACCCGGCTTTTTCCGCTGCTTGGTAAAGCCCACCCAAAATGGTGGCATGAAACCGAAATTTTAAAATTCGATCCCAAGGCTGTTTTTTAGTTTCGCCCCGATGGGGAAAGTTGAAAAAACGCGTTTTGAACGCAATTCGACGACCTTCGTCAACCCGGCTTTTTCCGCTGCTTGGAAAAGCCCACCCAAAATGGTGGCATGAAACCGAAATTTTAAAATTCGATCCCAAGGCTATTTTTTAGTTTCGCCCCGATGGGGAAAGTTGAAAAAACGCGTTTTGAACGCAATTCGACGACCTTCGTCAACCCGGCTTTTTCCGCTGCTTGGTAAAGCCCACCCAAAATGGTGGCATGAAACCGAAATTTTAAAATTCGATCCCAAGGCTGTTTTTTAGTTTCGCCCCGATGGGGAAAGTTGAAAAAACGCGTTTTGAACGCAATTCGACGACCTTCGTCAACCCGGCTTTTTCCGCTGCTTGGAAAAGCCCACACAAAATGGTGGCATGAAACCGAAATTTTAAAATTCGATCCCAAGGCTGTTTTTTAGTTTCGCCCCGATGGCAAAAGTTGAAAAAACGCGTTTTGAACGCAATTCGACGACCTTCGTCAACCCGGCTTTTTCCGCTGCTTGGAAAAGCCCACCCAAAATGGTGGCATGAAACCGAAATTTTAAAATTCGATCCCAAGGGTGTTTTTTAGTTTCGCCCCGATGGTAAAAGTTGAAAAAACGCGTTTTGAACGCAATTCGACGACCTTCGTCAACCCGGCTTTTTCCGCTGCTTGGAAAAGCCCACCCAAAATGGTGGCATGAAACCGAAATTTTAAAATTCGATCCCAAGGCTATTTTTTAGTTTCGCCCCGATGGGGAAAGTTGAAAAAACGCGTTTTGAACGCAATTCGACGACCTTCGTCAACCCGGCTTTTTCCGCTGCTTGGTAAAGCCCACCCAAAATGGTGGCATGAAACCGAAATTTTAAAATTCGATCCCAAGGGTGTTTTTTAGTTTCGCCCCGATGGTAAAAGTTGAAAAAACGCGTTTTGAACGCAATTCGACGACCTTCGTCAACCCGGCTTTTTCCGCTGCTTGGTAAAGCCCACCCAAAATGGTGGCATGAAACCGAAATTTTAAAATTCGATCCCAAGGCTGTTTTTTAGTTTCGCCCCGATGGTAAAAGTTGAAAAAACGCGTTTTGAACGCAATTCGACGACCTTTGTCAACCCGGCTTTTTCCGCTGCTTGGAAAAGCCCACACAAAATGGTGGCATGAAACCGAAATTTTAAAATTCGATCCCAAGGCTGTTTTTTAGTTTCGCCCCGATGGCAAAAGTTGAAAAAACGCGTTTTGAACGCAATTCGACGACCTTTGTCAACCCAGCTTTTTCTGCTGCTTGGAAAAGCCCACCCAAAATGGTGGCATGAAACCGAAATTTTAAAATTCGATCCCAATGCTATTTTTTCGCTTCGCCCCGATGGGGAAAGTTGAAAAAACGCGTTTTGAACGCAATTCGACGACCTTCGTCAACCCGGCTTTTTCCGCTGCTTGGAAAAGCCCACACAAAATGGTGGCATGAAACCGAAATTTTAAAATTCGATCCCAAGGCTGTTTTTTAGTTTCGCCCCGATGGGGAAAGTTGAAAAAACGCGTTTTGAACGCAATTCGACGACCTTCGTCAACCCGGCTTTTTCCGCTGCTTGGAAAAGCCCACACAAAATGGTGGCATGAAACCGAAATTTTAAAATTCGATCCCAAGGCTGTTTTTTAGTTTCGCCCCGATGGGGAAAGTTGAAAAAACGCGTTTTGAACGCAATTCGACGACCTTCGTCAACCCGGCTTTTTCTGCTGCTTGGAAAAGCCCACACAAAATGGTGGCATGAAACCGAAATTTTAAAATTCGATCCCAAGGCTGTTTTTTAGTTTCGCCCCGATGGGGAAAGTTGAAAAAACGCGTTTTGAACGCAATTCGACGACCTTCGTCAACCCGGCTTTTTCCGCTGCTTGGAAAAGCCCACCCAAAATGGTGGCATGAAACCGAAATTTTAAAATTCGATCCCAAGGCTATTTTTTAGTTTCGCCCCGATGGGGAAAGTTGAAAAAACGCGTTTTGAACGCAATTCGACGACCTTCGTCAACCCGGCTTTTTCCGCTGCTTGGTAAAGCCCACCCAAAATGGTGGCATGAAACCGAAATTTTAAAATTCGATCCCAAGGCTGTTTTTTAGTTTCGCCCCGATGGGGAAAGTTGAAAAAACGCGTTTTGAACGCAATTGGACGACCTTCGTCAACCCGGCTTTTTCCGCTGCTTGGAAAAGCCCACCCAAAATGGTGGCATGAAACCGAAATTGTAAAATTCGATCCCAAGGGTGTTTTTTCGTTTCGCCCCGATGGGGAAAGTTGAAAAAACGCGTTTTGAACGCTATTGGACCACTTTCGTGAACCCGATTTTTCAGCTGCTTGGAAAAGCCCACCCAAAATGGTGGCATGAAACCGAAATTTTGAAATTCGATCCCAAGGCTATTTTTTCGCTTCGCCCCGATGGGGAAAGTTGAAAAAACGCGTTTATAACGCAATTGGACCACTTTCGTGAAGCCGGCTTTTTCCGCTGCTTGGAAAAGCCCACCCAAAATGGTGGCATGAAACCGAAATTTTAAAATTCGATCCCAAGGCTGTTTTTTCGCTTCGCCCCGATGGGGAAAGTTGAAAAAACGCGTTTTGAACGCAATTTGACGACCTTCGTCAACCCGGCTTTTTCCGCTGCTTGGAAAAGCCCACCCAAAATGGTGGCATGAAATCGAAATTTTAAAATTCGATCCCAAGGCTGTTTTTTAGTTTCGCCCCGATGGGGAAAGTTGAAAAAACGCGTTTTGAACGCAATTCGACGACCTTCGTCAACCCAGCTTTTTCCGCTGCTTGGAAAAGCCCACACAAAATGGTGGCATGAAACCGAAATTTTAAAATTCGATCCCAAGGCTGTTTTTTCGCTTCGCCCCGATGGGGAAAGTTGAAAAAACGCGTTTTGAACGCAATTGGACGACCTTCGTCAACCCGGCTTTTTCCGCTGCTTGGAAAAGCCCACCCAAAATGGTGGCATGAAACCAAAATTTTAAAATTCGATCCCAAGGCTGTTTTTTAGTTTCGCCCCGATGGGGAAAGTTGAAAAAACGCGTTTTGAACGCAATTCGACGACCTTCGTCAACCCGGCTTTTTCCGCTGCTTGGTAAAGCCCACCCAAAATGGTGGCATGAAACCGAAATTTTAAAATTCGATCCCAAGGCTATTTTTTCGCTTCGCCCCGATGGGGAAAGTTGAAAAAAAGCGTTTTGAACGCAATTCGACGACCTTCGTCAACCCGGCTTTTTCCGCTGTTGGAAAAGCCCACCCAAAATGGTGGCATGAAACCGAAATTGTAAAATTCGATCCCAAGGGTGTTTTTTCGTTTCGCCCCGATGGGGAAAGTTGAAAAAACGCGTTTTGAACGCAATTGGACCACTTTCGTGAACCCGGCTTTTTCCGCTGCTTGGAAAAGCCCACCCAAAATGGTGGCATGAAACCGAAATTTTAAAATTCGATCCCAAGGCTATTTTTTAGTTTCGCCCCGATGGGGAAAGTTGAAAAAACGCGTTTTGAACGCAATTCGACGACCTTCGTCAACCCGGCTTTTTCCGCTGCTTGGAAAAGCCCACCCAAAATGGTGGCATGAAACCGAAATTTTAAAATTCGATCCCAAGGCTATTTTTTAGTTTCGCCCCGATGGGGAAAGTTGAAAAAACGCGTTTTGAACGCAATTCGACGACCTTCGTCAACCCGGCTTTTTCCGCTGCTTGGTAAAGCCCACCCAAAATGGTGGCATGAAACCGAAATTTTAAAATTCGATCCCAAGGCTGTTTTTTAGTTTCGCCCCGATGGGGAAAGTTGAAAAAACGCGTTTTGAACGCAATTGGACGACCTTCGTCAACCCGCCTTTTCCGCTGCTTGGAAAAGCCCACCCAAAATGGTGGCATGAAACCGAAATTTTAAAATTCGATCCCAAGGCTATTTTTTAGTTTCGCCCCGATGGGGAAAGTTGAAAAAACGCGTTTTGAACGCAATTCGACGACCTTCGTCAACCCGGCATTTTCCGCTGCTTGGTAAAGCCCACCCAAAATGGTGGCATGACACCGAAATTTTAAAATTCGATCCCAAGGCTGTTTTTTCGCTTCGCCCCGATGGGGAAAGTTGAAAAAAAGCGTTTTGAACGCAATTGGACGACCTTCGTCAACCCGGCTTTTTCCGCTGTTGGAAAAGCCCACCCAAAATGGTGGCATGAAACCGAAATTGTAAAATTCGATCCCAAGGGTGTTTTTTAGTTTCGCCCCGATGGGGAAAGTTGAAAAAACGCGTTTTGAACGCAATTGGACCACTTTCGTGAACCCGGCTTTTTCCGCTGCTTGGAAAAGCCCACCCAAAATGGTGGCATGAAACCGAAATTTTAAAATTCGATCCCAAGGCTATTTTTTAGTTTCGCCCCGATGGGGAAAGTTGAAAAAACGCGTTTTGAACGCAATTCGACGACCTTCGTCAACCCGGCTTTTTCCGCTGCTTGGAAAAGCCCACCCAAAATGGTGGCATGAAACCGAAATTTTAAAATTCGATCCCAAGGCTATTTTTTAGTTTCGCCCCGATGGGGAAAGTTGAAAAAACGCGTTTTGAACGCAATTCGACGACCTTCGTCAACCCGGCTTTTTCCGCTGCTTGGTAAAGCCCACCCAAAATGGTGGCATGAAACCGAAATTTTAAAATTCGATCCCAAGGCTGTTTTTTAGTTTCGCCCCGATGGGGAAAGTTGAAAAAACGCGTTTTGAACGCAATTGGACGACCTTCGTCAACCCGCCTTTTCCGCTGCTTGGAAAAGCCCACCCAAAATGGTGGCATGAAACCGAAATTGTAAAATTCGATCCCAAGGGTGTTTTTTTGTTTCCCCCCGTTTTGAACGCAATTGGACCACTTTCGTGAACCCGGCTTTTTCCGCTGCTTGGAAAAGCCCACACAAAATGGTGGCATGAAACCGAAATTTTAAAATTCGATCCCAAGGCTGTTTTTTAGTTTCGCCCCGATGGGGAAAGTTGAAAAAACGCGTTTTGAACGCAATTCGACGACCTTCGTCAACCCGGCTTTTTCTGCTGCTTGGAAAAGCCCACACAAAATGGTGGCATGAAACCGAAATTTTAAAATTCGATCCCAAGGCTGTTTTTTAGTTTCGCCCCGATGGGGAAAGTTGAAAAAACGCGTTTTGAACGCAATTCGACGACCTTCGTCAACCCGGCTTTTTCCGCTGCTTCGAAAAGCCCACCTAAAATGGTGGCATGAAACCGAAATTTTAAAATTCGATCCCAAGGCTATTTTTTAGTTTCGCCCCGATGGGGAAAGTTGAAAAAACGCGTTTTGAACGCAATTCGACGACCTTCGTCAACCCGGCATTTTCTGCTGCTTGGTAAAGCCCACCCAAAATGGTGGCATGAAACCGAAATTTTAAAATTCGATCCCAAGGCTGTTTTTTAGTTTCTCCCCGATGGGGAAAGTTGAAAAAACGCGTTTTGAACGCAATTCGACGACCTTCGTCAATCCGGCTTTTTCCGCTGCTTCGAAAAGCCCACCCAAAATGGTGGCATGAAACCGAAATTTTAAAATTCGATCCCAAGGCTATTTTTTAGTTTCGCCCCGATGGGGAAAGTTGAAAAAACGCGTTTTGAACGCAATTCGACGACCTTCGTCAACCCGGCATTTTCCGCTGCTTGGTAAAGCCCACCCAAAATGGTGGCATGAAACCGAAATTTTAAAATTCGATCCCAAGGCTGTTTTTTAGTTTCGCCCCGATGGGGAAAGTTGAAAAAACGCGTTTTGAACGCAATTCGACGACCTTCGTCAACCCGGCTTTTTCCGCTGCTTGGAAAAGCCCACCCAAAATGGTGGCATGAAACCGAAATTTTAAAATTCGATCCCAAGGCTATTTTTTAGTTTCGCCCCGATGGGGAAAGTTGAAAAAACGCGTTTTGAACGCAATTCGACGACCTTCGTCAACCCGGCTTTTTCCGCTGCTTGGAAAAGCCCACCCAAAATGGTGGCATGAAACCGAAATTTTAAAATTCGATCCCAAGGCTATTTTTTAGTTTCGCCCCGATGGGGAAAGTTGAAAAAACGCGTTTTGAACGCAATTGGACGACCTTCGTCAACCCGGCTTTTTCCGCTGCTTGGTAAAGCCCACCCAAAATGGTGGCATGAAACCGAAATTTTAAAATTCGATCCCAAGGCTGTTTTTTAGTTTCGCCCCGATGGGGAAAGTTGAAAAAACGCGTTTTGAACGCAATTGGACGACCTTCGTCAACCCGGCTTTTTCCGCTGCTTGGAAAAGCCCACCCAAAATGGTGGCATGAAACCGAAATTGTAAAATTCGATCCCAAGGGTGTTTTTTCGTTTCGCCCCGATGGGGAAAGTTGAAAAAACGCGTTTTGAACGCTATTGGACCACTTTCGTGAACCCGAATTTTCAGCTGCTTGGAAAAGCCCACCCAAAGTGGTGGCATGAAACCGAAATTTTAAAATTCGATCCCAAGGCTATTTTTTCGCTTCGCCCCGATGGGGAAAGTTGAAAAAACGCGTTTATAACGCAATTGGACCACTTTCGTGAAGCCGGCTTTTTCCGCTGCTTGGAAAAGCCCACCCAAAATGGTGGCATGAAACCGAAATTTTAAAATTCGATCCCAAGGCTGTTTTTTCGCTTCGCCCCGATGGGGAAAGTTGAAAAAACGCGTTTTGAACGCAATTTGACGACCTTCGTCAACCCGGCTTTTTCCGCTGCTTGGAAAAGCCCACCAAAAATGGTGGCATGAAATCGAAATTTTAAAATTCGATCCCAAGGCTGTTTTTTAGTTTCGCCCCGATGGGGAAAGTTGAAAAAACGCGTTTTGAACGCAATTCGACGACCTTCGTCAACCCGGCTTTTTCCGCTGCTTGGAAAAGCCCACACAAAATGGTGGCATGAAACCGAAATTTTAAAATTCGATCCCAAGGCTGTTTTTTCGCTTCGCCCCGATGGGGAAAGTTGAAAAAACGCGTTTTGAACGCAATTGGACGACCTTCGTCAACCCGGCTTTTTCCGCTGCTTGGAAAAGCCCACCCAAAATGGTGGCATGAAACCGAAATTTTAAAATTCGATCCCAAGGCTGTTTTTTAGTTTCGCCCCGATGGGGAAAGTTGAAAAAACGCGTTTTGAACGCAATTCGACGACCTTCGTCAACCCGGCTTTTTCCGCTGCTTGGTAAAGCCCACCCAAAATGGTGGCATGAAACCGAAATTTTAAAATTCGATCCCAAGGCTATTTTTTCGCTTCGCCCCGATGGGGAAAGTTGAAAAAAAGCGTTTTGAACGCAATTGGACGACCTTCGTCAACCCGGCTTTTTCCGCTGTTGGAAAAGCCCACCCAAAATGGTGGCATGAAACCGAAATTGTAAAATTCGATCCCAAGGGTGTTTTTTCGTTTCGCCCCGATGGGGAAAGTTGAAAAAACGCGTTTTGAACGCAATTGGACCACTTTCGTGAACCCGGCTTTTTCCGCTGCTTGGAAAAGCCCACCCAAAATGGTGGCATGAAACTGAAATTTTAAAATTCGATCCCAAGGCTATTTTTTAGTTTCGCCCCGATGGCGAAAGTTGAAAAAACGCGTTTTGAACGCAATTCGACGACCTTCGTCAACCCGGCTTTTTCCGCTGCTTGGAAAAGCCCACCCAAAATGGTGGCATGAAACCGAAATTTTAAAATTCGATCCCAAGGCTATTTTTTAGTTTCGCCCCGATGGGGAAAGTTGAAAAAACGCGTTTTGAACGCAATTCGACGACCTTCGTCAACCCGGCTTTTTCCGCTGCTTGGTAAAGCCCACCCAAAATGGTGGCATGAAACCGAAATTTTAAAATTCGATCCCAAGGCTGTTTTTTAGTTTCGCCCCGATGGGGAAAGTTGAAAAAACGCGTTTTGAACGCAATTGGACGACCTTCGTCAACCCGCCTTTTCCGCTGCTTGGAAAAGCCCACCCAAAATGGTGGCATGAAACCGAAATTGTAAAATTCGATCCCAAGGGTGTTTTTTTGTTTCCCCCCGTTTTGAACGCAATTGGACCACTTTCGTGAACCCGGCTTTTTCCGCTGCTTGGAAAAGCCCACCCAAAATGGTGGCATAAAACCGAAATTTTAAAATTCGATCCCAAGGCTATTTTTTCGCTTCGCCCCGATGGGGAAAGTTGAAAAAAAGCGTTTTGAACGCAATTCGACGACCTTCGTCAACCCGGCTTTTTCCGCTGCTTGGAAAAGCCCACACAAAATGGTGGCATGAAACCGAAATTTTAAAATTCGATCCCAAGGCTGTTTTTTAGTTTCGCCCCGATGGGGAAAGTTGAAAAAACGCGTTTTGAACGCAATTCGACGACCTTCGTCAACCCGGCTTTTTCCGCTGCTTGGAAAAGCCCACCCAAAATGGTGGCATGAAACCGAAATTTTAAAATTCGATCCCAAGGCTATTTTTTAGTTTCGCCCCGATGGGGAAAGTTGAAAAAACGCGTTTTGAACGCAATTTGACGACCTTCGTCAACCCGGCTTTTTCCGCTGCTTGGTAAAGCCCACCAAAAATGGTGGCATGAAACCGAAATTTTAAAATTCGATCCCAAGGCTGTTTTTTAGTTTCGCCCCGATGGGGAAAGTTGAAAAAACGCGTTTTGAACGCAATTCGACGACCTTCGTCAACCCGGCTTTTTCCGCTGCTTGGAAAAGCCCACACAAAATGGTGGCATGAAACCGAAATTTAAAAATTCGATCCCAAGGCTGTTTTTTCGCTTCGCCCGGATGGGGAAAGTTGAAAAAACGCGTTTTGAACGCAATTCGACGACCTTCGTCAACCCGGCTTTTTCCGCTGCTTGGAAAAGCCCACCCAAAATGGTGGCATGAAACCGAAATTTTAAAATTCGATCCCAAGGCTATTTTTTCGCTTCGCCCCGATGGGGAAAGTTGAAAAAACGCGTTTTTAACCCAATTGGACGACCTTCGTCAACCCGGCTTTTTC
Organism: Meandrina meandrites; assembly: GCA_963693305.1. NCBI lineage: Eukaryota > Metazoa > Cnidaria > Anthozoa > Scleractinia > Meandrinidae > Meandrina > Meandrina meandrites. The sequence continues at coordinate 232,622 of OY855905.1, read as the reverse complement.
CGCTGCTTGGAAAAGCCCACACAAAATGGTGGCATGAAACCGAAATTTTAAAATTCGATCCCAAGGCTGTTTTTTAGTTTCGCCCCGTTGGCAAAAGTTGAAAAAACGCGTTTTGAACGCAATTCGACGACCTTTGTCAACCCGACTTTTTCCGCTGCTTGGAAAAGCCCACCCAAAATGGTGGCATGAAACCGAAATTTTAAAATTCGATCCCAAGGGTGTTTTTTTGTTTCCCCCCGTTTTGAACGCAATTGGACCACTTTCGTAAACCCGGCTTTTTCCGCTGCTTGGAAAAGCCCACCCAAAATGGTGGCATGAAACCGAAATTTTAAAATTCGATCCCAAGGCTGTTTTTTCGTTTCGGCCCGATGGGGAAAGTTGAAAAAACGCGTTTTGAACGCAATTGGACCACTTTCGTGAAGCCGGCTTTTTCCGCTGCTTGGAAAAGCCCACCCAAAATGGTGGCATGAAACCGAAATTTTAAAATTCGATCCCAAGGCTGTTTTTTCGCTTCGCCCCGATGGGGAAAGTTGAAAAAACGCGTTTTGAACGCAATTTGACGACCTTCGTCAACCCGGCTTTTTCCGCTGCTTGGAAAAGCCCACCAAAAATGGTGGCATGAAACCGAAATTTTAAAATTCGATCCCAAGGCTGTTTTTTAGTTTCGCCCCGATGGGGAAAGTTGAAAAAACGCGTTTTGAACGCAATTGGACGACCTTCGTCAACCCGGCTTTTTCCGCTGCTTGGAAAAGCCCACCCAAAATGGTGGCATGAAACCGAAATTGTAAAATTCGATCCCAAGGGTGTTTTTTCGTTTCGCCCCGATGGGGAAAGTTGAAAAAACGCGTTTTGAACGCTATTGGACCACTTTCGTGAACCCGATTTTTCAGCTGCTTGGAAAAGCCCACCCAAAATGGTGGCATGAAACCGAAATTTTAAAATTCGATCCCAAGGCTATTTTTTCGCTTCGCCCCGATGGGGAAAGTTGAAAAAACGCGTTTATAACGCAATTGGACCACTTTCGTGAAGCCGGCTTTTTCCGCTGCTTGGAAAAGCCCACCCAAAATGGTGGCATGAAACCGAAATTTTAAAATTCGATCCCAAGGCTGTTTTTTCGCTTCGCCCCGATGGGGAAAGTTGAAAAAACGCGTTTTGAACGCAATTTGACGACCTTCGTCAACCCGGCTTTTTCCGCTGCTTGGAAAAGCCCACCAAAAATGGTGGCATGAAATCGAAATTTTAAAATTCGATCCCAAGGCTGTTTTTTAGTTTCGCCCCGATGGGGAAAGTTGAAAAAACGCGTTTTGAACGCAATTCGACGACCTTCGTCAACCCGGCTTTTTCCGCTGCTTGGAAAAGCCCACACAAAATGGTGGCATGAAACCGAAATTTTAAAATTCGATCCCAAGGCTGTTTTTTCGCTTCGCCCCGATGGGGAAAGTTGAAAAAACGCGTTTTGAACGCAATTGGACGACCTTCGTCAACCCGGCTTTTTCCGCTGCTTGGAAAAGCCCACCCAAAATGGTGGCATGAAACCGAAATTTTAAAATTCGATCCCAAGGCTGTTTTTTAGTTTCGCCCCGATGGGGAAAGTTGAAAAAACGCGTTTTGAACGCAATTCGACGACCTTCGTCAACCCGGCTTTTTCCGCTGCTTGGTAAAGCCCACCCAAAATGGTGGCATGAAACCGAAATTTTAAAATTCGATCCCAAGGCTATTTTTTCGCTTCGCCCCGATGGGGAAAGTTGAAAAAAAGCGTTTTGAACGCAATTGGACGACCTTCGTCAACCCGGCTTTTTCCGCTGTTGGAAAAGCCCACCCAAAATGGTGGCATGAAACCGAAATTGTAAAATTCGATCCCAAGGGTGTTTTTTCGTTTCGCCCCGATGGGGAAAGTTGAAAAAACGCGTTTTGAACGCAATTGGACCACTTTCGTGAACCCGGCTTTTTCCGCTGCTTGGAAAAGCCCACCCAAAATGGTGGCATGAAACCGAAATTTTAAAATTCGATCCCAAGGCTATTTTTTAGTTTCGCCCCGATGGCGAAAGTTGAAAAAACGCGTTTTGAACGCAATTCGACGACCTTCGTCAACCCGGCTTTTTCCGCTGCTTGGAAAAGCCCACCCAAAATGGTGGCATGAAACCGAAATTTTAAAATTCGATCCCAAGGCTATTTTTTAGTTTCGCCCCGATGGGGAAAGTTGAAAAAACGCGTTTTGAACGCAATTCGACGACCTTCGTCAACCCGGCTTTTTCCGCTGCTTGGTAAAGCCCACCCAAAATGGTGGCATGAAACCGAAATTTTAAAATTCGATCCCAAGGCTGTTTTTTAGTTTCGCCCCGATGGGGAAAGTTGAAAAAACGCGTTTTGAACGCAATTGGACGACCTTCGTCAACCCGCCTTTTCCGCTGCTTGGAAAAGCCCACCCAAAATGGTGGCATGAAACCGAAATTGTAAAATTCGATCCCAAGGGTGTTTTTTTGTTTCCCCCCGTTTTGAACGCAATTGGACCACTTTCGTAAACCCGGCTTTTTCCGCTGCTTGGAAAAGCCCACCCAAAATGGTGGCATGAAACCGAAATTTTAAAATTCGATCCCAAGGCTGTTTTTTCGTTTCGGCCCGATGGGGAAAGTTGAAAAAACGCGTTTTGAACGCAATTGGACCACTTTCGTGAAGCCGGCTTTTTCCGCTGCTTGGAAAAGCCCACCCAAAATGGTGGCATGAAACCGAAATTTTAAAATTCGATCCCAAGGCTGTTTTTTCGCTTCGCCCCGATGGGGAAAGTTGAAAAAACGCGTTTTGAACGCAATTTGACGACCTTCGTCAACCCGGCTTTTTCCGCTGCTTGGAAAAGCCCACCAAAAATGGTGGCATGAAACCGAAATTTTAAAATTCGATCCCAAGGCTGTTTTTTAGTTTCGCCCCGATGGGGAAAGTTGAAAAAACGCGTTTTGAACGCAATTCGACGACCTTCGTCAACCCGGCTTTTTCCGCTGCTTGGAAAAGCCCACACAAAATGGTGGCATGAAACCGAAATTTTAAAATTCGATCCCAAGGCTGTTTTTTCGCTTCGCCCCGATGGGGAAAGTTGAAAAAACGCGTTTTGAACGCAATTGGACGACCTTCGTCAACCCGGCTTTTTCCGCTGCTTGGAAAAGCCCACACAAAATGGTGGCATGAAACCGAAATTTTAAAATTCGATCCCAAGGCTGTTTTTTAGTTTCGCCCCGTTGGCAAAAGTTGAAAAAACGCGTTTTGAACGCAATTCGACGACCTTTGTCAACCCGACTTTTTCCGCTGCTTGGAAAAGCCCACCCAAAATGGTGGCATGAAACCGAAATTTTAAAATTCGATCCCAAGGGTGTTTTTTTGTTTCCCCCCGTTTTGAACGCAATTGGACCACTTTCGTAAACCCGGCTTTTTCCGCTGCTTGGAAAAGCCCACCCAAAATGGTGGCATGAAACCGAAATTTTAAAATTCGATCCCAAGGCTGTTTTTTCGCTTCGCCCCGATGGGGAAAGTTGAAAAAACGCGTTTTGAACGCAATTCGACGACCTTCGTCAACCCGGCTTTTTCCGCTGCTTGGTAAAGCCCACCCAAAATGGTGGCATGAAACCGAAATTTTAAAATTCGATCCCAAGGCTGTTTTTTAGTTTCGCCCCGATGGGGAAAGTTGAAAAAACGCGTTTTGAACGCAATTCGACGACCTTCGTCAACCCGGCTTTTTCCGCTGCTTGGTAAAGCCCACCCAAAATGGTGGCATGAAACCGAAATTTTAAAATTCGATCCCAAGGCTGTTTTTTAGTTTCGCCTCGATGGGGAAAGTTGAAAAAACGCGTTTTGAACGCAATTGGACGACCTTCGTCAACCCGGCTTTTTCCGCTGTTGGAAAAGCCCACCCAAAATGGTGGCATGAAACCGAAATTGTAAAATTCGATCCCAAGGGTGTTTTTTCGTTTCGCCCCGATGGGGAAACTTGAAAAAACGCGTTTTGAACGCAATTGGACCACTTTCGTGAACCCGGCTTTTTCCGCTGCTTGGAAAAGCCCACCCAAAATGGTGGCATGAAACCGAAATTTTAAAATTCGATCCCAAGGCTATTTTTTAGTTTCACCCCGATGGGGAAAGTTGAAAAAACGCGTTTTGAACGCAATTCGACGATCTTCGTCAACCCGGCTTTTTCCGCTGCTTGAAAAAGCCCACCCAAAATGGTGGCATGAAACCGAAATTGTAAAATTCGATCCCAAGGCTGTTTTTTCGCTTCGCCCCGATGGGGAGAGTTGAAAAAACGCGTTTTGAACGCAATTGGACGACCTTCGTCAACCCGGCTTTTTCCGCTGCTTGGAAAAGCCCACCCAAAATGTTGGCATGAAACCGAAATTGTAAAATTCGATCCCAAGGCTGTTTTTTCGCTTCGCCCCGATGGGGAAAGTTGAAAAAACGCGTTTTGAAGGCAATTGGACGACCTTCGTCAACCCGGCTTTTTCCGCTGCTTGGAAAAGCCCACCCAAAATGGTGGCATGAAACCGAAATTTTAAAATTCGATCCCAAGGCTGTTTTTTAGTTTCGCCACGATGGGGAAAGTTGAAAAAACGCGTTTTGAACGCAATTGGACGACCTTCGTCAACCCGGCTTTTTCCGCTGCTTGGAAAAGCCCACCCAAAATGGTGGCATGAAACCGAAATTTTAAAATTCGATCCCAAGGCTGTTTTTTAGTTTCGCCCCGATGGTAAAAGTTGAAAAAACGCGTTTTGAACGCAATTCGACGACCTTTGTCAACCCGGCTTTTTCCGCTGCTTGGAAAAGCCCACACAAAATGGTGGCATGAAACCGAAATTTTAAAATTCGATCCCAAGGCTGTTTTTTAGTTTCGCCCCGATGGCAAAAGTTGAAAAAACGCGTTTTGAACGCGATTCGACGACCTTTGTCAACCCGGCTTTTTCCGCTGCTTGGAAAAGCCCACACAAAATGGTGGCATGAAACCGAAATTTTAAAATTCGATCCCAAGGCTGTTTTTTAGTTTCGCCCCGATGGCAAAAGTTGAAAAAACGCGTTTTGAACGCAATTCGACGACCTTTGTCAACCCGGCTTTTTCCGCTGCTTGGAAAAGCCCACCCAAAATGGTGGCATGAAACCGAAATTTTAAAATTCGATCCCAAGGGTGTTTTTTTGTTTCCCCCCGTTTTGAACGCGATTGGACCACTTTCGTAAACCCGGCTTTTTCCGCTGCTTGGAAAAGCCCACCCAAAATGGTGGCATGAACCCGAAATTTTAAAATTCGATCCCAAGGCTGTTTTTTAGTTTCGCCCCGATGGGGAAAGTTGAAAAAACGCGTTTTGAACGCAATTGGACGACCTTCGTCAACCCGGCTTTTTCCGCATCTTGGAAAAGCCCACCCAAAATGGTGGCATGAAACCGAAATTGTAAAATTCGATCCCAAGGCTGTTTTTTCGCTTCGCCCCGATGGGGAGAGTTGAAAAAACGCGTTTTGAACGCAATTGGACGACCTTCGTCAACCCGGCTTTTTCCGCTGCTTGGAAAAGCCCACCCAAAATGGTGGCATGAAACCGAAATTTTAAAATTCGATCCCAAGGGTGTTTTTTCGTTTCCCCCCGATGGGGAAATTTAACAAAACGCGTTTTGAACGCAATTGGACCACTTTCGTGAACGCGTTTTGTTAAATTTCCCCATCGGGGGGAAACGAAAAAACACCCTTGGGATCGAATTTTAAAATTTCGGTTTCATGCCACCATTTTGGGTGGGCTTTTCCAGGCAGCGGAAAAAGCCGGGTTGACGAAGGTCGTCGAATTGCGTTCAAAACGCGTTTTTTCAACTTTCCCCATCGGGGCGAAACTAAAAAATAGCCTTGGGATCGAATTTTAAAATTTCGGTTTCATGCCACCATTTTGGGTGGGCTTTTCGAAGCAGCGGAAAAAGCCGGGTTGACGAAGGTCGTCCAGTTGCGTTCAAAACGCGTTTTTTCAACTTTCCCCATCGGGGCGAAGCGAAAAAACAGCCTTGGGATCGAATTTTACAATTTCGGTTTCATGCCACCATTTTGGGTGGGCTTTTCCAAGCAGCGGAAAAAGCCGGGTTGACGAAGGTCGTCGAATTGCGTTCAAAACGCGTTTTTTCAACTTTCCCCATCGGGGCGAAACTAAAAAACAGCCTTGGGATCGAATTTTAAAATTTCGGTTTCATGTCACCATTTTGTGTGGGCTTTTCCAAGCAGCGGAAAAAGCCGGGTTGACGATATTGGTTGACGAGATTGGAGATATTGCTCAAAACCCGGGACCTGGCGCGGCTAGCCGCGGTGTTGGCTTGAAAGTTTGCCATTGGAATATTCAACATCTTACTGATTGCAAGCTGGAGGAGATCAGGGTCAAGTTGACAAATCCAAACAACGGAGAAGATAAGCCTGATATTCTGATCTTAACCGAAACTTTCTGCTCAGCGAAAGTGCCTGACTCATTTTATTCTACCCCAGGATTCCATCTACATCGTAATGATAGAATCGGGAGATCTGGAGGCGGGATTCTTGCCTTTGTAAACAGTTCGCTGCAGGTTAAACGGCGCGAGGACCTCGAAGCAACCGATCTAGAGTGTTTATGGCTTGAAACCTGCCCTTTCAAGTCGAAGCGCCCCCTACTCATTGCCGGCATCTATCGACCTCCTTCATATAAAGCGGCAGACGATAAGAGACTTGGAAAGAACATCGAAAACGCACATCTACTGAATCGAGAAATCGTTATTTTAGGCGACTTTAATATTGATTTCTTATGTGCAAAGAAAGTCCAGAAACACTCGCTTTTAAAAACAATGCGTAATTTGAATATGTCTCAACTTGTGCATAAAATTACCAGGCCCGTGTCAAAAACCTGCCTTGACCACATTTGGAGTAGTCATCCGGAGCGGCTTCACAGTGTGAGGGTTATGTCCTCTGGGATATCTGATCACCTCCCAGTTATTGTTACAAGGAAACTCATTAAATGCCCAAAGAACAATAAAGATCAGCACAGGACGATAACTTATCGGGACATAAAAGGTCTTAACAAAGAGCAATTTGTTTCATCGCTGCATGAGGCCCCCTGGGACTGTGCCTTTGTGTTCGAGGATACTAATGATGTGGTCGACGCCTGGTATAACGTATTTAACGACATTATTGACGAACACCTCCCTCTGAAACAAAAGAGAGTAAAGCGCAAAATTCAGCCAAAATGGTTCAACACTGAAATCCTGAAAGGGATAAAGGCTCGGGACAAGCTTCTCAACAAAGCTAGAAAAAGCCAAACGGAAAGAAATTGGAATGCGTTTAAGCGAGCGAAAAACACAGTGACTCAACTTATCAGGAGTACAAAACAATCTTACTTCAAGGATAAAGTCACCGAAAACAAGAACAACTCTAGGAAACTTTGGAATCTAATCAAGTGTCTATCGAATGACGACAAAGGAGCTGAGAGTGGAATAAAGGAAATTGTAGAAAACGAGACAAATATCACGGATAAGCAAACCATTGCTGAGATACTTAACCCGTTTTTTGTTGATCAACCGAAAAACTTGGTTGCCGCACTTGGGCTTAGCTCGCTAACTGTCCCCTCAACGGTGACCTCTGCCAGACAGGACATCAGTGCATTTGACCTCCCGAATATAACACAGAAGAGGGTTGTAGAGTTACTGTTATCAATTCCAACCCATAAGGCCACCGGAGACGACGGTATCAGCGCCAAAATACTCAGAATTGCTGCTCCAGCAATCGCACCATCGCTGACGAAGTTGCTGAACCACGGCTTGTCTACACAGACGTTTCCTACTACCTGGAAGATCGCAAAAGTTACCCCTGTTTTTAAAGGTAACGGCAGCAGAAACGACAAGAACAACTATAGACCGATTTCTGTGCTCCCCATTCTCTCGAAAGTGCTGGAGAAACACATATGTGAACACTTGTGTAACTTCCTGAGAGAGAATGACTTTTTCCACCCCCTTCAGTCGGGGTTTAGAAAATCTCACTCCACTGAAACTGCGCTTATCCGATTGGTAGACCAGTTATTGTTCAACCTCGACAATGATAAAGTCACTGGACTTGTTTTTATCGACTACAAAAAGGCATTTGATCTGATTGACCATAAACTGCTTCTGTCAAAATTAAAGGCTCTTGGTGTAGGTGAAAGGAGCCTACCCATGTTCCGTGACTATTTGAGTGGTAGACGCCAGTTTGTGAACATAGACGGATATTATTCTACCCAGAGGGCCTTAACACTGGGTGTACCACAGGGCAGCATCTTAGGTCCAATCTTATTCCTTGTATTTATTAATGATCTACCTGCAGCTTTGCAGCACTCCGTGGTTGATATTTATGCCGACGACACAACTATTAGCTACTCCACCCATTATATGGCGGCACCCAACGACATCTCAAACGGCCTTCAGACGGATATTGATGAAATTATGATCTGGTCAGCAGACAACAAAATGATACTAAACGAATCCAAAACAAAATCCATGCTTATTACTGGTAAACGGTTAGGCAAGAAACTGGAACAGTCCACTCTGCAGTTACACGTAAATTCTACTGAACTTGAACAAGTGAGCTCGCATAAACTATTAGGGGTCACGATTGACAGCCAGCTTACCTTTGACCAACATGTCGAAAATCTATGCACGAAGTTATCACAGAGAATCGCCGTGTTGCGAAAAATAAGACGCTCTCTTCCTCTTGATCAAAGGAAACTCTATTATAATGCTATGATCAAGCAGACAATGCTATATGCATCAACCGTGTGGACTTCATGCTCTGCTGAGAATTTACAAAGAGTATTTAAACTTCAGAAACGCGCAGCACGTGTAATACTAAATGCGGATACTAAAGCGAATAGCGTACAACTGTTTAGAGAATTGGATTGGGTTCCATTTTATCATGAGGCAAATGTAAATAGGTTATCAATGGTATACAAACGACTGTCTGGGGACTGTCCATATTATTTGTCACAGATGCTGATAAGAAACGCCGACATCAATGAAAGATCGAGCAGACATGGACTACTAAACCTTGTCTGCCCCCGATTCAAACGGGAGTCAGAAGGCGGAAGGTCTTTCACAGTATCGACTACACGCCTCTGGAATACTATACCCAGCACCATAAGGAACAAGCCTAGTTTAGTAAGTTTTAGGAAGGCTACGTTTAAATTTTTTAAAGATACATACAAACATTTAGATCACTTTACCTTTTAGTTAACTCTTTTATATCAATCTCGCCATTTTAGAGTAATTTTTACCTAGTTTTTATATTATAGCGTATTTTAAACTAAATTTTGTAATTTTAGATTGTTAGATTTTTAGCATTATTTTTAGTTCTCGATTGTATTTTATATTAGAGGGCCACTGGTTTGTCAGTTTTTTACTGTTATGTGTTTACCCTCTATAAATAAAGTTGATTATTATTATTATTATAAGGTCGTCGAATTGCGTTCAAAACGCGTTTTTTCAACTTTCCCCATCGGGGCGAAACTAAAAAATAGCCTTGGGATCGAATTTTAAAATTTCGGTTTCATGCCACCATTTTGGATGGGCTTTTCCAAGCAGCGGAAAAAGCCGGGTTCACGAAAGTGGTCCAATTGCGTTCAAAACGCGTTTTGTTAAATTTCCCCATCGGGGGGAAACGAAAAAACACCCTTGGGATCGAATTTTAAAATTTCGGTTTCATGCCACCATTTTGGGTGGGCTTTTCCAAGCAGCGGAAAAAGCCGGGTTGACGAAGGTCGTCCAATTGCGTTCAAAACGCGTTTTTTTAACTTTCCCCATCGGGGCGAAGCGAAAAAACAGCCTTGGGATCGAATTTTACAATTTCGGTTTCATGCCACCATTTTGGGTGGGCTTTTCCAAGCAGCGGAAAAAGCCGCGTTCACGAAAGTGGTCCAATTGCGTTCAAAACGCGTTTTGTTAAATTTCCCCATCGGGGAAAACGAAAAAACACCCTTGGGATCGAATTTTAAAATTTCGGTTTCATGCCACCATTTTGGGTGGGCTTTTCCAAGCAGCGGAAAAAGCCGGGTTGACGAAGGTCGTCCAATTGCGTTCAAAACGCGTTTTTTCAACTTTCCCCTTCGGGGCGAAACTAAAAAACAGCCTTGGGATCGAATTTTAAAATTTCGGTTTCATGCCACCATTTTGGGTGGGCTTTTCCAAGCAGCGGAAAAAGCCGGGTTGACGAAGGTCGTCGAATTGCGTTCAAAACGCGTTTTTTCAACTTTCCCCATCGGGTCGAAACGAAAAAACAGCCTTGGGATCGAATTTTACAATTTCGGTTTCATGCCACCATTTTGGGTGGGCTTTTCCAAGCAGCGGAAAAAGCCGGGTTCACGAAAGTGGTCCAGTTGCGTTCAAAACGCGTTTTGTTAAATTTCCCCATCGGGGGGAAACGAAAAAACAGCCTTGGTATCGAATTTTAAAATTTCGGTGTCATGCGACCATTTTGGGTGGGCTTTTCCAAGCAGCGGAAAAAGCCGGGTTGACGAAGGTCGTCCAATTGCGTTCAAAACGCGTTTTTTCAACTTTCCCCATCGTGGCGAAGCGAAAAAACAGCCTTGGGATCGAATTTTACAATTTCGGTTTCATGCCACCATTTTGGGTGGGCTTTTCCAACCAGCGGAAAAAGCCGGGTTGACGAAGGTCGTCGAATTGCGTTCAAAACGCGTTTTTTCAACTTTCCCCATCGGGGCGAAACTAAAAAACAGCCTTGGGATCGAATTTTAAAATTTCGGTTTCATGCCACCATTTTGGGTGGGCTTTTCCAAGCAGCGGAAAAAGCCGGGTTCACGAAAGTGGTCCAATTGCGTTCAAAACGCGTTTTGTTAAATTTCCCCATCGGGGGAAAACGAAAAAACACCCTTGGGATCGAATTTTCAAATTTCGGTTTCATGCCACCATTTTGGGTGGGCTTTTCCAACCAGCGGAAAAACCCGGGTTGACGAAGGTCGTCGAATTGCGTTCAAAACGCGTTTTGTTAAATTTCCCCATCGGGGGGAAACGAAAAAACAGCCTTGGGATCGAATTTTAAAATTTCGGTTTCATGCGACCATTTTGGGTGGGCTTTTCCAAGCAGCGGAAAAAGCCGGGTTGACGAAGGTCGTCCAATTGCGTTCAAAACGCGTTTTTTCAACTTTCCCCATCGTGGCGAAGCGAAAAAACAGCCTTGGGATCGAATTTTACAATTTCGGTTTCATGCCACCATTTTGGGTGGGCTTTTCCAACCAGCGGAAAAAGCCGGGTTGACGAAGGTCGTCGAATTGCGTTCAAAACGCGTTTTTTCAACTTTCCCCATCGGGGCGAAACTAAAAAACAGCCTTGGGATCGAATTTTAAAATTTCGGTTTCATGCCACCATTTTGGGTGGGCTTTTCCAAGCAGCGGAAAAAGCCGGGTTGACGAAGGTCGTCCAATTGCGTTCAAAACGCGTTTTTTCAACTTTCCCCATCGTGGCGAAGCGAAAAAACAGCCTTGGGATCGAATTTTACAATTTCGGTTTCATGCCACCATTTTGGGTGGGCTATTCCAACAAGCGGAAAAAGCCGGGTTGACAAGGGTCGTCGAATTGCGTTCAAAACGCTTTTTTTCAACTTTCCCCATCGGGGCGAAACTAAAAAACAGCCTTGGGATCGAATTTTAAAATTTCGGTTTCATGCCACCATTTTGGGTGGGCTTTTCCAAGCAGCGGAAAAAGCCGGGTTCACGAAAGTGGTCCAATTGCGTTCAAAACGCGTTTTGTTAAATTTCCCCATCGGGGGAAAACGAAAAAACACCCTTGGGATCGTATTTTAAAATTTCGGTTTCATGCCACCATTTTGGGTGGGCTTTTCCAAGCAGCGGAAAAAGCCGGGTTGACGAAGGTCGTCGAATTGCGTTCAAAACACGTTTTTTCAACTTTCCCCATCGGGGCGAAACTAAAAAACAGCCTTGGGATCGAATTTTAAAATTTCGGTTTCATGCCACCATTTTGGGTGGGCTTTTCCAAGCAGCGGAAAAAGCCGGGTTGACGAAGGTCGTCCAATTGCGTTGAAAACGCGTTTTTTCAACTTTCCCCATCGGGGCGAAACTAAAAAACAGCCTTGGGATCGAATTTTAAAATTTCGGTTTCATGCCACCATTTTGGGTGGGCTTTTCCATGCAGCGGAAAAAGCCGGGTTGACGAAGGTCGTCGAATTGCGTTCAAAACGCGTTTTTTGATCTTTCCCCATCGGGGCGAAACTAAAAAATAGCCTTGGGATCGAATTTTAAAATTTCGGTTTCATGCCACCATTTTGGGTGGGCTTTTCCAAGCAGCGGAAAAAGCCGGGTTCACGAAAGTGGTCCAATTGCGTTCAAAACGCGTTTTGTTAAATTTCCCCATCGGGGGGAAACGAAAAAACACCCTTGGGATCGAATTTTAAAATTTCTGTTTCATGCCACCATTTTGGGTGGGCTTTTCCAAGCAGCGGAAAAAGCCGGGTTGACAAAGGTCGTCGAATTGCGTTCAAAACGCGTTTTTTCAACTTTCCCCATCGGGGCGAAACTAAAAAACAGCCTTGGGATCGAATTTTAAAATTTCGGTTTCATTCCACCATTTTGTGTGGGCTTTTCCAAGCAGCGGAAAAAGCCGGGTTGACGAAGGTCGTCGAATTGCGTTCAAAACGCGTTTTTTCATCTTTCCCCATCGGGGCGAAACTAAAAAATAGCCTTGGGATCGAATTTTAAAATTTCGGTTTCATGCCACCATTTTGGGTGGGCTTTTCCAAGCAGCGGAAAAAGCCGGGTTCACGAAAGTGGTCCAATTGCGTTCAAAACGCGTTTTGTTAAATTTCCCCATCGGGGGGAAACGAAAAAACACCCTTGGGATCGAATTTTAAAATTTCTGTTTCATGCCACCATTTTGGGTGGGCTTTTCCAAGCAGCGGAAAAAGCCGGGTTGACAAAGGTCGTCGAATTGCGTTCAAAACGCGTTTTTTCAACTTTCCCCATCGGGGCGAAACTACAAAACAGCCTTGGGATCGAATTTTAAAATTTCGGTTTCATGCCACCATTTTGTGTGGGCTTTTCCAAGCAGCGGAAAAAGCCGGGTTGACGAAGGTCGTCGAATTGCGTTCAAAACGCGTTTTTTCAACTTTCCCCATCGGGGCGAAACTAAAAAATAGCCTTGGGATCGAATTTTAAAATTTCGGTTTCATGCCACCATTTTGGGTGGGCTTTTCCAAGCAGCGGAAAAAGCCGGGTTCACGAAAGTGGTCCAATTGCGTTCAAAACGCGTTTTGTTAAATTTCCCCATCGGGGGGAAACGAAAAAACAGCCTTGGGATCGAATTTTAAAATTTCGGTTTCATGCCACCATTTTGGGTGGGCTTTTCCAAGCAGGGGAAAAAGCCGGGTTGACGAAGGTGGTCGAATTGCGTTCAAAACGCGTTTTTTCAACTTTCCCCATCGGGGCGAAACTAAAAAATAGCCTTGGGATCGAATTTTAAAATTTCGGTTTCATGCCACCATTTTGGGTGGGCTTTTCCAAGCAGGGGAAAAAGCCGGGTTGACGAAGGTCGTCCAATTGCGTTCAAAACGCGTTTTTTCAACTTTCCCCATCGTGGCGAAGCGAAAAAACAGCCTTGGGATCGAATTTTACAAATTCGGTTTCATGCCACCATTTTGGGTGGGCTTTTCCAAGCAGCGGAAAAAGCCGGGTTGACGAAGGTCGTCGAATTGCGTTCAAAACGCGTTTTTTCAACTTTCCCCATCGGGTCGAAACGAAAAAACAGCCTTGGGATCGAATTTTACAATTTCGGTTTCATGCCACCATTTTGGGTGGGCTTTTCCAAGCAGCGGAAAAAGCCGGGTTCACGAAAGTGGTCCAGTTGCGTTCAAAACGCGTTTTGTTAAATTTCCCCATCGGGGGGAAACGAAAAAACAGCCTTGGGATCGAATTTTAAAATTTCGGTTTCATGCGACCATTTTGGGTGGGCTTTCCCAAGCAGCGGAAAAAGCCGGGTTGACGAAGGTCGTCCAATTGCGTTCAAAACGCGTTTTTTCAACTTTCCCCATCGTGGCGAAGCGAAAAAACAGCCTTGGGATTGAATTTTACAATTTCGGTTTCATGCCACCATTTTGGGTGGGCTTTTCCAACCAGGGGAAAAAGCCGGGTTGACGAAGGTCGTCGAATTGCGTTCAAAACGCGTTTTTTCAACTTTCCCCATCGGGGCGAAACTAAAAAACAGCCTTGGGATCGAATTTTAAAATTTCGGTTTCATGCCACCATTTTGGGTGGGCTTTTCCAAGCAGCGGAAAAAGCCGGGTTGACGAAGGTCGTCCAATTGCGTTCAAAACGCGTTTTTTCAACTTTCCCCATCGTGGCGAAGCGAAAAAACAGCCTTGGGATCGAATTTTACAATTTCGGTTTCATGCCACCATTTTGGGTGGGCTTTTCCAACCAGCGGAAAAAGCCGGGTTGACGAAGGTCGTCGAATTGCGTTCAAAACGCGTTTTTTCAACTTTCCCCATCGGGGCGAAACTAAAAAACAGCCTTGGGATCGAATTTTAAAATTTCGGTTTCATGCCACCATTTTGGGTGGGCTTTTCCAAGCAGCGGAAAAAGCCGGGTTCACGAAAGTGGTCCAATTGCGTTCAAAACGCGTTTTGTTAAATTTCCCCATCGGGGGAAAACGAAAAAACACCCTTGGGATCGTATTTTAAAATTTCGGTTTCATGCCACCATTTTGGGTGGGCTTTTCCAAGCAACGGAAAAAGCCGGGTTGACGAAGGTCGTCGAATTGCGTTCAAAACACGTTTTTTCAACTTTCCCCATCGGGGCGAAACTAAAAAACAGCCTTGGGATCGAATTTTACAATTTCGGTTTCATGCCACCATTTTGGGTGGGCTTTTCCAACCAGCGGAAAAAGCCGTGTTGACGAAGGTCGTCGAATTGCATTCAAAACGCGTTTTTTCAACTTTCCCCATCGGGGCGAAACTAAAAAACAGCCTTGGGATCGAATTTTAAAATTTCGGTTTCATGCCACCATTTTGGGTGGGCTTTTCCAAGCAGCGGAAAAAGCCGGGTTCACGAAAGTGGTCCAATTGCGTTCAAAACGCGTTTTGTTAAATTTCCCCATCGGGGGAAAACGAAAAAACACCCTTGGGATCGAATTTTAAAATTTCGGTTTCATGCCACCATTTTGGGTGGGCTTTTCCAAGCAGCGGAAAAAGCCGGGTTCACGAAGGTCGTCGAATTGCGTTCAAAACGCGTTTTTTCAACTTTCCCCATCGGGGCAAAACTAAAAAATAGCCTTGGGATCGAATTTTAAAATTTCGGTTTCATGCCACCATTTTGGGTGGGCTTTTCCAAGCAGCGGAAAAAGCCGGGTTGACGAATGTCGTTGAATTGCGTTCAAAACGCGTTTTTTCAACTTTCCCCATCGGGTCGAAACGAAAAAACAGCCTTGGGATCGAATTTTACAATTTCGGTTTCATGCCACCATTTTGGGTGGGCTTTTCCAAGAAGCGGAAAAAGGCGGGTTCACGAAAGTGGTCCAGTTGCGTTCAAAACGCGTTTTGTTAAATTTCCCCATCGGGGGGAAACGAAAAAACAGCCTTGGGATCGAATTTTAAAATTTCGGTTTCATGCGACCATTTTGGGTGGGCTTTTCCAAGCAGCGGAAAAAGCCGGGTTGACGAAGGTCGTCCAATTGCGTTCAAAACGCGTTTTTTCAACTTTCCCCATCGTGGCGAAGCGAAAAAACAGCCTTGGGATCGAATTTTACAATTTCAGTTTCATGCCACCATTTTGGGTGGGCTTTTCCAACCAGCGGAAAAAGCCGGGTTGACGAAGGTCGTCGAATTGCGTTCAAAACGCGTTTTTTCAACTTTCCCCATCGGGGCGAAACTAAAAAACAGCCTTGGGATCGAATTTTAAAATTTCGGTTTCATGCCACCATTTTGTGTGGGCTTTTCCAAGCAGCGGAAAAAGCCGGGTTGACGAAGGTCGTCGAATTGCGTTCAAAACGCGTTTTTTCAACTTTCCCCATCGGGGCGAAACTAAAAAATAGCCTTGGGATCGAATTTTAAAATTTCGGTTTCATGCCACCATTTTGGGTGGGCTTTTCCAAGCAGCGGAAAAAGCCGGGTTGACGAAGGTCGTCGAATTGCGTTCAAAACACGTTTTTTCAACTTTCCCCATCGGGGCGAAACTAAAAAACAGCCTTGGGATCGAATTTTAAAATTTCGGTTTCATGCCACCATTTTGGGTGGGCTTTTCCAAGCAGCGGAAAAAGCCGGGTTGACGAAGGTCGTCCAATTGCGTTCAAAACGCGTTTTTTCAACTTTCCCCATCGGGGCGAAACTAAAAAACAGCCTTGGGATCAAATTTTACAATTTCGGTTTCATGCCACCATTTTGGGTGGGCTTTTCCAAGCAGCGGAAAAAGCTGGGTTCACGAAAGTGGTCCAATTGCGTTGAAAACGCGTTTTGTTAAATTTCCCCATCGGGGGGAAACGAAGATACACCCTTGGGATCGAATTTTACAATTTCGGTTTCATGCCACCATTTTGGGTGGGCTTTTCCAAGCAGCGGAAAAAGCCGGCTTGACGAAGGTCGTCCAATTGCGTTCAAAACGCGTTTTTTCAACTTTCCCCATCGTGGCGAAGCGAAAAAACAGCCTTGGGATCGAATTTTACAATTTCAGTTTCATGCCACCATTTTGGGTGGGCTTTTCCAACCAGCGGAAAAAGCCGGGTTGACGAAGGTCGTCGAATTGCGTTCAAAACGCGTTTTTTCAACTTTCCCCATCGGGGCGAAACTAAAAAACAGCCTTGGGATCGAATTTTAAAATTTCGGTTTCATGCCACCATTTTGTGTGGGCTTTTCCAAGCAGCGGAAAAAGCCGGGTTGACGAAGGTCGTCGAATTGCGTTCAAAACGCGTTTTTTCAACTTTCCCCATCGGGGCGAAACTAAAAAATAGCCTTGGGATCGAATTTTAAAATTTCGGTTTCATGCCACCATTTTGGGTGGGCTTTTCCAAGCAGCGGAAAAAGCCGGGTTGACGAAGGTCGTCGAATTGCGTTCAAAACACGTTTTTTCAACTTTCCCCATCGGGGCGAAACTAAAAAACAGCCTTGGGATCGAATTTTAAAATTTCGGTTTCATGCCACCATTTTGGGTGGGCTTTTCCAAGCAGCGGAAAAAGCCGGGTTGACGAAGGTCGTCCAATTGCGTTCAAAACGCGTTTTTTCAACTTTCCCCATCGGGGCGAAACTAAAAAACAGCCGTGGGATCAAATTTTACAATTTCGGTTTCATGCCACCATTTTGGGTGGGCTTTTCCAAGCAGCGGAAAAAGCTGGGTTCACGAAAGTGGTCCAATTGCGTTGAAAACGCGTTTTGTTAAATTTCCCCATCGGGGGGAAACGAAGATACACCCTTGGGATCGAATTTTACAATTTCGGTTTCATGCCACCATTTTGGGTGGGCTTTTCCAAGCAGCGGAAAAAGCCGGCTTGACGAAGGTCGTCCAATTGCGTTCAAAACGCGTTTTTTCAACTTTCCCCGTCGGGGCGAAACTAAAAAACAGCCTTGGGATCGAATTTTAAAATTTCGGTTTCATGCCACCATTTTGGGTGGGCTTTTCCATGCAGCGGAAAAAGCCGGGTTGACGAAGGTCGTCGAATTGCGTTCAAAACGCGTTTTTTAATCTTTCCCCATCGGGGCGAAACTAAAAAATAGCCTTGGGATCGAATTTTAAAATTTCGGTTTCATGCCACCATTTTGGGTGGGCTTTTCCAAGCAGCGGAAAAAGCCGGGTTCACGAAAGTGGTCCAATTGCGTTCAAAACGCGTTTTGTTAAATTTCCCCATCGGGGGGAAACGAAAAAACACCCTTGGGATCGAATTTTAAAATTTCTGTTTCATGCCACCATTTTGGGTGGGCTTTTCCAAGCAGCGGAAAAAGCCGGGTTGACAAAGGTCGTCGAATTGCGTTCAAAACGCGTTTTTTCAACTTTCCCCATCGGGGCGAAACTAAAAAACAGCCTTGGGATCGAATTTTAAAATTTCGGTTTCATGCCACCATTTTGTGTGGGCTTTTCCAAGCAGCGGAAAAAGCCGGGTTGACGAAGGTCGTCGAATTGCGTTCAAAACGCGTTTTTTCAACTTTCCCCATCGGGGCGAAACTAAAAAATAGCCTTGGGATCGAATTTTAAAATTTCGCTTTCATGCCACCATTTTGGGTGGGCTTTTCCAAGCAGGGGAAAAAGCCGGGTTGACGAAGGTCGTCGAATTGCGTTCAAAACGCGTTTTTTCAACTTTTCCCATCTTGGCCAGACAAAAAAAAACAGCCGTGGGATCAAATGTTACAATTTCGGTTTCATGCCACCATTTTGGGTGGGCTTTTCGAGGCAGCGGAAAAAGGTGGGTTCACGAAAGTGGTCCAATTGCGTTGAAAACGCGTTTTGTTAAATTTCCCCATCGGGGGGAAACGAAGATACACCCTTGGGATCGAATTTTACAATTTCGGTTTCATGCCACCATTTTGGGTGGGCTTTTCCAAGCAGCGGAAAAAGCCGGGTTGACGAAGGTCGTCCAATTGCGTTCAAAACGCGTTTTTTCAACTTTCCCCATCGGGGCGAAACTAAAAAACAGCCTTGGGATCGAATTTTAAAATTTCGGTTTCATGCCACCATTTTGGGTGGGCTTTTCCATGCAGCGGAAAAAGCCGGGTTGACGAAGGTCGTCGAATTGCGTTCAAAACGCGTTTTTTAATCTTTCCCCATCGGGGCGAAACTAAAAAATAGCCTTGGGATCGAATTTTAAAATTTCGGTTTCATGCCACCATTTTGGGTGGGCTTTTCCAAGCAGGGGAAAAAGCCGGGTTGACGAAGGTCGTCGAATTGCGTTCAAAACGCGTTTTTTCAACTTTTCCCATCTTGGCCAGACAAAAAAAACAGCCGTGGGATCAAATTTTACAATTTCGGTTTCATGCCACCATTTTGGGTGGGCTTTTCCAAGCAGCGGAAAAAGCTGGGTTCACGAAAGTGGTCCAATTGCGTTGAAAACGCGTTTTGTTAAATTTCCCCATCGGGGGGAAACGAAGATACACCCTTGGGATCGAATTTTACAATTTCGGTTTCATGCCACCATTTTGGGTGGGCTTTTCCAAGCAGCGGAAAAAGCCGGCTTGACGAAGGTCGTCCAATTGCGTTCAAAACGCGTTTTTTCAACTTTCCCCATCGGGGCGAAACTAAAAAACAGCCTTGGGATCGAATTTTAAAATTTCGGTTTCATGCCACCATTTTGGGTGGGCTTTTACATGCAGCGGAAAAAGCCGGGTTGACGAAGGTCGTCGAATTGCGTTCAAAACGCGTTTTTTAATCTTTCCCCATCGGGGCGAAACTAAAAAATAGCCTTGGGATCGAATTTTAAAATTTCTTTTTCATGCCACCATTTTGGGTGGGCTTTTCCAAGCAGGGGAAAAAGCCGGGTTGACGAAGGTCGTCGAATTGCGTTCCAAACGCGTTTTTTCAACTTTTCCCATGTTGGCCAGACAAAAAAAAACAGCCGTGGGATCAAATTTTACAATTTCATGTTGCATGCCACCATTTTGGGTGGGCTTTTCCAAGCAGCGGAAAAAGCCGGGTTGACGAAGGTCGTCCAATTGCGTTTAAAACGCGTTTTTTCAACTTTCCCCATCGGGGCGAAGCGAAAAAACAGCCTTGGGATCGAATTTTAAAATTTCGGTTTCATGCCACCATTTTGGGTGGGCTTTTCCAAGCAGCGGAAAAAGCCGGGTTCGCGAAAGTGGTCCAATTGCGTTCAAAACGCGTTTTGTTAAATTTCCCCATCGGGGGGAAACGAAAAAACAGCCTTGGGATCGAATTTTAAAATTTCGGTTTCATGCCACCATTTTGGGTGGGCTTTTCCAAGCAGCGGAAAAAGCCGGGTTGACGAAGGTCGTCCAATTGCGTTCAAAACGCGTTTTTTCAACTTTCCCCATCGGCGCGAAGCGAAAAAACAGCCTTAAGATCGAATTTTACAATTTCGGTTTCATGCCACCATTTTGGGTGGGCTTTTTCAAGCAGCGGAAAAAGCCGGGTTCAAGAAAGTGGTCCAATTGCGTTCAAAACGCGTTTTGTTAAATTTGCCCATCTGGGGGAAACGAAAAAACACCCTTGGGATCGAATTTTAAAATTTCGGTTTCATGCCACCATTTTGGGTGGGCTTTTCCAAGCAGCGGAAAAAGCCGGGTTGACGAAGGTCGTCCAATTGCGTTCAAAACGCGTTTTTTCAACTTTCCCCATCGGGGCGAAGCGAAAAAACAGCCTTGGGATCGAATTTTACAATTTCGGTTTCATGCCACCATTTTGTGTGGGCTTTTCCAAGCAGCGGAAAAAGTCGGGTTGACGAAGGTCGTCGAATTGCGTTCAAAACGCGTTTTTTCAACTTTCCCGATCAAGGCGAAACTAAAAAACAGCCTTGGGATCGAATTTTAAAATTTCGGTTTCATGTCATCATTTTGGGTGGGCTTTTCCAAGCAGCGGAAAAAGGCGGGTTCACGAAAGTGGTCCAATTGCGTTCAAAACGCGTTTTGTTAAATTTCCCCATCGGGGGGAAACGAAAAAACACCCTTGGGATCGAATTTTAAAATTTCGGTTTCATGCCACCATTTTGGGTGGGCTTTTCCAGGCAGCGGAAAAAGCCGGGTTGACGAAGGTCGTCCACTTGCGTTCAAAACGCGTTTTTTCAACTTTCCCCATCGGGGCGAAGCGAAAAAACAGCCTTGGGATCGAATTTTACAATTTCGGTTTCATGCCACCATTTTGGGTGGGCTTTTTCAAGCAGCGGAAAAAGCCGGGTTCACGAAAGTGGTCCAATTGCGTTCAAAACGCGTTTTGTTAAATTTCCCCATCGGGGGGAAACGAAAAAACACCCTTGGGATCGAATTTTAAAATTTCGGTTTCATGCCACCATTTTGGGTGGGCTTTTCCAAGCAGCGCAAAACGCTGGGGTAACGAAGGTCGTCGAATTCCGTTCAAAACGCGTTTTTTCAACTTTCCCCATCGGGGCGAAGCGAAAAAACAGCCTT
Organism: Meandrina meandrites; assembly: GCA_963693305.1. Lineage (NCBI taxonomy): Eukaryota > Metazoa > Cnidaria > Anthozoa > Scleractinia > Meandrinidae > Meandrina > Meandrina meandrites. The sequence continues at coordinate 211,546 of OY855905.1, read as the reverse complement.
GGGATCGAATTTTACAATTTCGGTTTCATGCCACCGTTTTGGGTGGGCTTTTGCAAGCAGCGTAAAATGCCGGGTTGACGAAGGTCGTCCAATTGCGTTCAAAACTCGTTTTTTCGAGTTTCCCCATCGGGGCGAAACGAAAAAACACCCTTGCGATCAAATTCCACAAGGTCGGTTTCATACCACCATTTTGGGTGGGCTAGCTTTTACAAGCAGTGCAAAAACGCAGGTTGACGAAGGTCGTTTTTTCGACTTTCCCCATCGGGGCGAAACGAAAAAACACCCTTGGGATCGAATTCCACGAGGTCGGTTTCATACCACCTTTTTTGGTGGGCTTTTGCAAGCAGCGTAAAAAGCCGGGTTGACGAACGTCATCCAATTGCGTTCAAAACTCGTTAATTCGACTTTCCCCATCGGGGGGAATCGAAAAAACACCCTTGGGATCGAATTCCACGAGGTCGGTTTCATAGCACCATTTTTGCTGTGCTTTTGCAAGCAGTGCAAAAAGCCGGGTTGACGAAGGTCGTCCAATTGCGTTCAAAACTCGTTTTTTCGACTTTCCCCATCAGGGCAAAACGAAAAAACACCCTTGGATCGAATTCAACGAGTTCGTTATCATACCACCATTTTGGGTTGGTTTTACCAAGCAGAGGAAAACGCCGGGTTGACGAAGGTCGTCCAATTGCGTTCAAAACTCGTTTTTTCGACTTTCCCCATCGGGGCGAAACGAACAAGCACCCTTGGGATCGATTTCCACGAGGTCGGTTTCATACCACCATTTTGGGTGGGCTTTACGAAGCAGCGGAAAACGCCGGGATGACGAAGTCCTTCCAATTGGGTTGTTTCCGCTGCTTGGTAAAGCCCAGCAAAAATAGGGGTATGAAACCGACCTCCTGGAATTCGAACCCAAGGGTGTTTTTTTGTTTCGCCCCGATGGGGAAAGTCGAAAAAACGAGTTTTGAACGCAATTGGACGACCTTCGTCAACCCGGCTTTTTGCGTTGCTGGGAAAAGCCCACCCAAAATGGTGGTGTGAAACCAACCTCGTGGAATTCGATCCAAAGGGTGTTTTTTCGATTCGCCCATATGGGGAAACTCGAAAAAACGAGTTTTCAACGCAATTGGACGACCTTCGTCATCCCGGCGTCTTCCGCTCCTTGGTAAATCCCACCCAAAATGGTGGTATGAAACCGACCTCGTGGAATTCGATCTCAAGGGTGTTTTTTCGTTTCGCACCGATGGGGAAACTCGACAAAACGAGTTTTCAACGCAATTGGACGACCTTCGTCAACCCGGCGTTTTCCGCTGCTTGGTAAAGCCCAGCAAAAATGGTGGTATGAAACCGACCTCGTGGAATTCGAACCCAAGGGTGTTTTTTCGTTTCGCCCCGATGGGGAAACTCGACAAAACAAGTTTTGAACGCAATTGGACGACCTTCGTCAACTCAGCGTTTTCCGCTGCTTGGTAAAGCCCAGCAAAAATAGTGGTATGAAACCGACCTCGTGGAATTCGAACCCAAGGGTGTTTTTTCGTTTCGCCCCGATGTGGAAACTAGACGAAACGAGTTTTCAACGCAATTGGACGACCTTCGTCAACCCGGCGTTTTCCGCTGCTTGGTAAAGCCCAGCAAAAATGGTGGTATGAAACCGACCTCGTGGAATTCGAACCCAAGGGTGTTTTTTCGTTTCGCCCCGATGGGGAAACTCGACAAAACAAGTTTTGAACGCAATTGGACGACCTTCGTCAACTCAGCGTTTTCCGCTGCTTGGTAAAGCCCAGCAAAAATAGTGGTATGAAACCGACCTCGTGGAATTCGAACCCAAGGGTGTTTTTTCGTTTCGCCCCGATGGGGAAACTAGACGAAACGAGTTTTCAACGCAATTGGACGACCTTCGTCAACCCGGCTTTTTGCACTGCATGCAAAAGCCCAGAAAAAATGTTGGTATGAAACCGACCTCATGGAATTCGATCCCAAGGGTTTTTTTTGGGTTTCCCCCTGATGGGGGAACTCGACAAAACGAGTTTTCAACCCAACTGGAAGACCTTCGTCAACCCGGCCTTTTGCGCTGCTTGGTAAGTCCAACCCAAAATGGTGGTATGAAACCGACCTCGTGCAATTCGATCCCAAGTGTGTTTTTTCGTGTCGCTCCGATGGGGAAAGTCGAAAAAACGAGTTTTCAACCCAATTGGAAGGACTTCGTCATCCCGGCGTTTTCCGCTGCTTCGTAAAGCCCACCCAAAATGGTGGTAAGAAACCGACCTGGTGGAATTCGATCCCAAGGGTGTTTTTTCGTTTCGCTCCGACGGGGAAAGTCGAAAAAACGAGTTTTCAAGGCAAATGGACGACCTTCGTCAACCCGCCTTTTTGAATTGCTTGCAAGGGCCCAGCAAAAATGTTGGTATGAAATCGACCTCGTGGAATTCGATCCCAAGGGTGTTGTTTCGTTTCGCCCCGATGGGGAATCTCGACAAAACGAGTTTTAAACGCAATTGGACGACCTTCGTCAACCCGGACTTTTGCGCTGCTGGGAAAAGCCCACAGAAAATGGTGGTATGAAACCGACCTCGTGTAATTCGATCCAAAGGGTGTTTCTTCGTTTCGCCCCAATGGGGAAAGTCTAAAAAACGAATTTTCAACGCAATTGGACGACCTACGTCAAACCAGCGTTTCGTGCTGCTTGGAAAATCCTACCCAAAATGGTGGTATGAAACCGACCTCGTGGAATTCGATCCCAAGGGTGTTTTTTCGTTTCACCCCTATGGGAAAAGTCGAAAAACGAGTTTTGAACGCAATTGGACGACCTTCGTCAACCCGGCTTTTTGCGCTGCTGGGAAAAGCCCACCCAAAATGGTGGTGTCAAACCGAGCTCGTGGAATTCGATCCAAAGGGTGTTTTTTCGTTTCGCCCATATGGGGAAACTCGAAAAAACGAGTTTTCAACGCAATTGGACGTTTTTCGTCAACCCGGCGTTTTCCGCTCCTTGGTAAAGCCCTCCCAAAATGGTGGTATGATAACGAACTCGTTGAATTCGATCCAAGGGTGTTTTTTCGTTTTGCCCTGATGGGGAAAGTCGAAAAAACGAGTTTTGAACGCAATTGGACGACCTTCGTCAACCCGGCTTTTTGCGCTGCTGGGAAAAGCCCACCCAAAATGGTCGTATGAAACCGACCTCGTGGAATTCGATCCAAAGGGTGTTTTTTCGTTTCGCCCCGATTGGGAAAGTCGAAAAAACGAGTTTTGAACGCAATTGGACGACCTTCGTCAACCCGGCTTTTTTCGCTGCTTCCAAAAGCTCTCCCAAAATGGTGGTATGATACCGAAGTCGTTGAATTCGATCCAAGGGTGCTTTTTCGTTTTGCCCAGATGGGGAAAGTCGAAAAAACGAGTTTTGAACGCAATTGGACGACCTTCGTCAACCCGGCTTTTTGCGCTGCTGGGAAAAGCCCACCCAAAATGGTCGTATGAAACCGACCTCGTGGTATTCGATCCCAAGGGTGTTTGTTCCATTCGCCACGATGGGGAAAGTCGAAAAAACGTGTTTTGAACACTATTGGCGGGACTTCGTCAACCTGGCTTTTTGCACTGCTTGCAAAAGCCCAACCAAAATAGTAAAATAAAACTGACCTCGTGGAATTCGATCCCAAAGGTGTTTTTTCGTTGCGCCCCGATGGGGAAAGTCGAATAAACGAGTTTTGAACGCAATTGGACGACCTTCGTCAACCCGGCTTCTTGCACTGCTTGCAAAAGCACCGCAAAAATGGTGCTATGAAACCGACCTCGTGGAATTCGATCCCAAGGGTGTTTTTTCGATTCCCCCCGATGGGGAAAGTCGAATTAACGAGTTTTGAACGGACGACCTTCGTCAACCCGGCTTTTTTCGATGCTTGGGAAAGCCCACCAAAAATGGTGGTATGACACCGAAATTGGTAAATTCTATTCCAAGGGTGATTCTTCGTTTCGCCGTGATGGCGAAAGTCGAAAAACGAGTTTTGAACGCAATTGGACGACCTTCGTCAACCCGCCGTTTTTCGCTGCTTGGAAAAGCCCACCCAAAATGGTGGTATGAAACCGACCTCGTGGAATTCGATCCGAAGGGTGTTTTTTCGTTTCGCAACGATGGGGAAAGTCGAAAAAATGAGTTTTCAACGCAATTGGACGACCTTCGTCAACCCGGCTTTTTGCAGTGCTTGCAAAAGCCCACCAAAAATGGTGGTATGAAACCGACCTCGTGGAATTCGATCCCAAGGGTGTTTTTTCGTTTCGCCCCGATGGGGAAAGACGAAAAAACGAGTTTTCAACGCAATTGGACGAACTTTGTCAACCCCGCTTTTTGCGCTGCTTGCAAAAGCCCACCAAAAATGGTGGTATGAAACCGACCTTGTGGAATTCGATCCGAAGGGTGCTTTTTCGTTTCGCAACGATGGGGAAAGTCGAAAAAATGAGTTTTCAACGCAATTGGACGACCTTCTTCAACCCGGCTTTTTGCAGTGCTTGCAAAAGCCCACCAAAAATGGTAAAATATGAAACCGACCTCGTAGAATTCGATCCCAAGGGTGTTTTTTCGTTTCGCCCCGATGGGGCGAGTCGAAAAAACGAGTTTTGAACGGAATTGGACGACCTTCGTCAACCCGGCTTTTTACGCTGCTTGCAAAAGCCCACCAAAAATGGTGGTATGAAACCGACCTCGTGGAATTCGATCCCAAGGGTGTTTTTCTGTTTCGCCCCGATGGGGAAAGTCGAAAAAACGACCTTCGTCAACCCGCCTTTTTGCACTGCTTGTAAAAGCTAGCACACCCAAAATGGTGGTATGAAACCGACCTTGTGGAATTTGATCGCAAGGGTGTTTTTTCGTTTCGCCCCGATGGGGAAACTCGAAAAAACGAGTTTTGAACGCAATTGAACGACCTTCGTCAACCCGGCATTTTACGCTGCTTGCAAAAGCCCACCCAAAATGGTGGTATGAAACCGACCTCGTGGAATTCGATCCCAAGGGTGTTTTTTCGTTTCGCCCCGATGGGGAAAGACGAAAAAACGAGTTTTCAACGCAATTGGACGAACTTTGTCAACCCCGCTTTTTGCGCTGCTTGCAAAAGCCCACCAAAAATGGTGGTATGAAACCGACCTTGTGGAATTCGATCCGAAGGGTGCTTTTTCGTTTCGCAACGATGGGGAAAGTCGAAAAAATGAGTTTTCAACGCAATTGGACGACCTTCTTCAACCCGGCTTTTTGCAGTGCTTGCAAAAGCCCACCAAAAATGGTAAAATATGAAACCGACCTCGTAGAATTCGATCCCAAGGGTGTTTTTTCGTTTCGCCCCGATGGGGCGAGTCGAAAAAACGAGTTTTGAACGGAATTGGACGACCTTCGTCAACCCGGCTTTTTACGCTGCTTGCAAAAGCCCACCAAAAATGGTGGTATGAAACCGACCTCGTGGAATTCGATCCCAAGGGTGTTTTTCTGTTTCGCCCCGATGGGGAAAGTCGAAAAAACGACCTTCGTCAACCCGCCTTTTTGCACTGCTTGTAAAAGCTAGCACACCCAAAATGGTGGTATGAAACCGACCTTGTGGAATTTGATCGCAAGGGTGTTTTTTCGTTTCGCCCCGATGGGGAAACTCGAAAAAACGAGTTTTGAACGCAATTGAACGACCTTCGTCAACCCGGCATTTTACGCTGCTTGCAAAAGCCCACCCAAAATGGTGGTATAAAACCGACCTCGTGGAATTCGATCCCAAGGGTATTTTTTCGTTTCGCACTGATATGGAAACTCGAAAACACGACTTTTGAACGCAATTGGACGACCTTCGTTAAACCGGCGTTTTCCGCTTCTCTGAAAAGCCCTCCCAAAATGGTGGTATGAAACCGACTTCGTGGAATTCGATCCCAAGGGTGTTTTTTCGTTTTGCTCCGATGGGATAACTCGAATAAACGACCTCCGTCAACCCGGCTTTTTGCACTGCTTGTAAAAGCCCACCCAAAATGGTGGTATGAAACCGACCTCGTGGAATTCGATCCCACGGGTGTTTTTTCGTTTCGCCCCGATGGGGAAACTCGAAAAAACGCGTTTTGAACGCAATTGGACGACCTTCGTCAACCCGGCTTTTTGCACAGCTTGCAAAAGCCCACTCAAAGTGATGGTATGAAATCGAAATTGTTAAAATCGATTCCAAGGGTGTTTCTGCGTTTCGCTCCGATGGGGAAAGTCGAAAAAACGCGTTTTGAACGCATTTGGACGACCTTCGTCAACCCGGCTTTTTGCGCTGCTTGGAATAGCCCACCCAAAATGGTGGTATAAAACCAAAATTGGTAAATTCGATCCCAAGGCTGTTTTTTCGCTTCGCCCCGATGGGGAAAATAAAAAAAACGCGTTTTGAACGGAATGCGACGACCTTCGTTACACCAGCGTTTTGCGCTGCTTGGAAAAGCCCACCCAAAATGGTGGCATGAAACCGAAATTTTAAAATTCGATCCCAAGGGTGTTTTTTCGTTTCCCCACGATGGGGAAACTCGAAAAAACGCGTTTTGAACGCAATTAAACGACCTTCGTCAACCCGGCTTTTTGCACTGCTTGCAAAAGCCCACTCAAAGTGATGGTATGAAATCGAAATTGTTAAAATCGATTCCAAGGGTGTTTCTGCGTTTCGCTCCGATGGGGAAAGTCGAAAAAACGCGTTTTGAACGCATTTGGACGACCTTCGTCAACCCGGCTTTTTGCGCTGCTTGGAATAGCCCACCCAAAATGGTGGTATAAAACCAAAATTGGTAAATTCGATCCCAAGGCTGTTTTTTCGCTTCGCCCCGATGGGGAAAATAAAAAAAACGCGTTTTGAACGGAATGCGACGACCTTCGTTACACCAGCGTTTTGCGCTGCTTGGAAAAGCCCACCCAAAATGGTGGCATGAAACCGACATTTTAAAATTCGATCCCAAGGGTGTTTTTTCGTTTCCCCACGATGGGGAAATTTAACAAAACGCGTTTTGAACACAATTGGACCACTTTCGTGAACCCGGCTTTTTCCGCTGCTTGGAAAAGCCCACCCAAAATGGTGGCATGAAACCGAAATTTTAAAATTCGATCCCAAGGGTGTTTTTTCGTTTCCCCACGATGGGGAAATTTAACAAAACGCGTTTTGAACACAATTGGACCACTTTCGTGAACCCGGCTTTTTCCGCTGCTTGGAAAAGCCCACCCAAAATGGTGGCATGAAACCGAAATTTTAAAATTCGATCCCAAGGCTGTTTTTTCGCTTCGCCCCGATGAGGAAAGTTGAAAAAACGCGTTTTGAACGGAATTCGACGACCTTCGTTACCCCAGCGTTTTGCGCTAGTTGGAAAAGCCCACCCAAAATGGTGGCATCAAACCGAAATTTTAAAATTCGATCCCAAGGGTGTTTTTTCGTTTCCCCCCGATGGGGAAATTTAAAAAAACGCGTTTTGAACGCAATTGGACCACTTTCGTGAACCCGGCTTTTTCCGCTGCTTGGAAAAGCCCACCCAAAATGGTGGCATGAAACCGAAATTGTAAAATTCGATCCCAAGGCTGTTTTTTTGCTTCGCCCCGATGGGGAAAGTTGAAAAAACGCGTTTTTAACGGAATTCGACGACCTTCGTTACCCCAGCGTTTCGCACTGCTTGGAAAAGCCCACCCAAAATGGTGGCATGAAACCGAAATTTTAAAATTCGATCCCAAGGGTTTTTTTTCATTTCCCCCAGATGGGGAAATTTAACAAAACGCGTTTTGAACGCAATTGGGCCACTTTCGTGAACCCGGCTTTTTCCGCTGCTTGGAAAAGCCCAACCAAAATGGTGGCATGAAACCGAAATTTTAAAATTCGATCCCAAGGGTGTTTTTTCACTTCCCCCCGATGGGGAAATTTAACAAAACGCGTTTTGAAGGCAATTGGACCACTTTCGTGAACCCGGCTTTTTCCTCTGCTTGGAAAAGCCCACCCAAAATGGTAGCATGAAACTGAAATTGTAAAATTTGATCTCACGGCTGTTTTTCTTGTCTGGCCAAGATGGGAAAAATTGAAAAAACACGTTTTGAACGCAATTGGAGGACCTTCGTCAACCCGGCTTTTTCCGCTGCTTGGAAAAGCCCACACAAAATGGTGGCATGAAACCGAAGTTGTAAAATTTGATCTCACGGCTGTTTTTTTTGTCTGGCCAAGATGGGAAAAGTTGAAAAAACGCGTTTTGAACGCAATTTGAGGACCTTCGTCAACCCGGCTTTTTCCCCTGCTTGGAAAAGCCCACCCAAAATGGTGGCATGAAACCGAAATTTTAAAATTCGATCCCAAGGGTGTTTTTTCGTTTCCCCCCGATGGGGAAATTTAACAAAACGCGTTTTGAACGCAATTCAACCACTTTCGTGAACCCGGCTTTTTCCGCGGTTTGGAAAAGCCCACCCAAAATGGTGGCATGAAACCGAAATTGTAAAATTCGATCCCAAGGCTGTTTTTTCGCTTCGCCCCGATGGGGAAAGTTGAAAAAACGCGTTTTGAAGGCAATCGGACGACCTTCGTCAACCCGGCTTTTTCCGCTGCTTGGAAAAGCCCACCCAAAATGGTGCCATGAAACCGAAATTGTAAAATTCGATCCCAAGGGTGTTTTTTCGTTTCTCCCCGATGGGGAAATTTAACAAAACGCGTTTTGAACGCAATTCAACCACTTTCGTGAACCCGGCTTTTTCCGCTGCTTGGAAAAGCCCACCCAAAATGGTGGCATGAAACCGAAATTGTAAAATTCGATCCCAAGGCTGTTTTTTCGCTTCGCCCCGATGGGGAAAGTTGAAAAAACGCGTTTTGAACGCAATTGGACGACCTTCGTCAACCCGGCTTTTTCCGCTTCTTGGAAAAGCCCACCCAAAATGGTGGCATGAAACCGAAATTTTAAAATTCGATCCCAAGGGTGTTTTTTCGTTTCCCACCGATGGGGAAATTTAACAAAACGCGTTTTGAACGCAATTGGACCACTTTCGTGAACCCGGCTTTTTCCGCTGCTTGGAAAAGCCCACCCAAAATGGTGGCATGAAACCGAAATTGTAAAATTCGATCCCAAGGCTGTTTTTTCGCTTCGCCCCGATGGGGAAAGTTGAAAAAACGCGTTTTGAACGCAATTGGACGACCTTCGTCAACCCGGCTTTTTCCGCTGCTTAGAAAAGCCCACCCAAAATGGTGGCATGAAACCGAAATTTTAAAATTCGATCCCAAGGGTGTTTTTTCGTTTCCCACCGATGGGGAAATTTAACAAAACGCGTTTTGAACGCAATTGGACGACCTTCGTGAACCCGGCTTTTTCCGCTGCTTGGAAAAGCCCACCCAAAATGGTGGCATGAAACCGAACTTTTAAAGTTCGATCCCAAGGGTGTTTTTTCGTTTCCCCCCGATGGGGAAATTTAACAAAACGCGTTCACGAAAGTGGTCCAATTGCGTTCAAAACGCGTTTTTTCAACTTTCCCCATCTTGGCCAGACAAAAAAAACAGCCGTGGGATCAAATTTTACAATTTCGGTTTCATGCCACCATTTTGGGTGGGCTTTTCCAAGCAGCGGAAAAAGCCGGCTTGACGAAGGTCGTCCAATTGCGTTCAAAACGCGTTTTTTCAACTTTCCCCATCGGGGCGAAGCGAAAAAACAGCCTTGGGATCGAATTTTACAATTTCGGTTTCATGCCATCATTTTGGGTGGGCTTTTCCAAGCAGCGGAAAAAGCCGGGTTGACGAAGGTCGTCCAATTGCGTTCAAAACGCGTTTTTTCAACTTTCCCCATCGGGGCGAAGCGAAAAAACAGCCTTGGGATCGAATTTTACAATTTCGGTATCATCCCACCATTTTGGGTGAGCTTTTCCAAGCAGCGGAAAAAGCCGGGTTCACAAAAGTAGTCCAATTGCGTTCAAAACGCGTTTTTTCAACTTTCCCCATCGGGGCGAAGCGAAAAAACAGCCTTGGGATCGAATTTTACAATTTCGGTTTCATGCCACCATTTTGTGTGGGCTTTTCCAAGCAGCGGAAAAAGTCGGGTTGACGAAGGTCGTCCAATTGCGTTCAAAACGCGTTTTTTCAACTTTCCCTATCAGGGGCAAAGCGAAAAAACAGCCTTGGGATCGAATTTTACAATTTCGGTATCATCCCACCATTTTGGGTGAGCTTTTCCAAGCAGCGGAAAAAGCCGGGTTCACAAAAGTAGTCCAATTGCGTTCAAAACGCGTTTTTTCAACTTTCCCCATCGGGGCGAAGCGAAAAAACAGCCTTGGGATCGAATTTTACAATTTCGGTTTCATGCCACCATTTTGTGTGGGCTTTTCCAAGCAGCGGAAAAAGTCGGGTTGACGAAGGTCGTCCAATTGCGTTCAAAACGCGTTTTTTCAACTTTCCCTATCAGGGGCAAAGCGAAAAAACACCCTTGGGATCGAATTTTACAATTTCGGTTTCATGCCACCATTTTGGGTGGGCTTTTCCAAGCAGCGGAAAAAGCCGGGTTGACGAAGGTCGTCCAATTGCGTTCAAAACGCGTTTTTTCAACTTTCCCCATCGGGGCGAAGCGAAAAAACAGTCTTGGGATCGAATTTTAAAATTTCGGTTTCATGCCACCATTTTGGGTGGGCTTTTCCAAGCAGCGGAAAAAGCCGGGTTCACGAATGTGGTCCAATTGCGTTCAAAACGCGTTTTGTTAAATTTCCCCATCGGGGGGAAACGAAAAAACACCCTTGGAATCGAATTTTAAAATTTCGGTTTCATGCCACCATTTTGGGTGGGCTTTTCCAAGCAGCGGAAAAAGCCGGGTTGACGAAGGTCGTCCAATTGCGTTTAAAACGCGTTTTTTCAACTTTCCCGATTGGGGCGAAGCGAAAAAACAGGCTTGGGATCGAATTTTACAATTTCGGTTTCATGCCACCATTTTGGGTGGGCTTTTCCAAGCAGCGGAAAAAGCCGGGTTCACGAAAGTGGTCCAATTGCGTTGAAAACGCGTTTTGTTAAATTTCCCCATCGGGGGGAAACGAAAAAACACCCTTGGGATCGAATTTTACAATTTCGGTTTCATGCCACCATTTTGGGTGGGCTTTTCCAAGCAGCGGAAAAAGCCGGGTTGACGAAGGTCGTCCAATTGCGTTCAAAACGCGTTTTTTCAACTTTTCCCATCTTGGCCAGACAAAAAAAACAGCCGTGGGATCAAATTTTACAATTTCGGTTTCATGCCACCATTTTGGGTGGGCCTTTCTAAGCAGCGGAAAAAGCCGGGTTGACGAAGGTCGTCCAATTGCGTTCAAAACGCGTTTTTTCAACTTTTCCCATCTTGGCCAGACACAAAAAAACAGCCGTGGGATCACATTTTACAATTTCAGTTTCATGCCACCATTTTGGGTGGGCTTTTCCAAGCAGCGGAAAAAACCGGGTTGACGAAGGTCGTCCATTTGCGTTCAAAACGCGTTTTTTCAACTTTTCCCATGTTGGCCAGACACAAAAAAACAGCCGTGGCATCACATTTTACAATTTCAGTTTCATGCCACCATTTTGGGTGGGCTTTTCCAAGCAGCGGAAAAAACCGGGTTGACGAAGGTCGTCCATTTGCGTTCAAAACGCGTTTTTTCAACTTTTCCCATCTTGGCCAGACAAAAAAAACAGCCGTGAGATCAAATTTTACAATTTCGGTTTCATGCCACCATTTTGGGTGGGCTTTTCCAGGCAGCGGAAAAAGCCGGGTTGACGAAGGTCGTCCAATTGCGTTCAAAACGCGTTTTTTCAACTTTCCTCATCGGGGCGAAGCGAAAAAACAGCCTTGGGATCGAATTTTACAATTTCGGTTTCATGCCAGCATTTTGGGTGGGCTTTTCCAAGCAGCGGAAAAAGCCGGGTTCACGAAAGTGGTCCAATTGCGTTCAAAACGCGTTTTGTTAAATTTCCCCATCGGGGGGAAACGAAAAAACAGCCTTGGGATCGAATTTTAAAATTTCGGTTTCATGCCACCATTTTGGGTCGGCTTTTCCAAGCAGCGGAAAAAGCCGGGTTGACTAAGGTCGTCCAATTGCGTTCAAAATGCGTTTTTTCAACTTTTCCCATCTTGGCCAGACAAAAAAAACAGCCGTGGGATCAAATTTTACAATTTCGGTTTCATGCCACCATTTTGGGTGGGCTTTTCCAAGCAGCGGAAAAAGCCGGGTTGACGAAGGTCGTCCAATTGCGTTCAAAACGCGTTTTTTCAACTTTCCCCATCGGGGCGAAGCGAAAAAACAGCCTTGGGATCGAATTTTACAATTTCGGTTTCATTCCACCATTTTGGGTGGGCTTTTCCAAGCAGCGGAAAAAGCCGGGTTAACGAAGGTCGTCCACTTGCGTTCAAAACGCGTTTTTTCAACTTTTCCCATCTTGGCCAGACAAAAAAAAAAAAACAGCCGTGGGATCAAATTTTACAATTTCAGTTTCATGCCACCATTTTGGGTGGGCTTTTCCAAGCAGCGGAAAAAGACGGGTTGACGAAGGTCGTCCAATTGCGTTCAAAACGCGTTTTTTCAACTTTCCCCATCGGGGCAAAGCGAAAAAACAGCCTTGGGATCGAATTTTAATATTTTGGTTTCATGCCACCATTTTGGGTGGGCTTTTCCAAGCAGCGGAAAAAGCCGGGTTCACGAAGGTCGTCCAATTGCGTTCAAAACGCGTTGTTTCAACTTTTCCCATCTTGGCCAGACAAAAAAAAAACAGCCGTGGGATCAAATTTTACAATTTCAGTTTCATGCCACCATTTTGGGTGGGCTTTTCCAAGCAGTGGAAAAAGCCGGGTTGACGAAGGTCGTCCATTGGTGTTCAAAGCGCGTTTTTTCAACTTTTCCCATCTTCGCCAGACAAAAAAAACAGCCGTGGGATCAAATTTTACAATTTCGGTTTCATGCCACCATTTTGGGTGGGCTTTTCCAAGCAGCGGAAAAAGCCGGGTTGACGAAGGTCGTCCAATTGCGTTCAAAACGCGTTTTTTCAACTTTCCCCATCGGGGCGAAGCTAAAAAACAGCCTTGGGATCGAATTTTAAAATTTCGGTTTAATGCCACCATTTTGGGTGGGCTTTTCCAAGCAGCGGAAAAAGCCGGGTTGACGAAGGTCGTCCAATTGCGTTCAAAACCGTTTTGTTAAATTTCCCCATCGGGGGGAAACGAAAAAACAGCCATGGGATCGAATTTTAAAATTTCGGTTTCATGCCACCATTTTGGGTGGGCTTTTCCAAGCAGCGGAAATAGCCGGGTTGACGAAGGTCGTCCAATTGCGTTCAAAACGCGTTTTTTCAACTTTCCCCATCGGGGCGAAACTAAAAAACAGCCTTGGGATCGAATTTTAAAATTTCGGTTTAATGCCACCATTTTGGGTGGGCTTTTCCAAGCAGCGGAAAAAGCCGGGTTCACGAAAGTGGTCCAATTGCGTTCAAAACGCGTTTTGTTAAATTTCCCCATCGGGGGGAAACGAAAAAACACCCTTGGGATCTAATTTTAAAATTTCGGTTTCATGCCACCATTTTGGGTGGGCTTTTCCAAGCAGCGGAAAAAGCCGGGTTGACCAAGGTCGTCCAATTGCGTTCAAAACGCGTTTTTTCAACTTTTCCCATCTTGGCCAGACAAAAAAACAGCCGTGAGATCAAATTTTACAATTTCGGTTTCATGCCACCATTTTGTGTGGGCTTTTCCAAGCACCGGAAAAAGCCGGGTTGACGAAGGTCCTCCAATTGTGTTCAAAACGCGATTTTTCAATTTTTCCCATCTTGGCCAGACAAAAAAACCAGCCGTGAGATCAAATTTTACAATTTCGGTTTCATGCCACCATTTTGTGTGGGCTTTTCCAAGCAGCGGAAAAAGCCGGGTTGACGAAGGTCGTCCAATTGCATTCAAAACGCTTTTTTTCCACTTTCCCCATCGGGGCGAAGCGAAAAAACAGCCTTGGGATCGAATTTTACAATTTCGGTTTCATGCCACCATTTTGGGTGGGCTTTTCCAAGCAGCGGAAAAAGCCGGGTTCACGAAAGTGGTCCAATTGCGTTCAAAACGCGTTTTGTTAAATTTCCCCATCGGGGGGAAACGAAAAAACACCCTTGGGATCGAATTTTACAATTTCGGTTTCATGCCACCATTTTGTGTGGGCTTTTCCAAGCAGCGGAAAAAGCCGGGTTGACGAAGGTCGTCGAATTGCTTTCAAAACGCGTTTTTTCAACTTTCCTCATCGGGGCGAAGCAAAAAAACAGCCTTGGGATCGAATTTTACAATTTCGGTTTCATGCCACCATTTTGTGTGGGCTTTTCCAAGCAGCGGAAAAAGTCGGGTTGACGAAGGTCGTCGAATTGCGTTCAAAACGCGTTTTTTCAACTTTTCCGATCGGGGCGAAACTAAAAAACAGCCTTGGGATCGAATTTTAAAATTTCGGTTTCATGCCGTCATTTTGGGTGGGCTTTTCCAAGCAGCGGAAAAAGCCGGGTTGACGAAGGTCGTCCAATTGCGTTCAAAACGCGTTTTTTCAACTTTCCCCATCGGGGCGAAGCGAAAAAACAGCCTTGGGATCAAATTTTACAATTTCGGTTTCATTCCACCATTTTGGGTGGGCTTTTCCAAGCAGCGGAAAAAGCCGGGTTCACGAAAGTGGTCCAATTGCGTTCAAAACGCGTTTTGTTAAATTTCCCCATGGGGGGGAAACGAAAAAACAGCCTTGGGATCGAATTTTACAATTTCGGTTTCATGCCACCATTTTGTGTGGGCTTTTCCAAGCAGCGGAAAAAGCCGGGTTGACGAAGGTCGTCGAATTGCTTTCAAAACGCGTTTTTTCAACTTTCCCCATCGGGGCGAAGCAAAAAAACAGCCTTGGGATCGAATTTTACAATTTCGGTTTCATGCCACCATTTTGTGTGGGCTTTTCCAAGCAGCGGAAAAAGTCGGGTTGACGAAGGTCGTCGAATTGCGTTCAAAACGCGTTTTTTCAACTTTTCCGATCGGGGCGAAACTAAAAAACAGCCTTGGGATCGAATTTTAAAATTTCGGTTTCATGCCATCATTTTGGGTGGGCTTTTCCAAGCAGCGGAAAAAGCCGGGTTGACGAAGGTCGTCCAATTGCGTTCAAAACGCGTTTTTTCAACTTTCCCCATCGGGGCGAAGCGAAAAAACAGCCTTGGGATCGAATTTTACAATTTCGGTTTCATTCCACCATTTTGGGTGGGCTTTTCCAAGCAGCGGAAAAAGCCGGGTTGACGAAGGTCGTCCACTTGCGTTCAAAACGCGTTTTTTCAACTTTCCCCATCGGGGCGAAGCGAAAAAACAGCCTTGGGATCGAATTTTACAATTTCGGTTTCATGCCACCATTTTGGGTGGGCTTTTCCAAGCAGCGGAAAAAGCCGGGTTCACGAAAGTGATCCAATTGCGTTCAAAACGCGTTTTGTTAAATTTCCTCATCGGGGGGAAACGAAAAAACAGCCTTGGGATCGAATTTTAAAATTTCGGTTTCATGCCAACATTTTGGGTGGGCTTTTCCAAGCAGAGGAAAAAGCCGGGTTGACGAAGGTCGACCAATTGCGTTCAAAACGCGTTTTTTCAACTTTCCCCATCGTGGCGAAGCGAAAAAACAGCCTTGGGATCGAATTTTACAATTTCGGTTTCATGCCACCATTTTGGGTGGGCTTTTCCAAGCAGCGGAAAAAGCCGGGTTCACGAAAGTGGTCGAATTGCGTTCAAAACGCGTTTTGTTAAATTTCCCCATCGGGGGGAAACGAAAAAACAGCCATGGGATCGAATTTTAAAATTTCGGTTTCATGCCACCATTTTGGGTGGGCTTTTCCAAGCAGCGGAAAAAGCCGGTTGACGAAGGTCGTCCAATTGCGTTTAAAACGCGTTTTTTCAACTTTCCCCATGGGGGCGAAGCTAAAAAACAGCCTTGGGATCGAATTTAAAAATTTCGGTTTAATGCCACCATTTTGGGTGGGCTTTTCCAAGCAGCGGAAAAAGCCGGGTTGACGAAGGTCGTCCAATTGCGTTCAAAACCGTTTTGTTAAATTTCCCCATCGGGGGGAAACGAAAAAACAGCCATGGGATCGAATTTTAAAATTTTGGTTTCATGCCACCATTTTGGGTGGGCTTTTCCAAGCAGCGAAAAAAGCCGGGTTGACGAAGGTCGTCCAATTGCGTTCAAAACGCGTTTTTTCAACTTTCCCCATCGGGGCGAAACTAAAAAAAAGCCTTGGGATCGAATTTTAAAATTTCGGTTTAATGCCACCATTTTGGGTGGGCTTTTCCAAGCAGCGGAAAAAGCCGGGTTCACGAAAGTGGTCCAATTGCGTTCAAAACGCGTTTTGTTAAATTTCCCCATAGGGGGGAAACGAAAAAACAGCCATGGGATCGAATTTTAAAATTTCGGTTTCATGCCACCATTTTGGGTGGGCTTTTCCAAGCAGCGGAAAAAGCCGGTTGACGAAGGTCGTCCAATTGCGTTTAAAACGCGTTTTTTCAACTTTCCCCATCGGGGCGAAGCTAAAAAACAGCCTTGGGATCGAATTTTAAAATTTCGGTTTAATGCCACCATTTTGGGTGGGCTTTTCCAAGCAGCGGAAAAAGCCGGGTTGACGAAGGTCGTCCAATTGCGTTCAAAACGCGTTTTGTTAAATTTCCCCATCGGGGGGAAACGAAAAAACCCCCTTGGGATCGAATTTTAAAATTTCGGTTTCATGCCACCATTTTGGGTGGGCTTTTCCAAGCAGCGCAAAACGCTGGGGTAACGAAGGTCGTCGAATTCCGTTCAAAACGCGTTTTTTCAACTTTCCCCATCGGGGCGAAGCGAAAAAACAGCCTTGGGATCGAATTTTACAATTTCGGTTTCATGCCACCATTTTGGGTGGGCTTTTCCAAGCAGCGGAAAAAGCCGGGTTCACGAAAGTGGTCCAATTGCGTTCAAAACGCGTTTTGTTAAATTTCCCCATCGGGGGGAAACGAAAAAACACCCTTGGGATCGAATTTTAAAATTTCGGTTTCATGCCACCATTTTGGGTGGGCTTTTCCAAGCAGCGCAAAACGCTGGGGTAACGAAGGTCGTCGAATTCCGTTCAAAACGCGTTTTTTCAACTTTCCCCATCGGGGCGAAGCGAAAAAACAGCCTTGGGATCGAATTTTACAATTTCGGTTTCATGCCACCATTTTGGGTGGGCTTTTCCAAGCAGCGGAAAAAGCCGGGTTCACGAAAGTGGTCCAATTGCGTTCAAAACGCGTTTTGTTAAATTTCCCCATCGGGGGGAACGAAAAAACACCCTTGGGATCGAATTTTAAAATTTCTTTTTCATGCCACCATTTTGGGTGGGCTTTTCCAAGCAGCGCAAAACGCTGGGGTAACGAAGGTCGTCGAATTCCGTTCAAAACGCGTTTTTTCAACTTTCCCCATCGGGGCGAAGCGAAAAAACAGCCTTGGGATCGAATTTTACAATTTCGGTTTTATGCCACCATTTTGGGTGGGCTTTTCCAAGCAGCGCAAAACGCTGGGGTAACGAAGGTCGTCGAATTCCGTTCAAAACGCGTTTTTTCAACTTTCCCCATCGGGGCGAAGCGAAAAAACAGCCTTGGGATCGAATTTTACAATTTCGGTTTCATGCCACCATTTTGGGTGGGCTTTTCCAAGCAGCGGAAAAAGCCGGGTTCACGAAAGTGGTCCAATTGCGTTCAAAACGCGTTTTGTTAAATTTCCCCATCGGGGGGAAACGAAAAAACACCCTTGGGATCGAATTTTAAAATTTCGGTTTCATGCCACCATTTTGGGTGGGCTTTTCCAAGCAGCGCAAAACGCTGGGGTAACGAAGGTCGTCGAATTCCGTTCAAAACGCGTTTTTTTAACTTTCCCCATCGGGGCGAAGCGAAAAAACAGCCTTGGGATCGAATTTTACAATTTCGGTTTTATGCCACCATTTTGGGTGGGCTTTTCCAAGCAGCGGAAATAGCCGGGCTCACGAAAGTGGTCCAATTGCGTTCAAAACGCGTTTTTTTAAATTTCCCCATCGGGGGGAAACGAAAAAACACCCTTGGGATCGAATTTTAAAATTTCGGTTTCATGCCACCATTTTGGGTGGGCTTTTCCAAGCAGCGCAAAACGCTGGGGTAACGAAGGTCGTCGAATTCCGTTCAAAACGCGTTTTTTCAACTTTCCCCATCGGGGCGAAGCGAAAAAACAGCCTTGGGATCGAATTTTACAATTTCGGTTTCATGCCACCATTTTGGGTGGGCTTTTCCAAGCAGCGGAAAAAGCCGGGTTCACGAAAGTGGTCCAATTGCGTTCAAAACGCGTTTTGTTAAATTTCCCCATCGGGGGGAAACGAAAAAACACCCTTGGGATCGAATTTTAAAACTTCGGTTTCATGCCACCATTTTGGGTGGGCTTTTCGAAGCAGCGCAAAACGCTGGGGTAACGAAGGTCGTCGAATTCCGTTCAAAACGCGTTTTTTCAACTTTTCCCATCGGGGCGAAGCGAAAAAACAGCCTTGGGATCGAATTTTACAATTTCGGTTTCATGCCACCATTTTGGGTGGGCTTTTCCAAGCAGCGGAAAAAGCCGGGTTCACGAAAGTGGTCCAATTGCGTTCAAAACGCGTTTTGTTAAATTTCCCCATCGGGGGGAAACGAAAAAACACCCTTGGGATCGAATTTTAAAATTTCGGTTTCATGCCACCATTTTGGGTGGGCTTTTCCAAGCAGCGCAAAACGCTGGGGTAACGAAGGTCATCGAATTTCGTTCAAAACGCGTTTTTTCGATTTTCCCCATCGGGGCGAAGCGAAAAAACAGCCTTGGGATCGAATTTACGAATTTTGGTTTTATACCACCATTTTGGGTGGGCTATTCCAAGCAGCGCAAAAAGCCGGGCTGACGTGGGTCGTCCAAATGCGTTCAAAACGCGTTTTTTCGACTTTCCCCATCGGAGCGAAACGCAGAAACACCCTTGGAATCGATTTTAACAATTTCGATTTCATACCACCATTTTGAGTGGGCTTTTGCAAGCAGTGCAAAAAGCCGGGTTGACAAAGGTCGTCCAATTGCGTTCAAAACGCGTTTTTTCGAGTTTCCCCATCGGGGCGAAACGAAAAAACACCCTTGGGATCGAATTCCACGAGGTCGGTTTCATACCACCATTTTGGGTGGGCTTTTACAAGCAGTGCAAAAAGCCAGGTTGACGTAGGTCGTTTATTTGACTTTTCCCATCGGAGCGAAACGAAAAAACACCCTTGGGATCGAATTCCACGAAGTCGGTTTCATACCACCATTTTGGGAGGGCTTTTCAGAGAAGCGGAAAACGCCGGTTTAACGAAGGTCGTCCAATTGCGTTCAAAACTCGTGTTTTCGAGTTTCCATATCAGGGCGAAACGAAAAAATACCCTTGGGATCGAATTCCACGAGGTCGGTTTCATACCACCATTTTGGGTGGGCTTTTGCAAGCAGCGTAAAATGCCGGGTTGACGAAGGTCGTCCAATTGCGTTCAAAACTCGTTTTTTCGAGATTCCCCATCGGGGCGAAACGAAAAAACACCCTTGCGATCAAATTCCACAAGGTCGGTTTCATACCACCATTTCGGGTGGGCTAGCTTTTACAAGCAGTGCAAAAAGGCGGGTTGACGAAGGTCGTTTTTTCGACTTTCCCCATCGGGGCGAAACGAAAAAACACCCTTGGGATCGAATTCCACGAGGTCGGTTTCATACCACCATTTTTGGTGGGCTTTTGCAAGCACTGCAAAAAGCCTGGTTGACGAAGGTCGTCCAATTGCGTTGAAAACTCATTTTTTCGACTTTCCCCATCGGGGCGAAACGAAAAAACACCCTTCGGATCGAATTCCACGAGGTCGGTTTCATACCACCATTTTTGGTGGGCTTTCCCAAGCATCGAAAAAAGCCGGGTGGACGAAGGTCGTCCGATTGCGTTCAAAACTCGTTAATTCGACTTTCCCCATCGGGGGGAATCGAAAAAACACCCTTGGGATCGAATTCCACGAGGTCGGGTTCATAGCACCATTTTTGCTGTGCTTTTGCAAGCAGTGCAAAAAGCCTGGTTGACGAAGGTCGTCCAATTGCGTTCAAAACTCGTTTATTCGACTTTCCCCATCGGGGCGAAACGAAAAAACACCTTTGGGATCGAATTCCACGAGGTCGGTTTTATATTACTATTTTGGTTGGGCTTTTGCAAGCAGTGCAAAAAGCCAGGTTGACGAAGTCCCGCCAATAGTGTTCAAAACACGTTTTTTCGACTTTCCCCATCGTGGCGAATGGAAAAAACACCCTTGGGATCGAATTCCACGAGGTCGGTTTCATACGACCATTTTGGGTGGGCTTTTCCCAGCAGCGCAAAAAGCCGGGTTGACGAAGGTCGTCCAATTGCGTTCAAAATTCGTTTTTTCGACTTTCCCCATCTGGGCAAAACGAAAAAGCACCCTTGGATCGAATTCAACGAGTTCGGTATCATACCACCATTTTGGGAGAGCTTTTGGAAGCAGCGAAAAAAGCCGGGTTGACGAAGGTCGTCCAATTGCGTTCAAAACTCGTTTTTTCGACTTTCCCAATCGGGGCGAAACGAAAAAACACCCTTTGGATCGAATTCCACGAGGTCGGTTTCATACGACCATTTTGGGTGGGCTTTTCCCAGCAGCGCAAAAAGCCGGGTTGACGAAGGTCGTCCAATTGCGTTCAAAACTCGTTTTTTTCGACTTTCCCCATCAGGGCAAAACGAAAAAACACCCTTGGATCGAATTCAATGAGTTCGTTATCATACCACCATTTTGGGAGGGCTTTACCAAGGAGCGGAAGACGCCGGGATGACGAAGGTCGTCCAATTGCGTTGAAAACACGTTTTTTCTAGTTTCCCCATATGGGCGAATCGAAAAAACACCCTTTGGATCGAATTCCACGAGGTCGGTTTCACACCACCATTTTGGGTGGGCTTTTCCCAGCAACGCTTAAAGCCGGGTTGACGAAGGTCGTCCAATTGCGTTCAAAACTCGTTTTTTCGACTTTCCCCATCGGGGCGAAACGAAAAAACACCCTTGGGTTCGAATTCCAGGAGCTCGGTTTCATACCCCTATTTTTGCTGGGCTTTACCAAGCAGCGGAAAACGCCGGGTTGACGAAGGTCGTCCAATTGCGTTCAAAACTCGTTTTGTCGAGTTTCCCCATCGGGGCGAAACGAAAAAACACCCTTGTGATCGAATTCCACGAGGTCGGTTTCATACCACCATTTTGGGTGGGATTTTCCAAGCAGCGCAAAACCCCGGTTTGACCAAGGTCGTCCAATTGGGTTGAAAACTCGTTTTGTCGAGTTTCGCCATCGGGACGGAACAAAAAAACACCCTTGGGATCAAATTCCACGAGGTCGGTTTCATACCACCTTTTTTGCTGGGCTTTTGCAAGCAGTGCAAAAAGGCGGGTTGACGAATGTCGTCCAATTGCGTTGAAAACTCGTTTTTTCGAGTTTCCCCATCGGGGCGAAACGAAAAAACACACTTTGGATCGAATTCCACGAGGTCGGCTTCATACCACCATTTTGGGTGGGCTTTTCCCAGCAGCGCAAAACGCCGATTTGATGAAGGTCGTCCAATTGCGTTCAAAACTCGTTTTTTCGACTATCCCCATCGGGGCAAAACGAAAAAACACCCTTGGGATCGAATTCCACGAGGTCGGTTTCATACCACCATTTTGGGGTGGATTTACCAAGTAGCGGAAAACGCTGGGTTGACGAAGGTCGTCCAATTGCGTTCAAAACTCGTTTTTTTGAGATTCCCCATCGGGGCGAAACGAAAAAACACCCTTGGGATCGAATTCCACGAGTTTGGTTTCAAACCACAATATTGGGTCGGCTTTTGCAAGCAGCGCAAAAAGCCAGCTGTGTAGTGCACAGAGTACAGTGTACCGTGTCTAGTGCCCAGAGTACAGTGTATCGTGTATAGTGCACAGTGCAGAGAGTACAGTGTACCGTGTATGGTGCACAGTGCATATTGCACAGAGTACAGTGTACCGTGTATAGTGCACAGCGCACAGAGTACAGTGTATATACCGTGTATATACCGTATATACTACTATACCGTGTATAGTGCACAGTGCACAGAGTACAGTGTACCGTGTATAGTGCACAGTGCACAGTGCACAAAGTACAGTGTACCGTGTATAGTGCACAGTGCACAGTGCACAGAGTACAGTGTACCGTGTATAGTGCACAGTGCACAGTGCACAGAGTACAGTGTACCGTGTATAGTGCACAGCGTAGAGTGTACCGTGTATAGTGCACAGTGCACAGAGTACAGTGTACCGTGCATAGTGCACAGTGCACTGAGTCCAGTGTACCGTGTATAGTGCACAGTGCACAGAGTACAGTGTACCGTGTATAGTGCACAGTGCACAGAGTACAGTGTACCGTTTATAGTGCACAGAGTACAGTGTGCCGTGTATAGTGCACAGAGTACAGTGTACCGTGTATAGTGCACAGTGCACAGAGTACAGTGTACCCTGTATAGTACACAGTGCACAGGGTACAGTGTACCATGTATAGTGCACAGTGCACAGAGTACAGTGTACCGTGTTTAGTGCACAGGGCATAGAGTACAGTGTACCGTGTATAGTGCAGAGTACATTGTACTGTGTATAGTGCACAGTGCACAGAGTAAAGTGTACCGTGTATAGTGCACAGTGCACAGCGTACAGTGTACCGTGTATAGTGCACAGTGCACAGAGTACAGTGTACCGTGTATAGTGCACAGTGCACAGAGTACAGTGTACCGTGTATAGTGCACAGTGCACAGAGTACAGTGTACCGTGTATAGTGCACAGTGCACAGTGCACAGAGTACAGTGTACCGTGTATAGTGCACAGTGCACAGAGTACAGTGTACCGTGTATAGTGCACAGTGCACAGAGTACAGAGTACCGTGTATAGTGCACAGTGCACAGTGCACAGAGTACAGTGTACCATGTATAGTGAACAGCACACAGAGTACAGTGTATATACCGTGTATATACTGTGTATATACCGTATATACTACTATACCGTGTATAGTGCACAGTGCACAGAGTACAGTGTACCGTGTATAGCGCACAGTGCACAGTGCACAGTGCACAGAGTACAGTGTACCGTGTGTAGTGCACAGAGTACAGTGTACCGTGTATAGTGCACAGAGTAGAGTGTACCGTGTATAGTGCACAGTTCACAGAGTACAGTGTACCGTGCATAGTGCACAGTGCACTGAGTCCAGTGTACAGTGTATAGTGCATAGTGCACAGAGTACAGTGTACCGTGTATAGTGCACAGTGCACAGAGTACAGTGTACCGTGTATAGTGCACAGTGCACAGTGCACAGAGTACAGTGTACCGTGTATAGTGCACAGTGCACAGTGCACAGAGTACAGTGTACGGTGTATAGTGCACAGTGCACAGAGTACAGTGTACCGTGTATAGTGCACAGAGTACAGTGTACCGTGTATAGTGAACAGAGTACAGTGTGCCGTGTATAGTGCACAGAGTACAGTGTACCGTGTATAGTGCACAGTGCACAGAGTACAGTGTACCGTGTTTAGTGCACAGGGCATAGAGTACAGTGTACCGTGTATAGTGCAGAGTACAGTGTACTGTGTATAGTGCACAGTGCACAGAGTACAGTGTACCGTGTATAGTGCACAGTGCACAGCGTACAGTGTACCATGTATAGTGCACAGCACACAGAGTAGAGTGTACCGTGTATAGTGCACAGTGCACAGAGTACAGTGTACCGTGTATAGTACACAGTGCACAGGGTACAGTGTACCGTGTATAGTGCACAGTGCACAGAGTACAGTGTACCGTGTTTAGTGCACAGGGCATAGAGTACAGTGTACCGTGTATAGTGCACAGAGTACTGTGTACCGTGTATAGTGCACAGTGCAGAGAGTACAGTGTACCGTGTATTGTGTACAGAGTACAGTGTACCGTGTATGGTGCACAGTGCACAGAGTACAGTGTACTGTGTATAGTGCACAGAGTACAGTGTACCGTGTATAGTGGACAGAGTACAGTGTACCGTGTATAGTGCACAGAGTAGAGTGTACCGTGTATATTGCACAGTGCACAGAATACAGTGTACCGTGCATAGTGCACAGTGCAGAGAGTACAGTGTACCGTGTATAGTGCACAGAGTACAGTGTTCCGTGTATAGTGCAAAGAGTACAGTGTACCGTGTATAGTGCACAGAGTACAGTGTACCGTGTATAGTGCACAGTGCACAGAGTACAGTGTACCGTGTATAGAGCACAGTGCACTGAGTCCAGTGTACCGTGTATAGTGCACAGTGCACAGAGTACAGTGTACCGTGTATAGTGCACAGTGCACAGAGTACAGTGTACCGTGTATAGTGCACAGTGCACAGTGCACAGAGTAGTGTGTACCGTGTATAGTGCACAGCGCACAGAGTACAGTGTATATACCGTGTATATACCGTGTATATACCGTGTATATACCGTGTATATACCGCATATACTACTATACCGTGTATAGTGCAAAGTGCACAGAGTACAGTGTACGGTGTATAGTGCACAGTGCACAGTGCACAGAGTACAGTGTACCGTGTATAGTGCACAGAGTACAGTGTACCGTGTATAGTGCACAGAGTAGAGTGTACCGTGTATAGTGCACAGTGCACAGAGTACAGTGTACAGTGCATAGTGCACAGTGCACTGAGTCCAGTGTACCGTGTATAGTGCACAGTGCACAGAGTACAGTGTACCGTGTATAGTGCACAGTGCACAGAGTACAGTGTACCGTTTATAGTGCACAGTGCACAGTGCACAGAGTACAGTGTACCGTGTATAGTGCACAGTGCACAGTGCACAGAGTACAGTGTACCGTGTATAGTGCACAGCGCACAGAGTACAGTGTACCGTGTATAGTGCACAGAGTACTTTGTACCGTGTATGGTGTACAGTGCACAGAGTACAGTGTACCGTGTATAGTGAACAGAGTACAGTGTGCCGTGTATAGTGCACAGTTCACAGAGTACAGTGTACCGTGTATAGTACACAGTGCACAGGGTACAGTGTACCGTGTATAGTGCACAGTGCACAGAGTACAGTGTACCGTGTATAGTGCACAGAGTACAGTGTACCGTGTATAGTGTACAGTGCACAGAGTACAGTGCACAGAGTACAGTGTACCGTGTATAGTGAACATAGTACAGTGTACCGTGTATAGTGCACATAGTACAGTGTACCGTGTTTAGTGCACAGTGCACAGAGTACAGTGTACCGTGTATAGTGCACACTGCACAGAGTACAGTGTACCGTGTATAGTGCACAGTTCACAGAGTACAGTGTACCGTGTTTAGTGCACAGGGCATAGAGTACAGTGTACCGTGTAATGTGCAGAGTACAGTGTACTGTGTATAGTGCACAGTGCACAGAGTACAGTGTACCGTGTATAGTGCACAGTGCACAGCGTACAGTGTACCGTGTATAGTGCACAGCACACAGAGTACAGTGTACCGTGTATAGTGCACAGTGCACAGAGTACAGTGCACCGTGTATAGTGCACAGTGCACAGAGTACAGTGTACCCTGTATAGTGCACAGTGCACAGAGTAGAGTGTACCGTGCATAGTGCACAGTGCACTGAGTCCAGTGTACCGTGTATAGTCCACAGTGCACAGAGTACAGTGTACCGTGTATAGTGCACAGTGCACAGAGTACAGTGTACCGTGTATAGTGCACAGTGCACAGTGCACAGAGTACAGTGTACCGTGTATAGTGCACAGCGCACAGAGTACAGTGTACCGTGTATAGTGCACAGAGTACTTTGTACCGTGTATGGTGTACAGTGCACAGAGTACAGTGTACCGTGTATAGTAAACAGAGGACAGTGTGCCGTGTATAGTGAACAGTTCACAGAGTACAGTGTACCGTGTATAGTACACAGTGCACAGGGTACAGTGTACCGTGTATAGTGCACAGTGCACAGAGTACAGTGTACCGTGTTTAGTGCACAGGGCATAGAGTACAGTGTACCGTGTATAGTGCAGAGTACAGTGTACTGTGTATAGTGCACAGTGCACAGAGTACAGTGTACCGTGTATAGTGCACAGTGCACAGGGTACAGTGTACCGTGTATAGTGCACAGCACACAGAGTACAGTGTACCGTGTATAGTGCACAGTGCACAGAGTACAGTGTACCGTGTATAGTGCACAGTGCACAGAGTACAGTGTACCGTGTATAGTGCACAGTGCACAGAGTACAGTGTACCGTGTATAGTGCACAGTGCACAGAGTACAGTGTACCGTGTATAGTGCACAGAGTACAGTGTACCGTGTATAGTGTACAGTGCACAGAGTAGAGTGCACAGAGTACAGTGTACCGTGTATAGTGAACATAGTACAGTGTACCGTGTATAGTGCACATAGTACAGTGTACCGTGTTTAGTGCACAGTGCACAGAGTACAGTGTACCGTGTATAGTGCACAGTGCACAGAGTACAGTGTACCGTGTATAGTGCACAGTGCACAGAGTACAGTGTACAGTGTATAGTGCACAGAGTACAGTGTACCGTGTATAGTGTACAGTGCACAGAGTACAGTGCACAGAGTACAGTGTACCGTGTATAGTGAACATAGTACAGTGTACCGTGTATAGTGCACATAGTACAGTGTACCGTGTTTAGTGCACAGTGCACAGAGTACAGTGTACCGTGTATAGGGCACAGTGCACAGAGTACAGTGTACCGTGTATAGTGCACAGCACACAGAGTACAGTGTACCGTGTATAGTGCACAGTGCACAGAGTACAGTGCACCGTGTATAGTGCACAGTGCACAGAGTACAGAGTACTGTGTATAGTGCACGGTGCACAGAGTACAGTGTACCGTGTATAGTGCACAGTGCACAGAGTACAGTGTACCACGTATAGTGCACAGGGCACAGAGTACAGTGTACCGTGGATACTGCACAGAGTACAGGGTACTGTGTATAGTGGACAGTGCACAGAGTACAGTGTACCGTGTATAGTGCACAGTGCACAGTGTACCATGTATAGTGAACAGAGTACAGTGTACCGTGTATAGTACACAGTGCACAGAGTACAGTGTACCGTGTATAGTGCACAGAGTACAGTGTACCGTTTATAGTGCACAGTGCACAGAGTACAGTGTACTGTGTATAGTGCACAGAGTACAGTATACCATGTATTAGAAAACAGTGCACAGTGCACAGAGTACAGTGTACCGTGTATAGTGCACAGTGCACAGTGCACAGAGTACAGTGTACCGTGTATAGTGCACAGTGCACAGTGCACAGAGTACAGTGTACCGTTTATAGTGCACAGCGCACAGAGTACAGTGTACCGTGTATGGTGCACAGAGTACTGTGTACCGGTTATGGTGTACATTGCACAGAGTACAGTGTACCGTGTATAGTGAACAGAGTACAGTGTGCCGTGTATAGTGCACAGAGTACAGTGTACCATGTATAGTGCACAGTGCACAGAGTACAGTGTACCGTGTATAGTACACAGTGCACAGGGTACAGTGTACCGTGAATAGTGCACAGTGCACAGAGTACAGTGTACCGTGTATAGTGCACAGAGGACTGTGTACCGTGTATGGTGTACAGTGCACAGAGTACAGTGTACCGTGTATAGTGAACAGAGTACAGTGTGCCGTGTATAGTGCACAGAGTACAGTGTACCGTGTATAGTGCACAGTGCACAGAGTACAGTGTACCGTGTATAGTACACAGTGCACAGGGTACAGTGTACCGTGTATAGTGCACAGTGCACAGAGTACAATGTACCGTGTTTAGTGCACAGGGCATAGAGTACAGTGTACCGTGTATAGTGCACACAGTACTGTGTACCGTGTATGGTGTACAGTGCACA
Source organism: Meandrina meandrites (assembly GCA_963693305.1). Classification (NCBI taxonomy): domain Eukaryota; kingdom Metazoa; phylum Cnidaria; class Anthozoa; order Scleractinia; family Meandrinidae; genus Meandrina; species Meandrina meandrites. Next base: position 183,697 of record OY855905.1, on the reverse strand, counting down.
GAGTACAGTGTACCGTGTATAGTGCACAGTGCAGAGAGTACAGTGTACCGTGTATTGTGCACAGGGTACAGTGTACCGTGTATGGTGCACAGTGCACAGAGTACAGTGTACCGTGTATAGTGCACAGAGTACAGTGTACCGTGTATAGTGGACAGAGTACAGTGTACGGTGTATAGTGCACAGAGTAGAGTGTACCGTGTATAGTGCACAGTGCACAGAGTACTGTGTACCGTGCATAGTGCACAGTGCACAGGGTACAGTGTTCCGTGTATAGTGCAAAGAGTGCAGTGTACCATGTATAGTGCACAGAGTACAGTGTACCGTGTATAGTGCACAGTGCACAGAGTACAGTGTACCGTGTATAGAGCACAGTGCACTGAGTCCAGTGTACCGTGTATATTGCACAGTGCACAGAGTACAGTGTACCGTGTATAGTGCACAGTGCACAGAGTACAGTGTACCGTGTATAGTGCACAGTGCACAGTGCACAGAGTACAGTGTACCGTGTATAGTGCACAGCGCACAGAGTACAGTGTACCGTGTATAGTGCACAGAGTACTTTGTACCGTGTATGGTGTACAGTGCACAGAGTACAGTGTACCGTGTATAGTAAACAGAGGACAGTGTGCCGTGTATAGTGCACAGTTCACAGAGTACAGTGTACCGTGTATAGTACACAGTGCACAGGGTAAAGTGTACCGTGTATAGTGCACAGTGCACAGAGTACAGTGTACCGTGTTTAGTGCACAGGGCATAGAGTACAGTGTACCGTGTAATGTGCAGAGTACAGTGTACTGTGTATAGTGCACAGTGCACAGAGTACAGTGTACCGTGTATAGTGCACAGTGCACAGAGTACAGTGTACCGTGTATAGTGCACAGTGCACAGAGTACAGTGTACCGTGTATAGTGCACAGAGTACAGTGTACCGTGTATAGTGTACAGTGCACAGAGTACAGTGCACAGAGTACAGTGTACCGTGTATAGTGAACATAGTACAGTGTACCGTGTATAGTGCACATAGTACAGTGTACCGTGTTTAGTGCACAGTGCACAGAGTACAGTGTACCGTGTATAGTGCACAGTGCACAGAGTACAGTGTACCGTGTATAGTGCACAGTGCACAGAGTACAGTGTACAGTGTATAGTGCACAGAGTACAGTGTACCGTGTATAGTGTACAGTGCACAGAGTACAGTGCACAGAGTACAGTGTACCGTGTATAGTGAACATAGTACAGTGTACCGTGTATAGTGCACATAGTACAGTGTACCGTGTTTAGTGCACAGTGCACAGAGTACAGTGTACCGTGTATAGTGAACGGAGTACAGTGTGCCGTGTATAGTGAACAGGGTACAGTGTACCGTGAATAGTGCACAGTGCACAGAGTACAGTGTACCGTGTATAGTGCACAGAGGACTGTGTACCGTGAATGGTGTACAGTGCACAGAGTACAGTGTACCGTGTATAGTGAACAGAGTACAGTGTGCCGTGTATAGTGCACAGAGTACAGTGTACCGTGTATAGTGCACAGTGCACAGAGTACAGTGTACCGTGTATAGTACACAGTGCACAGGGTACAGTGTACCGTGTATAGTGCACAGTGCACAGAGTACAATGTACCATGTTTAGTGCACAGGGCATAGAGTACAGTGTACCGTGTATAGTGCACACAGTACTGTGTACCGTGTATGGTGTACAGTGCACAGAGTACAGTGTACCGTGTATAGTGCACAGTGCAGAGAGTACAGTGTACCGTGTATTGTGCACAGAGTACAGTGTACCGTGTATGGTGCACAGTGCACAGAGTACAGTGTACCGTGTATAGTGCACAGAGTACAGTGTACCCTGTATAGTGGACAGAGTACAGTGTACGGTGTATAGTGCACAGAGTAGAGTGTATCGTGTATAGTGCACAGTGCACAGAGTACTGTGTACCGTGCATAGTGCACAGTGCACAGGGTACAGTGTTCCGTGTATAGTGCAAAGAGTGCAGTGTACCATGTATAGTGCACAGAGTACAGTGTACCGTGTATAGTGCACAGTGCACAGAGTACAGTGTACCGTGTATAGAGCACAGTGCACTGAGTCCAGTGTACCGTGTATATTGCACAGTGCACAGAGTACAGTGTACCGTGTATAGTGCACAGTGCACAGAGTACAGTGTACCGTGTATAGTGCACAGTGCACAGTGCACAGAGTACAGTGTACCGTGTATAGTGCACAGCGCACAGAGTACAGTGTACCGTGTATAGTGCACAGAGTACTTTGTACCGTGTATGGTGTACAGTGCACAGAGTACAGTGTACCGTGTATAGTAAACAGAGGACAGTGTGCCGTGTATAGTGCACAGTTCACAGAGTACAGTGTACCGTGTATAGTACACAGTGAACAGGGTACAGTGTACCGTGTATAGTGCACAGTGCACAGAGTACAGTGTACCGTGTTTAGTGCACAGGGCATAGAGTACAGTGTACCGTGTATAGTGCAGAGTACAGTGTACTGTGTATAGTGCACAGTGCACAGAGTACAGTGTACCGTGTATAGTGCACAGTGTACAGGGTACAGTGTACCGTGTATAGTGCACAGCACACAGAGTACAGTGTACCGTGTATAGTGCACAGTGCACAGAGTACAGTGTACCGTGTATAGTGCACAGTGCACAGAGTACAGTGTACCGTGTATAGTGCACAGTGCACAGTGCACAGAGTACAGTGTACTGTGTATAGTGCACAGTGCACAGTGCACAGAGTACAGTGTACCGTGTATAGTGCACAGTGCACAGAGTACAGTATACCGTGTATAGTGCACAGGGTACTTTGTACCGTGTATGGTGTACAGTGCACAGAGTACAGTGTACCGTGTATAGTGCACAGAGTACTTTGTACCGTGTATGGTGTAGAGTGCACAGAGTACAGTGTACCGTGTATAGTAAACAGAGGACAGTGTGCCGTGTATAGTGCACAGTTCACAGAGTACAGTGTACCGTGTATAGTACACAGTGCACAGCGTACAGTGTACCGTGTATAGTGCACAGTGCACAGAGTACAGTGTACCGTGTTTAGTGCACAGGGCATAGAGTACAGTGTACCGTGTATAGTGCAGAGTACAGTGTACTGTGTATAGTGCACAGTGCACAGAGTACAGTGTACCGTGTATAGTGCACAGTGCACAGGGTACAGTGTACCGTGTATAGTGCACAGCACACAGAGTACAGTGTACCGTGTATAGTGCACAGTGCACAGAGTACAGTGTACCGTGTATAGTGCACAGTGCACAGAGTACAGTGTACCGTGTATAGTGCACAGTGCACAGTGCACAGAGTACAGTGTACCGTGTATAGTGCACAGTGCACAGTGCACAGAGTACAGTGTACCGTATATAGTGCACAGCGCACAGAGTACAGTATACCGTGTATAGTGCACAGAGTACTTTGTACCGTTTATGGTGTACAGTGCACAGAGTACAGTGTACCGTGTATAGTAAACAGAGTACAGTGTGCCGTGTATAGTGCACAGTTCACAGAGTACAGTGTACCGTGTATAGTACACAGTGCACAGTGTACAGTGTACCGTGTATAGTGCACAGTGCACAGAGTACAGTGTACCGTGTTTAGTGCACAGGGCATAGAGTACAGTGTACCGTGTATAGTGCAGAGTACAGTGTACTGTGTATAGTGCACAGTGCACAGAGTAAAGTGTACCGTGTATAGTGCACAGTGCACAGCGTACAGTGTACCGTGTATAGTGCACAGCACACAGAGTACAGTTTACCGTATATAGTTCACAGTGCACAGAGTACAGTGTACCGTGTATAGTGCACAGTGCACAGAGTACAGTGTACCGTGTGTAGTGCACAGTGCACAGAGTACAGTGTACCGTGTATAGTGCACAGAGTACAGTGTACCGTGTATAGTGTACAGTGCACAGAGTACAGTGCACAGAGTACAGTGCACCGTGTATAGGGAACATAGTACAGTGTACAGTGTATAGTGCACATAGTACAGTGTACCGTGTTTAGTGCACAGTGCACAGAGTACAGTGTACCGTGTATAGTGCACACTGCACAGAGTACAGTGTACCGTGTATAGTGCACAGTGCACAGAGTAAAGTGTACCGTGTTTAGTGCACAGGGCATAGAGTACAGTGTACCGTGTAATGTGCAGAGTACACTGTACTGTGTATAGTGCACAGTGCACAGAGTACAGTGTACCGTGTATAGTGCACAGTGCACAGCGTACAGTGTACCGTGTAATGTGCAGAGTACACTGTACTGTGTATAGTGCACAGCACACAGAGTACAGTGTACCGTGTATAGTGCACAGTGCACAGAGTACAGTGCACCGTGTATAGTGCACAGTGCACAGAGTAGAGTGTACCGTGTATAGTGCACAGTGCACAGAGTACAGTGTACCATGCATAGTGCACAGTGCACTGAGGCCAGTGTACCATGTATAGTGCACAGTGCACAGAGAACAGTGTACCGTGTTTAGTGCACAGGGCATAGAGTACAGTGTACCGTGTATAGTGCAGAGTACAGTGTACTGTGTATAGTGCACAGTGCACAGAGTACAGTGTACCGTGTATAGTGCACAGTGCACAGAGTACAGTGTACCGTGTTTAGTGCACAGGGCATAGAGTACAGTGTACCGTGTAATGTGCAGAGTACAGTGTACTGTGTATAGTGCACAGTTCACAGAGTACAGTGTACCGTGTATATTTCACAGTGCACAGCGTACAGTGTACCGTGTATAGTGCACAGCACACAGAGTACAGTGTACCGTGTAAAGTGCACAGTGCACAGAGTACAGTGCACCGTGTATAGTGCACAGTGCACAGAGTACAGTGTACCGTGTATAGTGCACAGTGCACAGAGTCCAGTGTACCGTGCATAGTGCACAGTGCACTGAGTCCAGTGTACCGTGTATAGTGCACAGTGCACAGAGTACAGTGTACCGTGTATAGTGCACAGTGCACAGAGTACAGTGTACCGTGTATAGTGCACAGTGCACAGTGCACAGAGTACAGTTTACCGTGTATAGTGCACAGTGCACAGTGCACAGAGTACAGTGTACCGTGTATAGTGCACAGCGCACAGAGTACAGTGTACCGTGTATAGTGCACAGAGTACTTTGTACCGTGTATGGTGTACAGTGCACAGAGTACAGTGTGCCGTGTATAGTAAACAGAGTACAGTGTGCCGTGTATAGTGCACAGTTCACAGAGTACAGTGTACCGTGTATAGTGCACAGTGCACAGGGTACAGTGTACCATGTATAGTGCACAGTGCACAGAGTACAGTGTACCGTGTTTAGTGCACAGGGCATAGAGTACAGTGTACCGTGTATAGTGCAGAGTACAGTGTACTGTGTATAGTGCACAGTGCACAGAGTACAGTGTACCGTGTATAGTGCACAGTGCACAGCGTACAGTGTACCGTGTATAGTGCACAGCACACAGAGTACAGTGTACCGTGTATAGTGCACAGTGCACAGAGTACAGTGTACCGTGTATAGTGCACAGTGCACAGAGTACAGTGTACCGTGTATAGTGCACAGTGCACAGAGTACAGTGTACCGTGTATAGTGCACAGTGCACAGAGTACAGTGTACCGTGTATAGTGCACATAGTACAGTGTACCGTGTTTAGTGCACAGTGCACAGAGTACAGTGTACCGTGTATAGTGCACAGTGCACAGAGTACAGTGTACCGTGTATAGTGCACAGTGCACAGAGTACAGTGTACCGTGTTTAGTGCACAGGGCATAGAGTACAGTGTACCGTGTAATGTGCAGAGTACAGTGTACTGTGTATAGTGCACAGTGCACAGAGTACAGTGTACCGCGTATAGTGCACAGTGCACAGCGTACAGTGTACGGTGTATAGTGCACAGCACACAGAGTACAGTGTACCGTGTATAGTGCACAGTGCACAGAGTACAGTGCACCGTGTATAGTGCACAGTGCACAGAGTACAGTGTACCGTGTATAGTGCACGGTGCACAGAGTACAGTGTAGCGTGTATAGAGCACAGAGTACAGTGTACCACGTATAGTGCACAGTGCACAGCGTACAGTGTACCGTGTATAGTGCACAGCACACAGAGTACAGTGTACCGTGTATAGTGCACAGTGCACAGAGTACAGTGCACCGTGTATAGTGCACAGTGCACAGAGTAGAGTGTACCGTGTATAGTGCACAGTGCACAGAGTACAGTGTACCATGCATAGTGCACAGTGCACTGAGGCCAGTGTACCATGTATAGTGCACAGTGCACAGAGAACAGTGTACCGTGTTTAGTGCACAGGGCATAGAGTACAGTGTACCGTGTATAGTGCAGAGTACAGTGTACTGTGTATAGTGCACAGTGCACAGAGTACAGTGTACCGTGTATAGTGCACAGTGCACAGAGTACAGTGTACCGTGTTTAGTGCACAGGGCATATAGTACAGTGTACCGTGTAATGTGCAGAGTACAGTGTACTGTGTATAGTGCACAGTTCACAGAGTACAGTGTACCGTGTATATTTCACAGTGCACAGCGTACAGTGTACCGTGTATAGTGCACAGCACACAGAGTACAGTGTACCGTGTAAAGTGCACAGTGCACAGAGTACAGTGCACCGTGTATAGTGCACAGTGCACAGAGTACAGTGTACCGTGTATAGTGCACAGTGCACAGAGTCCAGTGTACCGTGCATAGTGCACAGTGCACTGAGTCCAGTGTACCGTGTATAGTGCACAGTGCACAGAGTACAGTGTACCGTGTATAGTGCACAGTGCACAGAGTACAGTGTACCGTGTATAGTGCACAGTGCACAGTGCACAGAGTACAGTTTACCGTGTATAGTGCACAGTGCACAGTGCACAGAGTACAGTGTACCGTGTATAGTACACAGCGCACAGAGTACAGTGTACCGTGTATAGTGCACAGAGTACTTTGTACCGTGTATGGTGTACAGTGCACAGAGTACAGTGTGCCGTGTATAGTGAACAGAGTACAGTGTGCCGTGTATAGTGCACAGTTCACAGAGTACAGTGTACCGTGTATAGTGCACAGTGCACAGGGTACAGTGTACCATGTATAGTGCACAGTGCACAGAGTACAGTGTACCGTGTTTAGTGCACAGGGCATAGAGTACAGTGTACCGTGTATAGTGCAGAGTACAGTGTACTGTGTATAGTGCACAGTGCACAGAGTACAGTGTACCGTGTATAGTGCACAGTGCACAGCGTACAGTGTACCGTGTATAGTGCACAGCACACAGAGTACAGTGTACCGTGTATAGTGCACAGTGCACAGAGTACAGTGTACCGTGTATAGTGCACAGTGCACAGAGTACAGTGTACCGTGTATAGTGCACAGTGCACAGAGTACAGTGTACCGTGTATAGTGCACAGTGCACAGAGTACAGTGTACCGTGTATAGTGCACATAGTACAGTGTACCGTGTTTAGTGCACAGTGCACAGAGTACAGTGTACCGTGTATAGTGCACAGTGCACAGAGTACAGTGTACCGTGTATAGTGCACAGTGCACAGAGTACAGTGTACCGTGTTTAGTGCACAGGGCATAGAGTACAGTGTACCGTGTAATGTGCAGAGTACAGTGTACTGTGTATAGTGCACAGTGCACAGAGTACAGTGTACCGCGTATAGTGCACAGTGCACAGCGTACAGTGTACGGTGTATAGTGCACAGCACACAGAGTACAGTGTACCGTGTATAGTGCACAGTGCACAGAGTACAGTGCACCGTGTATAGTGCACAGTGCACAGAGTACAGTGTACCGTGTATAGTGCACGGTGCACAGAGTACAGTGTACCGTGTATAGAGCACAGAGTACAGTGTACCACGTATAGTGCACAGGGCACAGAGTACAGTGTACGGTGGATCGTGCACAGAGTACAGGGTACTGTGTATAGTGGACAGTGCACAGAATACAGTGTACCGTGTATAGTGCACAGTGCAAAGTGTACCATGTATAGTGAACAGAGTACAGTGTACCGTGTATAGTACACAGTGCACAGAGTACAGTGTACCGTTTATAGTGCACAGAGTACAGTGTACCGTTTATAGTGCACAGTGCACAGAGTACAGTGTACTGTGTATAGTGCACAGAGTACAGTGTACCGTGTATTAGAAAACAGTGCACAGTGCACAGAGTACAGTGTACCGTGTATAGTGCCAAGTGCACAGAGTACAGTGTACCGTGTATAGTGCACTGTGCACAGTGCACAGAGTACAGTGTACCGTGTATAGTGCACAGCGCACAGAGTACAGTGTACCGTGTATAGTGCACAGAGTACTGTGTACCGTGTATGGTGTACAGTGCACAGAGTACAGTGTACCGTGTATAGTGAACAGAGTACAGTGTGCCGTGTATAGTGCACAGAGTACAGTGTACCGTGTATAGTGCACAGTGCACAGAGTACAGTGTACCGTATATAGTACACAGTGCACAGGGTACAGTGTACCGTGTATAGTGCACAGTGCACAGAGTACAGTGTACCGTGTATAGTGCACAGAGTACTGTGTACCGTGTATGGTGTACAGTGCACAGAGTACAGTGTACCGTGTATAGTGAACAGAGTACAGTGTGCCGTGTATAGTGCACAGAGTACAGTGTACCGTGTATAGTGCACAGTGCACAGAGTACAGTGTACCGTGTATAGTACACAGTGCACAGGGTACAGTGTACCGTGTATAGTGCACAGTGCACAGAGTACAGTGTACCGTGTTTAGTGCACAGGGCATAGAGTACAGTGTACCGTGTATAGTGCACAGTGCACAGAGTACAGTGTACCGTGTATAGTGCACAGTGCACAGAGTACAGTGTACCGTGTATAGTGCACATAGTACAGTGTACCGTGTTTAGTGCACAGTGCACAGAGTACAGTGTACCGTGTATAGTGCACAGTGCACAGAGTACAGTGTACCGTGTATAGTGCACAGTGCACAGAGTACAGTGTACCGTGTTTAGTGCACAGGGCATAGAGTACAGTGTACCGTGTAATGTGCAGAGTACAGTGTACTGTGTATAGTGCACAGTGCACAGAGTACAGTGTACCGCGTATAGTGCACAGTGCACAGCGTACAGTGTACCGTGTATAGTGCACAGCACACAGAGTACAGTGTACCGTGTATAGTGCACAGTGCACAGAGTACAGTGCACCGTGTATAGTGCACAGTGCACAGAGTACAGTGTACCGTGTATAGTGCACGGTGCACAGAGTACAGTGTACCGTGTATAGAGCACAGAGTACAGTGTACCACGTATAGTGCACAGGGCACAGAGTACAGTGTACGGTGGATAGTGCACAGAGTACAGGGTACTGTGTATAGTGGACAGTGCACAGAATACAGTGTACCGTGTATAGTGCACAGTGCACAGTGTACCATGTATAGTGAACAGAGTACAGTGTACCGTGTATAGTACACAGTGCACAGAGTACAGTGTACCGTGTATAGTGCACAGAGTACAGTGTACCGTTTATAGTGCACAGTGCACAGAGTACAGTGTACTGTGTATAGTGCACAGAGTACAGTGTACCGTGTATTAGAAAACAGTGCACAGTGCACAGAGTACAGTGTACCGTGTATAGTGCCAAGTGCACAGAGTACAGTGTACCGTGTATAGTGCACTGTGCACAGTGCACAGAGTACAGTGTACCGTGTATAGTGCACAGCGCACAGAGTACAGTGTACCGTGTATAGTGCACAGAGTACTGTGTACCGTGTATAGTGCACAGTGCACAGAGTACAGTGTACCGTGTATAGTACACAGTGCACAGGGTACAGTGTACCGTGTATAGTGCACAGTGCACAGAGTACAGTGTACCGTGTTTAGTGCACAGGGCATAGAGTACAGTGTACCGTGTATAGTGCACAGAGTACTGTGTACCGTGTATGGTGTACAGTGCACAGAGTACAGTGTACCGTGTATAGTGCACAGTGCAGAGAGTACACAGTGTACCGTGTATGGTGCACAGTGCACAGAGTACAGTGTACCGTGTATAGTGCACAGAGTACAGTGTACCGTGTATAGTGCACAGAGTACAGTGTACCGTGTATAGTGCACAGAGTAGAGTGTACCGTGTATAGTGCACAGTGCACAGAGTACAGTGTACCGTGCATAGTTCACAGTGCAGAGAGTACAGTGTACCGTGTATAGTGCACAGAGTACAGTGTACCGTGTATAGTGCAAAGAGTACAGTGTACCGTGTATAGTGCACAGTGCACAGAGTACAGTGTACCGTGTATAGAGCACAGTGCACTGAGTCCAGTGTACCGTGTATAGTGCACAGTGCACAGAGTACAGTGTACCGTGTATAGTGCACAGTGCACAGAGTACAGTGTACCGTGTATATTGCACAGTGCACAGTGCACAGAGTACAGTGTACCGTGTATAGTGCACAGCGCACAGAGTACAGTGTATATACCGTGTATCTACCGTGTATATACCGTGTATATACCGTATATACTACTATACCGTGTATAGTGCACAGTGCACAGAGTACAGTGTACCGTGTATAGTGCACAGTGCACAGTGCACAGAGTACAGTGTACCGTGTATAGTGCACAGAGTACAGTGTACCGTGTATAGTGCACAGAGTAGAGTGTACCGTGTATAGTGCACAGTGCACAGAGTACAGTGTACCGTGCATAGTGCACAGTGCACTGAGTCCAGTGTACTGTGTATAGTGCACAGTGCACAGAGTACAGTGTACCGTGTATAGTGCACAGTGCACAGAGTACAGTGTACCGTGTATAGTGCACAGAGTACAGTGTGCCGTGTATAGTGCACATAGTACAGTGTACCGTGTATAGTGCACAGTGCACAGAGTACAGTGTACCGTGTATAGTACACAGTGCACAGGGTACAGTGTACCGTGTATAGTGCACAGTGCACAGAGTACAGTGTACCGTGTTTAGTGCACAGGGCATAGAGTACAGTGTACCGTGTATAGTGCAGAGTACATTGTACTGTGTATAGTGCACAGTGCACAGAGTACAGTGTACCGTGTATAGTGCACAGCACACAGAGTACAGTGTACCGTGTATAGTGCACAGTGCACAGAGTCCAGTGTACCGTGTATAGTGCACAGTGCACAGAGTACAGTGTACCGTGTATAGTGCACAGTGCACAGAGTACAGTGTACCGTGTATAGTGCACAGTGCACAGAGTACAGTGTACCGTGTATAGTGCACAGTGCACAGAGTACAGTGTACCGTGTATAGTGCACAGTGCACAGTCCACAGAGTACAGTGTACCGTGTATAGTGCACAGCGCACAGAGTACAGTGTATATACCGTGTATATACCGTGTATATACCGTATATACTACTATACCGTGTATAGTGCACAGTGCACAGAGTACAGTGTACCGTGTATAGTGCACAGTGCACAGTGCACAGTGCACAGAGTACAGTGTACCGTGTATAGTGCACAGAGTACAGTGTACCGTGTATAGTGCACAGAGTAGAGTGTACAGTGTATAGTGCACAGTTCACAGAGTACAGTGTACAGTGCATAGTGCACAGTGCACTGACTCCAGTGTACAGTGTATAGTGCACAGTGCACAGAGTACAGTGTACCGTGTATAGTGCACAGTGCACAGAGTACAGTGTACCGTGTATAGTGCACAGTGCACAGTGCACAGAGTACAGTGTACCGTGTATAGTGCACAGTGCACAGTGCACAGAGTACAGTGTACGGTGTATAGTGCACAGCGCACAGAGTACAGTGTACCGTGTATAGTGCACAGAGTAGAGTGTACAGTGTATAGTGCACAGTTCACAGAGTACAGTGTACAGTGCATAGTGCACAGTGCACTGACTCCAGTGTACAGTGTATAGTGCACAGTGCACAGAGTACAGTGTACCGTGTATAGTGCACAGTGCACAGAGTACAGTGTACCGTGTATAGTGCACAGTGCACAGTGCACAGAGTACAGTGTACCGTGTATAGTGCACAGTGCACAGTGCACAGAGTACAGTGTACGGTGTATAGTGCACAGCGCACAGAGTACAGTGTACCGTGTATAGTGCACAGAGTACAGTGTACCGTGTATAGTGAACAGAGTACAGTGTGCCGTGTATAGTGCACAGAGTACAGTGTACCGTGTATAGTGCACAGTGCACAGAGTACAGTGTACCGTGTATAAGACACAGTGCACAGGGTACAGTGTACCGTGTATAGTGCACAGTGCACAGAGTACAGTGTACCGTGTTTAGTGCACAGGGCATAGAGTACAGTGTACCGTGTATAGTGCAGAGTGCAGTGTACTGTGTATAGTGCACAGTGCACAGAGTACAGTGTACCGTGTATAGTGCACAGTGCACAGCGTACAGTGTACCATGTATAGTGCACAGCACACAGAGTAGAGTGTACCGTGTATAGTGCACAGTGCACAGAGTACAGTGTACCTTGTATAGTGCACAGTGCACAGAGTACAGTGTACCGTGTATAGTGCACAGTGCACAGAGTACAGTGTACCGTGTATAGTGCAGAGTGCACAGAGTACAGTGTACCGTGTATAGTGCACAGAGTACAGTGTACCGTGTATAGTGTACAATGCACAGAGTACAGTGCACAGAGTACAGTGTACCGTGTATAGTGAACATAGTACAGTGTACAGTGTATAGTGCACATAGTACAGTGTACCGTGTTTAGTGCACAGTGCACAGAGTGCAGTGTACCCTGTATAGTGCACAGTGCACAGAGTACAGTGTACCGTGTATAGTGCACAGTGCACAGAGTACACTGTACCGTGTTTAGTGCACAGGGCATAGAGTACAGTGTACCGTGTAAAGTGCAGAGTACAGTGTACTGTGTATAGTGCACAGTGCACAGAGTACAGTGTACCGTGTATAGTGCACAGTGCACAGCGTACAGTGTACCGTGTATAGTGCACAGCACACAGAGTACAGGGTACCGTGTATACTGCACAGTGCACAGAGTACAGTGCACCGTGTATAGTGCACAGTGCACAGAGTACAGTGTACCGTGTATAGTGCACGGTGCACAGAGTAAAGTGTACCGTGTATAGTGCACAGTGCACAGAGTACAGTGTACCACGTATAGTGCACAGGGCACAGAGTACAGTGTACCGTGGATAGTGCACAGAGTACAGGGTACTGTGTATAGTGGACAGTGCACAGAGGACAGTGTACCGTGTATAGTGCACAGTGCACAGTGTACCATGTATAGTGAACAGAGTACAGTGTACCGTGTATAGTACACAGTGCACAGAGTACAGTGTACCGTGTATCGTGCACAGAGTACAGTGTACCGTTTATAGTGCACAGTGCACAGAGTACAGTGTACCTTGTATAGTGCACAGAGTACAGTGTACCGTGTATTAGAAAACAGTGCACAGTGCACAGCGTACAGTGTACCGTGTATAGTGCACAGTGCACAGAGTTCAGTGTACCGTGTATAGTGCACAGTGCACAGTGCACAGTGCACAGAGTACAGTGTACCGTGTATAGTGCACAGCGTACAGAGTACAGTGTACCGTGTATAGCGCACAGAGTACTGTGTACCGTGTATGGTGTACAGTGCACAGAGTACAGTGTACCGTGTATAGTGAACAGAGTACAGTGTGCCGTGTATAGTGCACAGAGTACAGTGTACCGTGTATAGTGCACAGTGCACAGAGTACAGTGTACCGTGTATAGTACACAGTGCACAGGGTACAGTGTACCGTGTGTAGTGCACAGTGCACAGAGTACAGTGTACCGTGTATAGTGCACAGAGTACTGTGTACCGTGTATGGTGTACAGTGCACAGAGTACAGTGTACCGTGTATAGTGAACAGAGTACAGTGTGCCGTGTATAGTGCACAGAGTACAGTGTACCGTGTATAGTGCACAGTGCACAGAGTACAGTGTACCGTGTTTAGTGCACAGGGCATAGAGTACAGTGTACCGTGTATAGTGCAGAGTACAGTGTAATGTGTATAGTGGACAGTGCACAGAGTACAGTGTACCGTGTATAGTGCACAGTGCACAGTGTACCATGTATAGTGAACAGAGTACAGTGTACCGTGTATAGTACACAGTGCACAGAGTACAGTGTACCGTGTATAATGCACAGAGTACAGTGTACCGTTTATAGTGCACAGGGCACAGAGTACAGTGTACTGTGTATAGTGCACAGAGTACAGTGTACCGTGTATTAGAAAACAGTGCACAGTGCACAGAGTACAGTGTACCGTGTAAAGTGCACAGTGCACAGAGTACAGTGTACCGTGTATAGTGCACAAAGCACAGTGCACAGAGTACAGTGTACCGTGTATAGTGCACAGCGCACAGAGTACAGTGTACCGTGTATAGTGCACAGACTACTGTGTACCGTGTATGGTGTACAGTGCACAGAGTACAGTGTACCGTGTATAGTGAACAGAGTACAGTGTGCCGTGTATAGTGCACAGAGTACAGTGTACCGTGTATAGTGCACAGTGCACAGAGTACAGTGTACCGTGTATAGTACACAGTGCACAGGGTACAGTGTACCGTGTATAGTGCACAGTGCACAGAGTACAGTGTACCGTGTATAGTGCACAGAGTACTGTGTACCGTGTATGGTGTACAGTGCACAGAGTACAGTGTACCGTGTATAGTGAACAGAGTACAGTGTGCCGTGTATAGTGCACAGAGTACAGTGTACCGTGTATAGTGCACAGTGCACAGAGTACAGTGTACCGTGTATAGTACACAGTGCACAGGGTACAGTGTACCGTGTATAGTGCACAGTGCACAAAGTACAGTGTACCTTGTTTAGTGCACAGGGCATAGAGTACAGTGTACCGTGTATAGTGCACAGAGTACTGTGTACCGTGTATGGTGTACAGTGCACAGAGTACAGTGTACCGTGTATAGTGCACAGTGCAGAGAGTACAGTGTACCGTGTATTGTGCACAGAGTACAGTGTACCGTGTATGGTGCACAGTGCACAGAGTACAGTGTACCGTGTATAGTGCACAGAGTACAGTGTACCGTGTATAGTGCACAGAGTACAGTGTACCGTGTATAGTGCACAGAGTAGAGTGTACCGTGTATAGTGCACAGTGCACAGAGTACAGTGTACCGTGCATAGTGCACAGTGCAGAGAGTACAGTGTACCGTGTATAGTGCACAGAGTACAGTGTACCGTGTATAGTGCAAAGAGTACAGTGTACCATGTATAGTGCACAGAGTACGGTGTACCGTGTATAGTTCACAGTGCACAGAGTACAGTGTACCGTGTATAGAGCACAGTGCACTGAGTCCAGTGTACCGTGTATAGTGCACAGTGCAGAGAGTACAGTGTACCGTGTATAGTGCACAGTGCACAGAGTACAGTGTACCGTGTATAGTGCACAGTGCACAGTGCACAGAGTACAGTGTACCGTGTATAGTGCACAGCGCACAGAGTACAGTGTACCGTGTATAGTGCACAGAGTACTGTGTACCATGTATGGTGTACAGTGTACAGAGTACAGTGTACCGTGTATAGTGCACAGTGCACAGAGTACAGTGTACCGTGTATAGTGCACAGTTCACAGTGCACAGAGTACAGTGTACCGTGTATAGTGCACAGCGCACAGAGTGCAGTGTACCGTGTATAGTGCACAGAGTACTGTGTACCATGTATGGTGTACAGTGTACAGAGTACAGTGTACCGTGTATAGTGAACAGAGTACAGTGTACCGTGTATAGTGCACAGTGCACAGTGCACAGAGTACAGTGTACCGTGTATAGTGCACAGCGCACAGAGTGCAGTGTACCGTGTATAGTGCACAGAGTACTGTGTACCATGTATGGTGTACAGTGTACAGAGTACAGTGTACCGTGTATAGTGAACAGAGTACAGTGTGCCTTGTATAGCGCACAGAGTACAGTGTACCGTGTATAGTGCACAGTGCACAGAGTACAGTGTACCGTGTATAGTACACAGTGCACAGGGTACAGTGCACCGTGTATAGTTTGCAGTGCACAGAGTACAGTGTACCGTGTTTAGTGCACAGGGCATAGAGTACAGTGTACCGTGTATAGTGCAGAGTACAGTGTACTGTGCATAGTGCACAGTGCACAGAGTACAGTGTACCGTGTATACTGCACAGTGCACAGCGTACAGTGTACCGTGTATAGTGCACAGCACACAGAGTACAGTGTACCGTGTATAGTGCACAGTGCACAGAGTACAGTGTACCGTGTATAGTGCACAGTGCACAGAGTACATGTACCGTGTATAGTGCACAGTGCACAGAGTACAGTGGACCGTGTATAGTGCACAGTGCACAGAGTACAGTGTACCGTGTATAGTGCACAGAGTACAGTGTACCATGTATAGTGTACAGTGCACAGAGTACAGTGCACAGAGTACAGTGTACCGTGTATAGTGAACATAGTACAGTGTACCGTGTATAGTGCACAGAGTACAGTGTACCGTGTTTAGTGCACAGTGCACAGAGTACAGTGTACCGTGTATAGTGCACAGTGCACAGAGTACAGTGTACCGTGTATAGTGCACAGTGCACAGAGTACCGTGTACCGTGTATAGTGCACAGAGTACAGTGTAGCGTTTATAGTGCACAGTGCACAGAGTACAGTGTACTGTGTATAGTGCACAGAGTACAGTGTACCGTGTATTAGAAAACAGTGCACAGTGCACAGAGTACAGTGTACCGTGTATAGTGCACAGCGCACAGAGTGCAGTGTACCGTGTATGGTGTACAGTGTACAGAGTACAGTGTACCGTGTATAGTGAACAGAGTACAGTGTGCCGTGTATAGTGCACAGTGCACAGAGTACAGTGTACCGTGTATAGTGCACAGTGCACAGTGCACAGAGTACAGTGTACCGTGTATAGTGCACAGCGCACAGAGTGCAGTGTACCGTGTATAGTGCACAGAGTACTGTGTACCATGTATGGTGTACAGTGTACAGAGTACAATGTACCGTGTATAGTGAACAGAGTACAGTGTGCCTTGTATAGCGCACAGAGTACAGTGTACCGTGTATAGTGCACAGTGCACAGAGTACAGTGTACCGTGTATAGTACACAGTGCACAGGGTACAGTGTACCGTGTATAGTTTGCAGTGCACAGAGTACAGTGTACCGTGTTTAGTGCACAGGGCATAGAGTACAGTGTACCGTGTATAGTGCAGAGTACAGTGTACTGTGCATAGTGCACAGTGCACAGAGTACAGGGTACCGTGTATACTGCACAGTGCACAGCGTACAGTGTACCGTGTATAGTGCACAGCACACAGAGTACAGTGTACCGTGTATAGTGCACAGTGCACAGAGTACAGTGTACCGTGTATAGTGCACAGTGCACAGAGTACATGTACCGTGTATAGTGCACAGTGCACAGAGTACAGTGGACCGTGTATAGTGCACAGTGCACAGAGTACAGTGTACCGTGTATAGTGCACAGAGTACAGTGTACCATGTATAGTGTACAGTGCACAGAGTACAGTGCACAGAGTACAGTGTACCGTGTATAGTGAACATAGTACAGTGTACCGTTTATAGTGCACAGAGTACAGTGTACCGTGTTTAGTGCACAGTGCACAGAGTACAGTGTACCGTGTATAGTGCACAGTGCACAGAGTACAGTGTACCGTGTATAGTGCACAGTGCACAGAGTACCGTGTACCGTGTATAGTGCACAGAGTACAGTGTAGCGTTTATAGTGCACAGTGCACAGAGTACAGTGTACTGTGTATAGTGCACAGAGTACAGTGTACCGTGTATTAGAAAACAGTGCACAGTGCACAGAGTACAGTGTACCGTGTATAGGGCACAGTACACAGAGTGCAGTGTACCGTGTATAGTGCACAGAGTACAGTGTACCGTGTATAGTGCAAAGTGCACAGAGTACAATGTACCGTGTATAGTGCACAGTGTAGAGTGTACAGTGTATAGTGCACAGTGCACAGAGTACAGTGTACCGTGTATAGTGGACAGTGCCCCTGAGACAAGCAGTTACCTTGGTCGCTCTGGCTCGCCCTGGAGGCAATCTGGAACCACCAAACTTGACATGGTCATGGCCAGAGAATTGGTCTAGGTAGTGGCGTTGTCCGTTTCCTCGTATCTAGTCTTGTTTCCGGAGCGCCATCCACCGGATCTACCGGCAAGTAAGTGTGAAATGGCCAAAGTGAATTGCTGTAGGCCGCTGAGACCAGCCGTTGCCTTGGTCGCTCTGGCTCCGCCTGCAGGGAAGCTGGAGCCACCAAACTTCTCATGGTCATGGCCAGATGATTGGTCTAGGTACTGGCGTTGTCCGTTTTCTCGTATCTTTTCGTGGGGCGGAGCGTTACCTACCGGATCTACCGGCAGGTAAGTGTGAAATGGCCAAAGTGAATTGCTGTAGGCCCCTGACACAAGCAGTTGCCTATGTCGCTCTGGCCCGGCCTCCAGGAAATCTGGAACAACCAAACTTGGCATGGTCATGGCCAGAGGATAGGTCTAGGTACTGGCGTTGTTCGTTTCCTCGTATCTTGTCGTGGGCCGGAGCGCCAGCCACCGGATCTACCGGCAAGTAAGTGTGAAATGGCCAAAGTGAAATGCTGTAGGCCCCTGTGACCAGTAGTTGCCTTGGTCACTCTGGCTCGGCCTGTAGGGAAGCTGGAGCCACCAAACTTGGTATGGTAATGGCCAAAGCATTTGTCTAGGAACTGGGGTTGTCTGTTTCCTCGTATCTTATCCTGAGCCGGAGCGCCACCCACCGGATCTACCGGCAAGTAAGTGTGAAATTGCCAAAGTGAAATGCTGTAGGCCCCTGTGACCAGCAGTTGCCTTGGTCACTCTGGCTCAGGCCTGTAGGGAAGCTGGAGCCACCAAACTTGGTATGGTAATGGCCAAAGCATTTGTCTAGGAACTGGGGTTGTCTGTTTCCTCGTATCTTATCCTGAGCCGGAGCGCCACCCACCGGATCTACCGGCAAGTAAGTGTGAAATGGCCAAAGTGAATTGCTGTAGGGCCCTGAGACCAGCAGTTGCCTTGGTCGCTCTGGCTCGGCTTGCAGGCAAGCTGGAACCACTAAACTTAATATGGTCATGGCCAGAGAATTGGTCTAGGTACTGGCGTTGTCCGTTCTCTCGCATCTTGTCGTGGGCCGGAGCGCCACCCACCTTTAATGCATAGTTTCCTTAAATGAACATTTTCTCTTTTCTCTCTGTTAATGTAATTGAAGTTCAGTTACTGAAGGAAAACTGTGACATAGTCACATATTTTTTTGTATGAATTACTTTTATTTAGCATTTCTCCAAGATAATGTCTAACAATCCTATCATTAATGTACAAGTACATATAAACATCAATACCTAATGGGCTTGTACCTATAACAATAAAGATTAAAGTCGCAAGTAACAAGAAGTAACTGTATCTCAACCTGAAAGTTACATATGAAATCTAACATAGACATCAAGATATCTTACAACCCTCAAGTACATAATTTGTACAAGTACATTTTAACTTCAACTCCTAATGGGCTTGTACCTATACGTCCACTATACGTCTCATTCTAACAGTTATCTTTTTTGCTGCAACACATGTGGCAATTTTCGCCATTAAAGGTGACTGACAGTAGTTACACCCAGTTTCATCCTGTTTTTTGGGGGGACCACAAAAACAAAATTCCCTGGTTTAAGACCTTTTAAGAATGTACTGCAATTTTGTTTTGGAATACTTAACCAAATGTGGGTTTTATTACCTGAGCCAGATAAGGGACATATGTTCATGTAAGAACACCTTCTCCTATCTTTCCCTGGGAAGAGAAAACTCTGCATAATTTGCAAGTTTCTTGTGTTTGGCTTCCCCCCCTTGCATGGTGTTTATGCCCAGACCACTCCCAAATGCACCGAAAAAGGACCTGGAATGATATGGGACAGATAAACCCACTGTCCACTTGCTAAGGGTGACACTGGTAGAAAACAGTGAACTGCAAAAAAATACTCCTGACAGGATTTCTCTAAGTCATAAATGCCCTTTTGGTCAATAACAGTTACTCTGTTCATGAGTAAGAAGGCATTTCTGAGTTTGAGACCAGAAAATGCAAGAGCATACAGCTTAACATTCCGAGCTTCTGTGTCACTTGGGGAAGTTAATGCTTCGACCACATCCATAACATTGCTGCAAAATTTTCCAGTTTCCTCAGCAGTGAATCTACACTCAAATGGTTTCTCCTTTCTTTTCTCTCTAAACCACTTAACCATTTTCTTGTACAGTTTGTGAAACTTTACCTTGTTTCTTACTGCACGAAGATACTTAAGAAAGCAGCAATCAAATGGCAATTAGTAAACTGTGATTATGGAAGCGGCAGGATTGGTTCGGGTAAGTGCAATATTCATGACTACCTTATTCCATTGCTGCCAACAGTTATTTCCCAACTGTAATGGTTCACATTTAGCTTTGTCAACTACAGGGCCTAAAACAGGTTCAAACTCTTGCCTAGAATGTTTACCCGCAATGAATTTGGTGACCAGATTTCTTTGGTGTTTAATTGGCTTGTTAACAACAATTGTTTTGTTGTAGTTCTCAACCAATTTAGCAACTTTAACTCTCTGGTAATATGACCATTGCCTCCAAGTACATGTACTATTTTCCTCAAAATGCCATTCACATTTGTCAAATCATCCTGCTTAACATTTGCAAATTGACTAGGGTAGGTGGCTGAATGTCAAGAAGCTCAAACTTTAAGTTAATAGCAATATCATGTCCCTGAATTCCCTCTAAAAACTTTGAAATCGTCAAGGTTTCCATTGTCATGTTCTTGTCCTTAAGTTTTTCGGAAATCTCATTCTTTTTTGTCGCTTAATTAAACAAATTAAACCTGATTGATGAAGCTTGCTAACAACAAACAACACAAGAAACCAGTTCATTCAACAAAGTAGAAAAGGCGCGAATCGTGACGTCAATGAGCGATATGACACTCGCAAGCGTGTCATACGGAAAATACTCCACTCGGGTCCCGGATGCAGTGGTGTATGGATTCTACGAGTGGTTTAGTTCCCAGTAAAACAATCTCTTCCATATAATAAATATTAATCCTACATAGGATTGCTTTAATCGTACGAAGTATTTATATTCTTCCTATCTAGGATTAATCTTTGTCCAAAGATTCCGAAGATTGGCATTATTTAAAGATCAAAGGCGTGCGCGGATTCGCTGGCCCAGAGGTGCTTGCTCCTATTCATTAACTTCTAGGGTCAACATCGTGGTATCTACCAGCTCTAGCATATGCAAGTGATTGTCATGTGACTGGTTTTCAACGCAATTGGACGTTTTTCGTCAACCCGGCGTTTTCCGCTCCTTGGTAAAGCCCTCCCAAAATGGTGGTATGATAACGAACTCGTTGAATTCGATCCAAGGGTGTTTTTTCGTTTTGCCCTGATGGGGAAAGTCGAAAAAACGAGTTTTGAACGCAATTGGACGACCTTCGTCAACCCGGCTTTTTGCGCTGCTGGGAAAAGCCCACCCAAAATGGTCGTATGAAACCGACCTCGTGGAATTCGATCCAAAGGGTGTTTTTTCGTTTCGCCCCGATTGGGAAAGTCGAAAAAACGAGTTTTGAACGCAATTGGACGACCTTCGTCAACCCGACTTTTTTCGCTGCTTCCAAAAGCTCTCCCAAAATGGTGGTATGATACCGAACTCGTTGAATTCGATCCAGAAATGCCTTCTTACTCATGAACAGAGTAACTGTTATTGACCAAAAGGGCATTTATGACTTAGAGAAATCCTGTCAGGAGTATTTTTTTTGCAGTTCACTGTTTTCTACCAGTGTCACCCTTAGCAAGTGGACAGTGGGTTTATCTGTCCCATATCATTCCAAGTCCTTGTTCGGTGCATTTGAGAGTGGTCTGGGCATAAACACCATGCAAGGGGGGGAAGCCAAACACAAGAAACTTGCAAATTATGCAGAGTTTTCTCTTCCCAGGGAAAGATAGGAGAAGGTGTTCTTACATGAACATATGTCCCTTATCTGGCTCAGGTAATAAAACCCACATTTGGTTAAGTATTCCAAAACAAAATTGCAGTACATTCTTAAAAGGTCTTAAACCAGGGAATTTTGTTTTTGTGGTCCCCCCAAAAAACAGGATGAAACTGGGTGTAACTACTGTCAGTCACCTTTAATGGCGAAAATTGCCACATGTGTTGCAGCAAAAAAGATAACTGTTAGAATGAGACGTATAGTGGACGTATAGGTACAAGCCCATTAGGAGTTGAAGTTAAAATGTACTTGTACAAATTATGTACTTGAGGGTTGTAAGATATCTTGATGTCTATGTTAGATTTCATATGTAACTTTCAGGTTGAGATACAGTTACTTCTTGTTACTTGCGACTTTAATCTTTATTGTTATAGGTACAAGCCCATTAGGTACTGATGTTTATATGTACTTGTACATTAATAATAGGATTGTTAGACATTATCTTGGAGAAATGCTAAATAAAAGTAATTCATACAAAAAAATATGTGACTATGTCAGAGTTTTCCTTCAGTAACTGAACTTCAATTACATTAACAGAGAGAAAAGAGAAAATGTTCATTTAAGGAAACTATGCATTAAAGGTGGGTGGCGCTCCGGCCCACGACAAGATGCGAGAAAACGGACAACGCCAGTACCTAGACCAATTCTCTGGCCATGACCATACCAAGTTTAGTGGTTCCAGCTTGCCTGCAGGCCGAGCCAGAGCGACCAAGGCAAATGCTGGTCTCAGGGCCCTACAGCAATTCACTTTGGCCATTTCACACTTACTTGCCGGTAGATCCGGTGGGTGGTGCTCCGGTTCACGACAAGATACGAGAAAACGGACAACGCCAGTACCTAGATCAATCCGCTGGCCATATCCATGCCAAGTTTGGTGGTTCCAGATTGCCTGCAGGCCGAGCCAGAGCGACCAAGGCAACTGCTGGTCTAGGGGGCCTACAGCAATTCAGTTTGGCCATTTCACACTTACTTGCCGGTAGATCCGGTGGGTGGCGCTCCGGTCCACGACAAGATACGAGGAAACGGACAACGCCAGTACCTAGATCAATCCGCTAGCCATAACCATACCAAGTTTGGTGGTTCCAGCTTGCCTGCAGGCCGAGCCAGAGGGACCAAGACAACTGCTGGTCTCAGGGGCATACAGATATTCACTTTGGCCATTTCACACTTACTTGCTGGTAGATCCAGTGGGTAACGCTCCGGCCCAAAACAAGATGCGAGGAAACGGACAACGCCAGTACCTAGACCAATCCGCTGGCCATGACCATAGGAAGTTTAGTTGCTCCAGCTTGATAGCAGGCGGAGCTAAAGCGACAAAAGCAACTGCTGGTCTCAGGGGCTTACAGCAATTCACTTTGGCCATTTCACACTTACTTGCCGGTAGATCCGGTGGCTAGCGCTCCGGTCCAAGACAAAATACGACAAAACGGACAACGCTAGTACCTAGACCAATCGCCTGGCCATGATCATGCCAAGTTTGGTTGTTCCAGCTTGCCTGCACGCCGAGCCAGAGTGACCAAGGCAACTGCTGGTCTCAGGGGCCTACAGCAATTCACTTTGGCCATTTCACACTTACTTGCCGGTAGATCCGGTGGGTGGCGCTCCGGCCCACGACCAGATACGAGGAAACGCACAACGCCAGTACCTAGACAAATCCCTTGGCCATTACCATGCCAAGTTTGGTGGCTTCAGCTTCCCTACAGGCCGAGCCAGAGCGACCAAGGCAACTGCTGGTCTCAGGGGCCTACAGCAATTCACTTTGGCCATTTCACACTTACTTGCCGGTAGATCCGGTGGGTGGTGCTCCGGCTCAGGTAAAGATACGAGGAAACGGACAACCCCAGTTCCTAGACAAATGCTTTGGCCATTACCATGCCAAGTTTGGTGGCTCCAGCTTCCCTACAGGTCGAGCCAGAGTGACCAAGGCAACTGCTGGTCACAGGGGCCTACAGCATTTCACTTTGGCCATTTCACACTTACTTGCCGGTAGATCCGGTGGCTGGCGCTCCGGCCCACGACAAGATACGAGGAAACAAACAACGCCAGTACCTAGACCCATCCTCTGGCCATGACCATGCCAAGTTTGGTTGTTCCAGATTTCCTGCAGGCCGGGCCAGAGCGACCAAGGCAACTGCTTGTCTCAGGGGCCTACAGCAATTCACTTTGGAAATTTCACACTTACCTGCCGGTAGATCCGGTGGGTAACGCTCCGGCCCACGACGAGATACGAGAAAACGGACAAGTTCAGTACCTAGACCAATCCTCTGGCCATTATCATGAGAAGTTTGGTGGCTCCAGCTTGAATGCAGGCGGAGCCAGAGCGACCAAGGCAATGGCTGGTCTCAGCGGCCAACAGCAATTCACTTTGGCCATTTCACACTTACTTGCCGGTAGATCCGGTGGATGGCACTCCGGGCCACGACCAGATACGAGGAAACAGACAACGCCAGTACCTAGACAAATGCTTTGGCCATTACCATGCCAAGTTTGGTGGCTCCAGCTTCCCCACAGGCCGAGCCAGAGTGACAAAGGCAACTCCTGGTCACAGGGGCCTACAGCATTTCACTTTGGCCATTTCACACTTACTTGCCGCTAGATCCGGTGGGTGGCGCTCCTGTCCTCGACAAGATACGAGAAAACGGACAGCGCCAGTACCTAGACCCATCACCTGGCCATGATCATGCCAAGTTTGGTTGTTCCAGCTTTCCTGCAGGCCGGGCCAGAGCGACCAAGGCAACTGCTTGTCTCAGGGGCCTACAGCAATTCACTTTGGCCATTTCACACTTACCTGCCGGTAGATCAGGTAGGTAACGCTCCGCCCCACGACAAGATACGAGAAAACGGACAACCCCAGTACCTAGACCATTCATCTGGCCATGACCAGGAGAAGTTTGGTGGCTCCAGCTTGCCTGCAGGCGGAGCCAGAGCGACCAAGGCAACGGCTGGTCTCAGCGGCCTACAGCAATTCACTTTGGCCATTTCACACTTACTTGCCGGTAGATCCGGTGGATGGCGCTCCGGCCCACGACAAGATACGAGGAAACGAACAACGCCACTACCTAGACCAATTCTCTGGCCATGACCATGTCAAGTTTGGTGGTTCCAGATTTCCTGCAGGGCGAGCCAGAGCGACCAAGGTAACTGCTTGTCTCAGGGGCACTGTCCACTATACACGGTACACTGTACTCTGTGCACTGTGCACTATACACTGTACACTCTACACTGTGCACTATACACGGTACATTGTACTCTGTGCACTTTGCACTATACACGGTACACTGTACTCTGTGCACTATACACGGTACACTGCACTCTGTGTACTGTGCCCTATACACGGTACACTGTACTCTGTGCACTGTGCACTGTTTTCTAATACACGGTACACTGTACTCTGTGCACTATACACAGTACACTGTACTCTGTGCACTGTGCACTATAAACGCTACACTGTACTCTGTGCACTATACACGGTACACTGTACTCTGTGCACTGTGTACTATACACGGTACACTGTACTCTGTTCACTATACATGGTACACTGTGCACTGTGCACTATACACGGTACACTGTACTCTGTGCACTGTCCACTATACACAGTACCCTGTACTCTGTGCACTATCCACGGTACACTGTACTCTGTGCCCTGTGCACTATATGTGGTACACTGTACTCTGTGCACTGTGCACTATACACGGTACACTGTACTCTGTGCACTGTGCACTATACACGGTACACTGTACTCTGTGCACTGTGCACTATACTCGGTAGACTGTACTCTGTGCACTGTGCACTATACACGGTACACTGTACTCTGTGTGCTGTGCACTATACACGGTACACTGTACGCTGTGCACTGTGCACTATAAACGGTACACTGTACTCTGTGCACTGTGCACTATACACAGTACACTGTACTCTGCACTATACACGGTACACTGTACTCTATGCCCTGTGCACTAAACACGGTACACTGTACTCTGTGCACTGTGCACTATACACGGTACACTGTACTCTGTGCACTGTGCACTATACACGGTACACTGTACACTGTGCACTGTGCACTAAACACGGTACACTGTACTCTGTGCACTATACACGGTACACTGTACTATGTTCACTATACACGGTACACTGTACTCTGTGCACTGTACTCTGTGCACTGTACACTATACATGGTACACTTTACTCTGTGCACTATACACGGTACACTGTACTCTGTGCACTGTGCACTATACACGGTACACTGTACTCTGCGCACTGTGCACTATACACGGTACACTGTACTCTGTGCACTGTGCACTATACACGGTACACTGTACTCTGTGCACTGTGCACTATACACGGTACACTGTACTCTGTGCACTGTGCACTATACACGGTACACTGTACTCTGTGTGCTGTGCACTATACACGGTACACTGTACGCTGTGCACTATACATGGTACACTGTACTCTGTGCACTGTGCACTATGCACAGTACACTGTACTCTGCACTATACACGGTACACTGTACTCTATGCCCTGTGCACTAAACACGGTACACTGTACTCTGTGCACTGTGCACTATACACGGTACACTGTACCCTTTACACTGTGTACTATACACGGTACACTGTACTCTGTGCACTGTGCACTATACACGGTACACTGTACTCTGTGCACTATACACGGCACACTGTACTCTGTTCACTATACACGGTACACTGTACTCTGTGCACTGTACACCATACACGGTACACAGTACTCTGTGCACTATACACGGTACACTGCACTCTGTGCGCTGTGCACTATACACGGTACACTGTAGTCTGTGCACTGTGCACTGTGCACTATACACGGTACACTGTACTCTGTGCACTGTGCACTATACACGGTACACTGTACTCTCTGCACTGTGCACTGTTTTCTAATACATGGTACACTGTACTCTGTGCACTATACACAGTACACTGTACTCTGTGCACTGTGCACTATAAACGGTACACTGTACTCTGTGCACTATACACGGTACACTGTACTCTGTGCACTGTGCACTATAAACGGTACACTGTACTCTGTGTACTATACACGGTACACTGTACTCTGTTCACTATACATGGTACCCTGTGCACTGTGCACTATACACGGTACACTGTACTCTGTGCACTGTCCACTATACACAGTACCCTGTACTCTGTGCACTATCCACGGTACACTGTACTCTGTGCCCTGTGCACTATACGTGGTACACTGTACTCTGTGCACTGTGCACTATACACGGTACACTGTACTCTGTGCACCGTGCACTATACACGGTACACTGTACTCTGTGCACTGTGCACTATACACGGTGCACTGTACTCTGTGCACTATACACGGTACACTGTACTCTGTGTGCTGTGCACTATACACAGTACACTGTAGGCTGTGCACTGTGCACTATACACGGTACGCTGTACTCTGTGCACTGTGCACTATACACAGTACACTGTACTCTGCACTTTACACGGTACACTGTACCCTATGCCCTGTGCACTAAACACGGTACACTGTACTCTGTGCACTGTGCACTATACATGGTACACTGTACTCTGTGCACTGTGCACTATACACGGCACACTGTACTCTGTGCACTGTGCACTAAACACGGTACACTGTACTCTGTGCACTATACACGGTACACTGTACTATAATCACTATACACGGTACACTGTACTCTGTGCACTGTACTCTGTGCACTGTACACTATACACGGTACACTGTACTCTGTGCACTATACACGGTACACTGTACTCTGTGCACTGTGCACTATACACGGTACACTGTACTCTGTGCACTGTGCACTATACACGGTCCACTGTACTCTGTGCACTGTGCACTATACACGGTAAACTGTACTATGTGCACTGTGCACTATACACGGTACACTGTACTCTGTGTGCTGTGCACTATACACGGTACACTGTACGCTGTGCACTGTGCACTATACACGGTACACTGTACTCTGTGCACTGTGCACTATACACGGTACACTGTACTCTGTGCACTGTGCACTATACACAGTACACTGTACTCTGCACATTACATGGTACACTGTACTCTATGCCCTGTGCACTAAACACGGTACACTGTACTCTGTGCACTGTGCACTATACACGGTACACTGTACTCTGTGCACTGTGCACTATACACGGTACACTGTACTCTGTGCACTGTGCACTATACACAGTACACTGTACTCTGCACATTACACGGTACACTGTACTCTATGCCTTGTGCACTAAACACGGTACACTGTACTCTGTGCACTGTGCACTATACACGGTACACTGTACTCTGTGCACTGTGCACTATACACGGTACACTGTACTCTGTGCACTGTACACTAAACACGGTACACTGTACTATGTGCACTATACACGGTACACTGTACTATGTTAACTATACACGGTACACTGTACTCTGTGCACTGTACTCTGTGCACTGTACACTATACACGGTACACTGTACTATAATCACTATACACGGTACACTGTACTCTGTGCACTGTACTCTGTGCACTGTACACTATACACGGTACACTGTACTCTGTGCACTATACACGGTACACTGTACTCTGTGCACTGTGCACTATACACGGTACACTGTACTCTGTGCACTGTGCACTATACACGGTCCACTGTACTCTGTGCACTGTGCACTATACACGGTACACTGTACTATGTGCACTGTGCACTATACACGGTACACTGTACTCTGTGTGCTGTGCACTATACACGGTACACTGTACGCTGTGCACTGTGACCTATACACGGTACACTGTACTCTGTGCACTGTGCACTATACACGGTACACTGTACTCTGTGCACTGTGCACTATACACAGTACACTGTACTCTGCACATTACACGGTACACTGTACTCTATGCCCTGTGAACTAAACACGGTACACTGTACTCTGTGCACTGTGCACTATACACGGTACACTGTGCACTGTGCACTATACACGGTACACTGTACTCTGTGCACTGTACACTAAACACGGTACACTGTACTATGTGCACTATACACGGTACACTGTACTATGTTAACTATACACGGTACACTGTACTCTGTGCACTGTACTCTGTGCACTGTACACTATACACGGTACACTGTACTCTGTGCACTATACACGGTACACTGTACTCTGTGCACTGTGCACTATACACGGTACACTGTACTCTGTGCACTGTGCACTATACACGGTACACTGTACTCTGTGCACTGTGCACTATACACGGTACACTGTGCACTGTGCACTATACACGGTACACTGTACTCTGTGTGCTGTGCACTATACACGGTACACTGTACGCTGTGCACTGTGCACTATACACGGTACACTTTACTCTGTGCACTGTGCACTATACACAGTACACTGTACTCTGCACTATACACGGTACACTGTACTCTATGCCCTGTGCACTAAACACGGTACACTGTACTCTGTGCACTGTGCACTATACACGGTACACTGTACCCTGTGCACTGTGTACTATACACGGTACACTGTACTCTGTGCACTGTACACTAAACACGGTACACTGTACTATGTGCACTATACACGGTACACTGTACTATGTTAACTATACACGGTACACTGTACTCTGTGCACTGTACTCTGTGCACTGTACACTATACACGGTACACTGTACTATAATCACTATACACGGTACACTGTACTCTGTGCACTGTACTCTGTGCACTGTACACTATACACGGTACACTGTACTCTGTGCACTATACACGGTACACTGTACTCTGTGCACTGTGCACTATACACGGTACACTGTACTCTGTGCAATGTGCACTATACACGGTCCACTGTACTCTGTGCACTGTGCACTATACACGGTACACTGTACTATGTGCACTGTGCACTATACACGGTACACTGTACTCTGTGTGCTGTGCACTATACACGGTACACTGTACGCTGTGCACTGTGCACTATACACGGTACACTGTACTCTGTGCACTGTGCACTATACACGGTACACTGTACTCTGTGCACTGTGCACTATACACAGTACACTGTACTCTGCACATTACACGGTACACTGTACTCTATGCCCTGTGCACTAAACACGGTACACTGTACTCTGTGCACTGTGCACTATACACGGTACACTGTGCACTGTGCACTATACACGGTACACTGTACTCTGTGCACTGTACACTAAACACGGTACACTGTACTATGTGCACTATACACGGTACACTGTACTATGTTAACTATACACGGTACACTGTACTCTGTGCACTGTACTCTGTGCACTGTACACTATACACGGTACACTGTACTCTGTGCACTATACACGGTACACTGTACTCTGTGCACTGTGCACTATACACGGTACACTGTACTCTGTGCACTGTGCACTATACACGGTACACTGTACTCTGTGCACTGTGCACTATACACGGTACACTGTGCACTGTGCACTATACACGGTACACTGTACTCTGTGTGCTGTGCACTATACACGGTACACTGTACGCTGTGCACTGTGCACTATACACGGTACACTTTACTCTGTGCACTGTGCACTATACACAGTACACTGTACTCTGCACTATACACGGTACACTGTACTCTATGCCCTGTGCACTAAACACGGTACACTGTACTCTGTGCACTGTGCACTATACACGGTACACTGTACCCTGTGCACTGTGTACTATACACGGTACACTGTACTCTGTGAACTGTGCACTATACACGGCACACTGTACTCTGTTCACTATACACGGTACACTGTACTCTGTGCACTGTACACCATACACGGTACAAAGTACTCTGTGCACTATACACGGTACACTGTACTCTGTGCGCTGTGCACTATACACGGTACACTGTACTCTGTCCACTGTGCACTGTGCACTATACATGGTACACTGTACTCTGTGCACTGTGCACTGTGCACTATACACGGTACACTGTACTCTGTGCACTGTGCACTATACACGGTACACTGTACTTTGTGCACTGTGCACTATACACGGTACACTGGACTCAGTGCACTGTGCACTATGCACAGTACACTCTACTCTGTGCACTGTGCACTATACACGGTACACTCTACTCTGTGCACTGTGCACTATACACGGTGCACTGTACTCTGTGCACTGTGCACTATACACGGTACACTTTACTCTGTGTGCTGTGCACTATACACGGTACACTGTACGCTGTGCACTGTGCACTATATACGGTACACTGTACTCTGTGCACTGTGCACTATACACAGTACACTGTACTCTGCACATTACACGGTACACTGTACTCTATGCCCTGTGCACTAAACACGGTACACTGTACTCTGTGCACTGTGCACTATACACGGTACACTGTACTCTGTGCACTGTGCACTATACACGGTACACTGTACTCTGTGCACTGTGCACTAAACACGGTACACTGTACTATTTGCACTATACACGGTACACTGTACTATGTTCACTATACACGGTACACTGTACTCTGTGCACTGTACTCTGTGCACTGTACACTATACACGGTACACTGTACTCTGTGCACTATACACGGTACACTGTACTCTGTGCACTGTGCACTATACACGGTACACTGTACTCTGTGCACTGTGCACTATACACGGTACACTGTACTCTGTGCACTGTGCACTATACACGGTACACTGTACTCTGTGCACTGTGCACTATACACGGTACACTGTACTCTCTGTGCTGTGCACTATACACGGTACACTGTACGCTGTGCACTGTGCACTATACACGGTACACTGTACTCTGTGCACTGTACACTATACACAGTACACTGTACTCTGCACTATACACGGTACACTGTACTCTATACCCTGTGCACTAAACACTTTACACTGTACTCTGTGCACTGTGCACTATACACGGTACACTGTACCCTGTGCACTGTGCACTATACACGGTACACTGTACTCGGTGCACTGTGCACTATACACGGTACACTCTACTCTGTTCACTATATATGGTACACTGTGCACTTTGCACTATACACGGTACACTGTACTCTGTGCACTGTGCACTATACACGGTATAGTAGTATATACGGTATATACACGGTATATACACGGTATATACACGGTATATACACTGTACTCTGTGCGCTGTGCACTATACACGGTACACACTACTCTGTGCACTGTGCACTGTGCACTATACACGGTACACTGTACTCTGTGCACTGTGCACTATACACGGTACACTGGACTCAGTGCACTGTGCTCTATACACGGTACACTGTACTCTGTGCACTGTGCACTATACACGGTACACTGTACTGTGTGCACTGTGCACTATACACGGTACACTCTACTCTGTGCACTGTGCACTATGCACGGTACACTGTACTCTGTGCACTGTGCACTATACACGGTACACTCTACTCTGTGCACTATACACGGTACACTGTACTCTGTGCACTATGCACTATACACGGTACACTGTACTCTGTGCACTGTGCACTATACACGGTACACTGTACTCTGTGTGCTGTCCACTATACACGGTACACTGTACTCTGTGCACTGTGCACTATACACTGTACTCTATGCCCTGTGCACTAAACACGGTACACTGTACTCTGTGCACAGTGCACCATACACGGTACACAGTACTCTGTGCACTATACACGGTACACTGTACTCTGTGCGCTGTGCACTATACACGGTACACTGTACTCTGTGCACTGTGCACTGTGCACTATACACGGTACACTGTACTCTGTGTACTGTACTCTGTGCACTGTACACTATACACGGTACACTGTACTCTGTGCACTATACACGGTACACTGTACTCTGTGCACTGTGCACTATACACGGTACACTGTACTCTGTGCACTGTGCACTATACACGGTACACTGTACTCTGTGTGCTGTCCACTATACACGGTACACTGTACGCTGTGCACTGTGCACTATACACGGTACACTGTACTCTGAGCACTGTGCACTATACACAGTACAATGTACTCTGCACTATACACGGTACACTGTACTCTATGCCCTGTGCACTAAACACGGTACACTGTACTCTGTGCACTGTGCACTATACACGGTACACTGTACCCTGTGCACTGTGTACTATACACGGTACACTGTACTCTGTGCACTGTGCACTATACACGGTACACTGTACTCTGTGCACTATACACGGCACACTGTACTCTGTGCACTATACACGGTACACTGTAGTCTGTGCACTGTGCACTATACACGGTACACTGTACTCTGTGCACTGTGCACTATACACGGTACACTGGACTCAGTGCACTGTGCACTATGCACGGTACACTGTACTCTGTGCACTGTGCACTATACACGGTACACTCTACTCTGTGCACTATACACGGTACACTGTACTCTGTGCACTATACACGGTACACTGTACTCTGTGCACTGTGCACTGTGCACTATACACGGTACACTGTACTCTGTGCACTGTGCACTATACACGGTATAGTAGTATATACGGTATATACACGGTATATACACGGTAGATACACGGTATATACACTCTACTCTGTGCGCTGTGCACTATACACGGTACACTGTACTCTGTGCACTGTGCACTGTGCACTATACACGGTACACTGTACTCTGTGCACTGTGCACTATACACGGTACACTGTACTCTGTGCACTGTGCACTGTACACGGTACACTGTACTCTTTGCACTATACACGGTACACTGTACTCTTTGCACTATACACGGTACACTGTACTCTTTGCACTATACACGGTACACTGTACTCTGTGCACTATACACGGTACACTGTACTCTCTGCACTGTGAACTATGCACGGTACACTGTACTCTGTGCACTGTGCACTATACACGGTACACTCTACTCTGTGCACTATACGCGGTACACAGTACTCTGTGCACTATACACGGTACACTGTACTCTGTGCACTGTGCACCATACACGGTACACTGTGTACTCTCTGCACTGTGCACTATACACGGTACACTGTACTCTGTGCACTGTACACCATACACGGTACACAGTACTCTGTGCACTATACACGGTACACTGTACTCTATGCCGTGTGCACTAAACACGGTACACTGTACTCTGTGCACTGTGCACTATACACGGTACACTGTACCCTGTGCACTGTGTACTATACACGGTACACTGTACTCTGTGCACTGTGCACTATACACGGTACACTGTACTCTGTGCACTATACACGGCACACTGTACTCTGTTCACTATACACGGTACACTGTACTCTGTGCACTGTACACCATACACGGTACACAGTACTCTGTGCACTATACACGGTACACTGTACTCTGTGCACTGTGCACTATACACGGTACACTGTACCCTGTGCACTGTGTACTATATACGGTACACTGTACTCTGTGCACTGTGCACTATACACGGTACACTGTACTCTGTGCACTATACACGGCACACTGTACTCTGTTCACTATACACGGTACACTGTACTCTGTGCACTGTACACCATACACGGTACACAGTACTCTGTGCACTGTACACAGTACACTGTACTCTGTGCGCTGTGCACTATACACGGTACACTGTACTCTGTGCACTGTGCACTGTGCACTATACACGGTACACTGTACTCTGTGCACTGTGCACTATACACGGTACACTGTACTCTGTGCACTGTGCACTGTTTTCTAATACACGGTACACTGTACTCTGTGCACTATACACAGTACACTGTACTCTGTGCACTGTGCACTATAAACGGTACACTGTACTCTGTGCACTATACACGGTACACTGTACTCTGTGCACTGTGTACTATACACAGTACACTGTACTCTGTTCACTATATATGGTACACTGTGCACTGTGCACTATACACGGTACACTGTACTCTGTGTGCTGTGCACTATACAGCGTACACTGTACGCTGTGCACTGTGCACTATACACAGTACACTGTACTCTGCACTTTACACGGTACACTGTACTCTATGCCCTGTGCACTAAACACGGTACACTGTACTCTGTGCACTGTGCACTATACACGGTACACTGTACTCTGTGCACTGTGCACTATACACGGTACACTGAACTCTCTGCACTGTGCACTAAACACGGTACACTGTACTCTTTGCACTATACACGGTACACTGTACTATGTTCACTATAAACGGTACACTGTACTCTGTGCACTGTACTCTGTGCACTGTGCACTATACACGGTACACTGTACTCTGTGCACTATACACGGCACACTGTACTCTGTTCACTATACACGGTACACTGTACTCTGTGCACTGTACACCATACACGGTACACAGTACTATGTGCACTATACACGGTACACTGTACTGTGTGCACTGTGCACTATACACGGTACACTGTACTCTGTGCACTGTGCACTATACACGGTACACTGTACTCTGTGCACTGTGCACTATACACGGTACACTGTACTCTGTGCACTGTGCACTATACACGGTACACTGTACTCTGTGCACTGTGCACAATACACGGTACACTGTACTCTGTGTGCTGTGCACTATACACGGTACACTGCACGCTGTGCACTGTGCACTATACACGGTACACTGTACTCTGTGCACTGTACACTATACACAGTACACTGTACTCTGCACTATACACGGTACACTGTACTCTATGCCCTGTGCACTAAACACGGTACACTGTACTCTGTGCACAGTGCACCATACACGGTACACAGTACTCTGTGCACTATACACGGTACACTGTACTCTGTGCGCTGTGCACTATACACGGTACACTGTACTCTGTGCACTGTGCACTGTGCACTATACACGGTACACTGTACTCTGTGCACTGTGCACTTTACACGGTACACTGTACTCTGTGCACTGTGCACTGTTTTCTAATACACGGTACACTGTACTCTTTGCACTATACACAGTACACTGTACTCTGTGCCCTGTGCACTATAAACGGTACACTGTACTCTGTGCACTATACACGGTACACTGTACTCTGTGCACTGTGTACTATACACGGTACACTGTACTCTGTTCACTATACATGGTACACTGTGCACTGTGCACTATACACGGTACACTGTACTCTGTGCACTGTCCACTATACACAGTACCCTGTACTCTTTGCACTATCCACGGTACACTGTACTCTGTGCCCTGTGCACTATATGTGGTACACTGTACTCTGTGCACTGTGCACTATACACGGTACACTGTACTCTGTGCACCGTGCACTATACACGGTACACTGTACTCTGTGCACTGTGCACTATACACGGTGCACTGTACTCTGTGCACTGTGCACTATACACGGTACCCTGTACTCTGTGTGCTGTGCACTATACATGGTACACTGTACCCTCTGCACTGTGCACTATACACGGTACACTGTACTCTGTGCACTGTGCAGTATACACAGTACACTGTACTCTGCACTATACACGGTACACTGTACTCCATGCCCTGTGCACTAAACACGGTACACTGTACTCTGTGCACTGTGCACTATACATGGTACACTGTACCCTGTGCACTGTGTACTATACACGGTACACTGTACTCTGTGCACTGTGCACTATACACGGTACACTGTACTCTGTGCACTATACACGGCACACTGTACTCTGTTCACTATACACGGTACACTGTACTCTGTGCACTGTACACCATACACGGTACACAGTACTCTGTGCACTATACACGGTCCACTGTACTCTGTGCACTGTGCACTATACACGGTACACTGTACCCTGTGCACTGTGTACTATACACGGTACACTGTACTCTGTGCACTGTGCACTATACACGGTACACTGTACTCTGTTCACTATACACGGCACACTGTACTCTGTTCACTATACACGGTACACTGTACTCTGTGCACTGTACACCATACACGGTACACAGTACTCTGTGCACTATACACGGTACACTGTACTCTGTACGCTGTGCACTATACACGGTACACTGTACTCTGTGCACTGTGCACTGTGCACTATACACGGTACACTGTACTCTGTGCACTGTGCACTATACACGGTACACTGTACTCTGTTCACTGTGCACTGTTTTCTAATACACGGTACACTGTACTCTGTGCACTATACACAGTACACTGTACTCTGTGTACTGTGCACTATAAACGGTACACTGTACTCTGTGCACGATACACGGTACACTGTACTCTGTGCACTGTGTACTATACACGGTACACTGTACTCTGTTCACTATAAATGGTACACTGTGCACTTTGCACTATACACGGTACACTGTACTCTGTGCACTGTCCACTATACACAGTACCCTGTACTCTGTGTACTATCCACGGTACACTGTACTCTGTGCCCTGTGCACTATACGTGGTACACTGTACTCTGTGCACTCTGCACTATACACGGTACACTTTACTCTGTGCACCGTGCACTATACACGGTACACTGTACTCTGTGCACTGTGCACTATACACGGTGCACTGTACTCTGTGCACTGTGCACTATACACGGTACCCTGTACTCTGTGTGCTGTGCACTATACACGGTACACTGTACGCTGTGCACTGTGCACTATACACGGTACACTGTACTCTGTGCACTGTGCACTATACACAGTACACTGTACTCTGCACTTTACACGGTACACTGTACTCTATGCCCTGTGCACTAAACACGGTACACTGTACTCTGTGCACTGTGCACTATACACGGTACACTGTACTCTGTGCACTGTGCACTATACACGGTACACTGTACTCTTTGCACTGTGCACTAAACACGGTACACTGTACTATGTGCACTATACACGGTACACTGTACTATGTTCACTATACACGGTACACTGTACTCTGTGCACTCTGCACTATACACGGTACACTGTACTCTGTGCACTGTGCACTATACACGGTACACTGTACTCTGTGCACTGTACTCTGTGCATTGTACACTATACACGGTACACTGTACTCTGTGCACTATACACGGTATACTGTACTCTGTGCACTCTGCACTATACACGGTACACTGTACTCTGTGCACTGTGCACTATACACGGTACACTGTACTCTCTGCACTGTGCACTATACACGGTAAACTGTACTCTGTGCACTCTGCACTATACACGGTACACTCTACTCTGTGTGCTGTGAACTATACATGGTACACTGTACGCTGTGCACTGTGCACTATACACGGTACACTGTACTCTGTGCACTGTGCACTATACACAGTACACTGTACTCTGCACTATACACGGTACACTGTACTCTATGCCCTGTGCACTAAACACGGTACACTGTAGTCTGTGCACTGTGCACTATACACGGTACACTGTACCCTGTGCACTGTGTACTATACACGGTACACTGTACTCTGTGCACTATACACGGCACACTGTACTCTGTTCACTATACACGGTACACTGTACTCTGTGCACTATACACGGTACACTGTACTCTGTGCGCTGTGCACTATACACGGTACACTGTACTCTGTGCACTGTGCACTGTGCACTATACACGGTACACTGTACTCTGTGCACTGTGCACTGTGCACTATACACGGTACACTGTACTCTGTGCACTGTGCACTATACACGGTACACTGTACTCTGTGCACTGTGCACTATACACTGTACACTGGACTCAGTGCACTGTGCCCTATGCACGGTACACTGTACTCTGTGAACTGTGCACTATACCCGGTACACTCTACTCTGTGCACTATACACGGTACACTGTACTCTGTGCACTATACACGGTACACTGTACTCTGTGCACTGTGCACTGTGCACTGTGCACTATACACGGTACACTGTACTCTGTGCACTGTGCACTATGCACTATACACTGTACTCTGTGCACTGTGCACTATACACGGTACACTGTACTCTGTGTGCTGTGCACTATACACGGTACACTGTACGCTGTGCGCTGTGCACTATACACGGTACACTGTACTCTGTGCACTGTGCACTATACACAGTACAATGTACTCTGCACTATACACGGTACACTGTACTCTATGCCCTGTGCACTAAACACGGTACACTGTACTCTGTGCACTGTGCACTATACACGGTACACTGTACCCTGTGCACTGTGTACTATACACGGTACACTGTACTCTGTGCACTGTGCACTATACACGGTACACTGTACTCTGTGCACTATACACGGCACACTGTACTCTGTGCACTATACACGGTACACTGTACTCTGTGCACTGTGCACTATACACGGTACACTGTACTCTGTGCACTGTGCACTATACACGGTACACTGGAGTCAGTGCACTGTGCACTATGCACGGTACACTGTACTCTGTGCACTGTGCACTATACACAGTACACTCTACTCTGTGCACTATACACGGTACACTGTACTCTGTGCACTATACACGGTACACTGTACTCTGTGCACTGTGCACTGTGCACTATACACGGTACACTGTACTCTGTGCACTGTGCACTATACACGGTATAGTAGTATATACGGTATATACATGGTATATACACGGTAGATACACGGTATATACACTGTACTCTGTGCGCTGTGCACTATACACGGTACACTGTACTCTGTGCACTGTGCACTGTGCACTATACACGGTACGCTGTACTCTGTGCACTGTGCACTATACCCGGTACACTGTACTCTGTGCACTGTGCACTATACACGGTACACTGGACTCAGTGCACTGTGCTCCATACACGGTACACTGTACTATGTGCACTGTGCACTATACACGGTACACTGTACTCTGTGCACTATACATGGTACACTGTACTCTTTGCACTATACACGGTACGCTGTACTCTGTGCACTATACACGGTACACTGTACTCTCTGCACTGTGAACTATGCACGGTACACTGTACTCTGTGCACTGTGCACTATACACGGTACACTCTACTCTGTGCACTATACACGGTACACTGTACTCTGTGCACTATACACGGTACACTGTACTCTGTGCACTATACACGGTACACTGTACTCTGTGCACTGTACACCATACACGGTACACAGTACTCTGTGCACTATACACGGTACACTGTACTCTATGCCTTGTGCACTAAACACGGTACACTGTACTCTGTGCACTGTGCACTATACACGGTACACTGTACCCTGTGCACTGTGTACTATACACGGTACCCTGTACTCTGTGCACTGTGCACTATACACGGTACACTGTACTCTGTGCACTATACACGGCACACTGTACTCTGTTCACTATACACGGTACACTGTACTCTGTGCACTGTACACCATACACGGTACACAGTACTCTGTGCACTATACACGGTACACTGTACTCTGTGCACTGTGCACTATACACGGT
Organism: Meandrina meandrites; assembly: GCA_963693305.1. Lineage (NCBI taxonomy): Eukaryota > Metazoa > Cnidaria > Anthozoa > Scleractinia > Meandrinidae > Meandrina > Meandrina meandrites. Next base: position 143,363 of record OY855905.1, on the reverse strand, counting down.
ACACTGTATGCTGTGCACTGTGTACTATATACGGTACACTGTACTCTCTGCACTGTGCACTATACACGGTACACTGTACTCTGTGCACTATACACGGCACACTGTACTCTGTTCACTATACACGGTACACTGTACTCTGTGCACTGTGCACTATAAACGGTACACTGTACTCTGTGCACTATACACGGTACACTGTACTCTATGCCCTGTGCAATAAACACGGTACACTGTACTCTGTGCACTGTGCACTATACACGGTACACTGTACTCTGTGCACTGTGCACTATACACGGTACACTGTACTCTCTGCACTGTGCACTAAACACGGTACACTGTACTCTGTGCACTGTGCACTATACACGGTACACTGTACTCTGTGCACTGTGCACTATACACTGTACACTGGACTCAGTGCACTGTGCCCTATGCACGGTACACTGTACTCTGTGAACTGTGCACTATACCCGGTACACTCTACTCTGTGCACTATACACGGTACACTGTACTCTGTGCACTATACACGGTACACTGTACTCTGTGCACTGTGCACTGTGCACTGTGCACTATACACGGTACACTGTACTCTCTGCACTGTGCACTAAACACGGTACACAGTACTCTGTGCACTATACACGGTCCACTGTACTCTGTGCACTGTGCACTATACACGGTACACTGTACCCTGTACTCTGTGCACTATACACGGTACACTGTACTCTGTGCACTATACACGGTACACTGTACTCTGTGCACTGTGCACTGTGCACTATACACGGTACACTGTACTCTGTGCACTGTGCACTATACACGGTATAGTAGTATATACGGTATATACATGGTATATACACGGTAGATACACGGTATATACACTGTACTCTGTGCGCTGTGCACTATACACGGTACACTGTACTCTGTGCACTGTGCACTGTGCACTATACACGGTACGCTGTACTCTGTGCACTGTGCACTATACTCGGTACACTGTACTCTGTGCACTGTGCACTATACACGGTACACTGTACTCTGTGCACTGTGCACTGTGCACTATACACGGTACACTGTACTCTGTGCACTGTGCACTATACACGGTACACTGTACTCTCTGCACTGTGCACTATACACGGTACACTGTACTCTGTGTGCTGTGCACTATACAGCGTACACTGTACGCTGTGCACTGTGCACTATACACGGTACACTGTACTCTGCACTTTACACGGTACACTGTACTCTATGCCCTGTGCAATAAACACGGTACACTGTACTCTGTGCACTGTGCACTATACACGGTACACTGTACTCTGTGCACTGTGCACTATACACGGTACACTGTACTCTCTGCACTGTGCACTAAACACGGTACACTGTACTCTGTGCACTATACACGGTACACTGTACTATGTTCACTATACACGGTACACTGTACTCTGTGCACTGTACTCTGTGCACTGTACACTATACACGGTACACTGTACTCTGTGCACTGTGCACTGTGCACTATACACGGTACACTGTACTCTGTGCACTGTGCACTGTGCACTATACACGGTACACTGTACTCTGTGCACTGTGCACTATACACGGTACACTGTACTCTGTGCACTGTGCACTATACACGGTACACTGTACTCTATGCACTGTGCACTGTGCACTATACACGGTACACTGTACTCTGTGCACTGTGCACTGTGCACTATACACGGTACACTGTACTCTGTGCACTGTGCACTATACACGGTACACTGTACTCTGTGCACTGTGCACTATACACGGTACACTGGACTCCATGCACTGTGCACTATGCACTGTACACTGTACTCTGTGCACTGTGCACTATACACGGTACACTCTACTCTGTGCACTATACACGGTGCACTGTACTCTGTGCACTATACACGGTACACTGTACTCTGTGCACTGTGCACTGTGCACTATACACGGTACACTGTACTCTGTGCACTGTGCACTATACACGGTATAGTAGTATATACGGTATATACACGGTATATACACTGTACTCTGTGCGCTGTGCACTATACACGGTACACTGTACTCTGTGCACTGTGCACTGTGCACTATACACGGTACACTGTACTCTGTGCACTGTGCACTGTGCACTATACACGGTACACTGTACTCTGTGCACTGTGCACTATACACGGTATAGTAGTATATACGGTATATACACGGTATATACACTGTACTCTGTGCGCTGTGCACTATACACGGTACACTGTACTCTGTGCACTATGCACTGTGCACCATACACGGTACACTGTACTCTCTGCACTGTGCACTATAGACGATACACTGTACTCTGTTCACTAGACACGGTACACTGTACTCTGTGCACTACACAGCTGGCTTTTTGCGCTGCTTGCAAAAGCCGACCCAAAATTGTGGTTTGAAACCAAACTCGTGGAATTCGATCCCAAGGGTGTTTTTTCGTTTCGCCCCGATGGGGAATCTCAAAAAAACGAGTTTTGAACGCAATTGGACGACCTTCGTCAACCCAGCGTTTTCCGCTACTTGGTAAATCCACCCCAAAATGGTGGTATGAAACCGACCTCGTGGAATTCGATCCCAAGGGTGTTTTTTCGTTTTGCCGCGATGGGGATAGTCGAAAAAACGAGTTTTGAACGCAATTGGACGACCTTCATCAACCCGGCGTTTTGCGCTGCTGGGAAAAGCCCACCCAAAATGGTGGTATGAAGCCGACCTCGTGGAATTCGATCCAAAGGGTGTTTTTTCGTTTCGCCCCGATGGGGAAACTCGAAAAAACGAGTTTTCAACGCAATTGGACGACATTCGTCAACCCGCCTTTTTGCACTGCTTGCAAAAGCGCAGCAAAAATGGTGGTATGAAACCGACCTCGTGGAATTTGATCCCAAGGGTGTTTTTTTGTTCCGTCCCGATGGGGAAACTCGACAAAACGAGTTTTCAACCCAATTGGACGAACTTGGTCAAACCGGGGTTTAGCGCTGCTTGGAAAATCCCACCCAAAATGGTGGTATGAAACCGACCTCGTGGAATTCGATCACAAGGGTGTTTTTTCGTTTCGCCCCGATGGGGAAACTCGACAAAACGAGTTTTGAACGCAATTGGACGACCTTCGTCAACCCGGCGTTTTCCGCTGCTTGGTAAAGCCCAGCAAAAATACGGGTATGAAACCGACCTCCTGGAATTCGAACCCAAGGGTGTTTTTTCGTTTCGCCCCGATGGGGAAAGTCGAAAAAACGAGTTTTGAACGCAATTGGACGACCTTCGTCAACCCGGCTTTTTGCGTTGCTGGGAAAAGCCCACCCAAAATGGTGGTGTGAAACCGACCTCGTGGAATTCGATCCAAAGGGTGTTTTTTCGATTCGCCCATATCGGGAAACTCGAAAAAACGAGTTTTCAACGCAATTGGACGACCTTCGTCATCCCGGCGTCTTCCGCTCCTTGGTAAATCCCACCCAAAATGGTGGTATGAAACCGACCTCGTGGAATTCGACCTCAAGGGTGTTTTTTCGTTTCGCACCGATGGGGAAACTCGACAAAACGAGTTTTGAACGCAATTGGACGACCTTCGTCAACCCGGCGTTTTCCGCTGCTTGGTAAAGCCCAGAAAAAATAGTGGTATGAAACCGACCTCGTGGAATTCGAACCCAAGGGTGTTTTTTCGTTTCGCCCCGATGGGGAAACTCGACAAAACGAGTTTTGAACTCAAGTGGACGACCTTCGTCAACCCGGCGTTTTCCGCTGCTTGGTAAAGCCCAGCAAAAATAGTGGTATGAAACCGACCTCGTGGAATTCGAACCCAAGGGTGTTTTTTCGTTTCGCCCCGATGGGGAAACAAGACGAAACGAGTTTTTAACGCAATTGGACGACCTTCGTCAACCCGGCTTTTTGCACTGCATGCAAAAGCCCAGAAAAAATGGTGGTATGAAGCCGACCTCATGGAATTCGATCCCAAGGGTTTTTTTTTTTGTTTCCCCCTGATGGGGGAACTCGACAAAACGAGTTTTCAACCCAACTGGAAGACCTTCGTCAACACGGCCTTTTCCGCTGCTTGGTAAGTCCAACCCAAAATGGTGGTATGAAACCGACCTCGTGGAATTCGATCCCAAGGGTGTTTTTTCGTTTCCCCCCGATGGGGAAATTTAACAAAACGCGTTTTAAACGCAATTGGACCACTTTCGTGAACACGGCTTTTTCCGCTGCTTGGAAAAGCCCACCCAAAATGGTGGCATGAAACCGAAATTGTAAAATTCGATCCCAAGGCTGTTTTTTAGTTTCGCCCCGATGGGGAAAGTTGAAAAAACGCGTTTTGAACGCAATTGGACGACCTTCGTCAACCCGGCTTTTTCAGCTGCTTGGAAAAGCCCACACAAAATGGTGGCATGAAACCGAAATTGTAAAATTCGATCCCAAGGGTGTCTTTTCGTTTCGCCCCGATGGGGAAAGTTGAAAAAACGCGTTTTGAACGCAATTGGACGACCTTCGTCAACCCGGCTTTTTCCGCTGCTTGGAAAAGCCCACCCAAAATGGTGGCATGAAACCGAAATTGTAAAATTCGATCCCAAGGCTGTTTTTTCGCTTCGCCCCGATGGGGAAAGTTGAAAAAAACGCGTTTTAAACGCAATTGGACGACCTTCGTCAACCCGGCTTTTTCCGCTGCTTGGAAAAGCCCACCCGAAATTGTGCCATGAAACCGAAATTGTAAAATTCGATCCCTAGGGTGTTTTTTCGTTTCGCCCCGATGGGGAACGTTGAAAAAACGCGTTTTGAACGTAATTGGTCGACCTTCGTCCACCCGGCTTTTTCCGCTGCTTGGAAAAGCCCACCCGAAATGGTGGCATGAAACCGAAATTGTAAAATTCGATCCCAAGGGTGTTTTTTCGTTTCGCCCCGATGGGGAACGTTGAAAAAACGCGTTTTGAACGTAATTGGTCGACCTTCGTCCACCCGGCTTTTTCCGCTGCTTGGAAAAGCCCACCCGAAATGGTGGCATGAAACCGAAATTGTAAAATTCGATCCCAAGGGTGTTTTTTCGTTTCGCCCCGATGGGGAACGTTGAAAAAACGCGTTTTGAACGTAATTGGTCGACCTTCGTCCACCCGGCTTTTTCCGCTGCTTGGAAAAGCCCACCCGAAATGGTGGCATGAAACCGAAATTGTAAAATTCGATCCCAAGGGTGTTTTTTCGTTTCGCCCCGACGGGGAAAGTTGAAAAAACGCATTTTGATCGCAATTGGACGACCTTCGTACACCCGGCTTCTTCCGCTGCTTGGAAAAGCCCACACAAAATGGTGGCATGAAACCGAAATTGTAAAATTCGATCCCAAGGGTGTTTTTTAGTTTCGCCCCGATGGGGAAAGTTGAAAAAACGCGTTTTGAACGTAATTGGTCGACCTTCGTCCACCCGGCTTTTTCCGCTGATTGGAAAAGCCCACCCGAAATTGTGCCATGAAACCGAAATTGTAAAATTCGATCCCTAGGGTGTTTTTTCGTTTCGCCCCGATGGGGAAAGTTGAAAAAACGCGTTTTGAACGTAATTGGTCGACCTTCGTCCACCCGGCTTTTTCCGCTGCTTGGAAAAGCCCACCCGAAATGGTGGCATGAAACCGAAATTGTAAAATTCGATCCCAAGGGTGTTTTTTCGTTTCGCCCCGACGGGGAAAGTTGAAAAAACGCATTTTGAACGCAATTGGACGACCTTCGTACACCCGGCTTCTTCCGCTGCTTGGAAAAGCCCACACAAAATGGTGGCATGAAACCGAAATTGTAAAATTCGATCCCAAGGGTGTTTTTTAGTTTCGCCCCGATGGGGAAAGTTGAAAAAACGCGTTTTGAACGTAATTGGTCGACCTTCGTCCACCCGGCTTTTTCCGCTGATTGGAAAAGCCCACCCGAAATTGTGCCATGAAACCGAAATTGTAAAATTCGATCCCTAGGGTGTTTTTTCGTTTCGCCCCGATAGGGAAAGTTGAAAAAAAGCGTTTTGAACGCAATTGGACGACCTTCGTGAACCCGGTTTTTTCCGCTGCTTGGAAAAGCCCACCCAAAATGGTGGCATGAAACCGAAATTGTAAAATTCGATCCCAAGGGTGTTTTTTCGTTTCGCCCCGACGGGGAAAGTTGAAAAAACGCATTTTGAACGCAATTGGACGACCTTCGTCAACCCGGCTTTTTCCGCTGCTTGGAAAAGCCCACACAAAATGGTGGCATGAAACCGAAATTGTAAAATTCGATCCCAAGGCTGTTTTTTCGCTTCGCCCCGATGGGGAAAGTTGAAAAAACGCGTTTTAAACGCAATTGGACGACCTTCGTCAACCCGGCTTTTTCCGCTGCTTGGAAAAGCCCACCCGAAATTGTGCCATGAAACCGAAATTGTAAAATTCGATCCCTAGGGTGTTTTTTCGTTTCGCCCCGATGGGGAAAGTTGAAAAAACGCGTTTTGAACGTAATTGGTCGACCTTCGTCCACCCGGCTTTTTCCGCTGCTTGGAAAAGCCCACCCGAAATGGTGGCATGAAACCGAAATTTTAAAATTCGATCCCAAGGGTGTTTTTTCGTTTCGCCCCGACGGGGAAAGTTGAAAAAACGCATTTTGAACGCAATTGGACGACCTTCGTACACCCGGCTTCTTCCGCTGCTTGGAAAAGCCCACACAAAATGGTGGCATGAAACCGAACTTGTAAAATTCGATCCCAAGGGTGTTTTTTAGTTTCGCCCCGATGGGGAAAGTTGAAAAAACGCGTTTTGAACGCAATTGGACGACCTTCTTGAACCCGGTTTTTTCCGCTGCTTGGAAAAGCCCACCCAAAATGGTGGCATGAAACCGAAATTGTAAAATTCGATCCCAAGGGTGTTTTTTCGTTTCGCCCCGACGGGGAAAGTTGAAAAAACGCATTTTGAACGCAATTGGACGACCTTCGTCAACCCGGCTTTTTCCGCTGCTTGGAAAAGCCCACCCGAAATTGTGCCATGAAACCGAAATTGTAAAATTCGATCCCTAGGGTGTTTTTTCGTTTCGCCCCGATGGGGAAAGTTGAAAAAACGCGATTTGAACGTAATTGGTCGACCTTCGTCCACCCGGCTTTTTCCGCTGCTTGGAAAAGCCCACCCGAAATGGTGGCATGAAACCGAAATTGTAAAATTCGATCCCAAGGCTGTTTTTTCGTTTCGCCCCGACGGGGAAAGATGAAAAAACGCATTTTGAACGCAATTGGACGACCTTCGTCAACCCGGCTTTTTCCGCTGCTTGGAAAAGCCCACCCGAAATTGTGCCATGAAACCGAAATTGTAAAATTCGATCCCTAGGGTGTTTTTTCGTTTCGCCCCGATGGGAAAAGTTGAAAAAACGCGATTTGAACGTAATTGGTCGACCTTCGTCCACCCGGCTTTTTCCGCTGCTTGGAAAAGCCCACCCGAAATGGTGGCATGAAACCGAAATTGTAAAATTCGATCCCAAGGGTGTTTTTTCGTTTCGCCCCGACGGGGAAAGATGAAAAAACGCATTTTGAACGCAATTGGACGACCTTCGTCAACCCGGCTTTTTCCGCTGCTTGGAAAAGCCCACCCGAAATTGTGCCATGAAACCGAAATTGTAAAATTCGATCCCAAGGGTGTTTTTTCGTTTCGCCCCGATGGGGAAAGTTGAAAAAACGCGTTTTGAACTTAATTGGTCGACCTTCGTCCACCCGGCTTTTTCCACTGCTTGGAAAAGCCCACTCAAAATGGTGGCATGAAACCGAAATTATAAAATTCGATCCCAATGGTGTTTTTTCGTTTCGCCCCGATGGGGAAAGTTGAAAAAGCGCGTTTTGAACGCAATTGGACGACCTTGGTCAATCCGGCTTTTTCCGCTGCTTGGAAAAGCCCACCCAAAATGGTGGCATGAAACCGAAATTGTAAAATTCGATCCCAAGGGTGTTTTTTCGTTTCGCCCCGACGGGGAAAGTTGAAAAAACGCATTTTGAACGCAATTGGACGACCTTCGTCAACCCGGCTTTTTCCGTTGCTTGGAAAAGCCCACCCGAAATTGTGCCATGAAACCAAAATTGTAAAATTCGATCCCTAGGGTGTTTTTTCGTTTCGCCCCGATGGGGAAGGTTGAAAAAACGCGTTTTGAACGCAATTGGTCGACCTTCGTGAACCCGGTTTTTTCCGCTGCTTGGAAAAGCCCACCCGAAATTATGCCATGAAACCGAAATTGTAAAATTCGATCCCTAGGGTGTTTTTTCGTTTCGCCCCGATGGGGAAAGTTGAAAAAACGCGTTTTGAACGCAATTGGACGACCTTCGTCAACCCGGCTTTTTCCGCTCCTTGGAAAACCCACCCGAAATTGTGCCATGAAACCGAAATTGTAAAATTCGATCCCTAGGGTGTTTTTTCGTTTCGCCCCGATGGGGAAGGTTGAAAAAACGCGTTTTGAACGCAATTGGTCGACCTTCGTGAACCCGTTTTTTTCCGCTGCTTGGAAAAGCCCACCCAAAATGGTGGCATGAAACCGAAATTGTAAAATTCGATCCCAAGGGTGTTTTTTCGTTTCGCCCCGACGGGGAAAGTTGAAAAAACGCGTTTTGAACGCAATTGGACGACCTTCCTGAACCCGGTTTTTCCGCTGCTTGGAAAAGCCCACCCGAAATTGTGCCATGAAACCGAAATTGTAAAATTCGATCCCTAGGATGTTTTTTCGTTTCGCCCCGATGGGGAAGGTTGAAAAAACGCGTTTTGAACGCAATTGGTCGACCTTCGTGAACCCGGTTTTTTCCGCTGCTTGGAAAAGCCCACCCGAAATTGTGCCATGAAACCGAAATTGTAAAATTCGATCCCTAGGGTGTTTTTTCGTTTCGCCCCGATGGGGAAAGTTGAAAAAACGCGATTTGAACGTAATTGGTCGACCTTCGTCCACCCGGCTTTTTCCGCTGCTTGGAAAAGCCCACCCGAAATGGTGGCATGAAACCGAAATTGTAAAATTCGATCCCAAGGGTGTTTTTTCGTTTCGCCCCGACGGGGAAAGTTGAAAAAACGCATTTTGAACGCAATTGGACGACCTTCGTACACCCGGCTTCTTCCGCTGCTTGGAAAAGCCCACACAAAATGGTGGCATGAAACCGAAATTGTAAAATTCGATCCCAAGGGTGTTTTTTAGTTTCGCCCCGATGGGGAAAGTTGAAAAAACGCGTTTTGAACGCAATTGGACGACCTTCGTGAACCCGGTTTTTTCCGCTGCTTGGAAAAGCCCACCCAAAATGGTGGCATGAAACCGAAATTGTAAAATTCGATCCCAAGGGTGTTTTTTCGTTTCGCCCCGACGGGGAAAGTTGAAAAAACGCATTTTGAACGCAATTGGACGACCTTCGTCAACCCGGCTTTTTCCGCTGCTTGGAAAAGCCCACACAAAATGGTGGCATGAAACCGAAATTGTAAAATTCGATCCCAAGGGTGTTTTTTCGCTTCGCCCCGATGGGGAAAGTTGAAAAAACGCGTTTTAAACGCAATTGGACGACCTTCGTCAACCCGGCTTTTTCCGCTGCTTGGAAAAGCCCACCCGAAATTGTGCCATGAAACCGAAATTGTAAAATTCGATCCCTAGGGTGTTTTTTCGTTTCGCCCCGATGGGGAAAGTTGAAAAAACGCGTTTTGAACGTAATTGGTCGACCTTCGTCCACCCGGCTTTTTCCGCTGCTTGGAAAAGCCCACCCGAAATGGTGGCATGAAACCGAAATTGTAAAATTCGATCCCAAGGGTGTTTTTTCGTTTCGCCCCGACGGGGAAAGTTGAAAAAACGCATTTTGAACGCAATTGGACGACCTTCGTACACCCGGCTTCTTCCGCTGCTTGGAAAAGCCCACACAAAATGGTGGCATGAAACCGAAGTTGTAAAATTCGATCCCAAGGGTGTTTTTTAGTTTCGCCCCGATGGGGAAAGTTGAAAAAACGCGTTTTGAACGCAATTGGACGACCTTCGTGAACCCGGTTTTTTCCGCTGCTTGGAAAAGCCCACCCAAAATGGTGGCATGAAACCGAAATTGTAAAATTCGATCCCAAGGGTGTTTTTTCGTTTCGCCCCGACGGGGAAAGTTGAAAAAACGCATTTTGAACGCAATTGGACGACCTTCGTCAACCCGGCTTTTTCCGCTGCTTGGAAAAGCCCACCCGAAATTGTGCCATGAAACCGAAATTGTAAAATTCGATCCCTAGGGTGTTTTTTCGTTTCGCCCCGATGGGGAAAGTTGAAAAAACGCGATTTGAACGTAATTGGTCGACCTTCGTCCACCCGGCTTTTTCCGCTGCTTGGAAAAGCCCACCCGAAATGGTGGCATGAAACCGAAATTGTAAAATTCGATCCCAAGGGTGTTTTTTCGTTTCGCCCCGACGTGGAAAGATGAAAAAACGCATTTTGAACGCAATTGGACGACCTTCGTCAACCCGGCTTTTTCCGCTGCTTGGAAAAGCCCACCCGAAATTGTGCCATGAAACCGAAATTGTAAAATTCGATCCCAAGGGTGTTTTTTCGTTTCGCCCCGATGGGGAAAGTTGAAAAAACGCGTTTTGAACGTAATTGGTCGACCTTCGTCCACCCGGCTTTTTCCACTGCTTGGAAAAGCCCACTCAAAATGGTGGCATGAAACCGAAATTGTAAAATTCGATCCCAATGGTGTTTTTTCGTTTCGCCCCGATGGGGAAAGTTGAAAAAGCGCGTTTTGAACGCAATTGGACGACCTTGGTCAATCCGGCTTTTTCCGCTGCTTGGAGAAGCCCACCCAAAATGGTGGCATGAAACCGAAATTGTAAAATTCGATCCCAAGGGTGTTTTTTCGTTTCGCCCCGACGGGGAAAGTTGAAAAAACGCATTTTGAACGCAATTGGACGACCTTCGTCAACCCGGCTTTTTCCGTTGCTTGGAAAAGCCCACCCGAAATTGTGCCATGAAACCGAAATTGTAAAATTCGATCCCTAGGGTGTTTTTTCGTTTCGCCCCGATGGGGAAGGTTGAAAAAACGCGTTTTGAACGCAATTGGTCGACCTTCGTGAACCCGTTTTTTTCCGCTGCTTGGAAAAGCCCACCCAAAATGGTGGCATGAAACCGAAATTGTAAAATTCGATCCCAAGGGTGTTTTTTCGTTTCGCCCCGACGGGGAAAGTTGAAAAAACGCATTTTGAACGCAATTGGACGACCTTCGTCAACCCGGCTTTTTCCGTTGCTTGGAAAAGCCCACCCGAAATTGTGCCATGAAACCGAAATTGTAAAATTCGATCCCTAGGGTGTTTTTTCGTTTCGCCCCGATGGGGAAGGTTGAAAAAACGCGTTTTGAACGCAATTGGTCGACCTTCGTGAACCCGGTTTTTTCCGCTGCTTGGAAAAGCCCACCCGAAATTGTGCCATGAAACCGAAATTGTAAAATTCGATCCCTAGGGTGTTTTTTCGTTTCGCCCCGATGGGGAAAGTTGAAAAAACGCGTTTTGAACGCAATTGGACGACCTTCGTCAACCCGGCTTTTTCCGCTCCTTGGAAAACCCACCCGAAATTGTGCCATGAAACCGAAATTGTAAAATTCGATCCCTAGGGTGTTTTTTCGTTTCGCCCCGATGGGGAAGGTTGAAAAAACGCGTTTTGAACGCAATTGGTCGACCTTCGTGAACCCGTTTTTTTCCGCTGCTTGGAAAAGCCCACCCAAAATGGTGGCATGAAACCGAAATTGTAAAATTCGATCCCAAGGGTGTTTTTTCGTTTCGCCCCGACGGGGAAAGTTGAAAAAACGCGTTTTGAACGCAATTGGACGACCTTCGTGAACCCGGTTTTTTCCGCTGCTGGGAAAAGCCCACCCGAAATTGTGCCAGGAAACCGAAATTGTAAAATTCGATCCCTAGGGTGTTTTTTCGTTTCGCCCCGATGGGGAAAGTTGAAAAAACGCGATTTGAACGTAATTGGTCGACCTTCGTCCACCCGGCTTTTTCCGCTGCTTGGAAAAGCCCACCCGAAATGGTGGCATGAAACCGAAATTGTAAAATTCGATCCCAAGGGTGTTTTTTCGTTTCGCCCCGATGGGGAAAGTTGAAAAAACGCGATTTGAACGTAATTGGTCGACCTTCGTCCACCCGGCTTTTTCCGCTGCTTGGAAAAGCCCACCCGAAATGGTGGCATGAAACCGAAATTGTAAAATTCGATCCCAAGGGTGTTTTTTCGTTTCGCCCCGACGGGGAAAGTTGAAAAAACGCATTTTGAACGCAATTGGACGACCTTCGTACACCCGGCTTCTTCCGCTGCTTGGAAAAGCCCACACAAAATGGTGGCATGAAACCGAAATTGTAAAATTCGATCCCAAGGGTGTTTTTTAGTTTCGCCCCGATGGGGCAAGTTGAAAAAACGCGTTTTGAACGCAATTGGACGACCTTCGTGAACCCGGTTTTTTCCGCTGCTTGGAAAAGCCCACCCAAAATGGTGGCATGAAACCAAAATTGTAAAATTCGATCCCAAGGGTGTTTTTTCGTTTCGCCCCGACGGGGAAAGTTGAAAAAACGCATTTTGAACGCAATTGGACGACCTTCGTCAACCCGGCTTTTTCCGCTGCTTGGAAAAGCCCACACAAAATGGTGGCATGAAACCGAAATTGTAAAATTCGATCCCAAGGCTGTTTTTTCGCTTCGCCCCGATGGGGAAAGTTGAAAAAACGCGTTTTAAACGCAATTGGACGACCTTCGTCAACCCGGCTTTTTCCGCTGCTTGGAAAAGCCCACCCGAAATTGTGCCATGAAACCGAAATTGTAAAATTCGATCCCTAGGGTGTTTTTTCGTTTCGCCCCGATGGGGAAAGTTGAAAAAACGCGTTTTGAACGTAATTGGTCGACCTTCGTCCACCCGGCTTTTTCCGCTGCTTGGAAAAGCCCACCCGAAATGGTGGCATGAAACCGAAATTGTAAAATTCGGTCCCAAGGGTGTTTTTTCGTTTCGCCCCGACGGGGAAAGTTGAAAAAACGCATTTTGAACGCAATTGGACGACCTTCGTACACCCGGCTTCTTCCGCTGCTTGGAAAAGCCCACACAAAATGGTGGCATGAAACCGAACTTGTAAAATTCGATCCCAAGGGTGTTTTTTAGTTTCGCCCCGATGGGGAAAGTTGAAAAAACGCGTTTTGAACGCAATTGGACGACCTTCGTGAACCCGGTTTTTTCCGCTGCTTGGAAAAGCCCACCCAAAATGGTGGCATGAAACCGAAATTGTAAAATTCGATCCCAATGGTGTTTTTTCGTTTCGCCCCGATGGGGAAAGTTGAAAAAGCGCGTTTTGAACGCAATTGGACGACCTTGGTCAATCCGGCTTTTTCCGCTGCTTGGAAAAGCCCACCCAAAATGGTGGCATGAAACCGAAATTGTAAAATTCGATCCCAAGGGTGTTTTTTCGTTTCGCCCCGACGGGGAAAGTTGAAAAAACGCATTTTGAACGCAATTGGACGACCTTCGTCAACCCGGCTTTTTCTGTTGCTTGGAAAAGCCCACCCGAAATTGTGCCATGAAACCGAAATTGTAAAATTCGATCCCTAGGGTGTTTTTTCGTTTCGCCCCGATGGGGAAAGTTGAAAAAACGCGTTTTGAACGCAATTGGACGACCTTCGTCAACCCGGCTTTTTCCGCTCCTTGGAAAAGCCCACCCAAAATGGTGGCATGAAACCGAAATTGTAAAATTCGATCCCAAGGGTGTTTTTTCGTTTCGCCCCGACGGGGAAAGTTGAAAAAACGCATTTTGAACGCAATTGGACGACCTTCGTACACCCGGCTTCTTCCGCTGCTTGGAAAAGCCCACCCAAAATGGTGGCATGAAACCGAAATTGTAAAATTCGATCCCAAGGGTGTTTTTTCGTTTCGCCCCGACGGGGAAAGTTGAAAAAACGCGTTTTGAACGCAATTGGACGACCTTCCTGAACCCGGTTTTTCCGCTGCTTGGAAAAGCCCACCCGAAATTGTGCCATGAAACCGAAATTGTAAAATTCGATCCCTAGGATGTTTTTTCGTTTCGCCCCGATGGGGAAGGTTGAAAAAACGCGTTTTGAACGCAATTGGTCGACCTTCGTGAACCCGGTTTTTTCCGCTGCTGGGAAAAGCCCACCCGAAATTGTGCCAGGAAACCGAAATTGTAAAATTCGATCCCTAGGGTGTTTTTTCGTTTCGCCCCGATGGGGAAAGTTGAAAAAACGCGATTTGAACGTAATTGGTCGACCTTCGTCCACCCGGCTTTTTCCGCTGCTTGGAAAAGCCCACCCGAAATGGTGGCATGAAACCGAAATTGTAAAATTCGATCCCAAGGGTGTTTTTTCGTTTCGCCCCGATGGGGAAAGTTGAAAAAACGCGATTTGAACGTAATTGGTCGACCTTCGTCCACCCGGCTTTTTCCGCTGCTTGGAAAAGCCCACCCGAAATGGTGGCATGAAACCGAAATTGTAAAATTCGATCCCAAGGGTGTTTTTTCGTTTCGCCCCGACGGGGAAAGATGAAAAAACGCATTTTGAACGCAATTGGACGACCTTCGTCAACCCGGCTTTTTCCGCTGCTTGGAAAAGCCCACCCGAAATTGTGCCATGAAACCGAAATTGTAAAATTCGATCCCAAGGGTGTTTTTTCGTTTCGCCCCGATGGGGAAAGTTGAAAAAACGCGTTTTGAACGTAATTGGTCGACCTTCGTCCACCCGGCTTTTTCCACTGCTTGGAAAAGCCCACTCAAAATGGTGGCATGAAACCGAAATTGTAAAATTCGATCCCAATGGTGTTTTTTCGTTTCGCCCCGATGGGGAAAGTTGAAAAAGCGCGTTTTGAACGCAATTGGACGACCTTGGTCAATCCGGCTTTTTCCGCTGCTTGGAAAAGCCCACCCAAAATGGTGGCATGAAACCGAAATTGTAAAATTCGATCCCAAGGGTGTTTTTTCGTTTCGCCCCGACGGGGAAAGTTGAAAAAACGCATTTTGAACGCAATTGGACGACCTTCGTCAACCCGGCTTTTTCCGTTGCTTGGAAAAGCCCACCCGAAATTGTGCCATGAAACCGAAATTGTAAAATTCGATCCCTAGGGTGTTTTTTCGTTTCGCCCCGATGGGGAAGGTTGAAAAAACGCGTTTTGAACGCAATTGGTCGACCTTCGTGAACCCGGTTTTTTCCGCTGCTTGGAAAAGCCCACCCGAAATTGTGCCATGAAACCGAAATTGTAAAATTCGATCCCTAGGGTGTTTTTTCGTTTCGCCCCGATGGGGAAAGTTGAAAAAACGCGTTTTGAACGCAATTGGACGACCTTCGTCAACCCGGCTTTTTCCGCTCCTTGGAAAACCCACCCGAAATTGTGCCATGAAACCGAAATTGTAAAATTCGATCCCTAGGGTGTTTTTTCGTTTCGCCCCGATGGGGAAGGTTGAAAAAACGCGATTTGAACGCAATTGGTCGACCTTCGTGAACCCGGTTTTTTCCGCTGCTTGGAAAAGCCCACCCGAAATTGTGCCATGAAACCGAAATTGTAAAATTTGACCCCTAGGGTGTTTTTTCGTTTCGCCCCGATGGGGAAAGTTGAAAAAACGCGTTTTGAACGCAATTGGACGACCTTCGTCAACCCGGCTTTTTCCGCTCCTTGGAAAACCCACCCGAAATTGTGCCATGAAACCGAAATTGTAAAATTCGATCCCTAGGGTGTTTTTTCGTTTCGCCCCGATGGGGAAAGTTGAAAAAAGGCGTTTTGAACGCAATTGGACGACCTTCGTGAACCCGGTTTTTTCCGCTGCTTGGAAAAGCCCACCCAAAATGGTGGCATGAAACCGAAATTGTAAAATTCGATCCCAAGGGTGTTTTTTCGTTTCGCCCCGACGGGGAAAGTTGAAAAAACGCATTTTGAACGCAATTGGTCGACCTTCGTGAACCCGGTTTTTTCCGCTGCTTGGAAAAGCCCACCCGAAATTGTGCCATGAAACCGAAATTGTAAAATTTGACCCCTAGGGTGTTTTTTCGTTTCGCCCCGATGGGGAAAGTTGAAAAAACGCGTTTTGAACGCAATTGGACGACCTTCCTGAACCCGGTTTTTTCCGCTGCTTGGAAAAGCCCACCCAAAATGGTGGCATGAAACCGAAATTGTAAAATTCGATCCCAAGGGTGTTTTTTTGTTTCGCCCCGACGGGGAAAGTTGAAAAAACGCGTTTTGAACGTAATTGGTCGACCTTCGTCCACCCGGCTTTTTCCGCTGCTTGGAAAAGCTCACCCAAAATGGTGGCATGAAACCGAAATTGTAAAATTCGATCCCAATGGTGTTTTTTTGTTTCGCCCCGACGGGGAAAGTTGAAAAAACGCGTTTTGAACGTAATTGGTCGACCTTCGTCCACCCGGCTTTTTCCGCTGCTTGGAAAAGCCCACCCGAAATGGTGGCATGAAACCGAAATTGTAAAATTCGATCCCAAGGGTGTTTTTTCGTTTCGCCCAGACGGGGAAAGTTGAAAAAACGCATTTTGAACGCAATTGGACGACCTTCGTACACCCGGCTTCTTCCGCTGCTTGGAAAAGCCCACACAAAATGGTGGCATGAAACCGAAATTGTAAAATTCGATCCCAAGGGTGTTTTTTAGTTTCGCCCCGATGGGGAAAGTTGAAAAAACGCGTTTTGAACGCAATTGGACGACCTTCGTGAACCCGGTTTTTTCCGCTCCTTGGAAAAGCCCACCCAAAATGGTGGCATGAAACCGAAATTGTAAAATTCGATCCCAATGGTGTTTTTTCGTTTCGCCCCGATGGGAAAAGTTGAAAAAGCGCGTTTTGAACGCAATTGGACGACCTTGGTCAATCCGGCTTTTTCCGCTGCTTGGAAAAGCCCACCCAAAATGGTGGCATGAAACCGAAATTGTAAAATTCGATCCCAAGGGTGTTTTTTCGTTTCGCCCCGACGGGGAAAGTTGAAAAAACGCATTTTGAACGCAATTGGACGACCTTCGTCAACCCGGCTTTTTCTGTTGCTTGGAAAAGCCCACCCGAAATTGTGCCATGAAACCGAAATTGTAAAATTCGATCCCTAGGGTGTTTTTTCGTTTCGCCCCGATGGGGAAAGTTGAAAAAACGCGTTTTGAACGCAATTGGACGACCTTCGTCAACCCGGCTTTTTCCGCTCCTTGGAAAACCCACCCGAAATTGTGCCATGAAACCGAAATTGTAAAATTCGATCCCTAGGGTGTTTTTTCGTTTCGCCCCGATGGGGAAGGTTGAAAAAACGCGTTTTGAACGCAATTGGACGACCTTCGTCAACCCGGCTTTTTCCGCTCCTTGGAAAACCCACCCGAAATTGTGCCATGAAACCGAAATTGTAAAATTCGATCCCTAGGGTGTTTTTTCGTTTCGTCCCGATGGGGAAGGTTGAAAAAACGCGTTTTGAACGCAATTGGTCGACCTTCGTGAACCCGTTTTTTTCCGCTGCTTGGAAAAGCCCACCCAAAATGGTGGCATGAAACCGAAATTGTAAAATTCGATCCCAAGGGTGTTTTTTCGTTTCGCCCCGACGGGGAAAGTTGAAAAAACGCGTTTTGAACGCAATTGGACGACCTTCCTGAACCCGGTTTTTCCGCTGCTTGGAAAAGCCCACCCGAAATTGTGCCATGAAACCGAAATTGTAAAATTCGATCCCTAGGATGTTTTTTCGTTTCGCCCCGATGGGGAAGGTTGAAAAAACGCGTTTTGAACGCAATTGGTCGACCTTCGTGAACCCGGTTTTTTCCGCTGCTGGGAAAAGCCCACCCGAAATTGTGCCATGAAACCGAAATTGTAAAATTCGATCCCTAGGGTGTTTTTTCGTTTCGCCCCGACGGGGAAAGTTGAAAAAACGCGATTTGAACGTAATTGGTCGACCTTCGTCCACCCGGCTTTTTCCGCTGCTTGGAAAAGCCCACCCGAAATGGTGGCATGAAACCGAAATTGTAAAATTCGATCCCAAGGGTGTTTTTTCGTTTCGCCCCGATGGGGAAAGTTGAAAAAACGCGTTTTGAACGTAATTGGTCGACCTTCGTCCACCCGGCTTTTTCCACTGCTTGGAAAAGCCCACTCAAAATGGTGGCATGAAACCGAAATTGTAAAATTCGATCCCAATGGTGTTTTTTCGTTTCGCCCCGATGGGGAAAGTTGAAAAAGCGCGTTTTGAACGCAATTGGACGACCTTGGTCAATCCGGCTTTTTCCGCTGCTTGGAAAAGCCCACCCAAAATGGTGGCATGAAACCGAAATTGTAAAATTCGATCCCAAGGGTGTTTTTTCGTTTCGCCCCGACGGGGAAAGTTGAAAAAACGCATTTTGAACGCAATTGGACGACCTTCGTCAACCCGGCTTTTTCCGTTGCTTGGAAAAGCCCACCCGAAATTGTGCCATGAAACCGAAATTGTAAAATTCGATCCCTAGGGTGTTTTTTCGTTTCGCCCCGATGGGGAAGGTTGAAAAAACGCGTTTTGAACGCAATTGGTCGACCTTCGTGAACCCGGTTTTTTCCGCTGCTTGGAAAAGCCCACCCGAAATTGTGCCATGAAACCGAAATTGTAAAATTCGATCCCTAGGGTGTTTTTTCGTTTCGCCCCGATGGGGAAAGTTGAAAAAACGCGTTTTGAACGCAATTGGACGACCTTCGTCAACCCGGCTTTTTCCGCTCCTTGGAAAACCCACCCGAAATTGTGCCATGAAACCGAAATTGTAAAATTCGATCCCTAGGGTGTTTTTTCGTTTCGCCCCGATGGGGAAGGTTGAAAAAACGCGTTTTGAACGCAATTGGTCGACCTTCGTGAACCCGGTTTTTTCCGCTGCTTGGAAAAGCCCACCCGAAATTGTGCCATGAAACCGAAATTGTAAAATTCGATCCCTAGGGTGTTTTTTCGTTTCGCCCCGATGGGGAAAGTTGAAAAAACGCGCTTTGAACGCAATTGGACGACCTTCGTCAACCCGGCTTTTTCCGCTCCTTGGAAAACCCACCCGAAATTGTGCCATGAAACCGAAATTGTAAAATTCGATCCCAAGGGTGTTTTTTCGTTTCGCCCCGACGGGGAAAGTTGAAAAAACGCATTTTGAACGCAATTGGTCGACCTTCGTGAACCCGGTTTTTTCCGCTGCTTGGAAAAGCCCACCCGAAATTGTGCCATGAAACCGAAATTGTAAAATTTGACCCCTAGGGTGTTTTTTCGTTTCGCCCCGATGGGGAAAGTTGAAAAAACGCGTTTTGAACGCAATTGGACGACCTTCCTGAACCCGGTTTTTTCCGCTGCTTGGAAAAGCCCACCCAAAATGGTGGCATGAAACCGAAATTGTAAAATTCGATCCCAAGGGTGTTTTTTTGTTTCGCCCCGACGGGGAAAGTTGAAAAAACGCGTTTTGAACGTAATTGGTCGACCTTCGTCCACCCGGCTTTTTCCGCTGCTTGGAAAAGCCCACCCAAAATGGTGGCATGAAACCGAAATTGTAAAATTCGATCCCAAGGGTGTTTTTTCGTTTCGCCCCGACGGGGAAAGTTGAAAAAACGCATTTTGAACGCAATTGGATGACCTTCGTACACCCGGCTTCTTCCGCTGCTTCGAAAAACCCACCCAAAATGGTGGCATGAAACCGAAATTGTAAAATTCGATCCCAAGGGTGTTTTTTCGTTTCGCCCCGATGGGGAAAGTTGAAAAAACGCGTTTTGAACGTAATTGGTCGACCTTCGTCCACCCGGCTTTTTCCGCTGCTTGGAAAAGCCCACCCAAAATGGTGGCATGAAACCGAAATTGTAAAATTCGATCCCAAGGGTGTTTTTTTGTTTCGCCCCGATGGGGAAAGTTGAAAAAACGCGTTTTGAACGTAATTGGTCGACCTTCGTCCACCCGGCTTTTTCCACTGCTTGGAAAAGCCCACTCAAAATGGTGGCATGAAACCGAAATTGTAAAATTCGATCCCAATGGTGTTTTTTCGTTTCGCCCCGATGGGGAAAGTTGAAAAAACGCGTTTTGAACGCAATTGGACGACCTTCGTGAACGCGGTTTTTTCCGCTGCTTGGAAAAGCCCACCCAAAATGGTGGCATGAAACCGAAATTGTAAAATTCGATCCCAAGGGTGTTTTTTCGTTTCGCCCCGACGGGGAAAGTTGAAAAAACGCATTTTGAACGCAATTGGACGACCTTTGTGAACCCGGGTTTAGGGTTAGGGTCAGGAAGAGTCACAGGGTGACCGTTTTCACCAAATTTTATTATCTGGCCATTGGCATCTGTTTAAAGTTGCTATTCCTTGCAATTACAATTGGACGGAAGAAGTACGCCAAAGTTGAAATGCATGTGTGATGTAATACTAGCGTTATATGCGTTTATTTACCGGTCTCGTGAATTGCTGGTTTTCATTGACAAGCATTTCAATAAAAAAAAAAGTTAATATAAAAAGCTCTGAAAGATTGTTAAATAAAAGACACCTCCAAGTCTCAGATCCGTGCGGTATACGATTCTTGTGATATTAGCGGAAACATTTCACGCAGATTTATAGAGCTCAGTATGGAGAGATCATGTTTGTGTCCCGTACAGGGACACCAATTTGACTTCTGAAATATTCGAATAAATATCTCGCACTCACTTTTGCTGCGGAAACCAATTGCTCTTTCCTTGCGAGCTACTATAGGTACACGTAAGCATCTTTTTGTTATTTACCGGAACTGGTTGAACTGCACCAAAACTTAAAGAACTATTTTTTTTAGAGCACGGTCACCTTGTCCCCATGCTGTATGTTATCCACAAAGTATATCATCTAGCCGAAAACTTGTCAAAAGTTTTATTTTTTTAGGATTTCTTCCACGTGGTGACAATAAAGACCTTCATGACGTCACTTGAAAACCAGCGATTAATAGAAATTAGGTGTTTGGCAAATGAAATGTGCGATTAAAACCGAGAGGTTAACTACGTTTCTTTATTTTTACTCACGTTTATTAGGGAGCACAGGGCACCTCATCTTGTACTGGGGACCGAGAAGGCAATGAACCCCCGAATCACTGTATACAGTATTGGACGGCGATGGCAACATCTACCATGCTTTTATGGAAGTCTGCAACATAGTGTTCAGTGGAACCCCGAGGCAAACGATCAAATCTCGCATGCGAACACTAGGACTTAATCTTGTCCGATGCCCTGTGAACGTCCAAGAAAAAGTCAGAAAGGCGAGACCTCAATTAGCTGGTTTTAAAGTAATTTCACTAATAGCAAAGCGTGACGTTGCAATCCTTGACGCTTATCATCAATCGCGCGCGCCAAATGAAAGATCAAAGTTTGTTGAGCCTTGTAGTCCTAATCCGCAAGAAAGCAGTGCTAACGTTGAAAAAAACAGACCTAGAAGCGCTCTTTTAAAAGTTAAGAGAGATTTCAGTCCAGAGGTAAGGGGGTGCAAATTCTCAGCTATCCCTTCTGTCAATGCCATTAGTCAAAATGTACTTATGGAAGGAAACCGATCTTCCGTGGAGACAATGACAACAATGCACCCAACGGTTTCTGGTGTGGCCACTGCAAGAACTTCCAAAACCCAGGCTTCACCGAAATATCCTGGAAGCGAAAGCGACGATGGATGTTCACAGTATAAAGAGGAAGAAGAGTGTTTCAGCTCTGACGATGACGATGACAGTGATGACTCGCATGTCGAAGGCAACCTTCCTGAAGACCAATTTGGCGACAAGGTCGTTCTGCTTTTGAAGAAAAGGAAATTAGACTCGACCCAGTTTAAAAGGGTCGTCAAGGAAATGAAACCTATGCACATTTTCTATGCCTCCGAGTACAATTACAAAAGGCGCTCACCGAGGATGACTGATTCAACTTGGACCAAGCATGTAGAGCGACTTGTCACATTCTTCAGCTACACATCTGACGTATTCAATCGAACACCTGCTCTCGCCCTAGTCGATGACATGGAGCTAGTCGAATCATTCTTGAAGTATTTAGAAACCGAGAGGCGTATCCAGCACTCCACGGCCGCTCGCTATGTTCACTCCCTGCTTATTGCTGCAAAGTATATTCACGTAGATAACAGCCGCAAGGATTATGAGGGAGTAGACAGTGTCAATCAGCTTCGCACATTGCGACAACAATTGGAGAAGGCTCAAACCGTTCATAAAAGCATGCCATCTGCGAGATTGTTTTGCCCCCAGTATCAAGAACTTGTTAGAAGCCTGTTCCGTAAATACGAGGAGGCATCCGGTGCTGTTAAGGCGCGACTGCATATGAACTTCACAATGCTGCTTCTGTTTTCCGTCAATCCTGGCCGTGCCAAGGAACTCCGAAGTCTTCGGCTGCTAACAGACGTGAAAGGCAACAGAGTGGAGGAGTTAGTAAAGCGCATACCACACGGCGACAATGTAATCCTTTTTTCCAATAGCGGGTCTGTCTCGTTAATAGAAAAAGGCTATAAAACCGTTTCCAAGTACGGAACAAACGTGGTCGAGTTTGACTCGGAGTTTCAGTTCCTAACCTACCACCTGAGGGAATATAGCGTGACCTCCAGACCTAAACTACTTCCCAGAGGGGCTGTTCACGATTACTATTTTGTCAACAAAAGCGGCATGCCTTTCAATTCATCAGGGTCCTTTTCAAAGTACCTGTCTCGGCTATTCAAACAACATCTTGGGTTTCCCTGCGCAATAAACGAAATGAGACATTCACTCGTTGAACACTTTCGTTCCTTGCCTGAAAGTTCTGACACAAAGTTGGCCGAATCCCTCGCGCGCGTTTGTAAACACAACTTGAGAACCCAAATCAACATTTACGATCGACGAACAGAGCCTGAACGGATATCACAAGCCTTGCGCTACCTCAACAGATCGGCTGAAAATTTCATCTTAGACGAGGCTCCAGGCACCTCAGCAGATCTCGCCACGGACGAAGAGGAAAGAGATGATTTGCCCTCACCAGGAGAAATGTGTGCACTTGTCCCTTCCGACGCTTCTTTTGACGATCCCTCAGTACTTTTAGCCAAGGTCCTCAAGTACACGGCTGATGGAAAGAACGCCCGGCTGGCTTGGCTTAAAGAGCTTGAATCGCGCCCAAATCATTTCGAATTTCAAGTAGGTACTGATGTCTGGCAGGAGAAGTCTACTGCCCTGATCTACCCTGTTGATGTGACATACCATCGGTCTGATGGAATCTATGAGCTCAGAACACCAAAGGAACGAATCTATGCTCTTGTTCGCAATTAAGATCAAAGTTAATGACACAGTTTGACTAGTATCATTGTAGAAGGGAAAGTTTTTTATTTTCTAAAATCGATTAATTTCGGGAAGTAAAATATGTCGACATCCTTGTTCGTCTTTGAAACGTGTTTGATCAGCTTCGTGTTTGCCTGTTTTACAGAGACCAAAGTATGGAGCGTTTAATTTTTTTATTGTCATTTTTGTGTAATTAGCCAAGTTAAAAAGCATTTCGTAACCGACTAACTCGCCCTTATTCACAAGTGTGGAGCCCATCGGTGAAAAACTAAGGGCGGGTTATTAGTCCTTACTGATTTATTCGAGCGGTGCCCGTTCGTAAACCATTAGGGTAGGTTACTTTTTGAAAGTTAAGGCTATTTTATTTCAAGTATGGCGTAGAGTATCTCGCCCTTAATACACTTGAATGGTGCCCATTCGTGAAAACGTTAGGACAGTTTACTAAGATCAACTGCAATATATTTCGTGATAGGTCACCCCGTTCCTGAGGACGCACTTCTTTGAATGAACTGCAGAGGGCGCGGGGTTTTCCAGTTCGAAAAATTGGTCAGTTATATTTTACATTGAGTTTGTGAGTTTTGCCTAATGAGTCAAGTTAAAAAGCGAAGAAATCGCGCCCGGGATAGGGTGAGAATGGAGAGATTTCTCCAAACCAAATGCGTTGTATGTAAAGGTCCTGGCGAGCTTCCGTCTCGTAGACTTAATTGCTGCCGTCAATTCTGTCACGAAGATTGTCTCATACAGTCGTTTAAATACGCCAGTGGGCCAATGAAGACCAGATGTCCGCATTGCAAGCAGACTTTGGTTCCATGCAACAGCAACGAAGAAACTCCACCTGTAGCTCCAGGAAGCTTTCCTTTTGTTTTTCAAATGGTTCGTTATAATTCTTCGCTTCTTACATTCGATGAGTTTGAGTCAGACCAGCTATTTTTGAACCCGGCTCCCATACCATCACCGCCTCCAGGTTGGTCCGCGTTTCGCCAGCAATGGCGTCGTTAAGTGCGATCCTCAGGTTTTATACAGCTATTTCATTAAACGTTGTCGGATCATATTTTTTCATGCAAGTGTGGTAGAAATAGAGGGCTTCTCCAGGTATAAATATAATTGAGATAAAAAGAGACTTGGCAGCGTGATTTAATCAACCTTTTTTATTTCAGACATGTGGAAACAAAGTATTTTATGTCAGGCAGAAGTTTTGAAGAATTTTGCAAACAAAACCTTTTTAACATTAAAAGAAAAGCTAAAATCCAGCAAATACGCCGACTAAACTTAAGGTCTTGTTGCTTAGGCTTGAATCACTTCCTTCCGACAATCTTTATTGAAGTAGCTGTATAGTGTAAATACATTTAAAACGTTTTGTTGACCGTTTTATAATTATACGCGGTTTTTTTATATAGTATTCTTAATATAACTTCGAAAATCTACGGACTATGTTATTCTGGTGAGTTGGGGAGGTAGAGCTACCTGCAATGCAAACCCGCATGTGCAGAACATATTCGACTAAAGCGATCTTATAGGTGAATGAAAGATTTTTCCTGCTAGAATCAATCACGGATAGTCATTTTCAGACGACTGGCCATTAACAATTAGTATAATATTTGGTGCCTTTTTAAATTTGATTTGCCTTAAGTCCGAAAATTTTCGAAGTTGAAGTATGTAATTAACGTTTAAAAATTGACATCTTTTAAAGTTGATCATGGCTTTGAGGGGGTGAAAAAATCAGTTAGTGCTACTTGATATTTTAATTCGCGTATATGTAGTAACTTAATTATGAATTACTTTTTTGAAACACGCTTTCCCGTAAATAGTTCATTTATGGAATCAAACAATGATTTTTTTTTCTCTTCGACATTTATTCCTTTAAAAGTCTAGAGTTATTTGTGATCTTGTAATGTTGAAATCATTCTCGCGCCTTTGTTTTCGCTAGCGCTACCTTTATACTTGTTTCTTACCCGTGCATCTTATTGTTCATCATTGCTTTCATGGTAACAGTAGATGTTCAGGCGTAGCCTTTGCGACTACAGAGGATTGAAGAATGATTAGAACAACTTCTTTTTGCTGAAGGTTGTAAAGTAATTTTACTAAGCACAAAGTATTAAATTATGTTTGAAATATATTTCAGGCTGAATATTTTTCTTGATTGTTCTCTTTTCTTTTCTTTTCTTTTCTCTCTTCTCTTCTTTTCTTTTCTTTTCTTTTCTTTTCTACTCTTGGTTCGCTTTTCCATCAAATTGTTACTGGCCTCGAAGTTTTGGACGCCTTTGTCGATAATTTGTCAAGTTTTTTTTTAACTCGTCTCTGGGATTTTTGGTTTCAACTTTTAGGGTTCTGGCTACGCATCCTCGCCAAAACTTGTAGGAATGTTAAGTTAGAAATAACACGTTTGTATTAAGTTTTCACAAAACAACTGGTTTAAACTTCAATGCAGTTGACTTACCAACCACGCAGGATTTATTTCGCCTCTCTCAGCTTTTTTCGCCCGCACACGTTCGGCCGCCGTGACTATTGAGAACATAAAAGTTAATCTCTCCAAAGTGTTTTAACGGTAATAAATTCAAAATCAAAACAACAAGCAGTTTAGAGACGAGACGCATAAAGGAACCTAATGCGTGCATGCGAATTTTTTTTTTGCAACTCCACAAATTCGCGCACCGGATATATTTATTGAACACGCACATATTTTTGAAAACAAAAAAGAAATCAAATTCTCTGATTTATTTCAACGAAAATAAATTCAAAATCAGTAAATCTTTTCGGGCAGTTTTTAACTTGTACACAAGAGATTTCTTTTGAGCAAAGAAAAGACAATGGATGACAAATATCACACCTCCTATTCAAAATCCCGCTTGTTACAAGCTTATAAACAATCGTTCTTTACGCGCCTCTCGCTTCGTTTTAGAACAGCTTTCTAAACTTTTCAATTGTAGAAATGCGCTTAGTTTGTTTAAGTTTGATAATAGCTAAAATCCAGTTTTCACTAAGTTTAAAAAGTTAACGGCAAGCGTTGTATTGAAAATGGGAATTCAAATATTGTTTATCGCTTTATGAATGACAGGCCGACTTGCGATTAACACATAGACATTTTTAGCTTTTAATACTGTTGGTCAACACGCGACTAAGTATTATCAATTATTTGAGGTAATTGTTCTTTATCCGAGTCACCGCCTATAATCTAATAGAGTTTTCCTCGCCAGGCTCCTCGCGCTTACTTTTCACCTCTCCCCAATTCCCAGTCTGTACGAAAAAAAAAACAGAGGCCTCTGCGGAGGAGAGAGGAAACGGAACGACTTTTTCCGCCTATGTTAGCTAATTGAATGTAAATTAAAGGGCTGTTTGTTTAAATTTACACAATGTAATTTCAATTCTTCTGCTCAGAGTAGATTAAATTGTAATTCAGTTGTAACTAATAGTTTACTCGTTCCCCTTCTGCGCGACAATTTCCCCTTATACAAGAACTATCTTTTTAAAAACCAAAAGCTTAAAAAGTGTCTCCAGTACCATTTACTAAAAGGCTGATATGATATTTATTGATGTTTATTTTTCAAGGTATATTTTTATATACAGGTTTAAAGGTATAAGTGCTAGCTACTCTCCCTATCTAATATCACAAGATCTCATTTCGGTAACAACAACAACGACAACAATAACAAAATTATCGACGCGCAATTCGCCTAATAAAATGTTTTCTTCTGTTTGAAAGAAACGCACAAGTACTAATCACGAAAGAAAAAAACAGTCTTTTATATCTTATTAAACTTGACGGCAACATCAATTTAGACTACAGAAGAATCATATTTTTCTGAGGGATAATAAACAGATAAAACAATGAACAGAAACTTGTACATTCAATGGCCTTCCAAGTGAATTCAATAGCCATTTCAATAGGTGGAAAAATGTGTTCCAATTAAGTGAATTTTCCGGTAAATCGGAAAACTCTAATGCGCGTTTTTGTTTGTGCCGCGAGTTGTTTGTGCGGCAAGACACAAAGCCCTGGGGAATAGTCTGGGTGTGGATAAAACTGAAGTGTCACTTCGAAGTCATTTGTCGTTGGTTGTTAGAGTAGGTTAGTACATTTGAGACACTTCCTTCCAGGAAAACGTTTCTTGGTAAGTTTCGTTTATATTCCTTATTTTTTTATTGGATATTTCTTAATCGGTTGCAGAGATTGATGTACAATGTTTTGCATGACTTGATTCACTCTTTTTCAACCTTTTTTCGAAAACGACAATTTCGATGAACCTAATCGCGTTAGTTTCACGATTTATTTAACTTAGTTTTATAATCTGAAGTTCCCTCTTATATTTAACCCAAGTAATTGCTGGCAGTTTTGTTTAGTTTACAAAACGACTCTTTGGTTACTCAACTGTATTTTACAGTTCGTACGATTCACCGTTCTTTTTCTTATAACGTTTTCTTTTTGCCACTCTCAATGTGGGGCTTAAAGAATGGCAAGACGAGAGCTGATGTACCAAAGGGGGTCACAGGATAACGGTGGGTTTTTTTCCTTATAAATGGATTACGGTCGAACGAGTAGTTTCGAGTTAATTTTGCCAACGATCAGTCTTTCCCTCGCTTGAATTGTAGTATGACAAGTAATAGTAATGTTTTAATTTGGTTCACACGTTAGCAATATACGGTTGTCAATATATTGAATCTTTACTCATTTTTAGACGTTGACAAAGACAAATTTTTACCTAGATGCCCTGTTAGAAAACGTGTGCCGTTATGGATCTAGTTTTAATCGCAATTTACTTTATGGTCCGTTCGCGAGCAGTATTTTCACTTGCCAGTATTCCTGTCGAGAGTACAAACTCAATTGATCAGTCGTTTCACTGAGAATTAATATATTTATGAGTAGTGCCATTTGTTACACTCTATTCTTGTTTCTGAAACGTTTATCCTATAAAAGAAAGCTCTGTAACCTTTTTCATATAAATGCAGAGTAACTAATTAAGCACTGCACTCGTTAAAGAGACTTTTTTCGGCCACTTCTTAATAATAAGCGACATTTCCCTCCATTAATCCAAGCGAAAATTGACGTGACTTTATCCGTTGACTGGTTTTATATGTTAAGGGCGTATTTAATGGCAACTGGACAAGGTGAAATTTTTTATTGTTTCGCTCCCAGACTGCAGCTGTTGTGTTGATTGTTTGTTTCTTTTAATAGATGAGAAAGAAACCCACGGCGACTTACGAAACAAGCTGAATTTAAGAAAACGTAAGTAGTTGTTTGTTGATGTTTTCAAAACTGCTCTCAGAACTGTCCAATTTACTTTACGGTCCGTTCGCGAGCAGTATTTTAACTTGCTAAAATTCTTGTCGAAAGTGCAAACTCAATCGATCAGTCGTTTTATTACTGCACTCTATTCTTGTTTCTGGATAATGAGTGCGAATTCAGTTATCTAATACAAGACTGATAGACCCGTCTCTTCTTAGTTTGAGTTGTTTATTTATTGTGCTTGGACTAACCGGCCGTTAACAATTCATCTTCAGATACAATTGCTCTGAGCTGCATGGTTGCTACAAAAAAAAAAGCAGCTCTCTGCTGGCACGTCGTGCACTGTGATACATCTGAGGTCCAGATCCCAGCTATCCTGTCTGTCACTGTGGCCTGCAAAAACACAATGGATAATTTGTTATAAATTCCATAATACATGAAGACTGGACTTTCTTGAATCATCGACTTAAAATAAGTTAAGATGTTTTTCTGGCTGCAGTTCAATGCCATTATTAGATTTCATTTTTCGTCGCCCTGCTCCGACAACAGATATAAAGGAATGTTCTTAATTATATAATTAACCCCCAGCATCGATCAGCATACAAATTCTCCTTCAAATGATCTCATATATTCCTTCTTGTTTCAATTGGGAGAAGTTGTCCAAAAGATCCGTTCGAACGAAAGCCACTCAATTTGCCTTTGAAGTGACCATTTTATCAATTGTCATGACCCTTTCTGATCTTAATGCCATTTTGTGAGGTCACCAGCGAGGAACTTGCATGGATACATGTGATATTACTATAAAACCCTAATTAGCTCAATTTAGGTCAACCTTTCGATGAATTAAAAAATCAAAAAAATCAAACTCTTCATTAAATTGCACTGATCTGACATGCAGATCAGAATTCAGAGGCCTGGAATTGCATGCATTGTTTAATTACCTGATCAATTGCTCACTCCTGATCAGCTGGTTGAAATTGCTACCAAAAAAGCAGCTGATCTTTAAGAGTCACTGGGTGGGACGCTTAGATCAATTTAAGTCGCCTGCAAATTAAAGCAATGGTCAGGATTATAATCAAACATTATGACTTGTATACATGAATTAATAGGGCCAGCAATTGAAGAAATGTTCTTAATACATATATTAATTAACCCTGACTTATATCAAGCTACAAATTCTCCTGGACGATCTCAGCTCGAATACCTATATTCTCTTCTTGTTCCAGTTGGGAGAATTGCTTAGAAAGATCAGAACTGCAGCTGACATTTAACCCTAGCCCAGTATTAGCTAATTAACCATATATAACAATTAACAAGTCTGATGAAATCATTCTCTCTTGCTAAGCTTACTGAGCTCAGTAGCTTAAAGTATGATACAACTGATGACATCATCATTATTCAAATAATTCATTTCATGTCTGCAGGGATATTTGTAAAGTCTATAATGTACTCATTGAGAAGTACGTACAGGTCTGGAATATATATTTCACCCTGCAGATCGGCTGCAGACGTGCACATGGTTCGTCTAACACCCAGGCTTCAGGGCCGCAGAAATGCACCCCCCCCCCCCCCCCCCCACCCCTGAGACCAGCCGTCCCCTTCAATGAGCTCAATTTAGGTCAACCTTTCGATGAATTAAAAAATCAAAAAAATCAAATTCTTCATTAAATTGCACTGATCTGACATGCAGATCAGAATTCAGAGGCCTGGAATTGCATGCATTGTTTAATTACCTGATCAATTGCTCACTCCTGATCAGCTGGTTGAAATTGCTACCAAAAAAGCAGCTGATCTTTAAGAGTCACTGGGTGGGACGCTTAGATCAATTTAAGTCGCCTGCAAATTAAAGCAATGGTCAGGATTATAATCACACATTATGACTTGTATACATGAATTAATAGGGCCAGCAATTGAAGAAATGTTCTTAATACATATATTAATTAACCCTGACTTATATCAAGCTACAAATTCTCCTGGACGATCTCAGCTCGAATACCTATATTCTCTTCTTGTTCCAGTTGGGAGAATTGCTTAGAAAGATCAGAACTGCAGCTACAATAGTATGATACAAGTGAGTTAGATTCAAAGTTGACAAGCTATAGGCAAATTTTCACGTGCAGCCACGTCTCTAAGCGATTCGGGTGCCCCTGTTCAGTGGAACTTCGAAATTTGTTTTGGGTGTTTGGTGTTGTTAGAAAAGATTTCTTTTGATAAGATATTTGAAGCAGTAACACAAACGTTTGCAATAAGGTGTAAATAATTTTGGTAAAACAATTTCTTATCAGAGTGAGAAAATGAAATTCAAAGTTCACGAGCTTTAGGCAAAAGCTCAGACACGCCTATTAAGCGATTTAGTGGAATTCAGCGGAACTTCGAAATTGGTTTTCGATGTTTGGTGTTGTTAGAAAAGATTTCTTTTGATAAGATATTTGAAGCAGTAACACAAAAGCTTGCAATAAGGTATAAATAAGTTTGGTACATAATTTTGTCCAATAACTACTCGAAGTCCTGGCGGATTCCGTGTTAATATGACAGCTCCCTCCGCAAGAGAACTCAATAATTAAAGCATTCTCTCAAGTTAGCTTACAGTAGCTAGCTGATCAAGCTGATCACATCATCATTATTCAAATAATTCATTCAAGTCTGTAAGGATACTAATACTGGGAGAAGAATCTAAAATTAGAAGATTGTATCTCAATTAATATATCATGGCAATTACATGCTTACTTGAGAAATTATGCTCCTGAAGCAAGATGGGGTCTGCAAACGCTAAGTGTATATCGACTTCAACTCATCCGTGTTCGACCGTGATAAAGTCAATTTGGGCCACAGCGTTCGTCCATGATAGCTTTATACGCCTGGTTGCAAAAAGACTGCTCTGGAGTTTCCTGTGATATTCAGACGACGAATAAATTTGGTTCAAATGAAAATACAACTCGTCGAAGTCTGTCTCGTGTTCGCGGGAAAATTTCCTGTGAAGCCTGGTGACGATATTTTTCGCACCTGTTTTGGCCAATCAGAGGGCTTCTTAGAATTAGCACGACATAGCTTAGCTGTTTCCCAACCCCGAACGGAATTTTAGAGGCACTCAGGAGACGCGTGTTCCCGAGCAATGTCCAGGTGAGTCAATCATATGCTGCGATTTCAGTTTATCCAGGTTTAATGTACTATTAAACTAACGCACTGTACATTTCAATACTGAATGGAAACATTTAATTTATTTCAATTTAATTTAGCTCCGAACGGAATTTGCGGTGTTATTTAGGATTTCGGGTTAAGATTTCAAGTTGGATTTTCAAGTTGGATTTCTTTTGGCAAAGCAAAACCCATTACAATTTATTATTGAAAGCTCACCGTAAACAGGCTAACCATGATCCGTGTTCTTGAATCAAGTAAATTTAGCATATGTTGCGATTCAAGCATATGTTGTAATTCCAGTTTATCTTGGTTTAAATTTTTTCCCTTTTATTTTGGCTAACGTAATGTATGGTATCAATCTTACCAGTTCGAATGGACACCCAACCAATGTGACTCGTGAAATGACTGTACTTTGGATGACTTGAGTTGGGAAACAAAAATTGCATAGTTCTGAAAATCAGTCGAGAAATGCAGCATTAGTTTTCCATTGAACATTTACTTTTGAACTTATGGAATATCAAGGAAAGGTGCATATTTGTGTGATAACATTGACGCCATGAAAGTTTTTAAAGCTTATATCGAGAGCTTTGAGAAATCGAGGAAAGTCAGCAAATGATCGATTACATAAACTCTACAATCTGTACATGTCGAAAATAAATTTCAATACATTTCGAATCTTTGATTACTTATACTGCATATAAAAATACCTGCAAATTGTAACCAACACATTATGATTTTCGCATTCCTAGGCATGTTTAGATGCATTTGGCATGCGTGGTTTAGATGGCTGTGGTCACTGGCTTTCCCGGTTGTTTAGAAGCGAGGTTTATACAAGATTTTTCAGAATTTTTACAAAACTGGCCAATTGACTCGATATCACACAGTCGGAGAAAGGCTAATAACTGCATGGTTTCCATCTTTGGGGGATGGGGGGTAGATAAAATTAATCTGCCAAATACTACCTACCCCACCCCACATGTGGGCGTAGAGTGAAATCGATCGTGGTAACCGCTTCGTACCTCGTTCGACGAAAATGAATGTATGCTGACTCGGATATGAGCTTTTTTACAGGGAGAATTTACGCAACAGTGCATTTCAAAGATTTTAGTCGTTTCTTTTATCAATTCATTAAAGGCCGGTTTACACGCTAGACGCTAGGATTTGTCCGCATTACATCACATTACATTTGCATTACATTCGCGCCACTCTTGCGTGACATTTGCCTTCAAGTGCGAAGAGGAACAGCGCAAATCGTATTCCTGCCATGACAGGCCTTCATAATAGACTACCCTCAACGACTCATTGTTTTCAAAGCGTCGCTCTGAAAAGCATATCTTTAAGTGTTTTGCCTCTTAAATACGGTACGATTACAGTGGTCCTCGGCAATGGCAGATTTTTCATTTCATCTGTCGCCGCAAAACAAAACAAAACAAAAAAACCCTCTGGTGCCCAAGGTAATGTTTGAATTCAGTATTTTTCATTGCGTAGCGTGTTAGAAAATAATCAGGTCAATAATTAAGACACTAAGACAACTAGCCAATCACAGATCCTTGCAAAACTGCGGGATATCGCCGTCAGAACAAGCTTTTTGGAGTCGTTTTGCAAACTGTTCAAACCATTGACTGCTGGTACAGGTATGCGACGTGTGAATGATTTACAACGCTGATTGCTTCAAATTATCGGTAAAAGATACTTGCAAAAATAACAAACGTAAATGAATTTTCGAGTCTTGATCTTAATCGCTTCACTGATGCAAGATTTAGAACAATGGTACTGATTTGTAACAGAGATAATCACGTACAATACAAGGTGTTTAATTTTTCCTGTCTTTGAAGCAACTGTACCAAAGAAAGTTGGCTGTTGCAGTGTGATTATTTATTTCTCGTTCGTTCGGTGCGAAGTTCTGAGAGGTCCTCGCGCCATTTGACCAAGTCCAGCACGACAGCAGTGTGCCGGTAGGTTTCAAGTTTCATTCCTAAGGAGTTAATAACTGTGTGTAAATGCTTTTTGGGGCCAAATTTCAGAAGGATGGCCGCGAACACACCCAGCTAGACTACAGGTAGGCGATGTTTACTGAAATTAAAAAGTATTTCTTGATTCATTACACCAGATTTTAAAGTTTTAAAACATTCATCTTAAAATAACATTAACATTTAAATTCTGTTTTGAGGGCTCAGTGGGTTATTTCATTGCTCCCCGCCTGCGATGGTGCACTTTTTGATAAACTCCATCCAGGGTGGCTAACATCTTGTTAAAAAGAGATGTTTTACACACTCCATAGCGATACATTTGCACGGAAAAAGCGATTTGTTTAATTTCTGACCGCTAATTATTCTCAGGAAGTAGCAGATCTCAAAACTGCATGTACCATTTGAGATGCAGAGGGGTGTGGTGTTGCACTTGTAGAATTCGTACTAAGCGGGCGTCTCTCTCTCTATTTTTTTTTACAGCCTTGGGATGGCAGAGTTAACATCAACTGAGATTTTGGTGGTCCAAAAGGTGAGAGACCATTAAATCGTGAAGTTATAAAATTACGTTTTTTGACATATACTCAGTTCAAGACCCTGGCCTAGTAAGTTAGTCAAAGGATTAACGGCCGCGGTTCTCATAGGTTTGAAGAGAAGTAAAATTTTTCCCTAAACACACAGGGCCTCACTTAGATTGTCTATTCCAGTGCCGACTGATCTTGTGAGTTTTAAAAGTCCATTGCACTGTATGAAGGGTAATAAAACATCTTATATTTTGATGACAGAACAAGGATATTAACTGCGATGCGAAGAGGTCAGATCCTGACGAAGTGTTGCAAAACTCGCCGCTTTCCAAATCGGTAAGAGGTTTTCCTTTTTTAAAAATATAATAATAATATAGATATTTTTTCCTTTCTATACATCTTTTCTGTGGTAGACAATTTTCTGAGGTTGTGGTTATCTTGATGTCAGGACAAATTTCTTTCTTTGTCATATGATCGTCGACGAGTTATCAGTTCATTATTAACATCTGCCTCCCGTGTTCTTTGTAAATACAGGCCTCGCTATTTGAAAGCCGATCCGCGGTAACACTCGAAAGTGAATCTTCACAGCCAACCTCAAAGGTAGGACATTCTTTTGGTTTGCAAGCGAATTATCTGATATCTATCATGAACCCCCTCTGCCAATCTTTTTTACTTAATCAAATCATCGAGAAACAACAACTACAGAAAGAGCAGAAGACTTTGTCATATGATCATTGACCCTTTATCCGTTGATTCAAATATCTGCTTCCCGTGTTCTATTATACAGGTCTCGCTATTTGAAAGCATCGGAGACACGGAAACACTCGAAAGCGAATCTTCCCAGCCTACCGACTCATCAAAGGTAGGACATTCTTCTGGTTTGAAAGCGAATAATCGGGTACGTTGAAACCCGTTTTTTATCTAAATTTTGAAAATCATCGAGATGGAGGCGTTTTTAATCAATCTCACACCAGTAGCATCTCAGTATAATACAGTGGCAGTATTTGCTGCAAATTAAGAACTTCAAAAAGGAAGGAGTTCAGATGGCTAATCCTTCCTGACCGATTAGTCCGTGAAACCACTAGTTGCATAACTATTTTAGCAAAGCGCCAGGCCTGGAGATTGACAACTTTTCGGTTTCTATTTCAGTGCTTATACTTCAAGTTCATTTAGTTTGCAGTTAAGAGTTTAGATGATCAATTATTTTAATCCTAGTTAGTAAAGCTTATGCCGTGTTTACATTCAAACGTTTACTGCGGTTTAAATTGACCGAGGTCAAGTTAACTGAACCTAAGTAGATTAGTGCAGTGTTTTACTGCCTCAAATAACCAAAGTTAATATGTCAGGAAGATGAGTGAATTTCTTGCGCTCCTTGCAATTGAGAGCCATACAACGGCGGCACAGCATATTGAGGTTGCGGGTAGTAAGGGAAATACGTCGCGCTCATTCGCGAATATTGTTGCTGTGGATCTTGCCTTGAAAAAGACGGAAAACAAATAAATCATCTGTTTTATCCGGATAAAAAAAGTGTGAGTGGAATGAAGGGGAGACGTAATACATCGCTTACCTTTCGGTTGACTGTGGTAATAATTCAAAAATGTGTCCTTGTTTTGTTCCATTTTGCTAGAGCACGAAACGTGGCGCAAAGAAAGCCTGAAGTCCGCGAATAAAACATGAAACGTGTCACGGAATCTTGAACTCGCGATAAATAAAAAAAACTTCACCGCAACCGGATGTATCTGTCAATTTGACCTCGGTTACCGAGCTAAACCAAGCCAAATCACTGCATCATTATCGCTTTTACCGCAGTTAAATTTCCTTTGTCTTTTGTCGCATTTACTGAGGTATTAATTGATGTTTACATTGACCAAAAATTTACCTAGGTAAGTAAACTCTTTTACCGCGGTAAAAATCCCAAGTGTAAACACGGCATTAGTTATTTCGTGAGTCATTACTGTCTGTCTAAATACACTTGGAAATGATTTCTTCATCCTGAATTTTTTCGAGGCAATTATTTTTCCTGTATGTAACAATTGTGTTCTAATGTCATCTCTTTTTGTGTCACAGACTGGGTTTGGAGGATGCACACAGCAGATTTCAAAAGAGTCAAGAATATCTGTTGATCCTACTCCTTCTGTAAGTTTCTTGTGTAATTTTAAAACTTGAAAATGTTAGCGTTTAGATGGTTACAACTTGATTTCCGTTTATTTTAGCTCATGTCAAGCCGGTGCTTACAAAGTTCACGGTTTTTTTTTTGTTAAAATAGAAAACGATTTTCTTAATGGGGATTGCCGAATTTAGTATACGTCGAGAAATTCACCACGCACGATCTGTACGTTACAATATAACAACAACAACAATTTATTAAGGTATTTCCATACAAAATACATGGCATTACCTAGTGATACTTAAGAAATTATAAAGATATATAAAATAGAATCAGAAATAATAATCAATTGGAAAATAAAGTTTCATGCCTAAGAGACATTGCATGAAAAACAAAAGCAGCAGTTGATCGACATACAGCAGGATCAATGCTGTTACAAAGAAACAAAGATTTTGCATTAATATCAAACTCATTAAAAATACTATATTTGGCTGTTATTTCATTAAAGAATTTTAAACGTATGTTATCATATAACTTGCATGTGAATAGAAAATGCATTTCGTTTTCTATTTCATCTGAATGGCAGAAAGAACAGATTCTCAAATTCATAGGGGTCTTGGGTGTTGTGTGTCTACCAGTTTCGATACGTAATTGGTGATTCCCTAGTCGAAATTTGCAAATGGCAGATCTGTGATGAGGGTTGTTTATTGCATCCAATAAATCAGAATTTTTGGTATCGGTTTTAAATGAATGATAAAAGTGTAGTTTTCTGTTTGTGCTAATTAATTGTAGTTGATGAGCTGTTAACGCTTCGCTAATGTTTTGCTTAATATGGGAAGCAAAGAGTTTGCCGTTGTTTTCATTTAATGTGATAGAGCTCGAGTTGTATTTGTTGCATAGTTGATTAATTTTATGTACTAGACCTGTCTCGGTTTTATCAGTCATCTCCTTAGAAAGCTGTAGACATTGCTTAGCGATATTATTTTCTGGTAAACTTTGAAGATGAATCCAAAATCTTATTATGGAGGTTTCAATGGCCAGTTTTAAAGGAAGTCTTCCAAGTTCATTTCTTGTTGCAACGTTTGGGCATTGTTTATTAACTCCTAGGGATTGTTTGCAAAAATATATATGTGTCTTTTCGATGTCATCTTTCTCCCAGTTGTTGAAATCATCTTTATCGTAGATACCCCAAACTTCTGAACCGTACAGTAAGATAGGGAGAAAGAGAGAATTAAAGAGTTTATAAGTGACCCTAAGAGACAATTTTGAAAAATCCAGGTAACGGCGTGTAGCAAAGATGGATCGTCTTGTTTTATCTTTTAAGTTTGATTTACAGTCTCTAAAGTTGGTATTAATTGTTATTATTAAAAACAAGTTTTTGTTTTGTTTATTATAGAAGAAAATACGCCTTTCAGAGGACAGAAAATCTTTCCCTGATCATTTGGTAGGTTCAGGTTTTAGTGTAGCTTGTCGATATGTTTGTGCGACGAGAGTCCATTATGAAACATTGTACATGTACTGGTATGTATTTTATTTTCGTTTTCTTTACTTTAGTTAAATAATTAATTTATTTTTTGTTATTGTCTTTGTCTTTAGAAGACTACGCGACCGACGGGCCATAAGATCAAGAATTCTTTTTCTTGCCCACGTTTCCTCGATGACTTTGATGGATCTACACAGCAAATTTCAAAGGAGTCTAGAGTTTCTACTGGTGCTACTGCTTCTGTAAGTTTGCTAAACTGAAAAACTTGACAATGTAAGCGTTTAGATGGTTAAACCTTCCTGATCCGTTATCAGCGGCGATTCAAGTATTTTTTCTCATAAAAACATCTAATTTCGGTGTGGAAGCTGATCGTTCTTATATTATTTGGCGGTTTGACTGAGCTGAAAACGTTATTTACATGGTATAGCCGTAAGGTGAAAGAATACAAGGTCAACAAACTGAGATGATACATCAGACTTTGTTTCACCTGATGACTTTGATGGTGTTGAAGCGACTATAAGTTAAGTAAGAACTGCTCATGCATTATTACAAACTGAATGTTGTGCAACATTTTCAAATGATCAATATAAAAACCTTTTCAATCTACTCTCATGAAAAATGTTCTTTGTAAGTTCCTAAGGTATCAGCCAGGGTTAAAAGTACCATTTTTTGTTTTTCAAATCTTAGATTTTTTGGTTTTCACATAAAGCTCTTCGAGCGCATTGATTTTAAAAAAGTCAAAAATATATGTTTTTCCTTTTCCCAGTTAATTATGTTAACTGCGCGTCGAGAAGCCTTCTGTCAACATGTCGTGAAACAATTCACATGATATCCAAGCTACGTTGTAAACAAGCAATTATATTGATCAGGTTCATTCAGAGACTGATTCTTCGTTGAAAAGAAATAACCATGGGTTCATATCCCTGGCTGATACCTTAAAATTTTGGTTAATCTCAGCCTCAACGTTCTTATAAAAGGGGTTCTTTTATAAAAAAAAAAGAGTGTATATCCAAGCGTGATAATGCAGGTGCTTTCTGTTCTGTGTAATTACTACTCGATATTAAACACGGTGAATTGATTTCAGCATGTCAAACTGAAGCTTAAAAAATAACACGTTTACGTTTTCTTGGGTTTTTTTTGGATAAGCTGGAGCTGAAAAAAGGAAAACGTTTACTGCTGTCTTTTTGTTTTGTTTCTTGTTTACATAAAAATACATTTTTCTTAATGGGAAATGCCGGACTTAGCACGAGTCCAGAAATTCACCACACACGATCTGTACGTAATATGTTTGCAATACATGTATAATTTGTAAATTTTGGTCGAATTCTTGTCAATTGTCCGGATTATAAATCTATGACTTAATAAGTTTTTGTTTTATTTATTATAGAAAAAGATACGGCTTTCAAAGGGCAGCAAATCCTTTCCTGAACAATTGGTAGGTTCACTTCCTCTTAATTTAGTTTAGTTTGTTATGTTTGTACATACGAAACACTCTACATACACTACTCGGTCTAAAGGCTCGTGTGTACACTGAAAAAATCAAGTCACTCATGGGATGTTTCACAATATGCCACTCTTACCCATTGAGTAACTAATTTATTCCATGCCTCCTACATTCGCACACATTTAAAAATAATTCCAAGCAGCTTTAATAGAATATGATACAACTTCTATTGCAAAACTTGTAACCTTAAAAACTTTTTAAGGTTTTACCTCGTTGTAAAAACTTGTGACGTTTTTCTTTGTTAAATAGTCAACGTCACCTGCTCTATATTGTTTCGAGGTTCATTGTTGTCTTGGTCGTTATTTCTTTTACGTCACTGGTGAGTTTCACAGGTTTTTACACCGAGGACGAGCCGTTTTTAACTTTACCGTATACAGTTTAGATTCTTATGTCTGCTTTTCGGATTGATTGCCAAGTGCGTCGGCGTTGTTCTGGCTGTAGTTTATGGAGAGTTCCTGCTATAGGACATTTCTTTTGACCGAACGTGACCTAGGTCGGCCAAACCACAGTTAACTTACTATGTCCAAACCGAAACTCTTTCCCCACTCGTTCCTCGTTTTCGATCGCTGTTTCTTAAACTCCTCGACGTCTGCATAGGTATTCTCTCTCTAGTATTATGTTTATCCAAAGATTTAAAGAACAAGTTGGGTTCTTCATTCTTAATTTATATCTAGGCTGGGCTAGATAAAAAATGGCGTCGTACGCTATAAGGCTTTCGGCGGGCCGTGATGGACGCCGGGAATGTTTCCTGGAATACGACCCGTGACATACCGCAGAATATGCAACGCCTTCTAGGCTCGGCTTCTGATTGGCAGTATTCTTAAAGACATAGTAGAAATGTATGTAGTTTGTTTTCGTTTTGTTTAGTTTAGTTGAATAATTTATTTTTTTCGTATTGTAATTATATTTAGAAGACTGCGCAACCCGCGGGCCACAAGATCAAGAATTCCTTATCTTTCCCACGTTTTCCCGATGATCATGATCAGGTGAGTTCATTGACACATTTTTCCATGGCCGATCATGATATCAGCTACTTGGTCGCCAATGGGCATGTCTGTATAACGATTTAAACTCCTTAGTACATTTCCTTTACCGGCTTAACTGTCTGACTTCTTTGAAGAATCCGTCAGTTAGGTAACTCAAAATATACTGAAGGATTTCTTTGAAAAATATAAGAATATATGTACTTTTAACTTAACAGTTCAAGGGTTATGAGGCATTGTCAAGACTGGCTAATTTCAACTAGTTTCCGAATTATTTTTGCTCAAGACAAACAAAAAAAAAACAATTATGGAATACTATTAGTTTATAGCCTGCATGTAAAAGCAAGAATCTGTTTGACTATATGAATATGCAGTAACCCCTTTAGTGAATAAACTTAAAACACAAAACACCATAAAACAGTAACTGTGTACTAATTTGGGTCGATTTTCCTGTTACAGATTGTACCTAATAAAAGTACAGGTTTTCCGACGGAGGCAAGAGTTCCTGTGGAAGCGACTGCTTCGGTGAGTTTATTCAAACGCAATCGAATAATTGTGGGTTAAGCAGCTGAGCTTTTTTAAGCTGATTGACTGCGTAATGGAAGCAGTTCCCTTTAATGGTTTAAACGGTCAAGTACGTTTTTTTTTTGTACTTTACAGGCGGATTTCGTTGAAAAGTATAACAATATATGTACTTTTAACTCGACCGTTTTAAGGGTTATGGTGCATTGCCACGACGGGCAAATTTCAACTTGTTCAAGAATTAATTTTGTTCGAGACACAAAAAGGGAAGGTTAGGGTTAGGGTTAGGGTTTAGGGTTAGGGTTAGGGTTAGGGTTAGGGTTAGGGTTAGGGTTAGGGTTAGGGTGCCAGGACGTACCTTGAGAGTTTAAAATTTTTGTCGCTAATGAGCAGAAAAATAAAATTCGTTAACGTCTTGCGGCTTAAAGAGTTTCCTGTCAAATGAGCCGTTGCAGAATGTGATTTATTCAGGTGGCTTGATTATACAAGTAGCAACCAGCATACTTTCGGGTTTATTTTTTTCTTTTCAGCGTTAAATTAATATTTTCTTTTTGGTTTTTCTAGGTAGAGCACCTGAATTTTCTATCAGTTACCCAATAGACGAATATCCTCCATTAAACCTGGTAAGGAAGATGCCATTTTCAAGAGAAAACCTGTGGAATTGAAATTTTAAGCCTACATCGTTGGACACTTCATTAAGCCACGCTGCTTGACATGTTTGAACTGTTTTAACTTTAAAAATACTATGTACTGAAGATAGAAATATTTCATAGTTTCGCAACTCCGAAATGGCGCTTGAATTTGCCAATCTCCATGCTATGAGGCGTGGGAAAGACGTATTTTATTGTTTATTAGAGGTCAGGAGAAATTTGTTCTCGGTGTTTTCTGAGGAATATTTCAATAATTGCGTAAGAGGCCTGGGTATAGAAACTTTCATATGTAACGAAGAGGAAACTAGCTTTATTCGGAACTTCCTTCCAGCCGAAATTGGCCCATTCTTTTTAATAAGTGATATTAATTTACTACGCCTCAATCAAATCTTGCTAAATTCAAGGCAGATAGCGTACCAAAGGGCAAACTTTGGGTACCAGTTCAGTCCCGCTGCAACGACTACAACTCCTTCGTCGAATTTCTTGCCGGACACTGAATTTGGTAGCTGGTCTTTTCCGGGAAGACCGGCGCAGGAAAAATTGGCTGATTCTGCAACTTGTGTTTCAAACGAGGAACCAAGCAATAAAGCTCTAGAATCTTTTCCAAAACTTAAGGCCGTTGAAAGCGATGGTACACACCTTGCTACGAAACCTTCGGAAGATAGTTTGTCGGAAG
Organism: Meandrina meandrites; assembly: GCA_963693305.1. Lineage (NCBI taxonomy): Eukaryota > Metazoa > Cnidaria > Anthozoa > Scleractinia > Meandrinidae > Meandrina > Meandrina meandrites. The sequence continues at coordinate 101,415 of OY855905.1, read as the reverse complement.
AAGGTGACATTTCGTCAATCACTGAAGTGTCTGCCTCGACATCCAATCCTCGTGAAAACAAGAAATCGTTTACACTCACTGACGAAGAAATGTCACCGCAGCTGCGCTCCGAGTTTGGCGAAATACGCAAATTTTATTCGTTCGAACTTAACGCCGACCGCGATGGCTATGCTATGCAAGATGTAACAATTGACAAAATGTTTGAACGAATATGCAGGTTCCTGTGGTTCTTACGAAACGTCAAAAGTGTGAAACCCCAACTCTCGTGTTGTTCAGATCCACAACTGATCCAAGAATTTGTTAACTACACCATGAAAGTTCGCAGCGTTAAGCCAATAACCTGCAGCCGTTACCTCACCGCATTTATTAATGTTGCAAAAGTGCCTTTCAATTCTAACGGAAAGCAGGATCAAAACGATTCACTTGAAAAAATTCGAGCCATTCAAAGACAGCTCGAGCGCCTTGCGAGAAGAGAGCGAGTTGACGAGTTGGCGAAGAAACCTCAGGTGGAAAAAATTGTGTATCCGGAACTGCTGGAACTTTGTCGCGAGTTGAAGTTCGAGGTTAATGAAAAATCCGGCCAATCCCAGGCCAGGAGTTGTATGAATCTCTGCCTCCTGTTGCTTTACTGTGCCGCAAATCCGGGTCGGTCGAAAGAGTATATTTCGCTTCGCATTTATAAAGGTCAGTCCGAGGAAGAATGTAAGAACCAAAACTTTATCTGCTTCAACGAAGATGACACCGTAGTTCTGTGGGAAGACGCTTATAAAACTAAGAATACGTACGGTGTTAACCGAACCGACCTTACCCCGTTAAGTTTTCTAACCTATTACTTGAAACTGTACTGCAAGAAATTGCGGCCGTTGTTGTTAAATGGTAAAGAGCACGATTTCTTTTTCGTTAATGGGAGAGGTGACGCTTTCACGCAGAATTCGTATAACATTTACGTCTCGGCAATTTTCGAGCAGTACTTTTCGTTGAAGCTTACCACAGTCGATATCAGAAAGGCAGTCGTAAATCACTTTCTTTCGCTGCCTCAAAGTGGCGATCTAGCACTGAGGGAGTCATTTGCTACGTTAATGAAGCATTCCGTGAGAACCCAAAGAAGGTTTTACGACGAGCGACCGTTAGCGGCAAAAAAGAGTAGGGCACTAGATTTCTTAAGCTCTATGGCAGCTCGAGGCATAGGAGAAGACGGAGTGCAAATCATTGAGGACGAGGATTCATACGGAAATATCGAGGTCTTACCACTGCCGGGGGAATTTGTAGCACTTGTGGCGGCCAATTCTAGTCGAAGTAAGCCTGAAGTGTTTCTAGCGAAGATTTTACGTCTGTCGGAAGACCGCAAAATGGCTTTTCTAGCTGAGTTTTCGGAGGTCGAGGCCGGGAAATTTAAACTGAATGCTGGAAAGAGCTATAAAGAAGCAGTCGAGGCTCTGATTTACCCAGTCGATGTGGTCTATTTGCATTCTAACGGTCTATACGAACTTAGAACGCCCAAAATCGACCTGCATAATCAGGTTTATAAACATTAGGAGTTCGCTAGAAATCTAAAAATCTATGCTCTTGTTCGCAATTAAGATCAAAGTTAATGACACAGTTTGACTAGTATCATTGTAGAAGGGAAAGTTTTTTTTTTTATTTTCTAAAATCGATTAATTTCGGGAAGTAAAATATGTCGACATCCTTGTTCCTCTTTGAAACGTGTTTGATCAGCTTTGTGTTTGCCTGTTTTACAGAGACCAAAGTATGGAGCTTTTAACTTTTTTATTGTCATTTTTGTGTAATTAGCCAAGGTAAAAAGCATTTCGTAACCGAGTAACTCGTTTTTTTTTCACAAGTGTGGAGCCCATCGGTGAAAAACTAAGGGCGGGTTATTAGTCCTTACTGATTTACTCGAGCGGTGCCCATTCGTAAACCATTAGGGTAGGTTACTTTTTGAAAGTTAAGGCTATTTTATTTCAAGTATGGCGTAGAGTATCTCGCCCTTACTTCACTTGAATGGTGCCCATTCGTGAAAACGTTAGGACAGTTTACTAAGATCAACTGCAATATATTTCGTGATAGGTCACCCCGTTCCTGAGGACGTAATGAACTGCAGAGGGCGCGGGGTTTTCCAGTTCGAAAAATTGGTCAGTTATATTTTACATTGAGTTTGTGAGTGTTGCCTAATGAGTCAAGTTAAAAAGCGAAGAAATCGCGCCCGGGATAGGGTGAGAATGGAGAGATTTCTTCAAACCAAATGCGTTGTATGTAAAGGTCCTGGCGAGCTTCCGTCTCGTAGACTTACTTGCTGCCATCAATTCTGTCACGAAGATTGTCTCATACAGTCGTTTAAATACGCCAGTGGGCCAATGAAGACCAGATGTCCGCATTGCAAGCAGACTTTGGTTCCATGCAACAGCAACGAAGAAACTCCACCTGAAGCTCCAGGAAGCTTTCTTTTTGTTTTTCAAATGGTTCGTTATAATTCTTCGCTTCTTACATTCGATGAGTTTGAGTCAGACCAGCTATTTTTGAACCCGGCTCCCATACCATCACCGCCTCCAGGGTGGTCTGCGTTTCGCCAGCAATGGCGTCGTTAAGTGCGATCCTCAGGTTTTATACAGCTATTTCATTAAATGTTGTCGGATCATATTTTTTCACGCAAGTGTGAGATAAAAAGATAAAAAAGAGACTTGGCAGCGTGATTTAATCAACCTTTTTTTATTTCAGACATGTGGAAACAAAGTATTTTATGTCAGGCAGAAGTTTTGAAGAATTTTGCAAACAAAACCTTTTTAACATTTAAAGAATAGCTAAAATCCAGCAAATACGCCGACTAAACTAAAGGTCTTGTTGCTTAGGCTTGAATCACTTCCTTCCGACAATCTTTATTGAAGTAGCTGTATAGTGTAAATACATTTAAAACGTTTTGTTGACCGTTTTATAATTATACGCGGATTTTTATATAGTATTCTTAATATAACTTCGAAAATCTACGGACTATGAATGAAGTTTGACTATGAAGTTTGAATCAACTATTTCCTGTCGTCGCTAAAAGTACTTTTTTCGTTTTTGTTTTCCGTTACCAGATAGTTTGCCGCAAATATGGCAGGGATGACATCGCTATTAGCAGATGAGCGTTTGTTTCAAGTCCTGAAAGAAATTGATGTCATCCCGCAGTTGTATGAAGAGTTTGTCATCAGCAATGAAAGGACGGTCGTTTCCTTGCCTTTTACAAATTATTCTCGTTCATTTTCATTTCATTTCCTAGCATTTACTAGCGAGTTTTACTGCGGGCTTCTTCGCCAGAGCCTTCCTGAGCGCGCTTGCAGTGTTTGCTCGGAGCGCCATGGTCAAAATCACCTATGTTTGCCAAACTTTGTACACCAAGATTCCGTAGACCTGCTCCTCGATATTTTAGAATGGAAACGCATTAACCTCTCGTTCGAAGAGGATCTGATATCACTCGTGCGACTATGTGGCTATTTATTGATCAAATCGAATATCCTTTACGCGTTTTTAGTAAGCTTATTGCCCTTGGACGAAGTTCGCGCGTCGAATAGAAGCGGAGCGGTATTGGCCTACGAACTTTACTGGAACGGGTTCCTTGATAGCAGCGAGTACTTTTCGAAAGGTGTGGACCACCCGTGTTTTTACGGCCTGCTAAAAACCTATCCGAGTTTTCGAGACATAAAACGCAAACTTCGCAGCTTTCATCGCTATAGAGGCTTTGCGGAAACGTACACGTATCCGTCAGCGAGGGTGCAATTCTCAAAGGTGCGGGCTGCATTTTTCTGGGATTATTATCAACCACCGGAACCGGAAGATTATCCGGATGGGTGGTAATTTTTCCCTCTTTCCAAAACTGTATTTCATTTGTTTTTTCTTTGGCAAGCTTGTGGTTTTTAATCATCGCAGAGACGTCTGTTACCCGTCCTGTATTTGGCTAGAAACCACAGCTTAAATTAATCTCAGAAGGAAGGTTCACCGAAAATGCTAGTATCTTCTTAGTTGGTTCAAACTGTTTGGAAAATATCGCTTTCGTGTTTATCACTCACCACTTAAAAGCATTATTTTTGAAGCTGTTCGATTGGTTAAGTTTTACATATAAACGTTACGGTTTTGTTAGCTTGTAGTTCATAATTTTGGAAACGAAAATTGATCGAAATGTTTGTTGATAAATATAAGTAGGTGTTGAGTTTAGTTAAGCAGTTTTTCAACCGTAACAGAGATGTGTTATCTGTCCTGTGTGGTTGGAAGGCTCTGCAAAACTAATATTTCAGTGACCAAACAGAAACAATAAAAACGCAGTGTTGTAGTTCCTTATATCTGTTTACATTTGGTTTGACGGGGATATAGTGTATAGTTCGGTTTTATATATAAACGTTACGATTTTGCTAGTTTGTATTGCATAATTTTGGAGACGCAAATTGATCGAGATCTTTGTTGATAAATAGATTAAAGTATTAAGGTTTCGTTAAGTAGTTTTAAAACCGCAACAGAGATGTGTTATCTGTCTTGTGTGGCTGGAAAAAACTCTGCCAAAAAGAAACCATTAACGCATATTATCTGTATACATTTTGTTTCACGGGGATAAATCAAACGTAGCGGTTGTGTTAGCTTGTAGTTCAAAGCTCTGGAAATGCAATAGTGAACAAAATTATTAATGTACCATCAGCCTTAGTTACTAATAAAAACCTTTATTTGCTGAAATTCACGTCTTTGTGTTGTTCATTTAGTCCCTTAGCAAACCGGTCAAAAGGAAGAGCGCCGAAACCAATGAATTCCCGTTTTCAGTACCGCAAACACGACTAAATACAGTGGAACCCCGCTCTACGGACACCGGCGAAAACCTCATACATTTTCTCTTAAATTAACCCGCTTAATACGGACACCCGTTAATACGGACAACGGACACTTTTCCGTGTCCCGAGTGACAAACTCTTATACATTGTCAACCCCGCGTTACGGACACTATTTATCTGCGCACTGCGAATTTTCATTGTCGCGGTTATTTGCTAACTTGAAGACATTGGACCCTGGTCAAATAATGACAGAATTTGCGATTCGAAGAGTTAAAACCATTTCATTACAAAGAGAAGCTTAATAGCGTGACTTCCGGTGTTTGACCCCTTCACTTTCTAGGCCTTTTCCTGCAGCTATCGCTTGTGTCACAAGCTAAAAGCTTCCGTGCAAAGTAAAGTTACCGACTTTTTCAAATGGGTTGGTAGAGTTTAGGAACGGTTGCGAGTTTCAGTTACAAAGGAAATTTTATAGAAAACGTTCTGTTGCTGTTGAAATGAGTTTTATTTCTTGTACATAGTATAGTTGCGACATTGTCAAATAATTCCACTGTTGAGTTTATTAAAGTTTAGTTCGAGTGTATGACTAGATCGTACGGTTTTCGTAAAAACTATTCATTTTAGTCAGGGAGTTCACAGTTTGCATTTGTTACAATTACATTACAATTAAACAACGTTATGTTGCCGTAAAAACGTTTTCCTTCGTCTTTGCGTCGAGAAAACGTGTATCCGTGACATGGCGACATTTTCTCGTTTCTCCAAAGTTTCGGAGGAAGTTTAAAAACATTATTAGATAATTCAGTTCCCGCGAAGACTAACAGGAGGAAATTCACCATTGCACGAGTTTGAAACGTTAAAACTACTGAATAAACTGATGACCGTGAGTTCACAACTGAAAGTTTATAATTAAATTTCAGTCCGCGCGCGCGATTTTGGTAAAGCGTGAAGTTGCGATTGAGGTTGAATACAAGTTCATATTGTAGAAAAAAATAATTAGAAATCATTATCTGAAGAAAAAATGAGTTAGAATGCTACTAAAACAATTACATTATGCGCTCTCCATTCCTATTTAACAATTATATTATGAGCTCGAGATTTCTATGAGGTGATAGTTGATGAGGCCGCAGGCCGAATCAACTATCACCTCATAGAAATTGAGAGCGAATAATCTAATTATTTTAGTAGAATTCTAACTGAAATAAACGCAAATAATGGTTTCTAATTATTTTATCTACGCATTATCGAACTATGAAACGCTTGAACAAAATCGCACGCATTGAATTGTCCTTGGTAAATTTGCAGTGTTTACGCGCGTGCACCCGTTTTTTTTTTTCAATAATTTCAAGCTTTTAAAGTCAAGAAACCGCTAATGTCCTTCTTTTAGTCTTCTCGGGAATTTTTTTATCCATTTACATCTAAACTTCCTTCCAAAACTTTTGAAAAACGATAAAAACGTCGCATTTTGTGGACGACCTTCGGCAACTGCACACTAATGGCTGATAGTCCGATTCGCGTAGAACACAGCCAAGTTTCGACAAAGTAGAAACTTATCCATGTTCTATTGAAACTTATTGCAAGCTTTTGTGTTACTGCTTCAAATATCTTATCAAAATAAATCTTTTCTAACGACACCAAACATCGTAAAACCAATCTCGAAGTTCCGCTGAATTCCACTAAATCGCTTAAATGACGCGAGCTTTTGCCTATAGCTTTTGAACATTAAATTTCATTTTCTCAGGCTCTGATAAGAAATTGTTGTACCAAAATTATTTACGCCTTATTGCAAACTTTTGTGTTACTGCTTCAAATATCTTATCAAAAGAAGTCTTTTCTAACAACACCAAACACCGAAAACAAATTTTGAAATTTCACTGAATTCCACTGAATCGCTTAAGGACGATTTTACAAAATGGCTGCACGTGAGAATTTCCCTATAGCTTGTGAACTTTGTGATACTTAGGTTGCGTTCCTTTTATAAACCCGTATTTTTCGAGCGAAAAATTAGATTTCTCGTTCCATTTGTAGAAAAAATTTTCTTAGACAGCAATCTTAACAGCCCACCTCCGAACGCAGATCATTTGCATTGGTAGCTCCAACGTCATTGGCTGGCAAAACTGGACGAACAATTCGCTGTGATTCTATTGGTTGAGACACGTTTGAAAACCAACGGTTTAGCCGAAAAAAATCATTCTCATGAGAATTGCTTTGACAATATGGACTTCGTCTATTTGCCAAAGTAGAATATAATGGCCGACATTAGCTCATTTCATTAAATTCCATCCGAGACAAATTCAAATTCTCCCTTAATTCCTCGACAAAATTTTCCCGGATCATCTCGTGATAAAACCCTCGATAAATTCTTCATGTGAAAGTGAAATTTTAGCTTAAAGAAATCTTCGATGATTAATAAGTATGGAAGGTAAATCAGTCAAAGAGTTGAAGGTCCTTGCCAAAGAGAAATCTGATGAAGAATTAAAGAGACGAGGGTTTAAACAACCACCATCAAACAGAATTATAACAGTTGATGAATATATGCAGATCCTAATACATAACTATAATGTGATTATGAAAGAGATTCACGACCATAGTCATCCTCGATAAATTATGTATCTTGTGAAAGTGAAGAAACGTGTTAAAGATTTATTTTATAAATAATAAGTATGGTGAATTTAAAAGTGAAAGATTTGAAGGCTCACGCCAAAAAGCTGGGTATCAAAGGGTATTACAGAATGTGTAAAGCGGAGCTGACTAAGCGAATTGAGGAGATTGAGGAGTTGCCGATAGAGTTGGTTAACGTAAAGATTGAGGGTATTGAAATATTTGAAAAAAAATGCTCTCACAAAATACGTGAAAAAAGTTGCAAAGACTGCGGTATATGCATTCACGATCGAGTAGTTTACATGTGTAAAGATTGTAATGATGAGGGTATCTGTGAGCATAATCGAGTAAAGTATGAATGTAAAGAGTGTAGAGAGATCTGTCAACATGACAAACAGAGTCGTAATTGTAAAGATTGTGGATGGTCAAAGATCTGTATTCATGGCAGACAGAGATATCAATGTAGAGAGTGTAAAGGTAAAGGAATCTGCCCTCATGGTCGACGTAAATCTAATTGCAAAGACTGTAAAGGCAGTGAAATCTGTCAACATAATAGAAAGAGATATGATTGTAAAGAGTGCGGTGGAAAAGGCATCTGTCCTCATGGTAAACAAAAATCTTTCTGTAAAGATTGTGGGGGGTCGCAGATCTGTCAACACGGTAGACGGAAGTCAATATGTAAAGAATGCAAGTGAACCTATACTTTATTTTTCATAACTTGAGTCTAGTTATGAAAAATTCTCATCCCCAACTTTATCGAAACATAAACCATGCTAATCCTCCGACGACGATCGTAATCACCACAAGATTAATCTCATGTTTAGTTGAGTCAGGCTTAGCCGGCAGCGGTTTAGTCTCATTCTTCACCTCCTCAATCTTAGGTCTCTCAACCCTCTTCTTTACAACCGAAGTGTGAGGTAACAGTACCTTACTCTTTCCGAGGTTATGCTTTACTCCGACCGGCGCGCTCTTCGAATTAACATCTGTATTCACGCCCAATTTCATGCTCGGTTCAACACGTTTCAGTCTATTGTTATAACCGATCGTACTCTCTGTATTGATCACCATTCTCGAAGGCATCAACCACGTACCGGGAGAGACGGCTAGATCGAGCTTAACCTTTGCCTCCTGCACAGCGAGTTGAAATCTCTGTACACTCTTACTTATGTCCGGCTGTTTAATTGAATCCTCCAATAACACGAGAAACTCTTGTCGAACCTCCTGCGCACTTCCCGTATCTCCGAGAATTCCGCTTCTTACATTTACCTGCGCACCCAATACACAGTAAACAAGCGCTTCGATAGATTGATTCAGTCTCGCCTGACCGGCGTTTGTCAATCCGTTAGATACGCGAGTTAAAAAGTATTCGTACTGATCCTTTGTCTCATCATTCAATATATACTGCAGAAGATTACCTTTCGATCCCTCTCCTCCCTCTTCAGCAAATCTATAAAATCCGGGATAGGAAGAATCGGCCTTAGACGGTCCTACGTAAGAGACCCAAATGTAAACAGATCCCAAACCGTGATTCTCTCCTTTATGGCAGCGAAAGTCAGAATCGGTAGGAATATTAAACTCTTTACAGATTCTCTTATAAGAAGGAATATCGTATCTGTTATCCTTTTCATTAAAGGGTGGATCACCGGGAAGAGCAATAGAACTCTGTATTCCCCCCATCTGAAACAGGATTCTCCTTATAGTGAAGTAGACGTGAAACCAGAGAATAGCTCGTATCTGCGGAGGAAGTTTGAGTTCATGGTCAGTCACATCGATTCCACCCATCCTCTCCTCTAATAATGAACGCAGGCTCACCCCGCAACCTGTCGTTGCACACCAGACAGCGAAGTTAAGCTGCTGTGGCCAATACCGCATATTCGGTCCGTTCAACCATTCATGGGACTCTTTTGAAGAGGTGTGTTTAATCGTTGTATTCGAGAAGATGTCTCTGACGGGTACGGAGAAAGAGTCTGTGGGTGTAGCGAAGATCTGAAGTTTACTTAACTTCTCTCTCAAGTCGAGGCTCTTCAGCGGTCGACTCTCACCGAAATCGATCGCAGGAATCGGTAATGAGGGATGAGGATTCAGTGTCAACTCCAAAGGAAAATCCACGGGAAGACCCAACGCTTTCTTCATCTCGTCGGGAAAGTATAGACTGTACTCAAATCTTTTCTTATAGAAGACTTCATACTCTGAACCGTCCCTTCCAACGAATTTGACATGCTCTTCTTTATTCTCTCTATCGTATCTTTCAAATACTCGTCGGAATTTAGACAGGTCGGCATGGGGATACCGTTCGAGAAATCTGTTCCACAGAGATTTAGGTTCAGGTTTATCATCTTTCTTACTGTCCTCATTACTCATATCTATTTATCAATCATATGTTTTTAAACGAAGTAAGGATTATAGGGAGGATCTCTAAATGACTCATCTCTCGACAAGACTATCAGGCAGTTACAGCTCACTCTGACTGGGTGAGTTTTTTTAACATCTCTGCACGAATATTTTCCTCCATCTTTTTTACATCCACCTGCGGAAGCGTCGGTGTTCTGTTCTTTTCTCTTATCGATCTCTTCATCTCATAATACTTCTCATACTCTGATTTTATCAGAACAAACTCTTCATGGCTTATCTTATTATCTGTCAACGATTTAGAGACGACGTCCTTTATCGTGTTTATCTTCGCTTGACAGACAGAGACGGTCTTCTCATGCTTACTCACCTTCCTGGATACAGCTTTAGCAAGACTCGCTGTCGCTACGCTCGTTGGATTTCTTATTTGAGATGCATCCACTTCAGGTATTTCCTCTTCCTGTTGTTGTTGGGTCCTTGGAACCTGGTCAATGACATATAAAGAACACAAAGGAAACAGTTTTTCACCCATGTTGTTATTTAAATATGATGGCATCACTGTGAAATAATGGTCTCTCAATAGAAACACTTTAAAATGCTGTTCACAGTGTTTTGAGATTAATGTTTACGTCTTGTTATTTTTGGGTGAAATACTAAAAACTAACAAGTGTGAATATCTTTTAGGTCAACCCCTGAACAATTTTAACTATATCTTGCATACCTTCAGCGCTGTTGTCTTTCTTGTTACCCGCCTCTTTCGTTTCTTAACATCCTTATGGTGCTGAGTAATGCTTGCTGTAACGAAAGCAGGCAATAATGTACATGTAAGCAGTTTTTCATTGTCCTGTCACCCTGAATTTCGGGAATCAAAGTTTTCATATACATTTCTCCACGAGTAAACCTTTCAGTGTTGCCATGGTCAGCGAAAAACTAAAACAAAAATTCAAGGTCAAGGAAAAGTCAGGAAATTTTGTAAAAGGTCAGGGAAAATGTTAGAAGTTTGTAAATACCAGCATGACAAATGATCAATTCAAGTGACGTTTGCAGGAATATTAGTTTTGATATAGTTTTCTGTGTTTTGTATCATTCTTCTCACTAATTTAAGGTCAGTGAAAATTATTCAAAAGTCAGGGAAAGTCAAGGAATTTTTTAGCTTCTGATGAGTGGCAACCCTGACTTTATCATAGGTGTAAAACAGAGAAGACAGATTTGACAGTGCTTTGTTCTGTTATAAAGCACTAAAGGAAGTGACAGGCACTGAAGATGTATATTCGGATACATACATGTTTATTGGAATTGATATGGAATTATCCAACTAAAGATGTCAGAAATAAAGGTTCTCTCTTGTCTTTTCTGTAATGCATGAATTATTATAGAGGAATATTTTTCATAATGCACCAAAGCCTTCTCTGGTTATGAACATATGTTGAACTAAATGGAAGTTTACTTGCATTTCAATACTTTCTAGCAAACCAGAGAGTGCTTTTACCTTATATTTCTTTTTCTTCAGTTTGCTATAAGATAAATCAATTGACATTTAAATTGTCAGTTAATTTATTTCAGTAAGTCAGTGACTTGACAAAACTTTACCTTCATCTTCCTCGTGTTCTGGTAAATTGGCCTGAGCTGAAATGGCAAAAAGTGTAACATGCATTAAAATGTTTTTAAACCATTTTTTTTTACCATTTTAATGCATGAATTATTAATAGTGAAGCATTTTCACAAAGATTGTATATTTTAAAGTCTCAAAAATTGCCTATACTCCCCCACCCCCAGTTTCATTTTTAAGGTCCCCCCACAGCACCATTAATAAATAAGTTCCAATAACAAATTTAAAATTTTAGTGGATCCCCCCCCCCCCCCCCAAAAAAAAAAAGAAAAAATAAATAAATAAATAAATAAATAAATAAAATCTCACACCCAAAATCTCCAATCCATACTGTGGGGGAGTTGGGATTGTTTTTGGAACTTTAAACTTGGGTATTTAAATAGCTAAGTATCTTGTCAGAGTACAGTGTACCGTGCATAGTGCACTGTGCACTATACACTGTACTCTATGCCCTGTGCACTAAACACGGTACACTGTACTCTGTGCACAGTGCACCATACACGGTACACAGTACTCTGTGCACTATACACGGTACACTGTACTCTGTGCGCTGTGCACTATACACGGTACACTGTACTCTGTGCACTGTGCACTGTGCACTATACACGGTACACTGTACTCTGTGTACTGTACTCTGTGCACTGTACACTATACACGGTACACTGTACTCTGTGCACTATACACGGTACACTGTACTCTGTGCACTGTGCACTATACACGGTACACTGTACTCTGTGCACTGTGCACTATACACGGTACACTGTACTCTGTGTGCTGTCCACTATACACGGTACACTGTACGCTGTGCACTGTGCACTATACACGGTACACTGTACTCTGAGCACTGTGCACTATACACAGTACAATGTACTCTGCACTATACACGGTACACTGTACTCTATGCCCTGTGCACTAAACACGGTACACTGTACTCTGTGCACTGTGCACTATACACGGTACACTGTACCCTGTGCACTGTGTACTATACACGGTACACTGTACTCTGTGCACTGTGCACTATACACGGTACACTGTACTCTGTGCACTATACACGGCACACTGTACTCTGTGCACTATACACGGTACACTGTAGTCTGTGCACTGTGCACTATACACGGTACACTGTACTCTGTGCACTGTGCACTATACACGGTACACTGGACTCAGTGCACTGTGCACTATGCACGGTACACTGTACTCTGTGCACTGTGCACTATACACGGTACACTCTACTCTGTGCACTATACACGGTACACTGTACTCTGTGCACTATACACGGTACACTGTACTCTGTGCACTGTGCACTGTGCACTATACACGGTACACTGTACTCTGTGCACTGTGCACTATACACGGTATAGTAGTATATACGGTATATACACGGTATATACACGGTAGATACACGGTATATACACTCTACTCTGTGCGCTGTGCACTATACACGGTACACTGTACTCTGTGCACTGTGCACTGTGCACTATACACGGTACACTGTACTCTGTGCACTGTGCACTATACACGGTACACTGTACTCTGTGCACTGTGCACTGTACACGGTACACTGTACTCTTTGCACTATACACGGTACACTGTACTCTTTGCACTATACACGGTACACTGTACTCTTTGCACTATACACGGTACACTGTACTCTGTGCACTATACACGGTACACTGTACTCTCTGCACTGTGAACTATGCACGGTACACTGTACTCTGTGCACTGTGCACTATACACGGTACACTCTACTCTGTGCACTATACGCGGTACACAGTACTCTGTGCACTATACACGGTACACTGTACTCTGTGCACTGTGCACCATACACGGTACACTGTGTACTCTCTGCACTGTGCACTATACACGGTACACTGTACTCTGTGCACTGTACACCATACACGGTACACAGTACTCTGTGCACTATACACGGTACACTGTACTCTATGCCGTGTGCACTAAACACGGTACACTGTACTCTGTGCACTGTGCACTATACACGGTACACTGTACCCTGTGCACTGTGTACTATACACGGTACACTGTACTCTGTGCACTGTGCACTATACACGGTACACTGTACTCTGTGCACTATACACGGCACACTGTACTCTGTTCACTATACACGGTACACTGTACTCTGTGCACTGTACACCATACACGGTACACAGTACTCTGTGCACTATACACGGTACACTGTACTCTGTGCACTGTGCACTATACACGGTACACTGTACCCTGTGCACTGTGTACTATATACGGTACACTGTACTCTGTGCACTGTGCACTATACACGGTACACTGTACTCTGTGCACTATACACGGCACACTGTACTCTGTTCACTATACACGGTACACTGTACTCTGTGCACTGTACACCATACACGGTACACAGTACTCTGTGCACTGTACACAGTACACTGTACTCTGTGCGCTGTGCACTATACACGGTACACTGTACTCTGTGCACTGTGCACTGTGCACTATACACGGTACACTGTACTCTGTGCACTGTGCACTATACACGGTACACTGTACTCTGTGCACTGTGCACTGTTTTCTAATACACGGTACACTGTACTCTGTGCACTATACACAGTACACTGTACTCTGTGCACTGTGCACTATAAACGGTACACTGTACTCTGTGCACTATACACGGTACACTGTACTCTGTGCACTGTGTACTATACACAGTACACTGTACTCTGTTCACTATATATGGTACACTGTGCACTGTGCACTATACACGGTACACTGTACTCTGTGCACTGTCCACTATACACAGTACCCTGTACTCTGTGCACTATCCACGGTACACTGTACTCTGTGCCCTGTGCACTATACGTGGTACACTGTACTCTGTGCACTGTGCACTATACACGGTACACTGTACTCTGTGCACAGTGCACTATACACGGTACACTGTACTCTGTGCACTGTGCACTATACACGGTGCACTCTACTCTGTGCACTGTGCACTATACACGGTACACTGTACTCTGTGTGCTGTGCACTATACACGGTACACTGTACGCTGTGCACTGTGCACTATACACGGTACACTGTACTCTGTGCACTGTGCACTATACACAGTACACTGTACTCTGCACATTACACGGTACACTGTACTCTATGCCCTGTGCACTAAACACGGTGCACTGTACTCTGTGCACTGTGCACTATACACGGTACACTGTACTCTGTGTGCTGTGCACTATACAGCGTACACTGTACGCTGTGCACTGTGCACTATACACAGTACACTGTACTCTGCACTTTACACGGTACACTGTACTCTATGCCCTGTGCACTAAACACGGTACACTGTACTCTGTGCACTGTGCACTATACACGGTACACTGTACTCTGTGCACTGTGCACTATACACGGTACACTGTACTCTCTGCACTGTGCACTAAACACGGTACACTGTACTCTTTGCACTATACACGGTACACTGTACTATGTTCACTATAAACGGTACACTGTACTCTGTGCACTGTACTCTGTGCACTGTGCACTATACACGGTACACTGTACTCTGTGCACTATACACGGCACACTGTACTCTGTTCACTATACACGGTACACTGTACTCTGTGCACTGTACACCATACACGGTACACAGTACTATGTGCACTATACACGGTACACTGTACTGTGTGCACTGTGCACTATACACGGTACACTGTACTCTGTGCACTGTGCACTATACACGGTACACTGTACTCTGTGCACTGTGCACTATACACGGTACACTGTACTCTGTGCACTGTGCACTACACACGGTACACTGTACTCTGTGCACTGTGCACAATACACGGTACACTGTACTCTGTGTGCTGTGCACTATACACGGTACACTGCACGCTGTGCACTGTGCACTATACACGGTACACTGTACTCTGTGCACTGTATACTATACACAGTACACTGTACTCTGCACTATACACGGTACACTGTACTCTATGCCCTGTGCACTAAACACGGTACACTGTACTCTGTGCACAGTGCACCATACACGGTACACAGTACTCTGTGCACTATACACGGTACACTGTACTCTGTGCGCTGTGCACTATACACGGTACACTGTACTCTGTGCACTGTGCACTGTGCACTATACACGGTACACTGTACTCTGTGCACTGTGCACTTTACACGGTACACTGTACTCTGTGCACTGTGCACTGTTTTCTAATACACGGTACACTGTACTCTTTGCACTATACACAGTACACTGTACTCTGTGCCCTGTGCACTATAAACGGTACACTGTACTCTGTGCACTATACACGGTACACTGTACTCTGTGCACTGTGTACTATACACGGTACACTGTACTCTGTTCACTATACATGGTACACTGTGCACTGTGCACTATACACGGTACACTGTACTCTGTGCACTGTCCACTATACACAGTACCCTGTACTCTTTGCACTATCCACGGTACACTGTACTCTGTGCCCTGTGCACTATATGTGGTACACTGTACTCTGTGCACTGTGCACTATACACGGTACACTGTACTCTGTGCACCGTGCACTATACACGGTACACTGTACTCTGTGCACTGTGCACTATACACGGTGCACTGTACTCTGTGCACTGTGCACTATACACGGTACCCTGTACTCTGTGTGCTGTGCACTATACATGGTACACTGTACCCTCTGCACTGTGCACTATACACGGTACACTGTACTCTGTGCACTGTGCAGTATACACAGTACACTGTACTCTGCACTATACACGGTACACTGTACTCCATGCCCTGTGCACTAAACACGGTACACTGTACTCTGTGCACTGTGCACTATACATGGTACACTGTACCCTGTGCACTGTGTACTATACACGGTACACTGTACTCTGTGCACTGTGCACTATACACGGTACACTGTACTCTGTGCACTATACACGGCACACTGTACTCTGTTCACTATACACGGTACACTGTACTCTGTGCACTGTACACCATACACGGTACACAGTACTCTGTGCACTATACACGGTCCACTGTACTCTGTGCACTGTGCACTATACACGGTACACTGTACCCTGTGCACTGTGTACTATACACGGTACACTGTACTCTGTGCACTGTGCACTATACACGGTACACTGTACTCTGTGCACTATACACGGCACACTGTACTCTGTTCACTATACACGGTACACTGTACTCTGTGCACTGTACACCATACACGGTACACAGTACTCTGTGCACTATACACGGTACACTGTACTCTGTACGCTGTGCACTATACACGGTACACTGTACTCTGTGCACTGTGCACTGTGCACTATACACGGTACACTGTACTCTGTGCACTGTGCACTATACACGGTACACTGTACTCTGTTCACTGTGCACTGTTTTCTAATACACGGTACACTGTACTCTGTGCACTATACACAGTACACTGTACTCTGTGTACTGTGCACTATAAACGGTACACTGTACTCTGTGCACGATACACGGTACACTGTACTCTGTGCACTGTGTAGTATACACGGTACACTGTACTCTGTTCACTATAAATGGTACACTGTGCACTTTGCACTATACACGGTACACTGTACTCTGTGCACTGTCCACTATACACAGTACCCTGTACTCTGTGTACTATCCACGGTACACTGTACTCTGTGCCCTGTGCACTATACGTGGTACACTGTACTCTGTGCACTCTGCACTATACACGGTACACTTTACTCTGTGCACCGTGCACTATACACGGTACACTGTACTCTGTGCACTGTGCACTATACACGGTGCACTGTACTCTGTGCACTGTGCACTATACACGGTACCCTGTACTCTGTGTGCTGTGCACTATACACGGTACACTGTACGCTGTGCACTGTGCACTATACACGGTACACTGTACTCTGTGCACTGTGCACTATACACAGTACACTGTACTCTGCACTTTACACGGTACACTGTACTCTATGCCCTGTGCACTAAACACGGTACACTGTACTCTGTGCACTGTGCACTATACACGGTACACTGTACTCTGTGCACTGTGCACTATACACGGTACACTGTACTCTTTGCACTGTGCACTAAACACGGTACACTGTACTATGTGCACTATACACGGTACACTGTACTATGTTCACTATACACGGTACACTGTACTCTGTGCACTCTGCACTATACACGGTACACTGTACTCTGTGCACTGTGCACTATACACGGTACACTGTACTCTGTGCACTGTACTCTGTGCATTGTACACTATACACGGTACACTGTACTCTGTGCACTATACACGGTATACTGTACTCTGTGCACTCTGCACTATACACGGTACACTGTACTCTGTGCACTGTGCACTATACACGGTACACTGTACTCTCTGCACTGTGCACTATACACGGTAAACTGTACTCTGTGCACTCTGCACTATACACGGTACACTCTACTCTGTGTGCTGTGAACTATACATGGTACACTGTACGCTGTGCACTGTGCACTATACACGGTACACTGTACTCTGTGCACTGTGCACTATACACAGTACACTGTACTCTGCACTATACACGGTACACTGTACTCTATGCCCTGTGCACTAAACACGGTACACTGTAGTCTGTGCACTGTGCACTATACACGGTACACTGTACCCTGCGCACTGTGTACTATACACGGTACACTGTACTCTGTGCACTATACACGGCACACTGTACTCTGTTCACTATACACGGTACACTGTACTCTGTGCACTATACACGGTACACTGTACTCTGTGCGCTGTGCACTATACACGGTACACTGTACTCTGTGCACTGTGCACTGTGCACTATACACGGTACACTGTACTCTGTGCACTGTGCACTGTGCACTATACACGGTACACTGTACTCTGTGCACTGTGCACTATACACGGTACACTGTACTCTGTGCACTGTGCACTATACACTGTACACTGGACTCAGTGCACTGTGCCCTATGCACGGTACACTGTACTCTGTGAACTGTGCACTATACCCGGTACACTCTACTCTGTGCACTATACACGGTACACTGTACTCTGTGCACTATACACGGTACACTGTACTCTGTGCACTGTGCACTGTGCACTGTGCACTATACACGGTACACTGTACTCTGTGCACTGTGCACTATACACGGTATAGTAGTATATACGCTTTATACACGGTATATACACGGTATATACACTGTACTCTGTGCGCTGTGCAATATACACGGTACACTGTACTCTGTGCACTGTGCACTGTGCACTATAAACGGTACACTGTACTCTGTGCACTGTGAACTATACACGGTACACTGTACTCTGTGCACTGTGCACTATACACGGTACACTGTACTCTGTGCACTGTGCACTATACACGGTACACTGTACTCTGTGCACTGTGCACTATACACGGTATAGTAGTATATACGCTTTATACACGGTATATACACGGTATATACACTGTACTCTGTGCGCTGTGCAATATACACGGTACACTGTACTCTGTGCACTGTGCACTGTGCACTATAAACGGTACACTGTACTCTGTGCACTGTGAACTATACACGGTACACTGTACTCTGTGCACTGTGCACTATACACGGTACACTGTACTCTGTGCACTGTGCACTATACACGGTACACTGTACTCTGTGCACTGTGCACTATGCACTATACACTGTACTCTGTGCACTGTGCACTATACACGGTACACTGTACTCTGTGTGCTGTGCACTATACACGGTACACTGTACGCTGTGCGCTGTGCACAATACACGGTACACTGTACTCTGTGCACTGTGCACTATACACAGTACAATGTACTCTGCACTATACACGGTACACTGTACTCTATGCCCTGTGCACTAAACACGGTACACTGTACTCTGTGCACTGTGCACTATACACGGTACACTGTACCCTGTGCACTGTGTACTATACACGGTACACTGTACTCTGTGCACTGTGCACTATACACGGTACACTGTACTCTGTGCACTATACACGGCACACTGTACTCTGTGCACTATACACGGTACACTGTACTCTGTGCACTGTGCACTATACACGGTACACTGTACTCTGTGCACTGTGCACTATACACGGTACACTGGAGTCAGTGCACTGTGCACTATGCACGGTACACTGTACTCTGTGCACTGTGCACTATACACAGTACACTCTACTCTGTGCACTATACACGGTACACTGTACTCTGTGCACTATACACGGTACACTGTACTCTGTGCACTGTGCACTGTGCACTATACACGGTACACTGTACTCTGTGCACTGTGCACTATACACGGTATAGTAGTATATACGGTATATACATGGTATATACACGGTAGATACACGGTATATACACTGTACTCTGTGCGCTGTGCACTATACACGGTACACTGTACTCTGTGCACTGTGCACTGTGCACTATACACGGTACGCTGTACTCTGTGCACTGTGCACTATACCCGGTACACTGTACTCTGTGCACTGTGCACTATACACGGTACACTGGACTCAGTGCACTGTGCTCCATACACGGTACACTGTACTATGTGCACTGTGCACTATACACGGTACACTGTACTCTGTGCACTATACATGGTACACTGTACTCTTTGCACTATACACGGTACGCTGTACTCTGTGCACTATACACGGTACACTGTACTCTCTGCACTGTGAACTATGCACGGTACACTGTACTCTGTGCACTGTGCACTATACACGGTACACTCTACTCTGTGCACTATACACGGTACACTGTACTCTGTGCACTATACACGGTACACTGTACTCTGTGCACTATACACGGTACACTGTACTCTGTGCACTGTACACCATACACGGTACACAGTACTCTGTGCACTATACACGGTACACTGTACTCTATGCCTTGTGCACTAAACACGGTACACTGTACTCTGTGCACTGTGCACTATACACGGTACACTGTACCCTGTGCACTGTGTACTATACACGGTACCCTGTACTCTGTGCACTGTGCACTATACACGGTACACTGTACTCTGTGCACTATACACGGCACACTGTACTCTGTTCACTATACACGGTACACTGTACTCTGTGCACTGTACACCATACACGGTACACAGTACTCTGTGCACTATACACGGTACACTGTACTCTGTGCACTGTGCACTATACACGGTACACTGTATGCTGTGCACTGTGTACTATATACGGTACACTGTACTCTCTGCACTGTGCACTATACACGGTACACTGTACTCTGTGCACTATACACGGCACACTGTACTCTGTTCACTATACACGGTACACTGTACTCTGTGCACTGTGCACTATAAACGGTACACTGTACTCTGTGCACTATACACGGTACACTGTACTCTATGCCCTGTGCAATAAACACGGTACACTGTACTCTGTGCACTGTGCACTATACACGGTACACTGTACTCTGTGCACTGTGCACTATACACGGTACACTGTACTCTCTGCACTGTGCACTAAACACGGTACACTGTACTCTGTGCACTGTGCACTATACACGGTACACTGTACTCTGTGCACTGTGCACTATACACTGTACACTGGACTCAGTGCACTGTGCCCTATGCACGGTACACTGTACTCTGTGAACTGTGCACTATACCCGGTACACTCTACTCTGTGCACTATACACGGTACACTGTACTCTGTGCACTATACACGGTACACTGTACTCTGTGCACTGTGCACTCTGCACTGTGCACTATACACGGTACACTGTACTCTCTGCACTGTGCACTAAACACGGTACACAGTACTCTGTGCACTATACACGGTCCACTGTACTCTGTGCACTGTGCACTATACACGGTACACTGTACCCTGTACTCTGTGCACTATACACGGTACACTGTACTCTGTGCACTATACACGGTACACTGTACTCTGTGCACTGTGCACTGTGCACTATACACGGTACACTGTACTCTGTGCACTGTGCACTATACACGGTATAGTAGTATATACGGTATATACATGGTATATACACGGTAGATACACGGTATATACACTGTACTCTGTGCGCTGTGCACTATACACGGTACACTGTACTCTGTGCACTGTGCACTGTGCACTATACACGGTACGCTGTACTCTGTGCACTGTGCACTATACTCGGTACACTGTACTCTGTGCACTGTGCACTATACACGGTACACTGTACTCTGTGCACTGTGCACTGTGCACTATACACGGTACACTGTACTCTGTGCACTGTGCACTATACACGGTACACTGTACTCTCTGCACTGTGCACTATACACGGTACACTGTACTCTGTGTGCTGTGCACTATACAGCGTACACTGTACGCTGTGCACTGTGCACTATACACGGTACACTGTACTCTGCACTTTACACGGTACACTGTACTCTATGCCCTGTGCAATAAACACGGTACACTGTACTCTGTGCACTGTGCACTATACACGGTACACTGTACTCTGTGCACTGTGCACTATACACGGTACACTGTACTCTCTGCACTGTGCACTAAACACGGTACACTGTACTCTGTGCACTATACACGGTACACTGTACTATGTTCACTATACACGGTACACTGTACTCTGTGCACTGTACTCTGTGCACTGTACACTATACACGGTACACTGTACTCTGTGCACTGTGCACTGTGCACTATACACGGTACACTGTACTCTGTGCACTGTGCACTGTGCACTATACACGGTACACTGTACTCTGTGCACTGTGCACTATACACGGTACACTGTACTCTGTGCACTGTGCACTATACACGGTACACTGTACTCTATGCACTGTGCACTGTGCACTATACACGGTACACTGTACTCTGTGCACTGTGCACTGTGCACTATACACGGTACACTGTACTCTGTGCACTGTGCACTATACACGGTACACTGTACTCTGTGCACTGTGCACTATACACGGTACACTGGACTCCATGCACTGTGCACTATGCACTGTACACTGTACTCTGTGCACTGTGCACTATACACGGTACACTCTACTCTGTGCACTATACACGGTGCACTGTACTCTGTGCACTATACACGGTACACTGTACTCTGTGCACTGTGCACTGTGCACTATACACGGTACACTGTACTCTGTGCACTGTGCACTATACACGGTATAGTAGTATATACGGTATATACACGGTATATACACTGTACTCTGTGCGCTGTGCACTATACACGGTACACTGTACTCTGTGCACTGTGCACTGTGCACTATACACGGTACACTGTACTCTGTGCACTGTGCACTGTGCACTATACACGGTACACTGTACTCTGTGCACTGTGCACTATACACGGTATAGTAGTATATACGGTATATACACGGTATATACACTGTACTCTGTGCGCTGTGCACTATACACGGTACACTGTACTCTGTGCACTATGCACTGTGCACCATACACGGTACACTGTACTCTCTGCACTGTGCACTATAGACGATACACTGTACTCTGTTCACTAGACACGGTACACTGTACTCTGTGCACTACACAGCTGGCTTTTTGCGCTGCTTGCAAAAGCCGACCCAAAATTGTGGTTTGAAACCAAACTCGTGGAATTCGATCCCAAGGGTGTTTTTTCGTTTCGCCCCGATGGGGAATCTCAAAAAAACGAGTTTTGAACGCAATTGGACGACCTTCGTCAACCCAGCGTTTTCCGCTACTTGGTAAATCCACCCCAAAATGGTGGTATGAAACCGACCTCGTGGAATTCGATCCCAAGGGTGTTTTTTCGTTTTGCCGCGATGGGGATAGTCGAAAAAACGAGTTTTGAACGCAATTGGACGACCTTCATCAACCCGGCGTTTTGCGCTGCTGGGAAAAGCCCACCCAAAATGGTGGTATGAAGCCGACCTCGTGGAATTCGATCCAAAGGGTGTTTTTTCGTTTCGCCCCGATGGGGAAACTCGAAAAAACGAGTTTTCAACGCAATTGGACGACATTCGTCAACCCGCCTTTTTGCACTGCTTGCAAAAGCGCAGCAAAAATGGTGGTATGAAACCGACCTCGTGGAATTTGATCCCAAGGGTGTTTTTTTGTTCCGTCCCGATGGGGAAACTCGACAAAACGAGTTTTCAACCCAATTGGACGAACTTGGTCAAACCGGGGTTTAGCGCTGCTTGGAAAATCCCACCCAAAATGGTGGTATGAAACCGACCTCGTGGAATTCGATCACAAGGGTGTTTTTTCGTTTCGCCCCGATGGGGAAACTCGACAAAACGAGTTTTGAACGCAATTGGACGACCTTCGTCAACCCGGCGTTTTCCGCTGCTTGGTAAAGCCCAGCAAAAATACGGGTATGAAACCGACCTCCTGGAATTCGAACCCAAGGGTGTTTTTTCGTTTCGCCCCGATGGGGAAAGTCGAAAAAACGAGTTTTGAACGCAATTGGACGACCTTCGTCAACCCGGCTTTTTGCGTTGCTGGGAAAAGCCCACCCAAAATGGTGGTGTGAAACCGACCTCGTGGAATTCGATCCAAAGGGTGTTTTTTCGATTCGCCCATATCGGGAAACTCGAAAAAACGAGTTTTCAACGCAATTGGACGACCTTCGTCATCCCGGCGTCTTCCGCTCCTTGGTAAATCCCACCCAAAATGGTGGTATGAAACCGACCTCGTGGAATTCGACCTCAAGGGTGTTTTTTCGTTTCGCACCGATGGGGAAACTCGACAAAACGAGTTTTGAACGCAATTGGACGACCTTCGTCAACCCGGCGTTTTCCGCTGCTTGGTAAAGCCCAGAAAAAATAGTGGTATGAAACCGACCTCGTGGAATTCGAACCCAAGGGTGTTTTTTCGTTTCGCCCCGATGGGGAAACTCGACAAAACGAGTTTTGAACTCAAGTGGACGACCTTCGTCAACCCGGCGTTTTCCGCTGCTTGGTAAAGCCCAGCAAAAATAGTGGTATGAAACCGACCTCGTGGAATTCGAACCCAAGGGTGTTTTTTCGTTTCGCCCCGATGGGGAAACAAGACGAAACGAGTTTTCAACGCAATTGGACGACCTTCGTCAACCCGGCTTTTTGCACTGCATGCAAAAGCCCAGAAAAAATGGTGGTATGAAACCGACCTCATGGAATTCGATCCCAAGGGTTTTTTTTTTTGTTTCCCCCTGATGGGGGAACTCGACAAAACGAGTTTTCAACCCAACTGGAAGACCTTCGTCAACACGGCCTTTTCCGCTGCTTGGTAAGTCCAACCCAAAATGGTGGTATGAAACCGACCTCGTGGAATTCGATCCCAAGGGTGTTTTTTCGTTTCCCCCCGATGGGGAAATTTAACAAAACGCGTTTTAAACGCAATTGGACCACTTTCGTGAACACGGCTTTTTCCGCTGCTTGGAAAAGCCCACCCAAAATGGTGGCATGAAACCGAAATTGTAAAATTCGATCCCAAGGCTGTTTTTTAGTTTCGCCCCGATGGGGAAAGTTGAAAAAACGCGTTTTGAACGCAATTGGACGACCTTCGTCAACCCGGCTTTTTCAGCTGCTTGGAAAAGCCCACACAAAATGGTGGCATGAAACCGAAATTGTAAAATTCGATCCCAAGGGTGTCTTTTCGTTTCGCCCCGATGGGGAAAGTTGAAAAAACGCGTTTTGAACGCAATTGGACGACCTTCGTCAACCCGGCTTTTTCCGCTGCTTGGAAAAGCCCACCCAAAATGGTGGCATGAAACCGAAATTGTAAAATTCGATCCCAAGGCTGTTTTTTCGCTTCGCCCCGATGGGGAAAGTTGAAAAAAACGCGTTTTAAACGCAATTGGACGACCTTCGTCAACCCGGCTTTTTCCGCTGCTTGGAAAAGCCCACCCGAAATTGTGCCATGAAACCGAAATTGTAAAATTCGATCCCTAGGGTGTTTTTTCGTTTCGCCCCGATGGGGAACGTTGAAAAAACGCGTTTTGAACGTAATTGGTCGACCTTCGTCCACCCGGCTTTTTCCGCTGCTTGGAAAAGCCCACCCGAAATGGTGGCATGAAACCGAAATTGTAAAATTCGATCCCAAGGGTGTTTTTTCGTTTCGCCCCGATGGGGAACGTTGAAAAAACGCGTTTTGAACGTAATTGGTCGACCTTCGTCCACCCGGCTTTTTCCGCTGCTTGGAAAAGCCCACCCGAAATGGTGGCATGAAACCGAAATTGTAAAATTCGATCCCAAGGGTGTTTTTTCGTTTCGCCCCGACGGGGAAAGTTGAAAAAACGCATTTTGATCGCAATTGGACGACCTTCGTACACCCGGCTTCTTCCGCTGCTTGGAAAAGCCCACACAAAATGGTGGCATGAAACCGAAATTGTAAAATTCGATCCCAAGGGTGTTTTTTAGTTTCGCCCCGATGGGGAAAGTTGAAAAAACGCGTTTTGAACGTAATTGGTCGACCTTCGTCCACCCGGCTTTTTCCGCTGATTGGAAAAGCCCACCCGAAATTGTGCCATGAAACCGAAATTGTAAAATTCGATCCCTAGGGTGTTTTTTCGTTTCGCCCCGATGGGGAAAGTTGAAAAAACGCGTTTTGAACGTAATTGGTCGACCTTCGTCCACCCGGCTTTTTCCGCTGCTTGGAAAAGCCCACCCGAAATGGTGGCATGAAACCGAAATTGTAAAATTCGATCCCAAGGGTGTTTTTTCGTTTCGCCCCGACGGGGAAAGTTGAAAAAACGCATTTTGAACGCAATTGGACGACCTTCGTCAACCCGGCTTCTTCCGCTGCTTGGAAAAGCCCACACAAAATGGTGGCATGAAACCGAAATTGTAAAATTCGATCCCAAGGCTGTTTTTTCGCTTCGCCCCGATGGGGAAAGTTGAAAAAAACGCGTTTTAAACGCAATTGGACGACCTTCGTCAACCCGGCTTTTTCCGCTGCTTGGAAAAGCCCACCCGAAATTGTGCCATGAAACCGAAATTGTAAAATTCGATCCCTAGGGTGTTTTTTCGTTTCGCCCCGATGGGGAAAGTTGAAAAAACGCGTTTTGAACGTAATTGGTCGACCTTCGTCCACCCGGCTTTTTCCGCTGCTTGGAAAAGCCCACCCGAAATGGTGGCATGAAACCGAAATTGTAAAATTCGATCCCAAGGGTGTTTTTTCGTTTCGCCCCGACGGGGAAAGTTGAAAAAACGCATTTTGAACGCAATTGGACGACCTTCGTCAACCCGGCTTCTTCCGCTGCTTGGAAAAGCCTACACAAAATGGTGGCATGAAACCGAAATTGTAAAATTCGATCCCAAGGCTGTTTTTTCGCTTCGCCCCGATGGGGAAAGTTGAAAAAAACGCGTTTTAAACGCAATTGGACGACCTTCGTCAACCCGGCTTTTTCCGCTGCTTGGAAAAGCCCACCCGAAATTGTGCCATGAAACCGAAATTGTAAAATTCGATCCCTAGGGTGTTTTTTCGTTTCGCTCCGATGGGGAAAGTTGAAAAAACGCGTTTTGAACGTAATTGGTCGACCTTCGTCCACCCGGCTTTTTCCGCTGCTTGGAAAAGCCCACCCGAAATGGTGGCATGAAACCGAAATTGTAAAATTCGATCCCAAGGCTGTTTTTTCGCTTCGCCCCGATGGGGAAAGTTGAAAAAACGCGTTTTAAACGCAATTGGACGACCCTCGTCAACCCGGCTTTTTCCGCTGCTTGGAAAAGCCCACCCGAAATTGTGCTATGAAACCGAAATTGTAAAATTCGATCCCTAGGGTGTTTTTTCGTTTCGCCCCGATGGGGAAAGTTGAAAAAACGCGTTTTGAACGTAATTGGTCGACCTTCGTCCACCCGGCTTTTTCCGCTGCTTGGAAAAGCCCACCCGAAATGGTGGCATGAAACCGAAATTGTAAAATTCGATCCCAAGGGTGTTTTTTCGTTTCGCCCCGATGGGGAAAGTTGAAAAAACGCGTTTTGAACTTAATTGGTCGACCTTCGTCCACCCGGCTTTTTCCGCTGCTTGGAAAAGCCCACCCGAAATGGTGGCATGAAACCGAAATTGTAAAATTCGATCCCAAGGGTGTTTTTTCGTTTCGCCCCGACGGGGAAAGTTGAAAAAACGCATTTTGAACGCAATTGGACGACCTTCGTACACCCGGCTTCTTCCGCTGCTTGGAAAAGCCCACACAAAATGGTGGCATGAAACCGAAATTGTAAAATTCGATCCCAAGGGTGTTTTTTAGTTTCGCCCCGATGGGGAAAGTTGAAAAAACGCGTTTTGAACGTAATTGGTCGACCTTCGTCCACCCGGCTTTTTCCGCTGATTGGAAAAGCCCACCCGAAATTGTGCCATGAAACCGAAATTGTAAAATTCGATCCCTAGGGTGTTTTTTCGTTTCGCCCCGATAGGGAAAGTTGAAAAAACGCGTTTTGAACGCAATTGGACGACCTTCGTGAACCCGGTTTTTTCCGCTGCTTGGAAAAGCCCACCCAAAATGGTGGCATGAAACCGAAATTGTAAAATTCGATCCCAAGGGTGTTTTTTCGTTTCGCCCCGACGGGGAAAGTTGAAAAAACGCATTTTGAACGCAATTGGACGACCTTCGTCAACCCGGCTTTTTCCGCTGCTTGGAAAAGCCCACACAAAATGGTGGCATGAAACCGAAATTGTAAAATTCGATCCCAAGGCTGTTTTTTCGCTTCGCCCCGATGGGGAAAGTTGAAAAAACGCGTTTTAAACGCAATTGGACGACCTTCGTCAACCCGGCTTTTTCCGCTGCTTGGAAAAGCCCACCCGAAATTGTGCCATGAAACCGAAATTGTAAAATTCGATCCCTAGGGTGTTTTTTCGTTTCGCCCCGATGGGGAAAGTTGAAAAAACGCGTTTTGAACGTAATTGGTCGACCTTCGTCCACCCGGCTTTTTCCGCTGCTTGGAAAAGCCCACCCGAAATGGTGGCATGAAACCGAAATTTTAAAATTCGATCCCAAGGGTGTTTTTTCGTTTCGCCCCGACGGGGAAAGTTGAAAAAACGCATTTTGAACGCAATTGGACGACCTTCGTACACCCGGCTTCTTCCGCTGCTTGGAAAAGCCCACACAAAATGGTGGCATGAAACCGAACTTGTAAAATTCGATCCCAAGGGTGTTTTTTAGTTTCGCCCCGATGGGGAAAGTTGAAAAAACGCGTTTTGAACGCAATTGGACGACCTTCGTGAACCCAGTTTTTTCCGCTGCTTGGAAAAGCCCACCCAAAATGGTGGCATGAAACCGAAATTGTAAAATTCGATCCCAAGGGTGTTTTTTCGTTTCGCCCCGACGGGGAAAGTTGAAAAAACGCATTTTGAACGCAATTGGACGACCTTCGTGAACCCGGCTTTTTCCGCTGCTTGGAAAAGCCCACCCGAAATTGTGCCATGAAACCGAAATTGTAAAATTCGATCCCTAGGGTGTTTTTTCGTTTCGCCCCGATGGGGAAAGTTGAAAAAACGCGATTTGAACGTAATTGGTCGACCTTCGTCCACCCGGCTTTTTCCGCTGCTTGGAAAAGCCCACCCGAAATGGTGGCATGAAACCGAAATTGTAAAATTCGATCCCAAGGCTGTTTTTTCGTTTCGCCCCGACGGGGAATGATGAAAAAACGCATTTTGAACGCAATTGGACGACCTTCGTCAACCCGGCTTTTTCCGCTGCTTGGAAAAGCCCACCCGAAATTGTGCCATGAAACCGAAATTGTAAAATTCGATCCCTAGGGTGTTTTTTCGTTTCGCCCCGATGGGGAAAGTTGAAAAAACGCGATTTGAACGTAATTGGTCGACCTTCGTCCACCCGGCTTTTTCCGCTGCTTGGAAAAGCCCACCCGAAATGGTGGCATGAAACCGAAATTGTAAAATTCGATCCCAAGGGTATTTTTTTCGTTTCGCCCCGACGGGGAAAGATGAAAAAACGCATTTTGAACGCAATTGGACGACCTTCGTCAACCCGGCTTTTTCCGCTGCTTGGAAAAGCCCACCCGAAATTGTGCCATGAAACCGAAATTGTAAAATTCGATCCCAAGGGTGTTTTTTCGTTTCGCCCCGATGGGGAAAGTTGAAAAAACGCGTTTTGAACTTAATTGGTCGACCTTCGTCCACCCGGCTTTTTCCACTGCTTGGAAAAGCCCACTCAAAATGGTGGCATGAAACCGAAATTATAAAATTCGATCCCAATGGTGTTTTTTCGTTTCGCCCCGATGGGGAAAGTTGAAAAAGCGCGTTTTGAACGCAATTGGACGACCTTGGTCAATCCGGCTTTTTCCGCTGCTTGGAAAAGCCCACCCAAAATGGTGGCATGAAACCGAAATTGTAAAATTCGATCCCAAGGGTGTTTTTTCGTTTCGCCCCGACGGGGAAAGTTGAAAAAACGCGATTTGAACGTAATTGGTCGACCTTCGTCCACCCGGCTTTTTCCGCTGCTTGGAAAAGCCCACCCGAAATGGTGGCATGAAACCGAAATTGTAAAATTCGATCCCAAGGGTGTTTTTTCGTTTTGCCCCGACGGGGAAAGTTGAAAAAACGCATTTTGAACGCAATTGGACGACCTTCGTCAACCCGGCTTTTTCCGCTGCTTGGAAAAGCCCACCCGAAATTGTGCCATGAAACCGAAATTGTAAAATTCGATCCCTAGGGTGTTTTTTCGTTTCGCCCCGATGGGGAAAGTTGAAAAAACGCGATTTGAACGTAATTGGTCGACCTTCGTCCACCCGGCTTTTTCCGCTGCTTGGAAAAGCCCACCCGAAATGGTGGCATGAAACCGAAATTGTAAAATTCGATCCCAAGGGTGTTTTTTCGTTTCGCCCCGACGTGGAAAGATGAAAAAACGCATTTTGAACGCAATTGGACGACCTTCGTCAACCCGGCTTTTTCCGCTGCTTGGAAAAGCCCACCCGAAATTGTGCCATGAAACCGAAATTGTAAAATTCGATCCCAAGGGTGTTTTTTCGTTTCGCCCCGATGGGGAAAGTTGAAAAAACGCGTTTTGAACGTAATTGGTCGACCTTCGTCCACCCGGCTTTTTCCACTGCTTGGAAAAGCCCACTCAAAATGGTGGCATGAAACCGAAATTGTAAAATTCGATCCCAATGGTGTTTTTTCGTTTCGCCCCGATGGGGAAAGTTGAAAAAGCG
Source organism: Meandrina meandrites (assembly GCA_963693305.1). Lineage (NCBI taxonomy): Eukaryota > Metazoa > Cnidaria > Anthozoa > Scleractinia > Meandrinidae > Meandrina > Meandrina meandrites. The sequence continues at coordinate 70,967 of OY855905.1, read as the reverse complement.
CGTTTTGAACGCAATTGGACGACCTTGGTCAATCCGGCTTTTTCCGCTGCTTGGAGAAGCCCACCCAAAATGGTGGCATGAAACCGAAATTGTAAAATTCGATCCCAAGGGTGTTTTTTCGTTTCGCCCCGACGGGGAAAGTTGAAAAAACGCATTTTGAACGCAATTGGACGACCTTCGTCAACCCGGCTTTTTCCGTTGCTTGGAAAAGCCCACCCGAAATTGTGCCATGAAACCGAAATTGTAAAATTCGATCCCTAGGGTGTTTTTTCGTTTCGCCCCGATGGGGAAGGTTGAAAAAACGCGTTTTGAACGCAATTGGTCGACCTTCGTGAACCCGTTTTTTTCCGCTGCTTGGAAAAGCCCACCCAAAATGGTGGCATGAAACCGAAATTGTAAAATTCGATCCCAAGGGTGTTTTTTCGTTTCGCCCCGACGGGGAAAGTTGAAAAAACGCGTTTTGAACGGAATTGGACGACCTTCCTGAACCCGGTTTTTCCGCTGCTTGGAAAAGCCCACCCGAAATTGTGCCATGAAACCGAAATTGTAAAATTCGATCCCTAGGATGTTTTTTCGTTTCGCCCCGATGGGGAAGGTTGAAAAAACGCGTTTTGAACGCAATTGGTCGACCTTCGTGAACCCGGTTTTTTTTCGCTGCTTGGAAAAGCCCACCCGAAATTGTGCCATGAAACCGAAATTGTAAAATTCGATCCCTAGGGTGTTTTTTCGTTTCGCCCCGATGGGGAAAGTTGAAAAAACGCGATTTGAACGTAATTGGTCGACCTTCGTCCACCCGGCTTTTTCCGCTGCTTGGAAAAGCCCACCCGAAATGGTGGCATGAAACCGAAATTGTAAAATTCGATCCCAAGGGTGTTTTTTCGTTTCGCCCCGACGGGGAAAGTTGAAAAAACGCATTTTGAACGCAATTGGACGACCTTCCTGAACCCGGTTTTTCCGCTGCTTGGAAAAGCCCACCCGAAATTGTGCCATGAAACCGAAATTGTAAAATTCGATCCCTAGGATGTTTTTTCGTTTCGCCCCGATGGGGAAGGTTGAAAAAACGCGTTTTGAACGCAATTGGTCGACCTTCGTGAACCCGGTTTTTTCCGCTGCTTGGAAAAGCCCACCCGAAATTGTGCCATGAAACCGAAATTGTAAAATTCGATCCCTAGGGTGTTTTTTCGTTTCGCCCCGATGGGGAAAGTTGAAAAAACGCGATTTGAACGTAATTGGTCGACCTTCGTCCACCCGGCTTTTTCCGCTGCTTGGAAAAGCCCACCCGAAATGGTGGCATGAAACCGAAATTGTAAAATTCGGTCCCAAGGGTGTTTTTTCGTTTCGCCCCGACGGGGAAAGTTGAAAAAACGCATTTTGAACGCAATTGGACGACCTTCGTACACCCGGCTTCTTCCGCTGCTTGGAAAAGCCCACACAAAATGGTGGCATAAAACCGAACTTGTAAAATTCGATCCCAAGGGTGTTTTTTAGTTTCGCCCCGATGGGGAAAGTTGAAAAAACGCGTTTTGAACGCAATTGGACGACCTTCGTGAACCCGGTTTTTTCCGCTGCTTGGAAAAGCCCACCCAAAATGGTGGCATGAAACCGAAATTGTAAAATTCGATCCCAATGGTGTTTTTTCGTTTCGCCCCGATGGGGAAAGTTGAAAAAGCGCGTTTTGAACGCAATTGGACGACCTTGGTCAATCCGGCTTTTTCCGCTGCTTGGAAAAGCCCACCCAAAATGGTGGCATGAAACCGAAATTGTAAAATTCGATCCCAAGGGTGTTTTTTCGTTTCGCCCCGACGGGGAAAGTTGAAAAAACGCATTTTGAACGCAATTGGACGACCTTCGTCAACCCGGCTTTTTCCGTTGCTTGGAAAAGCCCACCCGAAATTGTGCCATGAAACCGAAATTGTAAAATTCGATCCCTAGGGTGTTTTTTCGTTTCGCCCCGATGGGGAAGGTTGAAAAAACGCGTTTTGAACGCAATTGGTCGACCTTCGTGAACCCGGTTTTTTCCGCTGCTTGGAAAAGCCCACCCGAAATTGTGCCATGAAACCGAAATTGTAAAATTCGATCCCTAGGGTGTTTTTTCGTTTCGCCCCGATGGGGAAAGTTGAAAAAACGCGTTTTGAACGCAATTGGACGACCTTCGTCAACCCGGCTTTTTCCGCTCCTTGGAAAACCCACCCGAAATTGTGCCATGAAACCGAAATTGTAAAATTCGATCCCTAGGGTGTTTTTTCGTTTCGCCCCGATGGGGAAGGTTGAAAAAACGCGTTTTGAACGCAATTGGTCGACCTTCGTGAACCCGTTTTTTTCCGCTGCTTGGAAAAGCCCACCCAAAATGGTGGCATGAAACCGAAATTGTAAAATTCGATCCCAAGGGTGTTTTTTCGTTTCGCCCCGACGGGGAAAGTTGAAAAAACGCGTTTTGAACGCAATTGGACGACCTTCGTGAACCCAGTTTTTTCCGCTGCTGGGAAAAGCCCACCCGAAATTGTGCCAGGAAACCGAAATTGTAAAATTCGATCCCTAGGGTGTTTTTTCGTTTCGCCCCGATGGGGAAAGTTGAAAAAACGCGATTTGAACGTAATTGGTCGACCTTCGTCCACCCGGCTTTTTCCGCTGCTTGGAAAAGCCCACCCGAAATGGTGGCATGAAACCGAAATTGTAAAATTCGATCCCAAGGGTGTTTTTTAGTTTCGCCCCGATGGGGCAAGTTGAAAAAACGCGTTTTGAACGCAATTGGACGACCTTCGTGAACCCGGTTTTTTCCGCTGCTTGGAAAAGCCCACCCAAAATGGTGGCATGAAACCAAAATTGTAAAATTCGATCCCAAGGGTGTTTTTTCGTTTCGCCCCGACGGGGAAAGTTGAAAAAACGCATTTTGAACGCAATTGGACGACCTTCGTCAACCCGGCTTTTTCCGCTGCTTGGAAAAGCCCACACAAAATGGTGGCATGAAACCGAAATTGTAAAATTCGATCCCAAGGCTGTTTTTTCGCTTCGCCCCGATGGGGAAAGTTGAAAAAACGCGTTTTAAACGCAATTGGACGACCTTCGTCAACCCGGCTTTTTCCGCTGCTTGGAAAAGCCCACCCGAAATTGTGCCATGAAACCGAAATTGTAAAATTCGATCCCTAGGGTGTTTTTTCGTTTCGCCCCGATGGGGAAAGTTGAAAAAACGCGTTTTGAACGTAATTGGTCGACCTTCGTCCACCCGGCTTTTTCCGCTGCTTGGAAAAGCCCACCCGAAATGGTGGCATGAAACCGAAATTGTAAAATTCGGTCCCAAGGGTGTTTTTTCGTTTCGCCCCGACGGGGAAAGTTGAAAAAACGCATTTTGAACGCAATTGGACGACCTTCGTACACCCGGCTTCTTCCGCTGCTTGGAAAAGCCCACACAAAATGGTGGCATGAAACCGAACTTGTAAAATTCGATCCCAAGGGTGTTTTTTAGTTTCGCCCCGACGGGGAAAGTTGAAAAAACGCGTTTTGAACGCAATTGGACGACCTTCGTCCACCCGGCTTTTTCCGCTGCTTGGAAAAGCCCACCCGAAATGGTGGCATGAAACCGAAATTGTAAAATTCGATCCCAAGTGCACACACAAGTGCACACAGTACAGTGCACACAGTACAGTGTACCGTGTATAGTGCACAGTGCACACAGTACAGTGTACCGTGTATAGTGCACAGTGCACAGAGTACAGTGTACCGTGTATAGAGCACAGTGCACTGAGTCCAGTGTACCGTGTATAGTGCACAGTGCACAGAGTACAGTGTACCGTGTATAGTGCACAGTGCACAGTGCACAGAGTAGTGTGTACCGTGTATAGTGCACAGCGCACAGAGTACAGTGTATATACCGTGTATATACCGTGTATATACCGTGTATATACCGTATATACTACTATACCGTGTATAGTGCACAGTGCACAGAGTACAGTGTACCGTGTATAGTGCAAAGTGCACAGTGTACCATATATAGTGAACAGAGTAGAGTGTACCGTGTATAGTGCACAGTGCACCGAGTACAGTGTACCGTGTATAGTGCACAGTGCACAGGGTACAGTGTACCGTGTATAGTGCACAGTGCACAGAGTACAGTGTAAAGTGTTTAGTGCACAGGGTATAGAGTACAGTGTACCGTGTATAGTGCAGAGTACAGTGTACTGTGTATAGTGTACAGTGCACAGAGTACAGTGTACCGTGTATAGTGCACAGTGCACAGCGTACAGTGTACCGTGTATAGTGCACAGCACAGAGAGTACAGTGTACCGTGTATAGTGCACAGTGCACAGAGTACAGTGTACCGTGTATAGTGCACAGTGCACAGAGTACAGTGTACCGTGTATAGTGCACAGTGCACAGAGTACAGTGTACCGTGTATAGTGCACAGTGCACAGAGTACAGTGTACCGTGTATAGTGCACAGAGTACAGTGTACCGTGTATAGTGTACAGTGCACAGAGTACAGTGCACAGAGTACAGTGTACCGTGTATAGTGAACATAGTACAGTGTACCGTGTATAGTGCAAATAGTACAGTGTACCGTGTTTAGTGCACAGTGCACAGAGTACAGTGTACCGTGTATAGTGCACAGTGCACAGAGTACAGTGTACCGTGTATAGTGCACAGTGCACAGAGTACAGTGTACCGTGTTTAGTGCACAGGGCATAGAGTACAGTGTACCGTGTAATGTGCAGAGTACAGTGTACTGTGTATAGTGCACAGTGCACAGAGTACAGTGTACCGTGTATAGTGCACAGTGCACAGCGTACAGTGTACCGTGTATAGTGCACAGCACACAGAGTAAAGTGTACCGTGTATAGTACAAGGGTTATGGAGCTGCCTTTAATTTTCTCCATCAAAGTAACTAAAATTATTCAATTCAATAAAAGAAAAGTAAGCACTTTTTATTATACAAGCTAGATTGTCCAGCCATGAGTAATTTAAGTACTAAATCTCGCTGGTAACGTAGCAGCTAACAATTTTACTTACCATATTTTTGTCGTAGCTGTTTTAAAACCAGAACAATGAAACCCAACAACAGATACTTACAGAATCTAAAATAAGAGACAAAGTTTTGTTTAGAATGTTAACTTTGAAAAATTGAGCGTACAGATTATAAACCTGATATTCTTTGTGACTAAACTTTTAGGCCTGATTTCTGACTTTATATTTGTCAATAAAGTCATCTTTTTCTTTCGAATTTTTTTTAAGGTGTTTATATAAAAAGAAAACAAATAATTGGTGGCTCGTAGATATGGAATTTATCTTATCATGTTCAACTCGATATCTCACTTATTCTCTAGGTTCAGAGAAGAGAGAAATTCCATATCTATGTGCATCCAATTATTATTCTCTAGATGCAGAGCACAAGAAAAGAACAGTCAGAAAAACAATTTGCATGCGTTGCCTATGTATGGTACACTGGGATGACAATGATGATGATTAGATTTCAGTTTTCAATTGAGTGTCATAAAACCAAAACCAAAGTAATTACTCTTGTAAGTCAATCACTGAGCATAGAAATGCAAAACCAAAGTAAACTCAAATTACTTTTGAGCGAAACTATTACTTATGACTATTACTTATAATCATCTAGCAGCGTAGCCAATCAAAATGCAGTAATTGCATTAGTCCCCTAGTTGGGTGATACTAATTTCTAATATACAAGTTATGGAGCTGCCTTTAATTTTCTCCATCAAAGTAACTAAAATTATTCAATTCAATAAAAGAAAAGTAAGCACTTTTTATTATACAAGCTAGATTGTCCAGCCATGAGTAATTTAAGTACTAAATCTCACTGATAACGTAGCAGCTAACAATTTTACTTACCATATTTTTGTCGTAGCTGTTTTAAAACCAGAACAATGCAACCCAACAACAGATACTTACAGAATCTAAAATAAGAGACAAAGTTTTGTTTAGAATGTTAACTTCGAAAAATTGAGAGTACAGATTATAAACCTGATATTCCTTGTGACTAAACTTTTAGGCCTGATTTCTGACTTTATATTTGTCAATAAAGTCATCTTTTTCTTTCGAATTTTTTTTAAGGTGTTTATATAAAAAGAAAAAAATAATTGGTGGCTCGTAGATATGGAATTTATCTTATCATGTTCAACTCGATATCTCACTTATTCTTTAGGTTCAGAGAAGAGAGAAATTCCATATCTACGTGCATCCAATTATTATTTTCTAGATGCACAGCACAAGAAAAGAACAGTCAGAAAAAAAATTGCATGCGTTGCCTATGTATGGTACACTGGGGTGACAATGATGATGATTAGATTTCAGTTTTCAATTGAGTGTCATAAAACCAAAACCAAAGTAATTACTCTTGTAAGTCAAGAATCAACGACTCAAAACATTATTTACAGCTTCTACAGAGAAAGAAAATAAACAATTTTCAACAACCTTTGTTTTGCAAATTCATCACATTAATTCAAATATTTGTACTTTGTCTGGTTTCATAGTGAGCCAAAAAGTGTACTTACTCGAGACTACATTGTCGTTCGCGATGGAAAACACCTGAAGATCTCCGCTGAAGATCTCCGGCGTGTAAGCCAACTCCTTTTCACACTCTCAGTTAAGTCCTTTAACGGCTGGCGGAAAGATGTTTTAACCTGACGGGAATTAAACTCTGGATGTAATAAAATACTAAAACTCCAGTGAAGCTAGCATACACACCCGTTGAATTGATATTATAGCAGAGCGCTGACCACTTGTTCAGTTGTTATGCATACTGGGCTGCACCAAAACGTATTTTACAACAGTTTTACCGGTAGAAATTGGGAAAATGAATCCAATAATATTCTTTCTGCTACCCCGATGACTAACGAGGAAATCCGATAACAGAAGACGAAGAGAATCGTGCAATCGTGTCGTCCGCACGTGGAAGTGTCTTAAGCTGGTTTTTGAGGATACAAACTTGGAAGCATCTTTTGGTAAGAAAAGCTAATTTCAAATTGCCTTTATTTTATTTTTAGTGACCCAAATCCGCATTATAACTTTAACAGTCCGGGTGAGATGGGGCTGTACTTTTAGAGAGTTAAAAGTGTGTTTTGAACCAAAGCCATGCCTGGGACGCCATCTTTGAAGAAAAGAATGCTTGCAAATTTACATTATTTCCTTAACTCACTGAAAAATAACTTTACTTTAAACTTCTCTTCACAGGTTTAAACCTCATTAATATTGCTGTGCATAAAATTACTTAGCTTTTGCTGTTTAAAAAGTAACTTTTGTAGAAAGCCCACTTAGCAACCACCTGAACTGACGTTCTTAGACTAAACTATAAGCTTACCGTCCACAAGTCAAAACAATTTCAATTTTCTGATCCTTTGTTTTTAAGCTGTCCTTATTTTATCAACTTCATTTTTCATTAATATGCCATAGTGTTGTACATACAGTAGCGAATGGAATAGGAAATATTAGCATAACAGGTTTTGATCATGGCAAGGTTATTAGATGGGCTTTTTACTGAGTTAATAGCAATGCTTGCATGTTGATATGGAATCGATGCGTAGCTACATAAAGTATCCATACTTCCCCCACTGAGGGAAGTTTTATTTCAAAGAAACATAATGAGTTGTTTACCTAGTGTCTGGAACCATTTCAGACGGTCAATAATGAAAAGGCATTTTCGGCTTCCTTCAGAGATGGTCCACATTGCCGGAGGGCCTCTTTGATCATTTCAAGCTGATTCGTGGAGAACAGAGATTTCCAATATGACCCATCTGGTGAATAGCACACAAGCAACTCTTCCTTCGGTTGAATTTCCCTTGTGGATTTAATCCAGACCTCATTGTCCCTCTTTGCAAATTCACAGTTAACTCTTTCAGAAACAAGGCGCGAAAACTTCTCTGGGAGTAGACTGTGACTCTTATTTATAAGGATCATACCGAACTTTTTATACCCGCTACCCAAACCGTCAAATATGGTTCTGGCATCTGAGGTCTGTATAGACAGTTTTGTGTCTCTGTATATATCTAAAACGGAGATAAAATTATACGTTTTCCAACCCCTGCCTGTGTTGGGTACCGTGATGTTGATATTATCGCTCAGACTTAGAAAGGGTGCGGGATTCAGTATGAACTGAACAGTTCCGTTATCATCATGTGGACCGGTCTTCAAACCGTCAATCAGAGATATCGAGTAGACTCCCGGATTCTTGATCATTATTTTCTCATAGTCCTCCTCATTCACGATGAAATCGGAGGGATCACTCTGTCTAACGTACTTTGTATGATCACTCGTTCCGTTTGCGAAGAATCTGATGAAGCTATCATTGTCGTGTTTAAGATAACCTTTATAAAAGATCTTTTTCATCTGCAACTTAATGCTATCGTCGACGTATTTTTTTGTCGCCGCTCCTTTATCGACAGCAGGGTCTTGATAGAGTATTAAATTCTTCTGCATCGAAACGTTTCCTTGATCAAACACTCTCCAAGAGTTCCAAACAGATGTGGGAACGTTGTTATAGAATCCTTTACTTCCGTAAAACACGATGTAGACGGGTAATTTTTGGGGATAAGCGACCCCCGATCTGTACTTTATCACTATATCAAAGATTAATTTATCAGGATTCCAACCGAAAACCCTTTGGGTCCTTACCAGAGTTCTCACGTGGTTCTCAAAAACGTTCGATTGCTGTGCATATATGACCTCAAAAGAGTTTAAAGAGGCTTTCATCGTGGCTGACTCTATTGAATTGGTCACACTATCATCCCAGAACATTTCACACACAACAGTGTATCTCGGTTGTTCGGTTGCGTAACGTAGGTTAACAGCGAAGCTGCTTTTGAAAAAATCTTTTTTAAATTTGAGATCGAAATGAGCCGTCCTTTTGTTGAAGGGGTGAAAATCTTTACTTGTGATCACTCCCATTCCTTTAATGTTTAGTTCATCAATGAATTTGTCACCTGAATCTCTCTCTAAAACGTATTTGAAATCGTTTTCCATCTCTCTGTCGACGGTGTAATCAAGTCTCTCAGAGACGTAATCTTGCCACCGTTCCTGTAGAATGGCGTTACGTTCGTTGATGGTTTTGTTAACGTAATTAACGTTCGCAGCGAATGTGGCATCTGATGAGGATGCCTCTTTAAGATTCTTTATCTCGTTTCCGCTCATGTCTAGATCGCCTGTCATCTTATCTCCCGTTTTACTCACAAGGCTGTTGAGAGTAGTTTTTACCTTCCCGTCCGCGTAACTCTTATTGACTGCGTCTTTGTCACCGACGGGATTGGCGAGGTTTACGATTCTCTTTGATTTAAGATCAAGATTCTTTTTATTGTCTTTTTTTAAGTTAAGGTTATCATCCTTCTTCGAATTAAGGGAATCGATCCTCTTCAGTATCTCTTCTCTCTGCATATAATCTTTCAAGTAAATACTACCGGAGAGGATGGCTACCCATTTAAGGTAGTCTGTAATGCTTGTTGAGGGATCGTTCATATTGATAAAGTAACCGAACCCTGAGGAGATACCTATAAGAACTGAGGCGTCATATATAGTCTTGAAGATCTTCTCTTTCGACATTTATCTTAAGAGAGAAGATCTTTAAATCTTTAATACATCCCCATTTTGGGTACGGGAATCTTTGAAGGCTGAGGTCTCTCTATCACAGGTGGTGATTCCGGTAATATCGGGGGAGCAATCTCACCTTTTTTATAACTCATAAACATATTGATTACAGTCAACCCGATACCGACAATGAAGATCGCGGTTGTAAAAGAGACCTCAGGAAACCGACCGATAGCAGATTCACCCGTTTCTCTCTCCTCTTCCTTCTCAGCATCGCGTTTCATCTTCTCTTTCAACGCCTCCTTCGCCCGTTTATTATACTCAGGGAGTTTCTTTCCTGCTGCGACCTTTTTGGGATCTTTCTCTTTTGTTTTAACGTTACTCTCAACAGGGTCCTTAGTGATCTGCTCAACATCATCCGACATTTAATACTGATTGACATCTCTTTAATCAATCTTCACACCCTTCATTATTAATTTTCCGATAATGAAAGGCTTGAGATGCCAATAAGTAATGTAGTGAGGGATTCTTATCAAGAGAACTCCTTCATCTCTGCACATCTCATCCTTCAAAGAGTCTTTCATTACTTGGTACTCGAAATCATCAACACATGAGTGAAATAGGGGAGTGAACCTCGAGTGCTGCACACTGTCGTACTCGAATGCCAAACCTTTACCGAGAGGAGTTATAACGTCAGGGTTATAACCGTCTAACTCGAGGTTCTGATAAGTGTAAGGATTCTTTAACCAATCGGGTCTCACCGATTTGAACTCTTTTTTGAATAACTCTTGAAATATCTTTCTACACTTCTCTTCATACACTCCGAATGACATCTTTAGTTAACTATTAAGAAATGTTTAAGTTAAGCTTAACAGTCTTATTTAGTTAAGCTTAACATATTATTCAGTCACCATTAAGAGTCTTCTTCATTCTCCTCATTCTTCTTTGAATTGTCCTCACTCGGTCTTAACTTTACGTGCTTAGCGACCTTAAAGAGTCCGCTAGCTAACGCTACCAATCTTCCTCCCTTCAGTACCAAGAGACCTGCGAAGTTCGACAGTTCACGTTTAACGAGATCATCGTTCTTCAAGTCTTCATTCAGTGCCTCCACATCATCCACGGGAATAACGTAAGAGATAAGAACGGAGGCTGCAGAGATGGCTGACTCCACCAGACCGGTAGACACCTTCTTTCCCATTACGGTCTTATAACGATTAAAGTACTTCTCCACACCCTTGGGGGAGAGTCTCTTAATATCTCCCAGACTCATCGCTTTACCGAGATACTCCTCTGTCGTTCCGAGAGATGCGAGTATCGCGAGTGATTCTCTATGAGTATCGAGATCTTCATCATCAGGGGTCTTATCCTCTTTAACCTCTGGTATCTCTTCGATATAATCTTCAACGTTTGCCATCATGAATATGATTTATGATACCTTTAAATTCTTAATCTCACACTTCTTTTAAACCGGTATCTCCAGATAACACTCAAACGGATATCTGAGGCAGAGACAGAGTCGAGCGTATCTCTCTGTTTTTAACAGTTTAAGAAATACTCTCTTTGTCTCCGTGTCAAGATCTCCTCCGTAATCATCGAACAGGGTCTTCATTCCGACCTGAGAGGGATTGTGAAAAGCGACCACGCATGCGACGTTCTCTCGGAAGGGTTTCGCTATAGATGTCAACTGCTGTGTAACCACCCATACACTCAATCCGTCGTGCCTTCCCGAGAAAGCGAGGTCGATGAATTTATTAGATCGATTCTTCAGGTCTTTAGAGACGGCGCAGTCGTCGAGAATTAACAGTGTGTTCGTTCCGGAGAAGAGTTCTGACACGGTTATGAGAAGGTCGTTAATCTCTTCAGAGTTACTCGAATCCGGAGAGAGGATGAAGAAGCGTTTATCACCCTGTGCAAACCCTCGGTAGGTCTGATTCTTAGCATAGGTCGGGCAGATAAGAACAATGTACTCAAAGACCTTGCGGAAGGGCCCTCGTAACTTCTCTATTAGGTACTCTGTCTTCCCGCAGTTCGTAGGCCCGGTTATGATCATGTTAAAGGGAATCTTATCTCGTAACTCATTCATTTATTTAATATAGGATCGATTTTAACTCTGTGTTCATGATCTCCATAAACGCGTCAGCGACCACGAACATGTGACATTGGATTTTTCCAGTTCCACCGACCTTCCTCTTGATCTCAAGTTTCACTCCGTCTCGTGTTGTGTTTATGTGAAGACCTCCTCCGTGAATACCGTTGTCATAGAAGGTTCTCAAATCGATCCATAGAGCGAACTTGTCTGTGTAGAAATCCTCTTCCTTCACCTTGCCAGAACCGCCCATTCGTCTCTTGATCGATTCCCAAAAGTCGGACGGAATCATCCCCTTTGAGAAGAGTCGGTTGGGCATACCGTCGATGTTGATGTTGATCGATTTAATGTCAGGATTTATAAACTTCTCGGAGTCTCGTTCTCCCTCTTTATAATCCTCTTCAAACAGACAGAGTATACCCGTCATCGACTTTCTCGGAAGATTGATGTGCTCGTTAATTACGCTGCCGTCAGGCTTTGAGATGGGGAAACTTCTGTGAAGGATTACGTTCTCGTAGTAGAATCCTTTGCCGATCTTATAGGAAGAGGCGGCCTCACTAGCTAAGTATTCACTCGTGATGCATCGATACTCCAACTCAATGTTCGTCAATTTATAGGTCGGCGGTGTCTTCTCCTTCTCTTTTTTATCATGATTTAATATCTGATCGACCTTCGGTAGAGATATCTCAAACAACAGAGGATGAGGAAGAGCCTTCGGATAGAGAGCGCCGTGATCACTGAGAACGGGATGGTCGAGAGGAATAACGTATTTGGTGTTGTGAACTGTGGCGAGTGCGACCTCCTTTGCGTCAGTTGTGCTCTTATCCCCTGCAGGTGTACGAAGTTTTCTCATATTCTCGGATGAGATTCCCTGTTTTAATCTGTCATCTCTATCCTCGAGAAAGAGATCATGGTAGGTCTGAAAGAGATCGTATCTCTCTGTGGTCTGAAGTGTCTCTCCACCAAAAGAGACCTTGAGCTGTTTAACGAGGTTTCGACCGACGTTATTCACGAGGGTGTTGTTTGCATGACCTCCGACTTTCATGTCAAAGAGAAGTTTGACGCTTCCCGGTACGATGACCACGTTGTCAGAGAGTTTTGGAATGTTTACGGTAATGTCCTCACCGGGATTCGCTGATGAGGGATTGAATGTGATCCTGTTAAGAGATGACTCCGCCTTTAAGCCGAACGGTTCTCTCGGTACTCGGTTCGGATTGATAATCTCTGCGATAGCGTGCGACATTTTAAAAGAGAGAAAGATTATTTTTAAATGAGTAACGAGAGAATTTTAAAAAAGATTTACTATAGCCCCGAGGGTTATTGGAAAGGGTACTCTGCTGTATCTAAATTATCAAACTCGGCTAAGGTGAGTGAGAGTGAGGCGAGAGATTGGTTAGAGAGACAGGCACTTTGGCAGATCTATTTACCTCCGCCGAAGTATTTACCGAGACCTCATTGGAGTGTGAGTAGACCGAATGAGATTCACCAAGCGGATCTTCTCTTTCTTCCTCACGATAGGGTGGGAAGGAAGACTTATAGATACGCTTTGGTTGTGATCGATGTTGCAACGAGATATAATGATGCTGAGGCGTTAACATCGAAAGAGAGTCAAGAGGTTTCGAAGGCCTTTGAGAGGATCTACTCTCGAAAACTTCGTTGGCCAAATACATTAATCGTCGATCCCGGTAAAGAGTTTATGGGTCATGTAACGAAGTTGATGGAGAGACATAACGTAAAGATACAGAGAAGCGAAGCGGGTAATCATCGAGCTCAGGCATTCGTTGAGAGAGCGAACAGGACTTTGGGAGAGAGATTATTCAGCCATCAGTATGCTCAGGAGATGGTGAGTGAAGGGAGATCGAGAGTATGGGTGAAGAGGTTGCCCGCTGTAATGAAGGCCTTAAACTCTCAGGTGATCAGAATTACAGGTAAAGAACCTTATAAAGCCCTCGGTTTAAAAGAGGTAGAGATTAAACAGGTTAATTACAAAAGACCTGTCGGATTAAAAGAGAAGAGATTGCCCTCAGGTGTTCAGGTAAGGTATCTTCTCTCTCCCGGAGAGGATGAGGGAGGAGAGAGAAGGAGAGCGACCGATCCGATATGGAGTATTACGGTCTATAATATAAATCGTGTGGTGATCTCTCCCGAACAGCCTGTTTTATATTATCTTCTCGACGGACCGAAGAGATCTTTTGTCAGGGAAGAGCTTCAGGTCGTACCACCTGATACCGAATTGCCTCCCTTATAACCGTGAGCGAATGTGTGAATGTTATCCTCCCGTATTAATCTCTTATCATCGAACGGAGAGAGAGCGATCTTGTTAACTGTCTCGGTAAAGATGGTGTGTAGATGACTTCTGATGACATTCATCTTTCTCATAGCGGGTTTATTATCGAATAGGCAGTTCTTATAATCGTTAAAGGTGATGGTCTTCTTTATCACCGCCTTCTTCACTCCCTTACATTTCTTCTCTTCGTAAGACTCCTCCACTCTATATGAGTAGAGTTTTGCCCTCAAACCAACGAACTCTGCGATCTGCTTTCCTGAGGCTTCGTCTTTAAACATACCGATGACCTTCTTATTCACTCCTGTGAGAATGCCGCTTGGGTGATCTTTCGGGTAATTACTCGTGTCGAACTTCTCTTTCACATCGGAAGAGATGTCTCTGTAAAAATCTTCCGTCTGTATCTCATAGGCTAAGCTATCCGTGTCTGTGAAGAGGAGTTTCGCATTCTCTCCGTACTTGGGTTTGATGTAATTATAATGAAAATCATACATCAAGGTCTTACTCAAGTCTAGGATTGACATACCGAGGTATACAGGTTTATTGAATTTTAGACTGACCTTCTTCATATGAACTGCGGTGAGATTCTCACAGAATATTGTGTGATGTTGATAATTCGGTTTACATGTTAACTTCTTTGCCTGACTCTCTCGAGTGACCAATCTTATGTCGACTCTGTTTCTGATGTTCTCCATAGTCTTTCCGAATACGGAGTTATTCATCAATTTGAAAAAGTCTTTCTCAAAATCGTTGGTTGCCTTCGCCCTGAGATTCGTGTTAAGATCTATGTACGGCTTTAGCCACGCTGACTCTTCGAATGTGATCCCTCTGTGAATCTTGGTGAGTTTAAGACCGAGAGATAGATAGAGTTTGAGATTTTCATGATGAATGACGTAATTCTTTTTATCATTGAGATTTGGAATTAACTTCTCTACCTTATTCACGGTTACTCTCTCTGGTGCTAAAGGATAATCGTTATGTAGGTCATGGAGTTTCTCAGGATAGGTGAGGTCGACCTCAAGTATGCACGGCATACTCTTCCAATTCTTCAACTCCTCTTTTTTCATCCATTTAAAACCTTTAGTCGGTAGAGGTTTACACATTGCCCAACCATAGAGATTGTTTGCATCGAGATAAGAGATGAAATTGTTCGGTTGATCAGGATCGTAATCTTTCATGTAAGGATTGTTTGCCTTTCCGTATCTCGTAGATATCATAGAGACACCGCCTCTAATTCCTTTCTCCACCATCATTAACATCTCGTAATCATCCAACAGTTCCAGTTCAACCTTGGTTATCTTCAAACACGCATCCCATGCGAGTCCGGGAGCTGTGTAATAGAATATCGGATCGAGACGGTAATTATTCATGCAGACATCCCTGAAGTTTTCAAATACATCAGAAAGAAGGAGAACATCAGACTTGAGATAAAGATCGTGGTAATCTCTCATAGTCTTCATATCGAATATTTCCCATACTCTCTGTGCATGCATGTAATCCTCTTCTGAGATTCCACTGTCATTCAATATGGAGTGAAATGACTCTTTCGGTGGAAGTGATGTTGAAGACAGTCTGTCAAAAGAGTCAAACCAATCATAGGGAAAGACACCCTTTCTTTTTATAAGGTCTAAATGTTCACCTTCATAAAATTCTGAAAGGTTATTGAAAGACTCTTTCGGCAGATTCTTCACCAAACTGTCTAGACTTGTAGCCATGAATTTGAAAGAGTCGATGAATCTTAATTTACGCTTTACCTCTTTCTCTTCTCCCTCTTTATTAATGAATTTATCGACCAAGATCTCTTTGGTGAATGAGATATACTTCTCCTCGTTGTTGGGTATGCAGTCTATCTTTCCCTCTGATTTACCGAGGTTTTTAATGAAGAGATGACTGTCGTAACCTGAGAGATTGTGAAAGATTACAGGATAGAATTTCGGTAGTCTGAATTTAAGGTTGCATGAGTTATGGGCTGCGCCTCTATACTTACCGGTTAGATGACAGTGGTCACGAACCTTTTTATTGTATTCATCATCTCTATCTTCTTCAAATATCTCTTCTTCACAGATGTGACAGTGAGTTGCGTTATAATAATCGATCTTGTCCTTTTTTGTCATCACCATCTTCTTCGGTTTTTTAAACTTGTTATAGATCTCTTTGATATCCTTCTCCAAAGACTCAACAAATAACCGAGGAACATCATCATCGAGAGATTCGGCTGTGTAATGAACGAGTTTGGGAGATAGAAGGTTGTCATCGAAGCATTTAATGAGATAACTGAAACCTGAGGGACTGTGCTTTTGATACTGATTGGTGAAGCTTTTGTTATCCCGGGGTTGACATGTGTCTATCTTCTCTGTGAAGCATTCGAAATCTGCATAGACAACGAAGGGAACTCTCTGCTTTTTGAAATGATGCTTAAATTTGATATGTTCAAGAAACGGCATCTCAATCTTGACAGCCTCGTTATTCTGACAGTACTCGGTATGTTTATTCAGTGATTTTTCCGATGGGAATGAGTTAAGACATCTGTAGCAGAAATATCGCTTGTGTTGGTGATTATTAATCCCTGAGGATAACAGTCTCGACATGTTCTTTATCCAACAGAAGTGATTGGTCTCTTCGTCAGCGATGAGGAGAAGGTTTATCACCTGTTCTTTCTTTTTGCTTATTCTCAAAGGGTAAACGACCTTTTCATAACCGAATACATTGATTGCGTAAGGGTTATTATTCTCAAACTTATCTATCTGTTTAAGTGATACAGGAAACTCGATACCTGACCAGTCAAACTTCTTTGAATCTTTTCTCATCTGTTTACTCAATCTCTCTGCATTTTTCTCCTTGGGAAACACTGCTGAGGTTACTGCCCACTTAAAACACTCATTATCATTCTCATTCTTTACGTTGATGATCGCCTTCTTCTCTGCTAATTTTCCCGGTAACTCAATGTATGAAGAGGCAGAGAGAGGATTGTAAGGATTGATGTTGATGTCGAGGTGTTCGACTCTATCGAATTGCCAACCGGAACCTCTGTTATTAAAATTCTGTATCAATTCAAAGATTAGACTCGTCATCGTATTATAGATAACAGAGATATCGGTTGACTCTGTCACAATCTCCATTTTTGATGCGAAGGAGTATACATTAATGTTGATATTGCCTGTGGCGGGATTCTCTTTTGTAAACCTTACGGTGAGAATTAACTTTACTTTAATAGATCCCTTACTCTTTATGAGATCTATAACCCTCGGTTTTACGTTATTCATAAACGTCTTTTCATCCATACCGTCTATACCGTTAACTCTGAACGTTTTAAAATAACCCTTTATGGCTGTCTTATACTCTCTGGGTGTGAGGTTATCCTCTTCAGGTGAATTTACATCCTCAATGGGTTCACTCACTTCTTCCCGCCTCCTAAAAATACTGTTTACTCTCTCCTTCAGGTTCTCAACTCTCTCTTTCACTGCGTTTTTGATAGGTTCAGGGATATAATTTAATAACCACCCTGTAAACCTGTTTATCACACTCTTTACGGGTGCTGCCGCATTATAAGCAATATTCCTCATCTGCGTTACTCTCGATGGTGCGGGAATAGGGATATCGACCTCCGGTACCGGAGGTTGGTCATTCGCCGAGTAAAAAATCTCACTCGAATCATCAACCGTACTTAACACCTCGATCAACTCTGCTTTACGCATTCTGTAATAACCTTTGATACCTTTCTCTTTGGCAAGGACCTTGAACTCTTTGACTGATTTACCTTCCATACTTATTAATCATCGAAGATTTCTTTAAGCTAAAATTTCACTTTCACATGAAGAATTTATCGAGGGTTTTATCACGAGATGATCCGGGAAAATTTTGTCGAGGAATTAAGGGAGAATTTGAATTTGTCTCGGATGGAATTTAATGAAATGAGCTAATGTCGGCCATTATATTCTACTGCCAAAGTTTTTGCTGGAAGAGTTTATTGCCCTTTGGAAGCAGGTTGAATCTATTTCTCCAACGTTTTCAGAAAATGCTAAAATTCTTCTCAACCAAGTTCGAGACAAAGTGACTCAGATTGAAATCCAAGCGAAGCCATCGGATGGTCGGAATATCGGTACGTATGGAATTGATTTTTTCGTTCTTCTTTACATCCCTAAATTAAATGTAATAGAATAATCTCGTAAAATGGAGTGATGCCCGATAAGCCATTCAGTCCGAGTTGCATCTAACCTATCTCAGAACGAGCCTTGATGCACATCCTTTGATATGGAAATGTGTTAATTTGCGAGACAATTAGCGTGAAAGCAGAACTCATTTTCATGTGAAAGGTTCGGCAGCGAGACTCGTTTTGAACAGGCGGGGGTCAGTGGGGGAAGGAAAGGGTTAGACGCGACAGGTATATTTGATTTGCAAAATGACCCAACGCTTTTAATTTTTTAGAAGAATAGACACATTTTTGTATTTATCTATTCATTTGTTTGTTTTTTAAACGTAGAGAAGCGCAAAGAAATACTTTCCGTTCCAACAGAGGTTTTATAAACCGGTTGGAAGTTTTTAATAACTTTGTTTTATCTAAATGGCATCCTGATTTGCACCTTACTGCAGCTCAAGAAGTACAAGAAGAACAAGAAGTACAAGAACTACAAGGTTAGCTGAAATAATGGGTCCCCCACTACCTCTCGGAATGAGTTTCTTCATTGTTGCATAAAACAATAGATAACAGGTCATAACAATGCCCCTATCCCTGAATAACAATAGAGGTAGTGTTTACAAAGGGTGAATGAAAATAGAGGTTCCAGAGAGGTAGTGTCTTACTGCAAATAATTCATGCATTAAAAGGACAAGAAAGTGGTTTAAATCAACTTTTAATGGATATCTGGTACACTTGTTGCAATTTCAGCTCAAGCCAGTCTGATAAGCCAGTCACCAGTACATGATGAAGATGCAGGTAAAGTTTTGTCAAGTCACTGACTCATTGAAATAAATTAACTAACAGTTTAAGTGTAAGTGTAAATAGAACTTTTAGTGTATTTTAAGGAGACGCAAACTGAAAAAAGGGTAAAAGCATTCTCTGGTTTGCAAGAAAGTGTTTAAGTGTAAGTAAACTTTTAGTTAGAATTTATTTTTTGACCAGAGAAGGCTTTTATGCATTATGAATATATTCCTCTACAATAATTCAACAGTAATGGCTAAGAGCGCCTTTATTTCTGATATCTTTTGTTGTGTAATTTTCAAAGGCTAGTTTCAAATTATTGCCAGGAACTTAAAAAAACAGTTGCCAGCATAAAACTGGTAGCATGCCAAATGGCACATATTGTCATAACTTAGTCAATTATTGTCCAATTAATTTGAAAGTTTGCCACAAAAATTATTTTGCAAAGATCTGCATTGTTAGAGTATAAAATTATACTTTCACCTATTTGTGACTTGATTGACCACCCCTACCACTTTTGAACCTTTTTTTTCTGATACAGATATATGCCATGTAACTTACTGGAATTAACCACTACACTGGGAGATGCAAAATAAATGATACTTCAGCAGTATACCTAGTATATACCAAGATCAACACCTTTTTAAATCTTTTTTGTTCTTTCGTTTGAAACCCAATATTTCCTTCAAAGCTATAGCATTCTTCAGATTTGTTTAGGAGATGTACTGGCCAATGTCTTTCCTATGGTGTATCATACATGGGCATTCAGTTTATATTTCCAAATTCTAGCCCCCAAAACAATAGCAGCTGCTACACTAGGGGAGCAGTAGAATTACAAAATTATATCTCTCATTCACAAACTTAACTCTGCTGTTCTCCTAACTATAGCTGTGGACAATTTCATTCTCAGAAAAAGCACACAGTTTTATGTTTTTGAACTGATTACCATAATGTTTTACAATTGACTGCAGCACAAACAAGCATGGAAGTTAACACCACAACTTCTCTACAGACTGAAAGTGACCAGGCAGGTGAGTGACTTGAAATTCTTTTTACCTGTAACAGGAAATTTACAACACATGTTATTTATGCTAAAGGCGTGAAGGGGGAGGGGGGAGGGGCTGATGCAGGAGGTTAAGTGTTGACAAGATACTTAGCTAATTAAATACCCAAGTTTAAAGTTCCAAAAACAATCCCAACTCCCCCACAGTATGGATTGGAGATTTTGGGTGTGAGATTTTATTTATTTATTTATTTATTTATTTATTTTTTCTTTTTTTTTTGGGGGGGGGGGGATCCACTAAAATTTTAAATTTGTTATTGGAACTTATTTATTAATGGTGCTGTGGGGGGACCTTAAAAATGAAACTGGGGGTGGGGGAGTATAGGCAATTTTTGAGACTTTAAAATATACAATCTTTGTGAAAATGCTTCACTATTAATAATTCATGCATTAAAATGGTAAAAAAAAAATGGTTTAAAAACATTTTAATGCATGTTACACTTTTTGCCATTTCAGCTCAGGCCAATTTACCAGAACACGAGGAAGATGAAGGTAAAGTTTTGTCAAGTCACTGACTTACTGAAATAAATTAACTGACAATTTAAATGTCAATTGATTTATCTTATAGCAAACTGAAGAAAAAGAAATATAAGGTAAAAGCACTCTCTGGTTTGCTAGAAAGTATTGAAATGCAAGTAAACTTCCATTTAGTTCAACATATGTTCATAACCAAAGAAGGCTTTGGTGCATTATGAAAAATATTCCTCTATAATAATTCATGCATTACAGAAAAGACAAGAGAGAACCTTTATTTCTGACATCTTTAGTTGGATAATTCCATATCAATTCCAATAAACATGTATGTATCCGAATATACATCTTCAGTGCCTGTCACTTCCTTTAGTGCTTTATAACAGAACAAAGCACTGTCAAATCTGTCTTCTCTGTTTTACACCTATGATAAAGTCAGGGTTGCCACTCATCAGAAGCTAAAAAATTCCTTGACTTTCCCTGACTTTTGAATAATTTTCACTGACCTTAAATTAGTGAGAAGAATGATACAAAACACAGAAAACTATATCAAAACTAATATTCCTGCAAACGTCACTTGAATTGATCATTTGTCATGCTGGTATTTACAAACTTCTAACATTTTCCCTGACCTTTTACAAAATTTCCTGACTTTTCCTTGACCTTGAATTTTTGTTTTAGTTTTTCGCTGACCATGGCAACACTGAAAGGTTTACTCGTGGAGAAATGTATATGAAAACTTTGATTCCCGAAATTCAGGGTGACAGGACAATGAAAAACTGCTTACATGTACATTATTGCCTGCTTTCGTTACAGCAAGCATTACTCAGCACCATAAGGATGTTAAGAAACGAAAGAGGCGGGTAACAAGAAAGACAACAGCGCTGAAGGTATGCAAGATATAGTTAAAATTGTTCAGGGGTTGACCTAAAAGATATTCACACTTGTTAGTTTTTAGTATTTCACCCAAAAATAACAAGACGTAAACATTAATCTCAAAACACTGTGAACAGCATTTTAAAGTGTTTCTATTGAGAGACCATTATTTCACAGTGATGCCATCATATTTAAATAACAACATGGGTGAAAAACTGTTTCCTTTGTGTTCTTTATATGTCATTGACCAGGTTCCAAGGACCCAACAACAACAGGAAGAGGAAATACCTGAAGTGGATGCATCTCAAATAAGAAATCCAAGATATTTGAAAGATTTGCTGTCAAGACTAAAATCACCATCAGCAAAAGCAGGAGTCTATTTGAAGTATCTGTCCAACTGTCGTATTAACCTTCATCTAAATCCAGAAACCATTATTGAGTTTTGTCCCGATGATGTAACGCAACTGTCGATGGACCCTGAAAAAGCAGACCAGGTACAATAAAAAATTAAATTTAAAGAGAATGCTTGCACAATTCATTTTGGGATACTTGTCTAACAATACACTAGTCCTCCAAAAATTGTAAGACACTGTTAGCCCCAGCTTTAGGGAATAACTAAAACAAATTGGTAATTAAAGGGTAACAGCACTGCATACCAGCATGTGTGTAAGTGATGACTTCAAAGTCTCCCACTTGAGTTTCTTCAGGATGTCTGTAAGGCTAGCTGTGTAAAAAGGAAAACTCGATCAATCCATCCATCAATCAATCTATTCCATCCATCAATCGATCAATCACTTAAACAAACATTTAACAATCAACAACACAATTGTGCAATGCTATTTTACATTTTCTAACACTGCAAAAGTGCATACAGTGCTTTAACATACTACATTACCTTCCAAGGGAATGTAATAATAATAATGATGATGATGATGATGATGATGATTACAGTCTTATTGAAGAACCTTGTATAGGCTTGATGATTTATAGAAAAACACTTGGATTGAGAAATTAAAAGCATGTCGCTTAAAAATATTTACATTCACATTCACGCCTTCAAGAGATGTTTTAAACAGTTCATGATCAGCTGCTAATACATTGGAAGCATGAGTTATAAGTTTAAGTCCTGTGCTTGAAGTATAGTCTTACAGTGTAGGGCTGCCAATAGAACATTGCATAATATTCTTATCGCTACTGATACCTACCTTACAATTTCTTGTAGGTGCGGTCAAAATTAGATCAGGCCCTGCAGCAAAGATTTCAGCTAGCCATCCAGCAATCATATTCAATTGGTAACTTCCTGTCTGCATGTATACATAAGCATCGTGAGTTAACAAGCCATCAAGAGGGGGAGCGCCGGCGTGGAAGACCAAGAGTGGATTCTCTTCTCGACATCCTAGATGGAATTGCGGAGTTTGGGACCTCTGCCTCCTCTCTGCAAGATCATGTATTGTTGTTTCAGACAGTTTGCCATTTCTCTCTGCTCAACTTTGTGAACGAGCCCATGTCCCATTTCGTCACTAGTGAAGTCCGAACGGCTGTAGCACATTTATCTGACAGGATCCATCATGACTGTAAAGTTCCAGACAACTTGCACCAAGCTAACATCAATGGAAATATTTTCACATCTACAGTTTCTAACACCCAGAGTCCACCCCTGTCTGATCCCATAAATTACCAAACAGTGACCCCTGTTGATGGCGACGGTTTTGCAACAAACATAGATAGGAACAAGGAAAAGCCACTTCAAGATGCCGTGTATGTACGTTTCCATGGAATCGATGCACCCGAGTTATCGGCAGTTCATTTTTTCAAAACCAATGATTTAGATCATGTCTTTGTTAAGCGAATTGGTCATTTAAGTATGTGCGCTGTACACTTTTTTCTAAGACTGTTTATAAGTCAAGGAAGTGCTGAGCTGTGTGAAGAACTTGTCAGGGAAGGCTTTCGACAAACCATTGATGTGTACAATCGCCCGATCAAGGAGTACTGGTTGAAATTTTCTTCATCAGCTGTAACTGAATCTGAACAAACATTCATTGAATATCTTGAAATACTAGTCAATGGGAAACCAGAAATGCGTGAGCGGTTAATGTCGCCATTTCAAATCACAACAGCATGCCCTTCAAAGCCTTTCCTGATTTCTCTAAATGCCCTACTAGTCATCACTGGCTTTTGCCATGTTTTTACCAAGTACATGCAAGACAACCGTTTACTCACCCTGCAAGCAGTTGCAAAAGAAAATAAGATTGGTCCCCTTTGGTGTGACGCAACCCGAAATTATATTTACGGTGCACAGTGTGATACCTCTGAAGATGCTGTCCTTAGGCACTTCACAGTTACATCAGCTGCTAATGCGTCAGCAAATTACTATTCCGAGAAAATTCTCCCATGGCATGAAAGACAAGCCACAAAGCAACTGTGCTCTCTAAAAACAACACGTACAGAGGCGAATGCCAATTTGACGAAAGCTTTGGTTGGGAGAGAACCTCACAGTGGAATGTACATTGACATTACCAGGTGAGTCCCAGTCCATGCAAATCAATATGTAAAGTTTTGTGCCAGTGATTAAACAAAGTTAAACTATCGATAAACGAAAATTTAATTTACTTAAACTAACAGCAAATCGTCTGGTTTTTCCTTCTTTATAAACAGACAACACTAAATTTGGTTGATTTGTGTTGGGATAAAATCTATTGTTCAACACTAGTTTAACTTCATGATCACTGAAGCACTACTGCAGTATGTTATCTGATAACTGCAATTACTATATTTTGTAGGTTAACGTAAAGTTTAATCTACAGACCAATATCAATCTTTGTGTTTTCTAAAAGTTCTCACTGAGAGTGTAAAAATCGCCTATTGCTAATAAAATGATCAAATGATCAATTCATCAATCAATCAATCAATCAATCAATCAATCAATCAATCAATCAATCAATCAATCAATCAATCAATCAATCAATCAATCAAGCAAGCAATCAATCAATCAAGCAATCAATCAATCAAGCAATCAATCAATCAATCAAGCAATCAATCAAATTATCAATACATTAATAATATTGAAGTGGGTAATGCTGAAGTTTTGACTAAACACTAATAATCAGGTGGCTCCATTTAATTATAACTAATAAATAATAGACGATATAACTGATGTAAGAAACATCAGCATGTGAAAACCATAAACCATGAATGATATAGCATGAAGGTTCACTGGGAAATTAAAAACAATTCTGTTTTGTGAATAAGGATTACAATTGGAGTAATCTCTTTATGGAACACTACAACATATTTGCTGTTAAAAAATGGAATTAATATAATATAATAGTATTATAGTTTCTGTCAACTTTATTACATGGTTTATGCTTTTCCAGGAGACAAACCTTCTTGAAACTTAATCTGTATGCATGTCTCTACTTTATACAAATAGGTCATCTGATGAAAGTGCACACTACAAACCCAACAAAACAGGAGAAGCCTATTTATATGTAGATAAGAGCAGTGTGGTTGGAGTTGGAAACGTTGACACAGGACTTGGCTTGTACACGTATGAAACAATACCAAAAAGTGTTTTTGTTTGTGGTTATGCTCCAACTGCAACCCTTAAAACCTCTCGCCAAGAGGGTGACTATGCTATGGAGCTTACTGTTGCTGGTGAACGTATTTCAGTAAATGGACAGGAGAATGTATTTGAGATTGGCCTTGGAATTTTCTGTAACGATGGTTCATTTCCCTTCAGTCTACTCCCAGAGAAGTTTTCGCGCCTTGTTTCTGAAAGAGTTAACTGTGAATTTGCAAAGAGGGACAATGAGGTCTGGATTAAATCCACAAGGGAAATTCAACCGAAGGAAGAGTTGCTTGTGTGCTATTCACCAGATGGGTCATATTGGAAATCTCTGTTCTCCACGAATCAGCTTGAAATGATCAAAGAGGCCCTCCGGCAATGTGGACCATCTCTGAAGGAAGCCGAAAATGCCTTTTCATTATTGACCGTCTGAAATGGTTCCAGACACTAGGTAAACAACTCATTATGTTTCTTTGAAATAAAACTTCCCTCAGTGGGGGAAGTATGGATACTTTATGTAGCTACGCATCGATTCCATATCAACATGCAAGCATTGCTATTAACTCAGTAAAAAGCCCATCTAATAACCTTGCCATGATCAAAACCTGTTATGCTAATATTTCCTATTCCATTCGCTACTGTATGTACAACACTATGGCATATTAATGAAAAATGAAGTTGATAAAATAAGGACAGCTTAAAAACAAAGGATCAGAAAATTGAAATTGTTTTGACTTGTGGACGGTAAGCTTATAGTTTAGTCTAAGAACGTCAGTTCAGGTGGTTGCTAAGTGGGCTTTCTACAAAAGTTACTTTTTAAACAGCAAAAGCTAAGTAATTTTATGCACAGCAATATTAATGAGGTTTAAACCTGTGAAGAGAAGTTTAAAGTAAAGTTATTTTTCAGTGAGTTAAGGAAATAATGTAAATTTGCAAGCATTCTTTTCTTCAAAGATGGCGTCCCAGGCATGGCTTTGGTTCAAAACACACTTTTAACTCTCTAAAAGTACAGCCCCATCTCACCCGGACTGTTAAAGTTATAATGCGGATTTGGGTCACTAAAAATAAAATAAAGGCAATTTGAAATTAGCTTTTCTTACCAAAAGATGCTTCCAAGTTTGTATCCTCAAAAACCAGCTTAAGACACTTCCACGTGCGGACGACACGATTGCACGATTCTCTTCGTCTTCTGTTATCGGATTTCCTCGTTAGTCATCGGGGTAGCAGAAAGAATATTATTGGATTCATTTTCCCAATTTCTACCGGTAAAACTGTTGTAAAATACGTTTTGGTGCAGCCCAGTATGCATAACAACTGAACAAGTGGTCAGCGCTCTGCTATAATATCAATTCAACGGGTGTGTATGCTAGCTTCACTGGAGTTTTAGTATTTTATTACATCCAGAGTTTAATTCCCGTCAGGTTAAAACATCTTTCCGCCAGCCGTTAAAGGACTTAACTGAGAGTGTGAAAAGGAGTTGGCTTACACGCCGGAGATCTTCAGCGGAGATCTTCAGGTGTTTTCCATCGCGAACGACAATGTAGTCTCGAGTAAGTACACTTTTTGGCTCACTATGAAACCAGACAAAGTACAAATATTTGAATTAATGTGATGAATTTGCAAAACAAAGGTTGTTGAAAATTGTTTATTTTCTTTCTCTGTAGAAGCTGTAAATAATGTTTTGAGTCGTTGATTCTTGACTTACAAGAGTAATTACTTTGGTTTTGGTTTTATGACACTCAATTGAAAACTGAAATCTAATCATCATCATTGTCACCCCAGTGTACCATACATAGGCAACGCATGCAATTTTTTTTCTGACTGTTCTTTTCTTGTGCTGTGCATCTAGAAAATAATAATTGGATGCACGTAGATATGGAATTTCTCTCTTCTCTGAACCTAAAGAATAAGTGAGATATCGAGTTGAACATGATAAGATAAATTCCATATCTACGAGCCACCAATTATTTTTTTCTTTTTATATAAACACCTTAAAAAAAATTCGAAAGAAAAAGATGACTTTATTGACAAATATAAAGTCAGAAATCAGGCCTAAAAGTTTAGTCACAAGGAATATCAGGTTTATAATCTGTACTCTCAATTTTTCGAAGTTAACATTCTAAACAAAACTTTGTCTCTTATTTTAGATTCTGTAAGTATCTGTTGTTGGGTTGCATTGTTCTGGTTTTAAAACAGCTACGACAAAAATATGGTAAGTAAAATTGTTAGCTGCTACGTTATCAGTGAGATTTAGTACTTAAATTACTCATGGCTGGACAATCTAGCTTGTATAATAAAAAGTGCTTACTTTTCTTTTATTGAATTGAATAATTTTAGTTACTTTGATGGAGAAAATTAAAGGCAGCTCCATAACTTGTATATTAGAAATTAGTATCACCCAACTAGGGGACTAATGCAATTACTGCATTTTGATTGGCTACGCTGCTAGATGATTATAAGTAATAGTCATAAGTAATAGTTTCGCTCAAAAGTAATTTGAGTTTACTTTGGTTTTGCATTTCTATGCTCAGTGATTGACTTACAAGAGTAATTACTTTGGTTTTGGTTTTATGACACTCAATTGAAAACTGAAATCTAATCATCATCATTGTCATCCCAGTGTACCATACATAGGCAACGCATGCAAATTGTTTTTCTGACTGTTCTTTTCTTGTGCTCTGCATCTAGAGAATAATAATTGGATGCACATAGATATGGAATTTCTCTCTTCTCTGAACCTAGAGAATAAGTGAGATATCGAGTTGAACATGATAAGATAAATTCCATATCTACGAGCCACCAATTATTTGTTTTCTTTTTATATAAACACCTTAAAAAAAATTCGAAAGAAAAAGATGACTTTATTGACAAATATAAAGTCAGAAATCAGGCCTAAAAGTTTAGTCACAAAGAATATCAGGTTTATAATCTGTACGCTCAATTTTTCAAAGTTAACATTCTAAACAAAACTTTGTCTCTTATTTTAGATTCTGTAAGTATCTGTTGTTGGGTTTCATTGTTCTGGTTTTAAAACAGCTACGACAAAAATATGGTAAGTAAAATTGTTAGCTGCTACGTTACCAGCGAGATTTAGTACTTAAATTACTCATGGCTGGACAATCTAGCTTGTATAATAAAAAGTGCTTACTTTTCTTTTATTGAATTGAATAATTTTAGTTACTTTGATGGAGAAAATTAAAGGCAGCTCCATAACTCGTATATTAGAAATTAGTATCACCCAACTAGGGGACTAATGCAATTACTGCATTTTGATTGGCTACGCTACTAGCCTCCTGCATCAGCCCCTCCCCCCTCCCCCTTCACGCCTTTAGCATAAATAACATGTGTTGTAAATTTCCTGTTACAGGTAAAAAGAATTTCAAGTCACTCACCTGCCTGGTCACTTTCAGTCTGTAGAGAAGTTGTGGTGTTAACTTCCATGCTTGTTTGTGCTGCAGTCAATTGTAAAACATTATGGTAATCAGTTCAAAAACATAAAACTGTGTGCTTTTTCTGAGAATGAAATTGTCCACAGCTATAGTTAGGAGAACAGCAGAGTTAAGTTTGTGAATGAGAGATATAATTTTGTAATTCTACTGCTCCCCTAGTGTAGCAGCTGCTATTGTTTTGGGGGCTAGAATTTGGAAATATAAACTGAATGCCCATGTATGATACACCATAGGAAAGACATTGGCCAGTACATCTCCTAAACAAATCTGAAGAATGCTATAGCTTTGAAGGAAATATTGGGTTTCAAACGAAAGAACAAAAAAGATTTAAAAAGGTGTTGATCTTGGTATATACTAGGTATACTGCTGAAGTATCATTTATTTTGCATCTCCCAGTGTAGTGGTTAATTCCAGTAAGTTACATGGCATATATCTGTATCAGAAAAAAAAGGTTCAAAAGTGGTAGGGGTGGTCAATCAAGTCACAAATAGGTGAAAGTATAATTTTATACTCTAACAATGCAGATCTTTGCAAAATAATTTTTGTGGCAAACTTTCAAATTAATTGGACAATAATTGACTAAGTTATGACAATATGTGCCATTTGGCATGCTACCAGTTTTATGCTGGCAACTGTTTTTTTAAGTTCCTGGCAATAATTTGAAACTAGCCTTTGAAAATTACACAACAAAAGATATCAGAAATAAAGGCGCTCTTAGCCATTACTGTTGAATTATTGTAGAGGAATATATTCATAATGCATAAAAGCCTTCTCTGGTCAAAAAATAAATTCTAACTAAAAGTTTACTTACACTTAAACACTTTCTTGCAAACCAGAGAATGCTTTTACCCTTTTTTCAGTTTGCGTCTCCTTAAAATACACTAAAAGTTCTATTTACACTTACACTTAAACTGTTAGTTAATTTATTTCAATGAGTCAGTGACTTGACAAAACTTTACCTGCATCTTCATCATGTACTGGTGACTGGCTTATCAGACTGGCTTGAGCTGAAATTGCAACAAGTGTACCAGATATCCATTAAAAGTTGATTTAAACCACTTTCTTGTCCTTTTAATGCATGAATTATTTGCAGTAAGACACTACCTCTCTGGAACCTCTATTTTCATTCACCCTTTGTAAACACTACCTCTATTGTTATTCAGGGATAGGGGCATTGTTATGACCTGTTATCTATTGTTTTATGCAACAATGAAGAAACTCATTCCGAGAGGTAGTGGGGGACCCATTATTTCAGCTAACCTTGTAGTTCTTGTACTTCTTGTTCTTCTTGTACTTCTTGAGCTGCAGTAAGGTGCAAATCAGGATGCCATTTAGATAAAACAAAGTTATTAAAAACTTCCAACCGGTTTATAAAACCTCTGTTGGAACGGAAAGTATTTCTTTGCGCTTCTCTACGTTTAAAAAACAAACAAATGAATAGATAAATACAAAAATGTGTCTATTCTTCTAAAAAATTAAAAGCGTTGGGTCATTTTGCAAATCAAATATACCTGTCGCGTCTAACCCTTTCCTTCCCCCACTGACCCCCGCCTGTTCAAAACGAGTCTCGCTGCCGAACCTTTCACATGAAAATGAGTTCTGCTTTCACGCTAATTGTCTCGCAAATTAACACATTTCCATATCAAAGGATGTGCATCAAGGCTCGTTCTGAGATAGGTTAGATGCAACTCGGACTGAATGGCTTATCGGGCATCACTCCATTTTACGAGATTATTCTATTACATTTAATTTAGGGATGTAAAGAAGAACGAAAAAATCAATTCCATACGTACCGATATTCCGACCATCCGATGGCTTCGCTTGGATTTCAATCTGAGTCACTTTGTCTCGAACTTGGTTGAGAAGAGTACGGCACAGTACTGACTTTGACGTACTGGGCGATGAAACGGCAAACGCTAAAAGAGTTCCTTTTTTCCGTTCGTTCCTTCTTGACCTCTCTAATATAAAATTATTTTACTTACAAGGCTAAAAAGTTTCTTTTTTTGTTAAAAGATTTGATAACTTTTTAGCCTTGTAAACAATAAGTTTACCTTTCTTAGCGAATATTATGACAACTAGCTCTCTGATATAATATATAATATGCTAGTCAGCGCCTGTAGTTCAGTTTTTTTTTTGTTTTTGACCTGGCAATGTAATAATACAGAGTCACTATTCGCTAGCGACAAACGCTTCAGTTTTCTTTTTGTTCTGTTTTTTGGTTTTTTTGGTTTTTCTTTTCTCGATAATAAGGCCCCGTTTTCCCGGGGAAAAACATCTCACGTACCTGCAGTTGTCGCCGCCTCTGATGTCCTAGCCGGGCGCGCGTTCAGACCGAGTTTAGCTGGCTGCCGGATCCTACTATCTATGCCGCTTGATTTTCTGTGCTTGGCTGCGTCCCATGTGGAGCTGCGAAGGCAACAGAACGCCAGTTGAAACCACGCTTAATGAGAAAGTTCACAGTTTAAAGTCGCGTCAAGTGTGAGAGAGTTTATTTAAGCTTCGCGTTCTAACGGCCAACGTCAGAATGGTGCTCTTTTTGTCTCTCGAACGAACGAATAAATCCATCCGAAAAAAATGCCACCGATTAACGATGAACTGGCTCGAAACCCGCACCCAACACTGACCCGGCACACTACTGACTTTGACGTACTGGGCGATGAAACGGCAAACGCTAAAAGAGTTCCCTTTTTGCATTTCCTTCGCGGGAAAACTAATTGTGAAGCTTAAGCTCTAGCTGATATCTTAGTCAGTGCGTGTAGTTTCAAGATTATAAAGACTGACTCACCTTCCTCTTGTCTTCCGACCATGCATACGGCTGCTACGCGATTCATATAACCTTGCACAGACTCTTGAACTAATCTTTCTCACGTCTTGCTCGTCTCCCTTAGACATAGAAAAGAAAGAAATCAGTCCGTACAGAGGTCAAAATGCACGAGAACATACTTCGGTTCAACCTTTTGACTTTGTTTTCCAGCAAAGTTGTCTTTTTTAGTGCTCCCAAAACACAGTTTCTATTTTATAACAAAAACGTTTTCTTAACATGGTAACAATGTTTGATAATATTCACCACACTCTCCCAATGCAAAACTCCCTCAGCATAATTAACAATTACACCCATAGCCCACAAGCGCTATTGGTCAATAGCCCATGCGACGAAACATGATGGGCTATTGACTCATGGCCTTTTAGGGTGAACGGTCTTATTGTTCTAGTAGCACCCAACTAGTGGGCCAGAAAAAGCAATAATAAAGTTAGCAAAGGCAAGTTGAAGTAAGATTTATTTGGGAATAATACGAAAGAAAGCGTCACGAATTGTGCTACTCGATGACTATTACTTATAGTCCTCTAGTAGCGTAGCCAATCAAATGCAGTAATTGCATTAGTCCACTAGTTGGGTGATACTAATTTCTAATATACAAGTTACGGAGCTGCCTTTGATTTTCTCCATCAAAGTAACTAAAATTATTCAATTCAATAAAAGAAAAGTAAGCACTTTTTATTATACAAGCTAGATTGTCCAGCCATGAGTAATTTAAGTACTAAATCTCACTGATAACATAGCAGCTAACAATTTTACTTACCATATTTTTGTCGTAGCTGTTTTAAAACCAGAACAATGCAACCCAACAACAGATACTTACAGAATCTAAAATAAGAGACAAAGTTTTGTTTAGAATGTTAACTTCGAAAAATTGAGGGTACAGATTATAAACCTGATATTGTTTGTGACTAAACTTTTACGCCTGATTTCTGACTTTATATTTGTCAATAAAGTCATCTTTTTCTTTCCATTTTTTTAAGGTGTTTATATAAAAAGAAAAAAAAATAATTGGTGGCTCGTAGATATGGAATTTATCTTATCATGTTCAACTCGATATCTCACTGTACTCTGTACTCTGTGCACTGTGCACTATGCACAGTACACTGTACTCTGCACTATACACGGTACACTGTACTCTATGCCCTGTGCACTAAACACGGTACACTGTACTCTGTGCACTGTGCACTATACACGGTACACTGTACCCTTTACACTGTGTACTATACACGGTACACTGTACTCTGTGCACTGTGCACTATACACGGTACACTGTACTCTGTGCACTATACACGGCACACTGTACTCTGTTCACTATACACGGTACACTGTACTCTGTGCACTGTACACCATACACGGTACACAGTACTCTGTGCACTATACACGGTACACTGCACTCTGTGCGCTGTGCACTATACACGGTACACTGTAGTCTGTGCACTGTGCACTGTGCACTATACACGGTACACTGTACTCTGTGCACTGTGCACTATACACGGTACACTGTACTCTCTGCACTGTGCACTGTTTTCTAATACATGGTACACTGTACTCTGTGCACTATACACGGCACACTGTACTCTGTGCACTGTACACCATACACGGTACAAAGTACTCTGTGCACTATACACGGTACACTGTACTCTGTGCGCTGTGCACTATACACGGTACACTGTACTCTGTGCACTGTGCACTGTGCACTATACACGGTAAACTGTACTCTGTGCACTGTGCACTGTGCACTATACACGGTACACTGTACTCTGTGCACTGTGCACTATACACGGTACACTGTACTCTGTGCACTGTGCACTATACACGGTACACTGGACTCAGTGCACTGTGCACTATGCACGGTACACTGGACTCTGTGCACTGTGCACTATACACGGTACACTGTACTCTGTGCACTGTGCACTATACACGGTGCACTGTACTCTGTGCACTGTGCACTTTACACGGTACACTGTACTCTGTGTGCTGTGCACTATACACGGTACACTGTACGCTGTGCACTGTGAAATATACACGGTACACTGTACTCTGTGAACTGTGCACTATACACAGTACACTGTACTCTGCACATTACACGGTACACTGTACTCTATGCCCTGTGCACTAAACACGGTACACTGTACTCTGTGCACTGTGCACTATACACGGTACACTGTACTCTGTGCACTGTGCACTATACACAGTACACTGTACTCTGCACTATACACGGTACACTGTACTCTATGCCCTGTGCACTAAACACGGTACACTGTTCTCTGTGCACTGTGCACTATACATGGTACACTGGCCTCAGTGCACTGTGCACTATGCATGGTACACTGTACTCTGTGCACTGTGCACTATACACGGTACACTCTACTCTGTGCACTGTGCACTATACACGGTGCACTGTACTCTGTGCACTGTGCACTATACACGGTACACTGTACTCTGTGTGCTGTGCACTATACACGGTACACTGTACAGTGTACGGTGTATAGTGCACAGCACACAGAGTACAGTGTACCGTGTATAGTGCACAGTGCACAGAGTACAGTGCACCGTGTATAGTGCACAGTGCACAGAGTACAGTGTACCGTGTATAGTGCATAGTGCACAGAGTACAGTGTACCGTGTATAGTGCACAGAGTAGAGTGTACCGTGTATAGTGCACAGTGCACAGTGCACAGAGTACGCGTTTTGAACGTATTGGTCGACCTTCGTCCACCCGGCTTTTTCCGCTGCTTGGAAAAGCCCACCCGAAATGGTGGCATGAAACCGAAATTGTAAAATTCGATCCCAAGGGTGTTTTTTCGTTTCGCCCAGACGGGGAAAGTTGAAAAAACGCATTTTGAACGCAATTGGACGACCTTCGTACACCCGGCTTCTTCCGCTGCTTGGAAAAGCCCACACAAAATGGTGGCATGAAACCGAAATTGTAAAATTCGATCCCAAGGGTGTTTTTTAGTTTCGCCCCGATGGGGAAAGTTGAAAAAACGCGTTTTGAACGCAATTGGACGACCTTCGTGAACCCGGTTTTTTCCGCTGCTTGGAAAAGCCCACCCAAAATGGTGGCATGAAACCGAAATTGTAAAATTCGATCCCAATGGTGTTTTTTCGTTTCGCCCCGATGGGAAAAGTTGAAAAAGCGCGTTTTGAACGCAATTGGACGACCTTGGTCAATCCGGCTTTTTCCGCTGCTTGGAAAAGCCCACCCAAAATGGTGGCATGAAACCGAAATTGTAAAATTCGATCCCAAGGGTGTTTTTTCGTTTCGCCCCGACGGGGAAAGTTGAAAAAACGCATTTTGAACGCAATTGGACGACCTTCGTCAACCCGGCTTTTTCTGTTGCTTGGAAAAGCCCACCCGAAATTGTGCCATGAAACCGAAATTGTAAAATTCGATCCCTAGGGTGTTTTTTCGTTTCGCCCCGATGGGGAAAGTTGAAAAAACGCGTTTTGAACGCAATTGGACGACCTTCGTCAACCCGGCTTTTTCCGCTCCTTGGAAAACCCACCCGAAATTGTGCCATGAAACCGAAATTGTAAAATTCGATCCCTAGGGTGTTTTTTCGTTTCGCCCCGATGGGGAAGGTTGAAAAAACGCGTTTTGAACGCAATTGGACGACCTTCGTCAACCCGGCTTTTTCCGCTCCTTGGAAAACCCACCCGAAATTGTGCCATGAAACCGAAATTGTAAAATTCGATCCCTAGGGTGTTTTTTCGTTTCGCCCCGATGGGGAAGGTTGAAAAAACGCGTTTTGAACGCAATTGGTCGACCTTCGTGAACCCGTTTTTTTCCGCTGCTTGGAAAAGCCCACCCAAAATGGTGGCATGAAACCGAAATTGTAAAATTCGATCCCAAGGGTGTTTTTTCGTTTCGCCCCGACGGGGAAAGTTGAAAAAACGCGTTTTGAACGCAATTGGACGACCTTCCTGAACCCGGTTTTTCCGCTGCTTGGAAAAGCCCACCCGAAATTGTGCCATGAAACCGAAATTGTAAAATTCGATCCCTAGGATGTTTTTTCGTTTCGCCCCGATGGGGAAGGTTGAAAAAACGCGTTTTGAACGCAATTGGTCGACCTTCGTGAACCCGGTTTTTTCCGCTGCTGGGAAAAGCCCACCCGAAATTGTGCCATGAAACCGAAATTGTAAAATTCGATCCCTAGGGTGTTTTTTCGTTTCGCCCCGACGGGGAAAGTTGAAAAAACGCGATTTGAACGTAATTGGTCGACCTTCGTCCACCCGGCTTTTTCCGCTGCTTGGAAAAGCCCACCCGAAATGGTGGCATGAAACCGAAATTGTAAAATTCGATCCCAAGGGTGTTTTTTCGTTTCGCCCCGATGGGGAAAGTTGAAAAAACGCGTTTTGAACGTAATTGGTCGACCTTCGTCCACCCGGCTTTTTCCACTGCTTGGAAAAGCCCACTCAAAATGGTGGCATGAAACCGAAATTGTAAAATTCGATCCCAATGGTGTTTTTTCGTTTCGCCCCGATGGGGAAAGTTGAAAAAGCGCGTTTTGAACGCAATTGGACGACCTTGGTCAATCCGGCTTTTTCCGCTGCTTGGAAAAGCCCACCCAAAATGGTGGCATGAAACCGAAATTGTAAAATTCGATCCCAAGGGTGTTTTTTCGTTTCGCCCCGACGGGGAAAGTTGAAAAAACGCATTTTGAACGCAATTGGACGACCTTCGTCAACCCGGCTTTTTCCGTTGCTTGGAAAAGCCCACCCGAAATTGTGCCATGAAACCGAAATTGTAAAATTCGATCCCTAGGGTGTTTTTTCGTTTCGCCCCGATGGGGAAGGTTGAAAAAACGCGTTTTGAACGCAATTGGTCGACCTTCGTGAACCCGGTTTTTTCCGCTGCTTGGAAAAGCCCACCCGAAATTGTGCCATGAAACCGAAATTGTAAAATTCGATCCCTAGGGTGTTTTTTCGTTTCGCCCCGATGGGGAAAGTTGAAAAAACGCGTTTTGAACGCAATTGGACGACCTTCGTCAACCCGGCTTTTTCCGCTCCTTGGAAAACCCACCCGAAATTGTGCCATGAAACCGAAATTGTAAAATTCGATCCCTAGGGTGTTTTTTCGTTTCGCCCCGATGGGGAAGGTTGAAAAAACGCGTTTTGAACGCAATTGGTCGACCTTCGTGAACCCGGTTTTTTCCGCTGCTTGGAAAAGCCCACCCGAAATTGTGCCATGAAACCGAAATTGTAAAATTCGATCCCTAGGGTGTTTTTTCGTTTCGCCCCGATGGGGAAAGTTGAAAAAACGCGCTTTGAACGCAATTGGACGACCTTCGTCAACCCGGCTTTTTCCGCTCCTTGGAAAACCCACCCGAAATTGTGCCATGAAACCGAAATTGTAAAATTCGATCCCAAGGGTGTTTTTTCGTTTCGCCCCGACGGGGAAAGTTGAAAAAACGCATTTTGAACGCAATTGGTCGACCTTCGTGAACCCGGTTTTTTCCGCTGCTTGGAAAAGCCCACCCGAAATTGTGCCATGAAACCGAAATTGTAAAATTTGACCCCTAGGGTGTTTTTTCGTTTCGCCCCGATGGGGAAAGTTGAAAAAACGCGTTTTGAACGCAATTGGACGACCTTCCTGAACCCGGTTTTTTCCGCTGCTTGGAAAAGCCCACCCAAAATGGTGGCATGAAACCGAAATTGTAAAATTCGATCCCAAGGGTGTTTTTTTGTTTCGCCCCGACGGGGAAAGTTGAAAAAACGCGTTTTGAACGTAATTGGTCGACCTTCGTCCACCCGGCTTTTTCCGCTGCTTGGAAAAGCCCACCCAAAATGGTGGCATGAAACCGAAATTGTAAAATTCGATCCCAAGGGTGTTTTTTCGTTTCGCCCCGACGGGGAAAGTTGAAAAAACGCATTTTGAACGCAATTGGATGACCTTCGTACACCCGGCTTCTTCCGCTGCTTCGAAAAACCCACCCAAAATGGTGGCATGAAACCGAAATTGTAAAATTCGATCCCAAGGGTGTTTTTTCGTTTCGCCCCGATGGGGAAAGTTGAAAAAACGCGTTTTGAACGTAATTGGTCGACCTTCGTCCACCCGGCTTTTTCCGCTGCTTGGAAAAGCCCACCCAAAATGGTGGCATGAAACCGAAATTGTAAAATTCGATCCCAAGGGTGTTTTTTTGTTTCGCCCCGATGGGGAAAGTTGAAAAAACGCGTTTTGAACGTAATTGGTCGACCTTCGTCCACCCGGCTTTTTCCACTGCTTGGAAAAGCCCACTCAAAATGGTGGCATGAAACCGAAATTGTAAAATTCGATCCCAATGGTGTTTTTTCGTTTCGCCCCGATGGGGAAAGTTGAAAAAACGCGTTTTGAACGCAATTGGACGACCTTCGTGAACGCGGTTTTTTCCGCTGCTTGGAAAAGCCCACCCAAAATGGTGGCATGAAACCGAAATTGTAAAATTCGATCCCAAGGGTGTTTTTTCGTTTCGCCCCGACGGGGAAAGTTGAAAAAACGCATTTTGAACGCAATTGGACGACCTTTGTGAACCCGGGTTTAGGGTTAGGGTCAGGAAGAGTCACAGGGTGACCGTTTTCACCAAATTTTATTATCTGGCCATTGGCATCTGTTTAAAGTTGCTATTCCTTGCAATTACAATTGGACGGAAGAAGTACGCCAAAGTTGAAATGCATGTGTGATGTAATACTAGCGTTATATGCGTTTATTTACCGGTCTCGTGAATTGCTGGTTTTCATTGACAAGCATTTCAATAAAAAAAAAAGTTAATATAAAAAGCTCTGAAAGATTGTTAAATAAAAGACACCTCCAAGTCTCAGATCCGTGCGGTATACGATTCTTGTGATATTAGCGGAAACATTTCACGCAGATTTATAGAGCTCAGTATGGAGAGATCATGTTTGTGTCCCGTACAGGGACACCAATTTGACTTCTGAAATATTCGAATAAATATCTCGCACTCACTTTTGCTGCGGAAACCAATTGCTCTTTCCTTGCGAGCTACTATAGGTACACGTAAGCATCTTTTTGTTATTTACCGGAACTGGTTGAACTGCACCAAAACTTAAAGAACTATTTTTTTTAGAGCACGGTCACCTTGTCCCCATGCTGTATGTTATCCACAAAGTATATCATCTAGCCGAAAACTTGTCAAAAGTTTTATTTTTTTAGGATTTCTTCCACGTGGTGACAATAAAGACCTTCATGACGTCACTTGAAAACCAGCGATTAATAGAAATTAGGTGTTTGGCAAATGAAATGTGCGATTAAAACCGAGAGGTTAACTACGTTTCTTTATTTTTACTCACGTTTATTAGGGAGCACAGGGCACCTCATCTTGTACTGGGGACCGAGAAGGCAATGAACCCCCTGAATCACTGTATACAGTATTGGACGGCGATGGCAACATCTACCATGCTTTTATGGAAGTCTGCAACATAGTGTTCAGTGGAACCCCGAGGCAAACGATCAAATCTCGCATGCGAACACTAGGACTTAATCTTGTCCGATGCCCTGTGAACGTCCAAGAAAAAGTCAGAAAGGCGAGACCTCAATTAGCTGGTTTTAAAGTAATTTCACTAATAGCAAAGCGTGACGTTGCAATCCTTGACGCTTATCATCAATCGCGCGCGCCAAATGAAAGATCAAAGTTTGTTGAGCCTTGTAGTCCTAATCCGCAAGAAAGCAGTGCTAACGTTGAAAAAAACAGACCTAGAAGCGCTCTTTTAAAAGTTAAGAGAGATTTCAGTCCAGAGGTAAGGGGGTGCAAATTCTCAGCTATCCCTTCTGTCAATGCCATTAGTCAAAATGTACTTATGGAAGGAAACCGATCTTCCGTGGAGACAATGACAACAATGCACCCAACGGTTTCTGGTGTGGCCACTGCAAGAACTTCCAAAACCCAGGCTTCACCGAAATATCCTGGAAGCGAAAGCGACGATGGATGTTCACAGTATAAAGAGGAAGAAGAGTGTTTCAGCTCTGACGATGACGATGACAGTGATGACTCGCATGTCGAAGGCAACCTTCCTGAAGACCAATTTGGCGACAAGGTCGTTCTGCTTTTGAAGAAAAGGAAATTAGACTCGACCCAGTTTAAAAGGGTCGTCAAGGAAATGAAACCTATGCACATTTTCTATGCCTCCGAGTACAATTACAAAAGGCGCTCACCGAGGATGACTGATTCAACTTGGACCAAGCATGTAGAGCGACTTGTCACATTCTTCAGCTACACATCTGACGTATTCAATCGAACACCTGCTCTCGCCCTAGTCGATGACATGGAGCTAGTCGAATCATTCTTGAAGTATTTAGAAACCGAGAGGCGTATCCAGCACTCCACGGCCGCTCGCTATGTTCACTCCCTGCTTATTGCTGCAAAGTATATTCACGTAGATAACAGCCGCAAGGATTATGAGGGAGTAGACAGTGTCAATCAGCTTCGCACATTGCGACAACAATTGGAGAAGGCTCAAACCGTTCATAAAAGCATGCCATCTGCGAGATTGTTTTGCCCCCAGTATCAAGAACTTGTTAGAAGCCTGTTCCGTAAATACGAGGAGGCATCCGGTGCTGTTAAGGCGCGACTGCATATGAACTTCACAATGCTGCTTCTGTTTTCCGTCAATCC
Organism: Meandrina meandrites; assembly: GCA_963693305.1. Classification (NCBI taxonomy): domain Eukaryota; kingdom Metazoa; phylum Cnidaria; class Anthozoa; order Scleractinia; family Meandrinidae; genus Meandrina; species Meandrina meandrites. Next base: position 31,295 of record OY855905.1, on the reverse strand, counting down.
TGGCCGTGCCAAGGAACTCCGAAGTCTTCGGCTGCTAACAGACGTGAAAGGCAACAGAGTGGAGGAGTTAGTAAAGCGCATACCACACGGCGACAATGTAATCCTTTTTTCCAATAGCGGGTCTGTCTCGTTAATAGAAAAAGGCTATAAAACCGTTTCCAAGTACGGAACAAACGTGGTCGAGTTTGACTCGGAGTTTCAGTTCCTAACCTACCACCTGAGGGAATATAGCGTGACCTCCAGACCTAAACTACTTCCCAGAGGGGCTGTTCACGATTACTATTTTGTCAACAAAAGCGGCATGCCTTTCAATTCATCAGGGTCCTTTTCAAAGTACCTGTCTCGGCTATTCAAACAACATCTTGGGTTTCCCTGCGCAATAAACGAAATGAGACATTCACTCGTTGAACACTTTCGTTCCTTGCCTGAAAGTTCTGACACAAAGTTGGCCGAATCCCTCGCGCGCGTTTGTAAACACAACTTGAGAACCCAAATCAACATTTACGATCGACGAACAGAGCCTGAACGGATATCACAAGCCTTGCGCTACCTCAACAGATCGGCTGAAAATTTCATCTTAGACGAGGCTCCAGGCACCTCAGCAGATCTCGCCACGGACGAAGAGGAAAGAGATGATTTGCCCTCACCAGGAGAAATGTGTGCACTTGTCCCTTCCGACGCTTCTTTTGACGATCCCTCAGTACTTTTAGCCAAGGTCCTCAAGTACACGGCTGATGGAAAGAACGCCCGGCTGGCTTGGCTTAAAGAGCTTGAATCGCGCCCAAATCATTTCGAATTTCAAGTAGGTACTGATGTCTGGCAGGAGAAGTCTACTGCCCTGATCTACCCTGTTGATGTGACATACCATCGGTCTGATGGAATCTATGAGCTCAGAACACCAAAGGAACGAATCTATGCTCTTGTTCGCAATTAAGATCAAAGTTAATGACACAGTTTGACTAGTATCATTGTAGAAGGGAAAGTTTTTTATTTTCTAAAATCGATTAATTTCGGGAAGTAAAATATGTCGACATCCTTGTTCGTCTTTGAAACGTGTTTGATCAGCTTCGTGTTTGCCTGTTTTACAGAGACCAAAGTATGGAGCGTTTAATTTTTTTATTGTCATTTTTGTGTAATTAGCCAAGTTAAAAAGCATTTCGTAACCGACTAACTCGCCCTTATTCACAAGTGTGGAGCCCATCGGTGAAAAACTAAGGGCGGGTTATTAGTCCTTACTGATTTATTCGAGCGGTGCCCGTTCGTAAACCATTAGGGTAGGTTACTTTTTGAAAGTTAAGGCTATTTTATTTCAAGTATGGCGTAGAGTATCTCGCCCTTAATACACTTGAATGGTGCCCATTCGTGAAAACGTTAGGACAGTTTACTAAGATCAACTGCAATATATTTCGTGATAGGTCACCCCGTTCCTGAGGACGCACTTCTTTGAATGAACTGCAGAGGGCGCGGGGTTTTCCAGTTCGAAAAATTGGTCAGTTATATTTTACATTGAGTTTGTGAGTTTTGCCTAATGAGTCAAGTTAAAAAGCGAAGAAATCGCGCCCGGGATAGGGTGAGAATGGAGAGATTTCTCCAAACCAAATGCGTTGTATGTAAAGGTCCTGGCGAGCTTCCGTCTCGTAGACTTAATTGCTGCCGTCAATTCTGTCACGAAGATTGTCTCATACAGTCGTTTAAATACGCCAGTGGGCCAATGAAGACCAGATGTCCGCATTGCAAGCAGACTTTGGTTCCATGCAACAGCAACGAAGAAACTCCACCTGTAGCTCCAGGAAGCTTTCCTTTTGTTTTTCAAATGGTTCGTTATAATTCTTCGCTTCTTACATTCGATGAGTTTGAGTCAGACCAGCTATTTTTGAACCCGGCTCCCATACCATCACCGCCTCCAGGTTGGTCCGCGTTTCGCCAGCAATGGCGTCGTTAAGTGCGATCCTCAGGTTTTATACAGCTATTTCATTAAACGTTGTCGGATCATATTTTTTCATGCAAGTGTGGTAGAAATAGAGGGCTTCTCCAGGTATAAATATAATTGAGATAAAAAGAGACTTGGCAGCGTGATTTAATCAACCTTTTTTATTTCAGACATGTGGAAACAAAGTATTTTATGTCAGGCAGAAGTTTTGAAGAATTTTGCAAACAAAACCTTTTTAACATTAAAAGAAAAGCTAAAATCCAGCAAATACGCCGACTAAACTTAAGGTCTTGTTGCTTAGGCTTGAATCACTTCCTTCCGACAATCTTTATTGAAGTAGCTGTATAGTGTAAATACATTTAAAACGTTTTGTTGACCGTTTTATAATTATACGCGGTTTTTTTATATAGTATTCTTAATATAACTTCGAAAATCTACGGACTATGTTATTCTGGTGAGTTGGGGAGGTAGAGCTACCTGCAATGCAAACCCGCATGTGCAGAACATATTCGACTAAAGCGATCTTATAGGTGAATGAAAGATTTTTCCTGCTAGAATCAATCACGGATAGTCATTTTCAGACGACTGGCCATTAACAATTAGTATAATATTTGGTGCCTTTTTAAATTTGATTTGCCTTAAGTCCGAAAATTTTCGAAGTTGAAGTATGTAATTAACGTTTAAAAATTGACATCTTTTAAAGTTGATCATGGCTTTGAGGGGGTGAAAAAATCAGTTAGTGCTACTTGATATTTTAATTCGCGTATATGTAGTAACTTAATTATGAATTACTTTTTTGAAACACGCTTTCCCGTAAATAGTTCATTTATGGAATCAAACAATGATTTTTTTTTCTCTTCGACATTTATTCCTTTAAAAGTCTAGAGTTATTTGTGATCTTGTAATGTTGAAATCATTCTCGCGCCTTTGTTTTCGCTAGCGCTACCTTTATACTTGTTTCTTACCCGTGCATCTTATTGTTCATCATTGCTTTCATGGTAACAGTAGATGTTCAGGCGTAGCCTTTGCGACTACAGAGGATTGAAGAATGATTAGAACAACTTCTTTTTGCTGAAGGTTGTAAAGTAATTTTACTAAGCACAAAGTATTAAATTATGTTTGAAATATATTTCAGGCTGAATATTTTTCTTGATTGTTCTCTTTTCTTTTCTTTTCTTTTCTCTCTTCTCTTCTTTTCTTTTCTTTTCTTTTCTTTTCTACTCTTGGTTCGCTTTTCCATCAAATTGTTACTGGCCTCGAAGTTTTGGACGCCTTTGTCGATAATTTGTCAAGTTTTTTTTTAACTCGTCTCTGGGATTTTTGGTTTCAACTTTTAGGGTTCTGGCTACGCATCCTCGCCAAAACTTGTAGGAATGTTAAGTTAGAAATAACACGTTTGTATTAAGTTTTCACAAAACAACTGGTTTAAACTTCAATGCAGTTGACTTACCAACCACGCAGGATTTATTTCGCCTCTCTCAGCTTTTTTCGCCCGCACACGTTCGGCCGCCGTGACTATTGAGAACATAAAAGTTAATCTCTCCAAAGTGTTTTAACGGTAATAAATTCAAAATCAAAACAACAAGCAGTTTAGAGACGAGACGCATAAAGGAACCTAATGCGTGCATGCGAATTTTTTTTTTGCAACTCCACAAATTCGCGCACCGGATATATTTATTGAACACGCACATATTTTTGAAAACAAAAAAGAAATCAAATTCTCTGATTTATTTCAACGAAAATAAATTCAAAATCAGTAAATCTTTTCGGGCAGTTTTTAACTTGTACACAAGAGATTTCTTTTGAGCAAAGAAAAGACAATGGATGACAAATATCACACCTCCTATTCAAAATCCCGCTTGTTACAAGCTTATAAACAATCGTTCTTTACGCGCCTCTCGCTTCGTTTTAGAACAGCTTTCTAAACTTTTCAATTGTAGAAATGCGCTTAGTTTGTTTAAGTTTGATAATAGCTAAAATCCAGTTTTCACTAAGTTTAAAAAGTTAACGGCAAGCGTTGTATTGAAAATGGGAATTCAAATATTGTTTATCGCTTTATGAATGACAGGCCGACTTGCGATTAACACATAGACATTTTTAGCTTTTAATACTGTTGGTCAACACGCGACTAAGTATTATCAATTATTTGAGGTAATTGTTCTTTATCCGAGTCACCGCCTATAATCTAATAGAGTTTTCCTCGCCAGGCTCCTCGCGCTTACTTTTCACCTCTCCCCAATTCCCAGTCTGTACGAAAAAAAAAACAGAGGCCTCTGCGGAGGAGAGAGGAAACGGAACGACTTTTTCCGCCTATGTTAGCTAATTGAATGTAAATTAAAGGGCTGTTTGTTTAAATTTACACAATGTAATTTCAATTCTTCTGCTCAGAGTAGATTAAATTGTAATTCAGTTGTAACTAATAGTTTACTCGTTCCCCTTCTGCGCGACAATTTCCCCTTATACAAGAACTATCTTTTTAAAAACCAAAAGCTTAAAAAGTGTCTCCAGTACCATTTACTAAAAGGCTGATATGATATTTATTGATGTTTATTTTTCAAGGTATATTTTTATATACAGGTTTAAAGGTATAAGTGCTAGCTACTCTCCCTATCTAATATCACAAGATCTCATTTCGGTAACAACAACAACGACAACAATAACAAAATTATCGACGCGCAATTCGCCTAATAAAATGTTTTCTTCTGTTTGAAAGAAACGCACAAGTACTAATCACGAAAGAAAAAAACAGTCTTTTATATCTTATTAAACTTGACGGCAACATCAATTTAGACTACAGAAGAATCATATTTTTCTGAGGGATAATAAACAGATAAAACAATGAACAGAAACTTGTACATTCAATGGCCTTCCAAGTGAATTCAATAGCCATTTCAATAGGTGGAAAAATGTGTTCCAATTAAGTGAATTTTCCGGTAAATCGGAAAACTCTAATGCGCGTTTTTGTTTGTGCCGCGAGTTGTTTGTGCGGCAAGACACAAAGCCCTGGGGAATAGTCTGGGTGTGGATAAAACTGAAGTGTCACTTCGAAGTCATTTGTCGTTGGTTGTTAGAGTAGGTTAGTACATTTGAGACACTTCCTTCCAGGAAAACGTTTCTTGGTAAGTTTCGTTTATATTCCTTATTTTTTTATTGGATATTTCTTAATCGGTTGCAGAGATTGATGTACAATGTTTTGCATGACTTGATTCACTCTTTTTCAACCTTTTTTCGAAAACGACAATTTCGATGAACCTAATCGCGTTAGTTTCACGATTTATTTAACTTAGTTTTATAATCTGAAGTTCCCTCTTATATTTAACCCAAGTAATTGCTGGCAGTTTTGTTTAGTTTACAAAACGACTCTTTGGTTACTCAACTGTATTTTACAGTTCGTACGATTCACCGTTCTTTTTCTTATAACGTTTTCTTTTTGCCACTCTCAATGTGGGGCTTAAAGAATGGCAAGACGAGAGCTGATGTACCAAAGGGGGTCACAGGATAACGGTGGGTTTTTTTCCTTATAAATGGATTACGGTCGAACGAGTAGTTTCGAGTTAATTTTGCCAACGATCAGTCTTTCCCTCGCTTGAATTGTAGTATGACAAGTAATAGTAATGTTTTAATTTGGTTCACACGTTAGCAATATACGGTTGTCAATATATTGAATCTTTACTCATTTTTAGACGTTGACAAAGACAAATTTTTACCTAGATGCCCTGTTAGAAAACGTGTGCCGTTATGGATCTAGTTTTAATCGCAATTTACTTTATGGTCCGTTCGCGAGCAGTATTTTCACTTGCCAGTATTCCTGTCGAGAGTACAAACTCAATTGATCAGTCGTTTCACTGAGAATTAATATATTTATGAGTAGTGCCATTTGTTACACTCTATTCTTGTTTCTGAAACGTTTATCCTATAAAAGAAAGCTCTGTAACCTTTTTCATATAAATGCAGAGTAACTAATTAAGCACTGCACTCGTTAAAGAGACTTTTTTCGGCCACTTCTTAATAATAAGCGACATTTCCCTCCATTAATCCAAGCGAAAATTGACGTGACTTTATCCGTTGACTGGTTTTATATGTTAAGGGCGTATTTAATGGCAACTGGACAAGGTGAAATTTTTTATTGTTTCGCTCCCAGACTGCAGCTGTTGTGTTGATTGTTTGTTTCTTTTAATAGATGAGAAAGAAACCCACGGCGACTTACGAAACAAGCTGAATTTAAGAAAACGTAAGTAGTTGTTTGTTGATGTTTTCAAAACTGCTCTCAGAACTGTCCAATTTACTTTACGGTCCGTTCGCGAGCAGTATTTTAACTTGCTAAAATTCTTGTCGAAAGTGCAAACTCAATCGATCAGTCGTTTTATTACTGCACTCTATTCTTGTTTCTGGATAATGAGTGCGAATTCAGTTATCTAATACAAGACTGATAGACCCGTCTCTTCTTAGTTTGAGTTGTTTATTTATTGTGCTTGGACTAATCGGCCGTTAACAATTCATCTTCAGATACAATTGCTCTGAGCTGCATGGTTGCTACAAAAAAAAAAGCAGCTCTCTGCTGGCACGTCGTGCACTGTGATACATCTGAGGTCCAGATCCCAGCTATCCTGTCTGTCACTGTGGCCTGCAAAAACACAATGGATAATTTGTTATAAATTCCATAATACATGAAGACTGGACTTTCTTGAATCATCGACTTAAAATAAGTTAAGATGTTTTTCTGGCTGCAGTTCAATGCCATTATTAGATTTCATTTTTCGTCGCCCTGCTCCGACAACAGATATAAAGGAATGTTCTTAATTATATAATTAACCCCCAGCATCGATCAGCATACAAATTCTCCTTCAAATGATCTCATATATTCCTTCTTGTTTCAATTGGGAGAAGTTGTCCAAAAGATCCGTTCGAACGAAAGCCACTCAATTTGCCTTTGAAGTGACCATTTTATCAATTGTCATGACCCTTTCTGATCTTAATGCCATTTTGTGAGGTCACCAGCGAGGAACTTGCATGGATACATGTGATATTACTATAAAACCCTAATTAGCTCAATTTAGGTCAACCTTTCGATGAATTAAAAAATCAAAAAAATCAAACTCTTCATTAAATTGCACTGATCTGACATGCAGATCAGAATTCAGAGGCCTGGAATTGCATGCATTGTTTAATTACCTGATCAATTGCTCACTCCTGATCAGCTGGTTGAAATTGCTACCAAAAAAGCAGCTGATCTTTAAGAGTCACTGGGTGGGACGCTTAGATCAATTTAAGTCGCCTGCAAATTAAAGCAATGGTCAGGATTATAATCAAACATTATGACTTGTATACATGAATTAATAGGGCCAGCAATTGAAGAAATGTTCTTAATACATATATTAATTAACCCTGACTTATATCAAGCTACAAATTCTCCTGGACGATCTCAGCTCGAATACCTATATTCTCTTCTTGTTCCAGTTGGGAGAATTGCTTAGAAAGATCAGAACTGCAGCTGACATTTAACCCTAGCCCAGTATTAGCTAATTAACCATATATAACAATTAACAAGTCTGATGAAATCATTCTCTCTTGCTAAGCTTACTGAGCTCAGTAGCTTAAAGTATGATACAACTGATGACATCATCATTATTCAAATAATTCATTTCATGTCTGCAGGGATATTTGTAAAGTCTATAATGTACTCATTGAGAAGTACGTACAGGTCTGGAATATATATTTCACCCTGCAGATCGGCTGCAGACGTGCACATGGTTCGTCTAACACCCAGGCTTCAGGGCCGCAGAAATGCACCCCCCCCCCCCCCCCCCCCACCCCTGAGACCAGCCGTCCCCTTCAATGAGCTCAATTTAGGTCAACCTTTCGATGAATTAAAAAATCAAAAAAATCAAATTCTTCATTAAATTGCACTGATCTGACATGCAGATCAGAATTCAGAGGCCTGGAATTGCATGCATTGTTTAATTACCTGATCAATTGCTCACTCCTGATCAGCTGGTTGAAATTGCTACCAAAAAAGCAGCTGATCTTTAAGAGTCACTGGGTGGGACGCTTAGATCAATTTAAGTCGCCTGCAAATTAAAGCAATGGTCAGGATTATAATCACACATTATGACTTGTATACATGAATTAATAGGGCCAGCAATTGAAGAAATGTTCTTAATACATATATTAATTAACCCTGACTTATATCAAGCTACAAATTCTCCTGGACGATCTCAGCTCGAATACCTATATTCTCTTCTTGTTCCAGTTGGGAGAATTGCTTAGAAAGATCAGAACTGCAGCTACAATAGTATGATACAAGTGAGTTAGATTCAAAGTTGACAAGCTATAGGCAAATTTTCACGTGCAGCCACGTCTCTAAGCGATTCGGGTGCCCCTGTTCAGTGGAACTTCGAAATTTGTTTTGGGTGTTTGGTGTTGTTAGAAAAGATTTCTTTTGATAAGATATTTGAAGCAGTAACACAAACGTTTGCAATAAGGTGTAAATAATTTTGGTAAAACAATTTCTTATCAGAGTGAGAAAATGAAATTCAAAGTTCACGAGCTTTAGGCAAAAGCTCAGACACGCCTATTAAGCGATTTAGTGGAATTCAGCGGAACTTCGAAATTGGTTTTCGATGTTTGGTGTTGTTAGAAAAGATTTCTTTTGATAAGATATTTGAAGCAGTAACACAAAAGCTTGCAATAAGGTATAAATAAGTTTGGTACATAATTTTGTCCAATAACTACTCGAAGTCCTGGCGGATTCCGTGTTAATATGACAGCTCCCTCCGCAAGAGAACTCAATAATTAAAGCATTCTCTCAAGTTAGCTTACAGTAGCTAGCTGATCAAGCTGATCACATCATCATTATTCAAATAATTCATTCAAGTCTGTAAGGATACTAATACTGGGAGAAGAATCTAAAATTAGAAGATTGTATCTCAATTAATATATCATGGCAATTACATGCTTACTTGAGAAATTATGCTCCTGAAGCAAGATGGGGTCTGCAAACGCTAAGTGTATATCGACTTCAACTCATCCGTGTTCGACCGTGATAAAGTCAATTTGGGCCACAGCGTTCGTCCATGATAGCTTTATACGCCTGGTTGCAAAAAGACTGCTCTGGAGTTTCCTGTGATATTCAGACGACGAATAAATTTGGTTCAAATGAAAATACAACTCGTCGAAGTCTGTCTCGTGTTCGCGGGAAAATTTCCTGTGAAGCCTGGTGACGATATTTTTCGCACCTGTTTTGGCCAATCAGAGGGCTTCTTAGAATTAGCACGACATAGCTTAGCTGTTTCCCAACCCCGAACGGAATTTTAGAGGCACTCAGGAGACGCGTGTTCCCGAGCAATGTCCAGGTGAGTCAATCATATGCTGCGATTTCAGTTTATCCAGGTTTAATGTACTATTAAACTAACGCACTGTACATTTCAATACTGAATGGAAACATTTAATTTATTTCAATTTAATTTAGCTCCGAACGGAATTTGCGGTGTTATTTAGGATTTCGGGTTAAGATTTCAAGTTGGATTTTCAAGTTGGATTTCTTTTGGCAAAGCAAAACCCATTACAATTTATTATTGAAAGCTCACCGTAAACAGGCTAACCATGATCCGTGTTCTTGAATCAAGTAAATTTAGCATATGTTGCGATTCAAGCATATGTTGTAATTCCAGTTTATCTTGGTTTAAATTTTTTCCCTTTTATTTTGGCTAACGTAATGTATGGTATCAATCTTACCAGTTCGAATGGACACCCAACCAATGTGACTCGTGAAATGACTGTACTTTGGATGACTTGAGTTGGGAAACAAAAATTGCATAGTTCTGAAAATCAGTCGAGAAATGCAGCATTAGTTTTCCATTGAACATTTACTTTTGAACTTATGGAATATCAAGGAAAGGTGCATATTTGTGTGATAACATTGACGCCATGAAAGTTTTTAAAGCTTATATCGAGAGCTTTGAGAAATCGAGGAAAGTCAGCAAATGATCGATTACATAAACTCTACAATCTGTACATGTCGAAAATAAATTTCAATACATTTCGAATCTTTGATTACTTATACTGCATATAAAAATACCTGCAAATTGTAACCAACACATTATGATTTTCGCATTCCTAGGCATGTTTAGATGCATTTGGCATGCGTGGTTTAGATGGCTGTGGTCACTGGCTTTCCCGGTTGTTTAGAAGCGAGGTTTATACAAGATTTTTCAGAATTTTTACAAAACTGGCCAATTGACTCGATATCACACAGTCGGAGAAAGGCTAATAACTGCATGGTTTCCATCTTTGGGGGATGGGGGGTAGATAAAATTAATCTGCCAAATACTACCTACCCCACCCCACATGTGGGCGTAGAGTGAAATCGATCGTGGTAACCGCTTCGTACCTCGTTCGACGAAAATGAATGTATGCTGACTCGGATATGAGCTTTTTTACAGGGAGAATTTACGCAACAGTGCATTTCAAAGATTTTAGTCGTTTCTTTTATCAATTCATTAAAGGCCGGTTTACACGCTAGACGCTAGGATTTGTCCGCATTACATCACATTACATTTGCATTACATTCGCGCCACTCTTGCGTGACATTTGCCTTCAAGTGCGAAGAGGAACAGCGCAAATCGTATTCCTGCCATGACAGGCCTTCATAATAGACTACCCTCAACGACTCATTGTTTTCAAAGCGTCGCTCTGAAAAGCATATCTTTAAGTGTTTTGCCTCTTAAATACGGTACGATTACAGTGGTCCTCGGCAATGGCAGATTTTTCATTTCATCTGTCGCCGCAAAACAAAACAAAACAAAAAAACCCTCTGGTGCCCAAGGTAATGTTTGAATTCAGTATTTTTCATTGCGTAGCGTGTTAGAAAATAATCAGGTCAATAATTAAGACACTAAGACAACTAGCCAATCACAGATCCTTGCAAAACTGCGGGATATCGCCGTCAGAACAAGCTTTTTGGAGTCGTTTTGCAAACTGTTCAAACCATTGACTGCTGGTACAGGTATGCGACGTGTGAATGATTTACAACGCTGATTGCTTCAAATTATCGGTAAAAGATACTTGCAAAAATAACAAACGTAAATGAATTTTCGAGTCTTGATCTTAATCGCTTCACTGATGCAAGATTTAGAACAATGGTACTGATTTGTAACAGAGATAATCACGTACAATACAAGGTGTTTAATTTTTCCTGTCTTTGAAGCAACTGTACCAAAGAAAGTTGGCTGTTGCAGTGTGATTATTTATTTCTCGTTCGTTCGGTGCGAAGTTCTGAGAGGTCCTCGCGCCATTTGACCAAGTCCAGCACGACAGCAGTGTGCCGGTAGGTTTCAAGTTTCATTCCTAAGGAGTTAATAACTGTGTGTAAATGCTTTTTGGGGCCAAATTTCAGAAGGATGGCCGCGAACACACCCAGCTAGACTACAGGTAGGCGATGTTTACTGAAATTAAAAAGTATTTCTTGATTCATTACACCAGATTTTAAAGTTTTAAAACATTCATCTTAAAATAACATTAACATTTAAATTCTGTTTTGAGGGCTCAGTGGGTTATTTCATTGCTCCCCGCCTGCGATGGTGCACTTTTTGATAAACTCCATCCAGGGTGGCTAACATCTTGTTAAAAAGAGATGTTTTACACACTCCATAGCGATACATTTGCACGGAAAAAGCGATTTGTTTAATTTCTGACCGCTAATTATTCTCAGGAAGTAGCAGATCTCAAAACTGCATGTACCATTTGAGATGCAGAGGGGTGTGGTGTTGCACTTGTAGAATTCGTACTAAGCGGGCGTCTCTCTCTCTATTTTTTTTTACAGCCTTGGGATGGCAGAGTTAACATCAACTGAGATTTTGGTGGTCCAAAAGGTGAGAGACCATTAAATCGTGAAGTTATAAAATTACGTTTTTTGACATATACTCAGTTCAAGACCCTGGCCTAGTAAGTTAGTCAAAGGATTAACGGCCGCGGTTCTCATAGGTTTGAAGAGAAGTAAAATTTTTCCCTAAACACACAGGGCCTCACTTAGATTGTCTATTCCAGTGCCGACTGATCTTGTGAGTTTTAAAAGTCCATTGCACTGTATGAAGGGTAATAAAACATCTTATATTTTGATGACAGAACAAGGATATTAACTGCGATGCGAAGAGGTCAGATCCTGACGAAGTGTTGCAAAACTCGCCGCTTTCCAAATCGGTAAGAGGTTTTCCTTTTTTAAAAATATAATAATAATATAGATATTTTTTCCTTTCTATACATCTTTTCTGTGGTAGACAATTTTCTGAGGTTGTGGTTATCTTGATGTCAGGACAAATTTCTTTCTTTGTCATATGATCGTCGACGAGTTATCAGTTCATTATTAACATCTGCCTCCCGTGTTCTTTGTAAATACAGGCCTCGCTATTTGAAAGCCGATCCGCGGTAACACTCGAAAGTGAATCTTCACAGCCAACCTCAAAGGTAGGACATTCTTTTGGTTTGCAAGCGAATTATCTGATATCTATCATGAACCCCCTCTGCCAATCTTTTTTACTTAATCAAATCATCGAGAAACAACAACTACAGAAAGAGCAGAAGACTTTGTCATATGATCATTGACCCTTTATCCGTTGATTCAAATATCTGCTTCCCGTGTTCTATTATACAGGTCTCGCTATTTGAAAGCATCGGAGACACGGAAACACTCGAAAGCGAATCTTCCCAGCCTACCGACTCATCAAAGGTAGGACATTCTTCTGGTTTGAAAGCGAATAATCGGGTACGTTGAAACCCGTTTTTTATCTAAATTTTGAAAATCATCGAGATGGAGGCGTTTTTAATCAATCTCACACCAGTAGCATCTCAGTATAATACAGTGGCAGTATTTGCTGCAAATTAAGAACTTCAAAAAGGAAGGAGTTCAGATGGCTAATCCTTCCTGACCGATTAGTCCGTGAAACCACTAGTTGCATAACTATTTTAGCAAAGCGCCAGGCCTGGAGATTGACAACTTTTCGGTTTCTATTTCAGTGCTTATACTTCAAGTTCATTTAGTTTGCAGTTAAGAGTTTAGATGATCAATTATTTTAATCCTAGTTAGTAAAGCTTATGCCGTGTTTACATTCAAACGTTTACTGCGGTTTAAATTGACCGAGGTCAAGTTAACTGAACCTAAGTAGATTAGTGCAGTGTTTTACTGCCTCAAATAACCAAAGTTAATATGTCAGGAAGATGAGTGAATTTCTTGCGCTCCTTGCAATTGAGAGCCATACAACGGCGGCACAGCATATTGAGGTTGCGGGTAGTAAGGGAAATACGTCGCGCTCATTCGCGAATATTGTTGCTGTGGATCTTGCCTTGAAAAAGACGGAAAACAAATAAATCATCTGTTTTATCCGGATAAAAAAAGTGTGAGTGGAATGAAGGGGAGACGTAATACATCGCTTACCTTTCGGTTGACTGTGGTAATAATTCAAAAATGTGTCCTTGTTTTGTTCCATTTTGCTAGAGCACGAAACGTGGCGCAAAGAAAGCCTGAAGTCCGCGAATAAAACATGAAACGTGTCACGGAATCTTGAACTCGCGATAAATAAAAAAAACTTCACCGCAACCGGATGTATCTGTCAATTTGACCTCGGTTACCGAGCTAAACCAAGCCAAATCACTGCATCATTATCGCTTTTACCGCAGTTAAATTTCCTTTGTCTTTTGTCGCATTTACTGAGGTATTAATTGATGTTTACATTGACCAAAAATTTACCTAGGTAAGTAAACTCTTTTACCGCGGTAAAAATCCCAAGTGTAAACACGGCATTAGTTATTTCGTGAGTCATTACTGTCTGTCTAAATACACTTGGAAATGATTTCTTCATCCTGAATTTTTTCGAGGCAATTATTTTTCCTGTATGTAACAATTGTGTTCTAATGTCATCTCTTTTTGTGTCACAGACTGGGTTTGGAGGATGCACACAGCAGATTTCAAAAGAGTCAAGAATATCTGTTGATCCTACTCCTTCTGTAAGTTTCTTGTGTAATTTTAAAACTTGAAAATGTTAGCGTTTAGATGGTTACAACTTGATTTCCGTTTATTTTAGCTCATGTCAAGCCGGTGCTTACAAAGTTCACGGTTTTTTTTTTGTTAAAATAGAAAACGATTTTCTTAATGGGGATTGCCGAATTTAGTATACGTCGAGAAATTCACCACGCACGATCTGTACGTTACAATATAACAACAACAACAATTTATTAAGGTATTTCCATACAAAATACATGGCATTACCTAGTGATACTTAAGAAATTATAAAGATATATAAAATAGAATCAGAAATAATAATCAATTGGAAAATAAAGTTTCATGCCTAAGAGACATTGCATGAAAAACAAAAGCAGCAGTTGATCGACATACAGCAGGATCAATGCTGTTACAAAGAAACAAAGATTTTGCATTAATATCAAACTCATTAAAAATACTATATTTGGCTGTTATTTCATTAAAGAATTTTAAACGTATGTTATCATATAACTTGCATGTGAATAGAAAATGCATTTCGTTTTCTATTTCATCTGAATGGCAGAAAGAACAGATTCTCAAATTCATAGGGGTCTTGGGTGTTGTGTGTCTACCAGTTTCGATACGTAATTGGTGATTCCCTAGTCGAAATTTGCAAATGGCAGATCTGTGATGAGGGTTGTTTATTGCATCCAATAAATCAGAATTTTTGGTATCGGTTTTAAATGAATGATAAAAGTGTAGTTTTCTGTTTGTGCTAATTAATTGTAGTTGATGAGCTGTTAACGCTTCGCTAATGTTTTGCTTAATATGGGAAGCAAAGAGTTTGCCGTTGTTTTCATTTAATGTGATAGAGCTCGAGTTGTATTTGTTGCATAGTTGATTAATTTTATGTACTAGACCTGTCTCGGTTTTATCAGTCATCTCCTTAGAAAGCTGTAGACATTGCTTAGCGATATTATTTTCTGGTAAACTTTGAAGATGAATCCAAAATCTTATTATGGAGGTTTCAATGGCCAGTTTTAAAGGAAGTCTTCCAAGTTCATTTCTTGTTGCAACGTTTGGGCATTGTTTATTAACTCCTAGGGATTGTTTGCAAAAATATATATGTGTCTTTTCGATGTCATCTTTCTCCCAGTTGTTGAAATCATCTTTATCGTAGATACCCCAAACTTCTGAACCGTACAGTAAGATAGGGAGAAAGAGAGAATTAAAGAGTTTATAAGTGACCCTAAGAGACAATTTTGAAAAATCCAGGTAACGGCGTGTAGCAAAGATGGATCGTCTTGTTTTATCTTTTAAGTTTGATTTACAGTCTCTAAAGTTGGTATTAATTGTTATTATTAAAAACAAGTTTTTGTTTTGTTTATTATAGAAGAAAATACGCCTTTCAGAGGACAGAAAATCTTTCCCTGATCATTTGGTAGGTTCAGGTTTTAGTGTAGCTTGTCGATATGTTTGTGCGACGAGAGTCCATTATGAAACATTGTACATGTACTGGTATGTATTTTATTTTCGTTTTCTTTACTTTAGTTAAATAATTAATTTATTTTTTGTTATTGTCTTTGTCTTTAGAAGACTACGCGACCGACGGGCCATAAGATCAAGAATTCTTTTTCTTCCCCACGTTTCCTCGATGACTTTGATGGATCTACACAGCAAATTTCAAAGGAGTCTAGAGTTTCTACTGGTGCTACTGCTTCTGTAAGTTTGCTAAACTGAAAAACTTGACAATGTAAGCGTTTAGATGGTTAAACCTTCCTGATCCGTTATCAGCGGCGATTCAAGTATTTTTTCTCATAAAAACATCTAATTTCGGTGTGGAAGCTGATCGTTCTTATATTATTTGGCGGTTTGACTGAGCTGAAAACGTTATTTACATGGTATAGCCGTAAGGTGAAAGAATACAAGGTCAACAAACTGAGATGATACATCAGACTTTGTTTCACCTGATGACTTTGATGGTGTTGAAGCGACTATAAGTTAAGTAAGAACTGCTCATGCATTATTACAAACTGAATGTTGTGCAACATTTTCAAATGATCAATATAAAAACCTTTTCAATCTACTCTCATGAAAAATGTTCTTTGTAAGTTCCTAAGGTATCAGCCAGGGTTAAAAGTACCATTTTTTGTTTTTCAAATCTTAGATTTTTTGGTTTTCACATAAAGCTCTTCGAGCGCATTGATTTTAAAAAAGTCAAAAATATATGTTTTTCCTTTTCCCAGTTAATTATGTTAACTGCGCGTCGAGAAGCCTTCTGTCAACATGTCGTGAAACAATTCACATGATATCCAAGCTACGTTGTAAACAAGCAATTATATTGATCAGGTTCATTCAGAGACTGATTCTTCGTTGAAAAGAAATAACCATGGGTTCATATCCCTGGCTGATACCTTAAAATTTTGGTTAATCTCAGCCTCAACGTTCTTATAAAAGGGGTTCTTTTATAAAAAAAAAAGAGTGTATATCCAAGCGTGATAATGCAGGTGCTTTCTGTTCTGTGTAATTACTACTCGATATTAAACACGGTGAATTGATTTCAGCATGTCAAACTGAAGCTTAAAAAATAACACGTTTACGTTTTCTTGGGTTTTTTTTGGATAAGCTGGAGCTGAAAAAAGGAAAACGTTTACTGCTGTCTTTTTGTTTTGTTTCTTGTTTACATAAAAATACATTTTTCTTAATGGGAAATGCCGGACTTAGCACGAGTCCAGAAATTCACCACACACGATCTGTACGTAATATGTTTGCAATACATGTATAATTTGTAAATTTTGGTCGAATTCTTGTCAATTGTCCGGATTATAAATCTATGACTTAATAAGTTTTTGTTTTATTTATTATAGAAAAAGATACGGCTTTCAAAGGGCAGCAAATCCTTTCCTGAACAATTGGTAGGTTCACTTCCTCTTAATTTAGTTTAGTTTGTTATGTTTGTACATACGAAACACTCTACATACACTACTCGGTCTAAAGGCTCGTGTGTACACTGAAAAAATCAAGTCACTCATGGGATGTTTCACAATATGCCACTCTTACCCATTGAGTAACTAATTTATTCCATGCCTCCTACATTCGCACACATTTAAAAATAATTCCAAGCAGCTTTAATAGAATATGATACAACTTCTATTGCAAAACTTGTAACCTTAAAAACTTTTTAAGGTTTTACCTCGTTGTAAAAACTTGTGACGTTTTTCTTTGTTAAATAGTCAACGTCACCTGCTCTATATTGTTTCGAGGTTCATTGTTGTCTTGGTCGTTATTTCTTTTACGTCACTGGTGAGTTTCACAGGTTTTTACACCGAGGACGAGCCGTTTTTAACTTTACCGTATACAGTTTAGATTCTTATGTCTGCTTTTCGGATTGATTGCCAAGTGCGTCGGCGTTGTTCTGGCTGTAGTTTATGGAGAGTTCCTGCTATAGGACATTTCTTTTGACCGAACGTGACCTAGGTCGGCCAAACCACAGTTAACTTACTATGTCCAAACCGAAACTCTTTCCCCACTCGTTCCTCGTTTTCGATCGCTGTTTCTTAAACTCCTCGACGTCTGCATAGGTATTCTCTCTCTAGTATTATGTTTATCCAAAGATTTAAAGAACAAGTTGGGTTCTTCATTCTTAATTTATATCTAGGCTGGGCTAGATAAAAAATGGCGTCGTACGCTATAAGGCTTTCGGCGGGCCGTGATGGACGCCGGGAATGTTTCCTGGAATACGACCCGTGACATACCGCAGAATATGCAACGCCTTCTAGGCTCGGCTTCTGATTGGCAGTATTCTTAAAGACATAGTAGAAATGTATGTAGTTTGTTTTCGTTTTGTTTAGTTTAGTTGAATAATTTATTTTTTTCGTATTGTAATTATATTTAGAAGACTGCGCAACCCGCGGGCCACAAGATCAAGAATTCCTTATCTTTCCCACGTTTTCCCGATGATCATGATCAGGTGAGTTCATTGACACATTTTTCCATGGCCGATCATGATATCAGCTACTTGGTCGCCAATGGGCATGTCTGTATAACGATTTAAACTCCTTAGTACATTTCCTTTACCGGCTTAACTGTCTGACTTCTTTGAAGAATCCGTCAGTTAGGTAACTCAAAATATACTGAAGGATTTCTTTGAAAAATATAAGAATATATGTACTTTTAACTTAACAGTTCAAGGGTTATGAGGCATTGTCAAGACTGGCTAATTTCAACTAGTTTCCGAATTATTTTTGCTCAAGACAAACAAAAAAAAAACAATTATGGAATACTATTAGTTTATAGCCTGCATGTAAAAGCAAGAATCTGTTTGACTATATGAATATGCAGTAACCCCTTTAGTGAATAAACTTAAAACACAAAACACCATAAAACAGTAACTGTGTACTAATTTGGGTCGATTTTCCTGTTACAGATTGTACCTAATAAAAGTACAGGTTTTCCGACGGAGGCAAGAGTTCCTGTGGAAGCGACTGCTTCGGTGAGTTTATTCAAACGCAATCGAATAATTGTGGGTTAAGCAGCTGAGCTTTTTTAAGCTGATTGACTGCGTAATGGAAGCAGTTCCCTTTAATGGTTTAAACGGTCAAGTACGTTTTTTTTTTGTACTTTACAGGCGGATTTCGTTGAAAAGTATAACAATATATGTACTTTTAACTCGACCGTTTTAAGGGTTATGGTGCATTGCCACGACGGGCAAATTTCAACTTGTTCAAGAATTAATTTTGTTCGAGACACAAAAAGGGAAGGTTAGGGTTAGGGTTAGGGTTTAGGGTTAGGGTTAGGGTTAGGGTTAGGGTTAGGGTTAGGGTTAGGGTGCCAGGACGTACCTTGAGAGTTTAAAATTTTTGTCGCTAATGAGCAGAAAAATAAAATTCGTTAACGTCTTGCGGCTTAAAGAGTTTCCTGTCAAATGAGCCGTTGCAGAATGTGATTTATTCAGGTGGCTTGATTATACAAGTAGCAACCAGCATACTTTCGGGTTTATTTTTTTCTTTTCAGCGTTAAATTAATATTTTCTTTTTGGTTTTTCTAGGTAGAGCACCTGAATTTTCTATCAGTTACCCAATAGACGAATATCCTCCATTAAACCTGGTAAGGAAGATGCCATTTTCAAGAGAAAACCTGTGGAATTGAAATTTTAAGCCTACATCGTTGGACACTTCATTAAGCCACGCTGCTTGACATGTTTGAACTGTTTTAACTTTAAAAATACTATGTACTGAAGATAGAAATATTTCATAGTTTCGCAACTCCGAAATGGCGCTTGAATTTGCCAATCTCCATGCTATGAGGCGTGGGAAAGACGTATTTTATTGTTTATTAGAGGTCAGGAGAAATTTGTTCTCGGTGTTTTCTGAGGAATATTTCAATAATTGCGTAAGAGGCCTGGGTATAGAAACTTTCATATGTAACGAAGAGGAAACTAGCTTTATTCGGAACTTCCTTCCAGCCGAAATTGGCCCATTCTTTTTAATAAGTGATATTAATTTACTACGCCTCAATCAAATCTTGCTAAATTCAAGGCAGATAGCGTACCAAAGGGCAAACTTTGGGTACCAGTTCAGTCCCGCTGCAACGACTACAACTCCTTCGTCGAATTTCTTGCCGGACACTGAATTTGGTAGCTGGTCTTTTCCGGGAAGACCGGCGCAGGAAAAATTGGCTGATTCTGCAACTTGTGTTTCAAACGAGGAACCAAGCAATAAAGCTCTAGAATCTTTTCCAAAACTTAAGGCCGTTGAAAGCGATGGTACACACCTTGCTACGAAACCTTCGGAAGATAGTTTGTCGGAAGAAGGTGACATTTCGTCAATCACTGAAGTGTCTGCCTCGACATCCAATCCTCGTGAAAACAAGAAATCGTTTACACTCACTGACGAAGAAATGTCACCGCAGCTGCGCTCCGAGTTTGGCGAAATACGCAAATTTTATTCGTTCGAACTTAACGCCGACCGCGATGGCTATGCTATGCAAGATGTAACAATTGACAAAATGTTTGAACGAATATGCAGGTTCCTGTGGTTCTTACGAAACGTCAAAAGTGTGAAACCCCAACTCTCGTGTTGTTCAGATCCACAACTGATCCAAGAATTTGTTAACTACACCATGAAAGTTCGCAGCGTTAAGCCAATAACCTGCAGCCGTTACCTCACCGCATTTATTAATGTTGCAAAAGTGCCTTTCAATTCTAACGGAAAGCAGGATCAAAACGATTCACTTGAAAAAATTCGAGCCATTCAAAGACAGCTCGAGCGCCTTGCGAGAAGAGAGCGAGTTGACGAGTTGGCGAAGAAACCTCAGGTGGAAAAAATTGTGTATCCGGAACTGCTGGAACTTTGTCGCGAGTTGAAGTTCGAGGTTAATGAAAAATCCGGCCAATCCCAGGCCAGGAGTTGTATGAATCTCTGCCTCCTGTTGCTTTACTGTGCCGCAAATCCGGGTCGGTCGAAAGAGTATATTTCGCTTCGCATTTATAAAGGTCAGTCCGAGGAAGAATGTAAGAACCAAAACTTTATCTGCTTCAACGAAGATGACACCGTAGTTCTGTGGGAAGACGCTTATAAAACTAAGAATACGTACGGTGTTAACCGAACCGACCTTACCCCGTTAAGTTTTCTAACCTATTACTTGAAACTGTACTGCAAGAAATTGCGGCCGTTGTTGTTAAATGGTAAAGAGCACGATTTCTTTTTCGTTAATGGGAGAGGTGACGCTTTCACGCAGAATTCGTATAACATTTACGTCTCGGCAATTTTCGAGCAGTACTTTTCGTTGAAGCTTACCACAGTCGATATCAGAAAGGCAGTCGTAAATCACTTTCTTTCGCTGCCTCAAAGTGGCGATCTAGCACTGAGGGAGTCATTTGCTACGTTAATGAAGCATTCCGTGAGAACCCAAAGAAGGTTTTACGACGAGCGACCGTTAGCGGCAAAAAAGAGTAGGGCACTAGATTTCTTAAGCTCTATGGCAGCTCGAGGCATAGGAGAAGACGGAGTGCAAATCATTGAGGACGAGGATTCATACGGAAATATCGAGGTCTTACCACTGCCGGGGGAATTTGTAGCACTTGTGGCGGCCAATTCTAGTCGAAGTAAGCCTGAAGTGTTTCTAGCGAAGATTTTACGTCTGTCGGAAGACCGCAAAATGGCTTTTCTAGCTGAGTTTTCGGAGGTCGAGGCCGGGAAATTTAAACTGAATGCTGGAAAGAGCTATAAAGAAGCAGTCGAGGCTCTGATTTACCCAGTCGATGTGGTCTATTTGCATTCTAACGGTCTATACGAACTTAGAACGCCCAAAATCGACCTGCATAATCAGGTTTATAAACATTAGGAGTTCGCTAGAAATCTAAAAATCTATGCTCTTGTTCGCAATTAAGATCAAAGTTAATGACACAGTTTGACTAGTATCATTGTAGAAGGGAAAGTTTTTTTTTTTATTTTCTAAAATCGATTAATTTCGGGAAGTAAAATATGTCGACATCCTTGTTCCTCTTTGAAACGTGTTTGATCAGCTTTGTGTTTGCCTGTTTTACAGAGACCAAAGTATGGAGCTTTTAACTTTTTTATTGTCATTTTTGTGTAATTAGCCAAGGTAAAAAGCATTTCGTAACCGAGTAACTCGTTTTTTTTTCACAAGTGTGGAGCCCATCGGTGAAAAACTAAGGGCGGGTTATTAGTCCTTACTGATTTACTCGAGCGGTGCCCATTCGTAAACCATTAGGGTAGGTTACTTTTTGAAAGTTAAGGCTATTTTATTTCAAGTATGGCGTAGAGTATCTCGCCCTTACTTCACTTGAATGGTGCCCATTCGTGAAAACGTTAGGACAGTTTACTAAGATCAACTGCAATATATTTCGTGATAGGTCACCCCGTTCCTGAGGACGTAATGAACTGCAGAGGGCGCGGGGTTTTCCAGTTCGAAAAATTGGTCAGTTATATTTTACATTGAGTTTGTGAGTGTTGCCTAATGAGTCAAGTTAAAAAGCGAAGAAATCGCGCCCGGGATAGGGTGAGAATGGAGAGATTTCTTCAAACCAAATGCGTTGTATGTAAAGGTCCTGGCGAGCTTCCGTCTCGTAGACTTACTTGCTGCCATCAATTCTGTCACGAAGATTGTCTCATACAGTCGTTTAAATACGCCAGTGGGCCAATGAAGACCAGATGTCCGCATTGCAAGCAGACTTTGGTTCCATGCAACAGCAACGAAGAAACTCCACCTGAAGCTCCAGGAAGCTTTCTTTTTGTTTTTCAAATGGTTCGTTATAATTCTTCGCTTCTTACATTCGATGAGTTTGAGTCAGACCAGCTATTTTTGAACCCGGCTCCCATACCATCACCGCCTCCAGGGTGGTCTGCGTTTCGCCAGCAATGGCGTCGTTAAGTGCGATCCTCAGGTTTTATACAGCTATTTCATTAAATGTTGTCGGATCATATTTTTTCACGCAAGTGTGAGATAAAAAGATAAAAAAGAGACTTGGCAGCGTGATTTAATCAACCTTTTTTTATTTCAGACATGTGGAAACAAAGTATTTTATGTCAGGCAGAAGTTTTGAAGAATTTTGCAAACAAAACCTTTTTAACATTTAAAGAATAGCTAAAATCCAGCAAATACGCCGACTAAACTAAAGGTCTTGTTGCTTAGGCTTGAATCACTTCCTTCCGACAATCTTTATTGAAGTAGCTGTATAGTGTAAATACATTTAAAACGTTTTGTTGACCGTTTTATAATTATACGCGGATTTTTATATAGTATTCTTAATATAACTTCGAAAATCTACGGACTATGAATGAAGTTTGACTATGAAGTTTGAATCAACTATTTCCTGTCGTCGCTAAAAGTACTTTTTTCGTTTTTGTTTTCCGTTACCAGATAGTTTGCCGCAAATATGGCAGGGATGACATCGCTATTAGCAGATGAGCGTTTGTTTCAAGTCCTGAAAGAAATTGATGTCATCCCGCAGTTGTATGAAGAGTTTGTCATCAGCAATGAAAGGACGGTCGTTTCCTTGCCTTTTACAAATTATTCTCGTTCATTTTCATTTCATTTCCTAGCATTTACTAGCGAGTTTTACTGCGGGCTTCTTCGCCAGAGCCTTCCTGAGCGCGCTTGCAGTGTTTGCTCGGAGCGCCATGGTCAAAATCACCTATGTTTGCCAAACTTTGTACACCAAGATTCCGTAGACCTGCTCCTCGATATTTTAGAATGGAAACGCATTAACCTCTCGTTCGAAGAGGATCTGATATCACTCGTGCGACTATGTGGCTATTTATTGATCAAATCGAATATCCTTTACGCGTTTTTAGTAAGCTTATTGCCCTTGGACGAAGTTCGCGCGTCGAATAGAAGCGGAGCGGTATTGGCCTACGAACTTTACTGGAACGGGTTCCTTGATAGCAGCGAGTACTTTTCGAAAGGTGTGGACCACCCGTGTTTTTACGGCCTGCTAAAAACCTATCCGAGTTTTCGAGACATAAAACGCAAACTTCGCAGCTTTCATCGCTATAGAGGCTTTGCGGAAACGTACACGTATCCGTCAGCGAGGGTGCAATTCTCAAAGGTGCGGGCTGCATTTTTCTGGGATTATTATCAACCACCGGAACCGGAAGATTATCCGGATGGGTGGTAATTTTTCCCTCTTTCCAAAACTGTATTTCATTTGTTTTTTCTTTGGCAAGCTTGTGGTTTTTAATCATCGCAGAGACGTCTGTTACCCGTCCTGTATTTGGCTAGAAACCACAGCTTAAATTAATCTCAGAAGGAAGGTTCACCGAAAATGCTAGTATCTTCTTAGTTGGTTCAAACTGTTTGGAAAATATCGCTTTCGTGTTTATCACTCACCACTTAAAAGCATTATTTTTGAAGCTGTTCGATTGGTTAAGTTTTACATATAAACGTTACGGTTTTGTTAGCTTGTAGTTCATAATTTTGGAAACGAAAATTGATCGAAATGTTTGTTGATAAATATAAGTAGGTGTTGAGTTTAGTTAAGCAGTTTTTCAACCGTAACAGAGATGTGTTATCTGTCCTGTGTGGTTGGAAGGCTCTGCAAAACTAATATTTCAGTGACCAAACAGAAACAATAAAAACGCAGTGTTGTAGTTCCTTATATCTGTTTACATTTGGTTTGACGGGGATATAGTGTATAGTTCGGTTTTATATATAAACGTTACGATTTTGCTAGTTTGTATTGCATAATTTTGGAGACGCAAATTGATCGAGATCTTTGTTGATAAATAGATTAAAGTATTAAGGTTTCGTTAAGTAGTTTTAAAACCGCAACAGAGATGTGTTATCTGTCTTGTGTGGCTGGAAAAAACTCTGCCAAAAAGAAACCATTAACGCATATTATCTGTATACATTTTGTTTCACGGGGATAAATCAAACGTAGCGGTTGTGTTAGCTTGTAGTTCAAAGCTCTGGAAATGCAATAGTGAACAAAATTATTAATGTACCATCAGCCTTAGTTACTAATAAAAACCTTTATTTGCTGAAATTCACGTCTTTGTGTTGTTCATTTAGTCCCTTAGCAAACCGGTCAAAAGGAAGAGCGCCGAAACCAATGAATTCCCGTTTTCAGTACCGCAAACACGACTAAATACAGTGGAACCCCGCTCTACGGACACCGGCGAAAACCTCATACATTTTCTCTTAAATTAACCCGCTTAATACGGACACCCGTTAATACGGACAACGGACACTTTTCCGTGTCCCGAGTGACAAACTCTTATACATTGTCAACCCCGCGTTACGGACACTATTTATCTGCGCACTGCGAATTTTCATTGTCGCGGTTATTTGCTAACTTGAAGACATTGGACCCTGGTCAAATAATGACAGAATTTGCGATTCGAAGAGTTAAAACCATTTCATTACAAAGAGAAGCTTAATAGCGTGACTTCCGGTGTTTGACCCCTTCACTTTCTAGGCCTTTTCCTGCAGCTATCGCTTGTGTCACAAGCTAAAAGCTTCCGTGCAAAGTAAAGTTACCGACTTTTTCAAATGGGTTGGTAGAGTTTAGGAACGGTTGCGAGTTTCAGTTACAAAGGAAATTTTATAGAAAACGTTCTGTTGCTGTTGAAATGAGTTTTATTTCTTGTACATAGTATAGTTGCGACATTGTCAAATAATTCCACTGTTGAGTTTATTAAAGTTTAGTTCGAGTGTATGACTA
Organism: Meandrina meandrites; assembly: GCA_963693305.1. Classification (NCBI taxonomy): domain Eukaryota; kingdom Metazoa; phylum Cnidaria; class Anthozoa; order Scleractinia; family Meandrinidae; genus Meandrina; species Meandrina meandrites. The sequence goes on along the minus strand of OY855905.1, from coordinate 6,209 downwards.
GATCGTACGGTTTTCGTAAAAACTATTCATTTTAGTCAGGGAGTTCACAGTTTGCATTTGTTACAATTACATTACAATTAAACAACGTTATGTTGCCGTAAAAACGTTTTCCTTCGTCTTTGCGTCGAGAAAACGTGTATCCGTGACATGGCGACATTTTCTCGTTTCTCCAAAGTTTCGGAGGAAGTTTAAAAACATTATTAGATAATTCAGTTCCCGCGAAGACTAACAGGAGGAAATTCACCATTGCACGAGTTTGAAACGTTAAAACTACTGAATAAACTGATGACCGTGAGTTCACAACTGAAAGTTTATAATTAAATTTCAGTCCGCGCGCGCGATTTTGGTAAAGCGTGAAGTTGCGATTGAGGTTGAATACAAGTTCATATTGTAGAAAAAAATAATTAGAAATCATTATCTGAAGAAAAAATGAGTTAGAATGCTACTAAAACAATTACATTATGCGCTCTCCATTCCTATTTAACAATTATATTATGAGCTCGAGATTTCTATGAGGTGATAGTTGATGAGGCCGCAGGCCGAATCAACTATCACCTCATAGAAATTGAGAGCGAATAATCTAATTATTTTAGTAGAATTCTAACTGAAATAAACGCAAATAATGGTTTCTAATTATTTTATCTACGCATTATCGAACTATGAAACGCTTGAACAAAATCGCACGCATTGAATTGTCCTTGGTAAATTTGCAGTGTTTACGCGCGTGCACCCGTTTTTTTTTTTCAATAATTTCAAGCTTTTAAAGTCAAGAAACCGCTAATGTCCTTCTTTTAGTCTTCTCGGGAATTTTTTTATCCATTTACATCTAAACTTCCTTCCAAAACTTTTGAAAAACGATAAAAACGTCGCATTTTGTGGACGACCTTCGGCAACTGCACACTAATGGCTGATAGTCCGATTCGCGTAGAACACAGCCAAGTTTCGACAAAGTAGAAACTTATCCATGTTCTATTGAAACTTATTGCAAGCTTTTGTGTTACTGCTTCAAATATCTTATCAAAATAAATCTTTTCTAACGACACCAAACATCGTAAAACCAATCTCGAAGTTCCGCTGAATTCCACTAAATCGCTTAAATGACGCGAGCTTTTGCCTATAGCTTTTGAACATTAAATTTCATTTTCTCAGGCTCTGATAAGAAATTGTTGTACCAAAATTATTTACGCCTTATTGCAAACTTTTGTGTTACTGCTTCAAATATCTTATCAAAAGAAGTCTTTTCTAACAACACCAAACACCGAAAACAAATTTTGAAATTTCACTGAATTCCACTGAATCGCTTAAGGACGATTTTACAAAATGGCTGCACGTGAGAATTTCCCTATAGCTTGTGAACTTTGTGATACTTAGGTTGCGTTCCTTTTATAAACCCGTATTTTTCGAGCGAAAAATTAGATTTCTCGTTCCATTTGTAGAAAAAATTTTCTTAGACAGCAATCTTAACAGCCCACCTCCGAACGCAGATCATTTGCATTGGTAGCTCCAACGTCATTGGCTGGCAAAACTGGACGAACAATTCGCTGTGATTCTATTGGTTGAGACACGTTTGAAAACCAACGGTTTAGCCGAAAAAAATCATTCTCATGAGAATTGCTTTGACAATATGGACTTCGTCTATTTGCCAAAGTAGAATATAATGGCCGACATTAGCTCATTTCATTAAATTCCATCCGAGACAAATTCAAATTCTCCCTTAATTCCTCGACAAAATTTTCCCGGATCATCTCGTGATAAAACCCTCGATAAATTCTTCATGTGAAAGTGAAATTTTAGCTTAAAGAAATCTTCGATGATTAATAAGTATGGAAGGTAAATCAGTCAAAGAGTTGAAGGTCCTTGCCAAAGAGAAATCTGATGAAGAATTAAAGAGACGAGGGTTTAAACAACCACCATCAAACAGAATTATAACAGTTGATGAATATATGCAGATCCTAATACATAACTATAATGTGATTATGAAAGAGATTCACGACCATAGTCATCCTCGATAAATTATGTATCTTGTGAAAGTGAAGAAACGTGTTAAAGATTTATTTTATAAATAATAAGTATGGTGAATTTAAAAGTGAAAGATTTGAAGGCTCACGCCAAAAAGCTGGGTATCAAAGGGTATTACAGAATGTGTAAAGCGGAGCTGACTAAGCGAATTGAGGAGATTGAGGAGTTGCCGATAGAGTTGGTTAACGTAAAGATTGAGGGTATTGAAATATTTGAAAAAAAATGCTCTCACAAAATACGTGAAAAAAGTTGCAAAGACTGCGGTATATGCATTCACGATCGAGTAGTTTACATGTGTAAAGATTGTAATGATGAGGGTATCTGTGAGCATAATCGAGTAAAGTATGAATGTAAAGAGTGTAGAGAGATCTGTCAACATGACAAACAGAGTCGTAATTGTAAAGATTGTGGATGGTCAAAGATCTGTATTCATGGCAGACAGAGATATCAATGTAGAGAGTGTAAAGGTAAAGGAATCTGCCCTCATGGTCGACGTAAATCTAATTGCAAAGACTGTAAAGGCAGTGAAATCTGTCAACATAATAGAAAGAGATATGATTGTAAAGAGTGCGGTGGAAAAGGCATCTGTCCTCATGGTAAACAAAAATCTTTCTGTAAAGATTGTGGGGGGTCGCAGATCTGTCAACACGGTAGACGGAAGTCAATATGTAAAGAATGCAAGTGAACCTATACTTTATTTTTCATAACTTGAGTCTAGTTATGAAAAATTCTCATCCCCAACTTTATCGAAACATAAACCATGCTAATCCTCCGACGACGATCGTAATCACCACAAGATTAATCTCATGTTTAGTTGAGTCAGGCTTAGCCGGCAGCGGTTTAGTCTCATTCTTCACCTCCTCAATCTTAGGTCTCTCAACCCTCTTCTTTACAACCGAAGTGTGAGGTAACAGTACCTTACTCTTTCCGAGGTTATGCTTTACTCCGACCGGCGCGCTCTTCGAATTAACATCTGTATTCACGCCCAATTTCATGCTCGGTTCAACACGTTTCAGTCTATTGTTATAACCGATCGTACTCTCTGTATTGATCACCATTCTCGAAGGCATCAACCACGTACCGGGAGAGACGGCTAGATCGAGCTTAACCTTTGCCTCCTGCACAGCGAGTTGAAATCTCTGTACACTCTTACTTATGTCCGGCTGTTTAATTGAATCCTCCAATAACACGAGAAACTCTTGTCGAACCTCCTGCGCACTTCCCGTATCTCCGAGAATTCCGCTTCTTACATTTACCTGCGCACCCAATACACAGTAAACAAGCGCTTCGATAGATTGATTCAGTCTCGCCTGACCGGCGTTTGTCAATCCGTTAGATACGCGAGTTAAAAAGTATTCGTACTGATCCTTTGTCTCATCATTCAATATATACTGCAGAAGATTACCTTTCGATCCCTCTCCTCCCTCTTCAGCAAATCTATAAAATCCGGGATAGGAAGAATCGGCCTTAGACGGTCCTACGTAAGAGACCCAAATGTAAACAGATCCCAAACCGTGATTCTCTCCTTTATGGCAGCGAAAGTCAGAATCGGTAGGAATATTAAACTCTTTACAGATTCTCTTATAAGAAGGAATATCGTATCTGTTATCCTTTTCATTAAAGGGTGGATCACCGGGAAGAGCAATAGAACTCTGTATTCCCCCCATCTGAAACAGGATTCTCCTTATAGTGAAGTAGACGTGAAACCAGAGAATAGCTCGTATCTGCGGAGGAAGTTTGAGTTCATGGTCAGTCACATCGATTCCACCCATCCTCTCCTCTAATAATGAACGCAGGCTCACCCCGCAACCTGTCGTTGCACACCAGACAGCGAAGTTAAGCTGCTGTGGCCAATACCGCATATTCGGTCCGTTCAACCATTCATGGGACTCTTTTGAAGAGGTGTGTTTAATCGTTGTATTCGAGAAGATGTCTCTGACGGGTACGGAGAAAGAGTCTGTGGGTGTAGCGAAGATCTGAAGTTTACTTAACTTCTCTCTCAAGTCGAGGCTCTTCAGCGGTCGACTCTCACCGAAATCGATCGCAGGAATCGGTAATGAGGGATGAGGATTCAGTGTCAACTCCAAAGGAAAATCCACGGGAAGACCCAACGCTTTCTTCATCTCGTCGGGAAAGTATAGACTGTACTCAAATCTTTTCTTATAGAAGACTTCATACTCTGAACCGTCCCTTCCAACGAATTTGACATGCTCTTCTTTATTCTCTCTATCGTATCTTTCAAATACTCGTCGGAATTTAGACAGGTCGGCATGGGGATACCGTTCGAGAAATCTGTTCCACAGAGATTTAGGTTCAGGTTTATCATCTTTCTTACTGTCCTCATTACTCATATCTATTTATCAATCATATGTTTTTAAACGAAGTAAGGATTATAGGGAGGATCTCTAAATGACTCATCTCTCGACAAGACTATCAGGCAGTTACAGCTCACTCTGACTGGGTGAGTTTTTTTAACATCTCTGCACGAATATTTTCCTCCATCTTTTTTACATCCACCTGCGGAAGCGTCGGTGTTCTGTTCTTTTCTCTTATCGATCTCTTCATCTCATAATACTTCTCATACTCTGATTTTATCAGAACAAACTCTTCATGGCTTATCTTATTATCTGTCAACGATTTAGAGACGACGTCCTTTATCGTGTTTATCTTCGCTTGACAGACAGAGACGGTCTTCTCATGCTTACTCACCTTCCTGGATACAGCTTTAGCAAGACTCGCTGTCGCTACGCTCGTTGGATTTCTTATTTGAGATGCATCCACTTCAGGTATTTCCTCTTCCTGTTGTTGTTGGGTCCTTGGAACCTGGTCAATGACATATAAAGAACACAAAGGAAACAGTTTTTCACCCATGTTGTTATTTAAATATGATGGCATCACTGTGAAATAATGGTCTCTCAATAGAAACACTTTAAAATGCTGTTCACAGTGTTTTGAGATTAATGTTTACGTCTTGTTATTTTTGGGTGAAATACTAAAAACTAACAAGTGTGAATATCTTTTAGGTCAACCCCTGAACAATTTTAACTATATCTTGCATACCTTCAGCGCTGTTGTCTTTCTTGTTACCCGCCTCTTTCGTTTCTTAACATCCTTATGGTGCTGAGTAATGCTTGCTGTAACGAAAGCAGGCAATAATGTACATGTAAGCAGTTTTTCATTGTCCTGTCACCCTGAATTTCGGGAATCAAAGTTTTCATATACATTTCTCCACGAGTAAACCTTTCAGTGTTGCCATGGTCAGCGAAAAACTAAAACAAAAATTCAAGGTCAAGGAAAAGTCAGGAAATTTTGTAAAAGGTCAGGGAAAATGTTAGAAGTTTGTAAATACCAGCATGACAAATGATCAATTCAAGTGACGTTTGCAGGAATATTAGTTTTGATATAGTTTTCTGTGTTTTGTATCATTCTTCTCACTAATTTAAGGTCAGTGAAAATTATTCAAAAGTCAGGGAAAGTCAAGGAATTTTTTAGCTTCTGATGAGTGGCAACCCTGACTTTATCATAGGTGTAAAACAGAGAAGACAGATTTGACAGTGCTTTGTTCTGTTATAAAGCACTAAAGGAAGTGACAGGCACTGAAGATGTATATTCGGATACATACATGTTTATTGGAATTGATATGGAATTATCCAACTAAAGATGTCAGAAATAAAGGTTCTCTCTTGTCTTTTCTGTAATGCATGAATTATTATAGAGGAATATTTTTCATAATGCACCAAAGCCTTCTCTGGTTATGAACATATGTTGAACTAAATGGAAGTTTACTTGCATTTCAATACTTTCTAGCAAACCAGAGAGTGCTTTTACCTTATATTTCTTTTTCTTCAGTTTGCTATAAGATAAATCAATTGACATTTAAATTGTCAGTTAATTTATTTCAGTAAGTCAGTGACTTGACAAAACTTTACCTTCATCTTCCTCGTGTTCTGGTAAATTGGCCTGAGCTGAAATGGCAAAAAGTGTAACATGCATTAAAATGTTTTTAAACCATTTTTTTTTACCATTTTAATGCATGAATTATTAATAGTGAAGCATTTTCACAAAGATTGTATATTTTAAAGTCTCAAAAATTGCCTATACTCCCCCACCCCCAGTTTCATTTTTAAGGTCCCCCCACAGCACCATTAATAAATAAGTTCCAATAACAAATTTAAAATTTTAGTGGATCC